>JAQPPZ010016473.1:17047500-18247500 GCA_028583015.1 Wollemia nobilis
CAGCATTTGAGTTGAGAACTCAAGTGAAGGTTGATGTCAAGAAAGAGGCGACTTTCAAGGCTACCAAGAATTCCAAAGGTAAACAACTTCAAGATAGTGATGAGTCTTCTAGTGATGAAGAGGCATATTACAGACAGAAAGGCAAGTTCTCTAGAAAGCACAAAAGTATGAAAAATATAAGATGTTTCAATTGTGGAAAGTTTGGTCATTATGCTACTGATTGTATTGTTCCCAAGAATGAAAGTGATGAAGATAAACAGGATTCTAAGAGCAAGGATTCTGAAAAGCACAAGCATCATGGGAAAAACAAAGATGAGCACAACAATCAAGGAAAGAGGTATTCTCACAAGCACAAGAAGAGTTTCTACCTAGACAAAGCAAGTAAGTGTTCTAGTAGTGATAGTGAAAGTTCTTCAAGTGATAATGAAAATGAGATGTTGTTCATATCAGAAAAAGAGGAAGAACCGAAACATAGATTCATTATCATGAAATGTCTTAGATGTGGAAATTTTGGTCACCTTGAGGATGATTGCACAAATAATGATTTGGTTTCTAGTATGTATGAGGATGCTTCAGAAAACTATAAGGAAGATGCATGTATGGTTTTTGAAAAGGGTAGCACCTCTAGTGATAAGAAATCTGAAAAAGGCTTTGATGATTCAAAAAGCAATCAAATAAAGGATCTTGAAAGTGAACTTATTAGTGCTCTTAGTGCTTTGAAAAAGGAAAGAAAGAAGAATGCTAGACTCAAGGATAAGTTAGATGAATGTTGTATGGAGAGAGATGATCTTATAGAAAGTCTTGACTTCTCTATAGCTAAGACACAAGAACTCAAGGATGAGTTAGAGTCTAAGGTTCTTGAGTATAGTGAGTTAGAACAGAAAATGGCTTCTTTGAAAGAGGAAACTAAAGAGTACAAGGATAAGCTTTACAGATTTCAAGATAGCTCCAAAAAGGTTAAGTCTCTCATCAAAGGTCAAAGAAAGACAACAGATAAAACAGGCCTTGGTTTTGTTAAGCCACACAAGGAACAAGTTGGAGAGTCTAGTAAGAGACTCCAAAAGGAAGAGAGTTCTGATGAGGAAAGTATTTCAGATCATGAGTTCTTGAATGATAGATGCACAGGAACAGAAAATAGAATTCAGAATGAGAAGAAGAAGTTTTCAGAACCTAAGAGGTCAATTAAAGGAAAGTTTCAAGGCAGATGTTTTGCTTGTCACAGGTTTGGTCACATGGCTTCACATTGCATGGCTCAAGTGAAGGAGGTAAATGACAGTTTCAGAAGTGCTAGTTACTTTCAAGGGTATTGCTACTCTTGTCAATAGTTTGGGCACAAGGCAGTTCATTGCAAGGCAAATAACAGGAACAAGTTTGGTCAGAACAGGTTTGGCCAGAACAGGGTTAGTCAGAACAGGTGGATTCAAAGAACAGGTATGCCTCAAAGAAATAACATTGTTACTTGTTATAAGTGCAACAATGAAGGTCACATAGCTAGACAGTGTAGAGCTGAACTTCCAAGGTACAAGAACAGAAATAGTGGTATGAACAGGTCCAAGGATCAAGGCATGGTTAAGAACAGGAACAGTGACAAGAACAGGAACAGGAATATGGACAAAGAGTACAAGAGAAGGCCCGACAAGGAAGTTATAGACGCTGATGATGATCAGTGCCTAATGGGAGTTTTACTCCCACCCAAGAATTAATCACCTCATCGGGAGGTGGGGGAGGGACTAAGCTAAGAGGCTCATTCTTAGTCCCGAGCCCCAAAGGTGACCCTTTGCCATTGATGACAAAGGGGGAGAGATTTGAGTAAGGGGAGAGCCTCAAGTCGAGGGGAGCTATTTATGTTGAGTTTCTGTGTTGTTGAGAAGCATGGTTTGCCATCAATGACAAAGGGGGAGATTGTTGGCAATTTTGGGTTTGAGATCCTAGCTTCTTGTCTATGAGTTGTCATTGATGTCAAAAGGAAATGGCATTAATGTTAAGAGGATGTGTTGGCTTCAAAGGTGGAAGATTCCAAGAGAATCCGGAGAGATTCCATTGGCAAGGGTTTTTCATTAAAACCAAGTTAAATGGTTTTTATTAAAACCAATGGAGGTTCTCTTTATTATTTATTTAATTATTATTTAAAACCCTTCAAGGTTTTAATTATTTAATTAATTAAGGGAGAAATTATTTTTAATTTATCTTAAGGGTTTTTAAACCCTTTAGAAAGCAATTTCGATTAAATTCAAAATTACTTTTCGAATTCAGCCGACGTGTTTGGAAATGCATCAAAGTGCATATAAAATGAGGCAAATGAATTCATTTATGTTTGGCCAAGAGTTCGACATTAATCCCTGAGCATTTCGATTTTGACATCGAAGCCCCTGTGCCAGCGAAGGAGGAAGACAAGCGTTGCGTGGTCAAAGGTGTGACGGGTTGGTCTTGGCGCCAAGGAGGAGGCGCACGCGGTGATAAGAATGGAGAATTCCCTTCTCCCTCACGTGGGCTCTCCTAGCCCACGTGGCATGGTCAAAGGACTTAGTAGCATGGTGATCGGCGGTTCGAATCATCGAAGACCCTTTTGAGGGTAGTGTATGCACTTCGAAATTCGAGGGATATTTACCAAAGGTATGCGCTCCAATTTTTGCAGAAAGAGTGGCAATTAAATTTTAATATTTTGCTTGCTAAGGTTTTATAAAGTTAGCTTTGGGAGGTATAAGGAATGCAAGCTTAATATTTTTGCTATAGTCGGATTGAAAATTAAAGGGGAAATAATTGCCATGGTGGTTGAGTTATTTTGACATGCCAATGTTGGGTTAATAATTTTTAGGGAAGATCAAAATTATTAATTGTGGTAGATTTTCAAGGGCTTATTCATCTTCAAAAAGGGTATGGGCACATTTTTCTTATAAGTATGATTGGTGTATGTTTTTCTGAAATAAGGTTGGAGTGAAAAGGTTTTCAACTAGGTTTCCTTTGGTTGGGTGTAAATCCTATTTTCTGGTTTGTTGAAGACTACTTATGCATTGTTATCCTTAAGGAGAGTTTTGGTGAATGCATAATTTTTGGTTTGAGATAGTGGAAGCTTTGTGCACTAGGGTTTATATTTGTGAGTCTAGCTACTTGCATTGAGTTGGTGGAACCCTTGGTTGGCTGTTTTGAGTTTGATGGTTGAGTTGCTTCCATAGAGGTTGTTTGATCAAGTTATTGCTTTACTTGATTCATAATATTGGGCTTACTCCATTGAGTTGATTTGAGCAAGTTATTCTTTGCATTTGGTGATATTGTATTGGTGGCTATTTTGTTCAAATATCTTTGGAGGGAAAAGGATTTCTTCTTGTTTCCTTTTTCTTGTGATGATTGGTTGAATGCTTCAAGGTTGATGTTGAATGGTGTTGGTTGACTAAACTTTGTTTGATGAGCATTGTTGTTGAAACCCTAATTGATGGTGAAAAGAACATGAGTATCATTGTTATGTGATTCTTTGCATAGTTGGCAATTGTTGGGGTTTCATGTTCTTGAAAGAAAACATTCTATCCTATCCATTTCAGATATTGAGTTGAGTTTTCAGATTTGAGATTGAGATTGAGCTGAGTTGATTTGAGTTGAGTTTTGAGATTGGGATTTGAGTATAGAACATATTGAGTCTCTAACAATTCTCTTTATGCTTCTATGAGTTTGAAAAATCACATTGGGTCTCTAACAATTCACTTTGTGATTTCCTACTAAGAAAGTTTTTCTTGGTGAGCTTGCTGAGTTTTTGGACAGGTTCCAGTGGGGACTTGTGAGCGGTTTTTGGACAGGTTTCGGTGGGGACTTGTGAGCAGATTTGGACAGGTCCTAGCAGAGGACTTGTGAGCTGAGTTTGATAGTTCTATCAGAGAACTTGAGGACAGAGGTGCATTGGTTCTATGAGAAGAACTTGAGGATAGTTGGCAAGTCTTTGAGAAGGCTTGTATGTAGAGGATTGATTTGTTCAAGAGTTGGACAGATCTGACAGACAGGAGGAAGACTTGTACTAGACCGACTGACTATGTTTGGTACAAGTTGCTTGAGCTACTATGGACGTGATCATAGAAGGCAGAGGTCTCTTAGGCTAAGCATTGAGGACAGGAGGTCTTCGATGGAAAGGAGTTCCACGTGTTGGCAAGAGGTAGAGGCAGTTGATCTTCTGAGGGATCATTTCCAGAGCGAGAGGGGAAGGTATCTCCTTTGAGCGAGAGGCTCATAAATTTTGGTTGGGGGAAGGTATCTCCTTTGGGCCGAGGCTCATAAATATTGTAATTGGGAAGGATTCGCAAAGAACTTTGAGATAACTTTTAGAGAAAAGTTTTGTGGACGTAGCTCGACCATTCTGGGTGAACCACATTAAAATTGGTGTCACTTTGTGGATGATATTGTGCATTGCTTTGATATTGCTTTGGGTATATTGCTTTACTATTTTGAAGTATAAAGGAAAAAGTAAAAAGAGGTCTTATACTGTTCACCCCCCCTCTCAGTATAAGCTTGTGTTCTTCATGCTATTGAATTAAAGAAGAGACTACAATACACTGTTCGAGAAAACAATTGGTTGAAGAAGCTTATCAAAGATAAGGGCTTGTATTTTGATACTGTAGTAAAAGAAATTGAGAAAAGAGCTTAATGCACCTTTTAAATAATATTTCATGAAGGAAGAAGATTTATTGCTATAAGGGATAAACACTATAGCTTATAGTTTGGTACAGGCTGGTGCGTTGGAATCAAAGGATATTGATGTAGATGTAGTTGACACTTCAAGAACTTTGTAAGGAGAAAATGTAGAAAAGTAGAACTATTGTTTCCTTATTTGATGATTCTGGAATGTGGTGAAAGAAACATGTTTTCAAAGACTTGTATTTTAACATGTTTTCAAACATATTATTTTATATTACATAAATTTTATAAATTTTATATTACTTTTTCATATTTTTTTCAATATTGTGATGTTTTGATCAGTTGTGTGGATGGAATAAATAATTTTGAATTATGTGGATGCAATAATGGAGCACCAATATTTAGTTTACCATAAATGGTTTACTCAATACATGGTTTTCAATACATGGTTTATTCAATACATGGATTGCCATACATTATTTTCAATACATGGTTTATTCTATACATGGTTTTCAATAAATTGTTTATTCAATATATGGTTTTCCATACATTTTTTTCAATACATGGTTTGCCATACATTATTTTCAATTCATGGTTTATTCAATACATGGTTTTCTGTACATGTTTTATTTAATAAATGTTTTATTCAATACATGATTTGCCATACATTATTTTCAATACATGGTTTATTCAATATATGGTTTTCCATACATTATTTTCAATACATGGTTTTCAATACATGGTTTATTCAATATATGGTTTGCCATACATTATTTTTAATACATGGTTTATTCAATACATGGTTTTCCATACAAGGTTTATTCAATACTACTTTTCAATATGTGGTTTATTCAATACATGGTTTATACTTTATTCAATACATGGTTTGAAATTTGCTATACATGGTTTTCAAAATATATGAAATCATAATATACATATTCTATTGAGAACTGATAGCATAAAATATGAAATCAAAATGCATATGAAAAATAGTAATATCTATGATTCTTTAATCAATGTTCTGTTCCAAAATACATGAAAACATGTCTCAAACTATAATCAAATCTTAATATTTTTTTGAAAACTGATGGCTTAATATGTGAAATCAAATCAAATAAATGAATCAAATCCCAATATTCTATTGAGAAATGATAGTTTAATAAGTGAAATCAATCAAATTAAAGCATATTTGCATCATAATGGTGGAAGTTAGAACAAACTCTTTTCAGATTGTGCAAAATCTTCTGCACTCATACCAAAAATTTTTGTCATCACAATGTCATCAGTGTTACCATTATCCTCATCATCTTGAGTATTCATGACACATATTATCTTTGCTAGAGATTTCCAATATAACAAAGCTCTTTCATAAGGAAACTTCTCAAAGTCATAGGTTGACACATATACTCTCAAACAATTTTCCAAATTTTTATCCAATCTATTTTGAACTTTAGATTTTACATATGATAATGCACTAAATACCCTTTCATCCTCAACAGATCCTAAAATCATCATTTGGCATAATTTATATAAACTAAAATATTCACTCATAGTATGTTGCAGGATACTACTGGGATATAAATATTTCCACAAATGTGAAATAGAACCCCTTTCATGGTGATTAGTAAATTGTGAAACTTGAGTAGACATTGTTGTTCCAAAATAGTTTGATTGTTTTGTCAAAAGATCTTTGTTGAGAATGTCATTGATTTTAATACCATTGAATACCACAGGTTTAGTGAAATGGCTAGCAAGAGTGTCAATGTATTTGAGAAACAAACCATTTATATTCTGGTATTCATTACAAGGATTCCAAAATATCGGGTTAACCACACCCATAGCCTCAAGCAATTCATCTCTTTGAAAATGGTCTCTGATCTCTTTTATCAATGATTCTACTATTTGTTTCAGTTTAATTTTTGTATCTATTACAACTACATGAAATATTTTGTATGTTATGGGTATTTGTTCAACTTCATTTGTAGCTATATCCATTCACTAACCAAAACAATATAAAGGAATTTCCTTTCCATGGACATTAATACAAATATGATCATTTATATTGAACTTCAAAAATTTTTGAGGATCATTCACATTTGCCATTGCTCTCCAAATCTCAAACATGGGATCCATAAAAATTTCACCAAATGCATACATCGTATCAATATGTAAGAAAATTCATTATCTTGCCTTGATAAAATCCGCAGTAAAAATCAATCTTTCTTGTGCAATTTTTTTCAAAGTATTTACTTCTTCCAACATTGGAAGAATAACACACAATGTGATAAGTGTTTCAAAGTCACCCATTCAAAATAGCAAATCTTTAGCCTTATCAACTACCCTATGATTTACATACATAAACCTTGCCAAGGATTGATATTATTTGAAAACTCTATATGTCAATTGATACATCGAAATCCACCTAGTATCTACATCTTTTAAGAGTTTTTTATCATCAGTAACTCCTAGTTCAAACTGCTAAAACTCAAAATATTTTTGGACAACGTAAAAAATAATTATGAATTTTATGGACAAGCTCTTCCACTCTCGCTATATTTGTAAATGTATCCACAATTTGGTATGCAATATTAATTCTTTGAGTCATGCAATGAATAGGGATCAAATATCGGGTAACAAATATTTATAGTCTAACACAAAGACCATTCTTGTGTCCTTGCATTGTAGTAGCACCATCGGCTTTGACACATATTAACTTAGTGGCTATTTCCATTTCATTCATTCCTATTATTTCCTTTAAACTAGAAACAACAACATTGTAAATGTTTTTTACATTGTAATTTTCCACCATCTTGCATAGTCCAAGTAAATGAGGTTGCCTTAAATGATTTTCCAATGTGTAAACATGCATGCAAATCCAAATGTGTTGCCAAAAACAGTCACCTCATCAATTGAAAGTGAAATAAATTTGGATTTTTTTATTTTCTCTTTGAGGTCATCCTGCTCAACCAATGACATATATTTTACCATTTCCAAACCACTTTGATCTGACCAATGGACACTGGGTAAGTTTTGTACATCAACTAGTCAAAATAGATATTTATAATCAATGAAATTTGACATAGGTATACCCTTTTTAAAAATACCGAGTACAATAGTAAACTGTAAACTTTTTGAAGCTAAAGTGAACTTTTCCATTTTCTAAAATTGGGCTTGAATCGTTGCACCTTTATCAACCTAAGTTTACTTTTGTTTCATTACTTTATCATATTCTTGTGCATATTTGATATTTACACACTCTTATGAATCCTTTCACCTATAATTTTTTTGTAATGGTCCATCACTTTCTTTTATTTTTATATAAACCTTTACACAATGTTTTTCTACTGTATCTTTCTTAACTTGCAATCTATGATCCTTTATGTGTTTCTAGCTACAAATTATGCATCTCAATTTTGTTATTACCTTGTTACTATTATATAGAAGCACTGGCTCAACAAATGGAAAAAATGAAACCCAATTAGGCTGAAATGATATGTTAATTGTCCATCTAGATGACCTTGCACATTTATGCTTTTAGAAGAAGATTCTCTAGAAGTAGGTACTGAAAATAACTATTACTTTATTTTCCATTTGGCATGTGTGTTTCAAGAATCTCTTCATGTTGTTGTTCAATTTATTTAAGATTTCATCTGTGGACTTTTCATTATCGTAGATATGTGGAAATGGATTCATACCAGGGTCAATAGTGTTTTCTGTAGAGATAATACTAGGGTCAATACCAGGGTCATTATCGTTATTCTTTTTAAAAGCATACCTTATTTTAAAAAATATAGATAAATAATGGAAAAAGCCATCCACTAAAAATCACCCTTCTTAATGAATGAAGATATTATATATAAAATTAACAATGCACAAAAATTAACTGGTTAGTAAGTAAAGGCGTTCATACCTTCAATTTGTGCAGATGTTGATGGCTGACTAGATTTTGAAATATTATGAAAGTATTTGAGGATACTCCTTTTATCAAAACTGGAAGACTGGCCTCCCTTCTTTCCACTACCAATAGGTGACATTTTACCTATATAAACACAAGAGTAACAAGAACATCATTTTGAAAAATGGAAATAATTGGTAAAAGAGAGAACTACTATTCAAGACAATAGAATATCTGACCCAAGCAAGATTGAGATTGGTGCCCAAATAACAGAAAAACCTCCTTATTGAGTGTTAATGAACAAAAAAGAATTAAAAAGAAACATAAATGGTAATAAAAACTTACCAATAAATGGTTGGTGTTGCATGTCAGTCACCTTGTGACAGTCGCTGTGTGGCAGTCACCTTGTGACAATAGCCTTGTGATAGTCGTCTTGTGATAGTCACCTTGTGTCAGTCACCTTATGACAATCACCTCGTGTCATTCACTTTGTGATAGTCACATCGTGTCAGTCACCTTGTGATAGTCACCTTGTGATAGTTGCCTTGTGATAGTCACCTCATGACAGTTGCCTTGTGTCAGTTGCCTTGTGAAAGTCACCTTGTGTCAATCACCTTGTGACAGTCGCTTCGTGTCAATCACCTTGTGACAGTCACATCATGTCAGTCACCTTTTGTCAGTCACTTATGTCGGTCACCTTGTGTTAGTCACTTCTACCAATCACTTTTTATGGTCACCTTGTTTCAGTCATCTTGAGACTATGAGTGTCACTATCAGGGTTACCTATATATAGTGGGGTACAAGGAACAAATTGGATGGGATAATTTTTTTTTTAGATAATTTTAAGGCAAAAATTAGGTAGGAAAACATATTGTACCAGGGCAAATTTACCCCAAAAAATTATTTTGTAATTTTTAGGTGAATGGGCCGACCTCTAGGGTCCCAAAATTAGCAAAATAAAAATTTTTAAAATCCTAAAATTTGCTATAAATTGTGAAATTCGCCCTTGTGCATAACCCTAGGGGCAGTTTTATGCTTAGTGGCTATTTATAGCCAATTGGCTAAAATTAGGATTTTTAAAATTTGAAATTGGCTAATATTTGGGACCCTTGACGAAGGCCCATTAGCCAAAACTTTTTGGGTGCAATTTGTTTGGGGGGGTCGATTCGCCCTAATTTTATAATAATTTGACCATTTTAAGTTTAAATTTCCAACATTACCCCTAATAATAGTTAACCTTCTACATGCGTTTTGACACTATTAGCCTGGATTTTGAAACTGATTCACCATTTTTTTATAAATACATTTTGGGGCTGACCCCTTATGCATAATCCTACCCTAGGGAATTCATACCAATAATGTTCCAAGAAAGCAAATTCATTTTTTTGGTGGGTTCTTAACCCTACTTAATAATGTCTTATGAGAACCATTAACCACTTGTTTAGTTGTCTCTCTAGATATTTCATCTCTTGTTTTTGGTGTTCACCTTGGAGTTGACACAACAACAACAAATTTCTTCTTTGAACATTTAATAAATGTCCTTAGAAGCACATCTACCTCAAAATCAACTAAAGAATCCCATTCCTTAACTTTTTCTTCTTCATATAGCTTCAACTTATCCCTTGATTGTTGATTCTTAGTTTGTGCCCACACACCTATCATTTATTTTCAATTCTCATCGTTAGACTGTCATGTTCTTCTTTCTATTTGTTGTACATATCCTACACTCTATTGTAGTTTTTGGAACATTTGCTTTAATGGTTTCTACACCATTTTTTCTTAAAGATGCATATCCTCCTAGGCCTATCACAATTTCTATAATAACCTATGAGTATTTGTATCCATATGTTCCAAATTTTTCTAGGTCCCTCAATTTTTATTTCTACTATTAAAGGTAACAAACCATCTAGCTTCATCCTTTTATCATTTGTGGATTTTTTTTATAGTTGACTCCCTAATTCCTTTTTCACCAATGAACCCTAGCTGGGTTCACTAATTCCTTTTTCACCAATGAATCCTACACTCTATTGTAGTTTTTGGAGCATTTGCTTTAATTTTTTCTACACCATTTATTATTAAAGTTGCATATCCTCCTAGGCCTATCACAATTTCTATAATGACCTTTGAGTATTTGTATCCATATGTTCAAAATTTTTCTAGGTCCCTCAATTTTTATTTCTACTATTAAAGGTAACAAACCATCTAGCTTCATCCTTTTATCATTTGTGGATTTTTTTTATAGTTGACTCCCTAATTCCTTTTTCACCAATGAACCCTAGTTGGGTATTCTCTACAATTTTTGCTTCAATCTTGGCAATCCCTTTGGAGGTAGGGCATTGGATTTCAGGCACAAATTCCTCTTCCAATTGTTCCAAAATTTGAAACTTATTGCTATTTTTGAAATTATTATCTATGTTTGCTTCTTGCCTTGACCCCTTATCTTCTTTTTCCAATTTCCTCCTCCAAACCTTAGTAATGGGCTTCCCTGCCTCAACCTCCTGTAGACACCTAAAACATGCTATGGTCAGGAAGACTACTTACATGGGTACACTCATAGGTCATGTGACTAAACCTTGGGACCTTCCAAGAGTCAAAAGTGGTTCTAGCCACTCATATGCGGCATTTTTGGCCCATCCAATCCTGGCCACTATAGACCAAAGTGACAAAAATCTAGCCACTATAGCTCAGAGTGGTCAAACCTTAGTCGTTGTAGATGATAGCGACCAAGCTTTTAATGCATTTAGTCACCCATCCAGCCTAATCTTGGGCAAAAGTGGTAGTCTACATGCAATAAGGATGAGTGAGGACAAATTTGCATTCCTCATCATAGCCAGTTTACATGGAAGACTCAAATTCCAGATTTAAACTTCAATTAAACATAGAAAAACAAAGAGCTTCTCATGCTAACACCTAGTACACATGACAGATTCAATCCTAGGGTTGAATATTGACCTAGGGCTTAAATTTTTTTATAAATAATAAACCTAAAAGCATTAGGGGATTTTATTGGACATTCTAGGACCTCCTTAGACCTTCTTTCATCAATCAAAGAGAGGGAGAGCATCATACATAATAACTTTGAACAGGTTGGATCATTGAGGAGAGCTTCTAAGAGACTTGGAGAGATTCCCTTGGAGATCAATTCTTGTAGTAGAGCCCTATCGGATTGGAGGGCAAATGTGAACACATAAGGTAATCATTTTAACATTAGTAGTGGATTTTATCCCATATCCTTTGGATCAAGAGATAGAGATTCCACCTTAGCGGTCGTTGTCCTGGATAGTGGCCCGTAATCTAGTATAGGTTTTTAGGTGTTAGTTTTTTTTATTCTGCTTTATCTCTCATTTCAGTAGCATAAACTTTATTTCAGTTATTTGCTTGCATAGTACTAGTTTCATTACATTTATTGAGATTATTTATTTTTAACGGCCTCATCCGAGGAGGCAATATCGAACATCTAAGCATGTGTTGTTGTTTCATTGATTTCAGGGCTATAGGTTCAATCAAGAAAATCCGCAACATACGAGTACAAGAGGATCCCTATAGAAATCAGACCTAGAGAAGGAGGCATCTGTAAGCCCTCATACATTTCTGTGTGCATCATCGAGAAGCTTTATAAAGCGCGCCCCCTATGCGAGGGGACATTTCATACACCTGCTACCCTCTTTTGTGTGTAAAATCATGTATCAAACGAAGGGTATCCCTCAGAGGGATTCATATGTAACCTAATATGGAGAATATCAATAATAAAAGCATTCGTTCATTTACTTCTTTGCATTCTGGTTATATCTGCTTCGTGCCTTTCTTTTATTGCATATTTAATATTAAAGGATTCAATCGAATCACAAGTAGAGTAGTTGGTGGATGGCGCATCGCTTCCTCAGGGTCGCTACACCTCCCGCTCCTTATTTTAAGGGAATTTTCTAGAAAAATTCTTAGCTCAATTGCATACCCCACAAAAAGTAGGAGAATTTTCATATTCCACCTTTTGAACCCATTCTCAATAATCTAACATGATTTTCATTGATTGAGGTAAGGGTTTACTCAGGTCTACATTAACACATATTCTAGCTGCTAGAAGCCTTGAATTCACTTTAGTTGAATGATCAAAAGCTAGGAGAGTTCCAATAGAGCTAGAAATTCCTACTAGAATTTCTTCATGCTAGAAATCCACTATCAAACCTGGCAAACTCACTCAGATAGAAGAAGCTTCCATATAATTGTTAATACATTGGAACTCAAAAACCATTTCTTTAAACATAATCCCCTCCTACCAAACTACCATCATCCTTCCATAAATGTCCTAAACAAATATTCATTGCAATTAGAATTTAAAAAGGATAAAACCACAAGGGAGAGCTACAACTTGCAAAGAACCCTTTAGATTCCATCTAAAAAGCATCCACTTTCAAATAGAATCCAGATTTGAAAAAACATTTCTAGAAAATTTACCTACCAATGAATTATCCCTTTCAACAATAATATTATCTACTAGGGCTTTTGGAACCCAAACCACAAAGTTATCACTCTCCAAAACTACTAAAATCTTAAACTTCCTAGAGAGTGCAATATTTTACCCTCAAAACAATCTTCTTCTAGGAAGTTTTCCCTAGATCAAATGACCTTGAATGATCATTATCAAAAGCTTTTCTATCTATTTTTGTAGAATTTTCCATTATAATTATATTACCCTAATAAGTATTTGGGTACCTATTTTTATACTATAAAAAACATATATTTTCCACCATTTAAAAAAAAAACAATTTTAAATGAGGATATTTCCCTCCTAGTGGATAAAATAGTATACAGGTAGGAAACAAACTTGCTTGACATCATCACTCATCATGGTTGTGAGAGGAGTGTATGGATGACATAAACGGTGTCAATCCTCTTTATGAAGTAGTGAAAGCAATGTTGTTTTTGAAAAGCACCTATGCTAAGGAGGTTAGGGGAGCCCCCCTTAAGGCGTTGATCCCTATAGATCTTGAGTTCAAACCCCAACCCATTCCTTTTGATAAAAATAACATCAAATTCAAGTTTGATGACATATGTAAATATGATATGGCATACCTTGATGATGTGTCACTTGATGACATCATCCCATTTTTATAAACAAATGCTAATGTGACACCTAATGATGTGACACATTGTAATGATATAGCACTTTTTGATGATGTGACACCTAGAGATGAGGTGGCATCTAATGATGATATGGTATATTATGATGTGTTAACTAATAACATGGCAAGTGACATGGAACTCATTGATGTGGTGCATGATGATGTGGTACATGTGTAGGTGATGATGTGATAGGGGATAACATGGTAGACATAATATCATATAGTAGATATTAAAAAGGGTTCAACAAATCACATTATATTTACCCAACAAACCCATCAATCATATAGTCACATAGTCACCAACATACTTGGAAAAGCATATATTTTAGAGTGAATCAAAGAGCGACGAGTGACATAGTCTAGTTTACAAATTGTAAACTGAATCAAAGCATGATAAGTGACATAGTCCAATTTTCTAGGGCACTACCCAATGGCTTGTATTATTAGCACCTAGTTGGTATCCCTTATTTTAAATACTGATAAGTGACATCACTCCATTTACCAATATGTTTTCTACTTAGTGTACAATTGGAATCCTCTTAACTACTCACATAACTGAAACCATTAAAAAGACTACAATTCATAAATAAATGAAACTATAGAATATCATTGCTTTTGTATTGGGATAAAAAGGGGGTTACAAATTGAATCCTTTTTATAACTTTTCCCTGAAGGCTACAAATGGATATTCCCTAAGGAAGCCCTTATCAATGTGTTCCAAAGGTAGTAAAATTTGTCTTTTGGATTTTCCTCAGTGTAGGTGGGCATCTTGTGCGTGGGCCACTACTTGTTTGATTTATCCTTTGTATCTGTTGGCCTGCAAAATCTGGTTAGAATACTTGGGGGCTTGCCTTGGTAAAACATCATGTTTATATGGACAAAAAGACCTTAAAACATGCTTATGAATATATAATTATTATAGATAGGGTTAGAAAGCATATTTACCCTTTTTTAGAGCCTTTGGACTGTCAAAATTAGGTTCGCACAAGGACCTACGAATTTGTCTAGGACCTAGAAGTTCGCACCCTAGGGTGCAAAGCTATCTATTTTCAATTGAACTTACCAGATATGAAGTAAATGGTGTTTTGATGTTGTTGATTTGTTGATTTTTCATCGGGTCACCTCCAGAAGTTGTCTCCTTTCTCAATAACCTGTCTAAATCACAAGGAGCATGATAGATCTGATGGATACTCTAAAGCTAAATAGATATGATGGATGTGGGATGGATGTTGTGAGTTTAGAGTTATTTTAGCAGAGTTTCTGTAAGCAAAACCTGATATATCATAAATGATGAAAATGACCTTCTATTTATAGACTTGGCCAAGGTTAGGGGAGGGGCTGAGGTGTCCCCTATGAGGTGTGCATTTTGAGGTGTCCACTGAGGTTTCTTATATCATAAATGGAATTGGGTGAGAGAATATATCACCTATCCACATGTCATGATGACCTAGAAGAAAATATATAAATAACATTAGTTGGATTTGAATTGGAAATATCTTTGAATTTGATATTTCTTTCTATGTGCAAAAGTATCCAATTCTCATTTATTTCCTAGGAGAGCGTGATATGGAAGAAATATTTGTATGAGATGTGGCAAGGCTAGGTTAGGCTAGTCAAAGTAGACTAGGTGAGGTGGCAGACTTAGATTAAATCATGATTAGATCTAATTAAGCATGTGATTTAGACATAAAGCAATTTTTGACCAAAAAGGTTGACGTTTTACCATAAAGTGCTTTTTGACCATGGTGGATAATTCAACCTTAGTTGAGTTTTGGAGGAGGTCACATGAGAACCTATATTTAAGTTTAGGAAGGAGCTTAGCTAGCCCAAGGGGGATAATAATGATGAATAGCGATTTTAATAAATGAATAGTATTTTAAGCCAATATATGCAATTTTTAAGGGTTTGAAAATTGATTGGTCATGAAGATGAGTAAAGGGACAATGTGCGACTTTTGGGTGTCTACATTTTACACTTTTTTGTATTAGATTGTGTGAAAACATAATTTAGTACAAAAACTGGTGATATGAATTGATAGAATTATTGGAAGGCAAAGAATTTGTGATTGATGACTTAAGGATGATTGTGAGAGAGACACATTGATAAAAATATGATGTGTGATTGAGTACAATACTTCATAGTATTGTAATGATTGCTTTTGGAGGAAGGTGCAAGATTTCCTTGCTTTGTGATCAATGTGAGATGTTCCAATTGTGGAAGGAACAAATACCTTTGTCCATTTTGCTTTTGATTGATTGATGAATTCTTTTGACAACATTTGACAAACTTCTAGAGCCGTAGGGTAGAAATTTTAGGAGCTTCATTCGAGAGTGGTATTACGACTACCACAATAAAGATAGGAATCCATGAGATGTCTACAATCAGAGGTATTTTGAGGCTTATCAAAGATTATTTTACATTGTATTGGAATTTTGGTCTTGAGATAATTGTTAGCGAGAATTTTCTTAGGCAGATATTGAATCCATGATTGGATGTTTGGTTGTTTGATCATGTGCAAGGCAAATTTTTATTGATGGTAGTCTTTAGAAATTGATTGATTGCTTAGCGATGACCTTATGATTCTGATGATGATGATTAAACATTAAGGAAGAGTAATTACTTTATTGAGAGATGAATTAATATCTGATGATAGTCAATCAATCATATTTATGATATGAATAGTGGTATCCAAACCTAATAGAGGTAAGTGCTCATGTGATTGAGATGCGAAGGTTTATCCTTTGATCCTAGATATCCCTTACATATTTTTGTACATAGAAACATGATATCATTATGCTAAATATTGGCCTATGAAGCTGCATAAAAGACAAGCATTTAGGACATAATGAGGTATCTATAATATGTACATGATATAAATTTTTGAGATGTTATCCTTTGAGCCCAGATAACATTTTATTCTCATCATGCTTAAGTGAGAACCTTGTGATAAAGGATTAAACACTTTAAACATGGTGAGGTACCTATAAGATATATGTATTTGTGGTTAGTAGAGTTAGTTGTTAGTAGTTAGTTTCTGCACACTTAAGCAATTGTATATGCTTAAGTGAACCCGAAGGATTTTATCTACATGCCTAAGCAATTGTATATGCTTAAGTGAACCTGAAGGATTTTTTCTACACACCTAAGCAATTATATATGCTTAAGTGAAACTCAAGGATTTTTTCTGCATGCTTAAGCAATTGTATATGCTTAAGAAAACCCAAAGGATTTTGTTTGTATGCTTAAGCAATTGTAAATGCTTAAGTAAACCTGAAATATTTTATCTATACACTTAAGTAATTGTATATGCTTAAGTGAATCCAAAGGATTTTATCTACATGCCTAAGCAATTGTATATGCTTAAGTGAACCTAAAGGATTTTGTTTGCATGCCTAAGCAATTGTATATGCTTAAGTGAACCCGAAGGATTTTGTTTGCATGCCTAAGCAATTATATATGCTTAAGTGAACCCAAATAATTTTATCTACATGCCTAAGCAATTGTATATGCTTAGGTGAATTCGAAGCATTTTATATGCATGCCTAAGCAATTGTATATGCTTAAGTGAACCTGAAGTATTTTGTCGGAATGCCTAAGAAATTATATATACTTAAGTGAATTTGAAGGATTTTGTGTGTATGCCTAAGAAATTGTATATGCTTAAATGAATCCAAAGGATTTTATATTTTTGTAATGCTTTGTAATGTTTTGATGCACGCTTTAAGGGGTATACCCAAATTATTTTATGTTTTTGTAACATTTTATGATGTTCTGATGCACACTTTAAGGGGTGTACCCAAAGGATTTTATGCTTTTGTTATGCTTTGTAATGTTTTGATACACACTTTGAGGGGTGCACCCAAAGGATTTTATATTTTTCTAATGCTTTGTAATATTCTAATGCACACTTTGAGGGGCATACCCAAAGGATTTTATGCTTTTATAATGCTTTTTAAGGTTTTGATGTACGCTTTGAGGGGCATACCCAAAGTATTTTATGCTTTTGTAATGCTTTGTGATCAATGTAATGTTTCTAAAATTGACATGTAATGTAATGTTTGTAATATGATTCTACAATGATTTATGATGTTCTAAAATGCTTTGAAATGTTACAAGAGTAATGTAATGCTTCTAAAATAGATATGTAATGTAATGTTCGTAGTGTGATTTTTCAATGATTTGTGATGTTCTGAAATGCTTGAAATTTTGAGAGAGTAATGTAATGCTTCTAAGATAGATATGTAATGTAATGTTTGTAGTGTGATTCTACAATGATTTATGATGTTTTGAAATGCTTTGAAATATTGTGAGAGTAATGTAATGCTTCTAAGATAGATATTTAATGTAATAATGTGATTCTACAATAATTTGTGATGTTCTAAAATGCTTTGAAATATTGTGAGAGTAACGTAATGCTTCTAAAATATATGTAATGTAAGGTTTGTAGTGTAATTCTAAAATGAGTGATTTGTATGCTTTTCCCTAATAAGTGTTTTCTTGTACAAAGTCTTTGTAGTAAAAATAGAAAATGATGTCATTTTAAATTTGGATATGAAGAAATGTGTTTGTTTTTATCGAAACAAGTTGTCCCCTTTGTTTGAAAGTAGATGCTTTTTGTAAAGATAATGATATTCATGTTGTAAGATAAAGTTTCCCCCTTTATTTGTAAAGGTGATGATATGATATTGCAGATTTCTTAACACATGAGTGAGGGTAACAAGAGTATATAAATTTATTACATAATACATATGCAAATATTTACATGTATGTTAGGAAGTGGGCTTAAAACTCAATGCCACCTTTGGTGTGTTAGAGGAATTGAATGAGATTGTATTGTATAATTTGCTAGTATAGTTTATCTTGAAGATCATATGTCCCAAATTGGCATATTTACAATGTAATTGTAAGTATGCAATTTGTGGGAATATGATAGACAAGCTCACCTAAAATGAAAGGTCTTGATTTTTTGAAATGAGTTTGTTAAGAATATTTGCTCCTTAAACTTTTGAATACATAAGATAAAACTCTAGGGACACAGGCCCATTACCTAACGCGTATGCATAGATTTATTGATATGTGAGGCATAGAGTTGGTACTTGGAGCATATCTTATGTATTGAAATATTTAAGCATAAACAAAATATTTTATACTGAGTGCAACATATTCATATGGATAATCCAAGGAAAGAATCATCCCTTCTCCCTTGCTCGATGTGTGTACAAAAAATTGTATATGTGCAGAACATAGGAAAAATAAATCTACTTTTCTAGGAGGTCCATATGATAACATGACCTTTAGTCTAAAGGATCCTATTGCAAGTGAAATGATAACATATATGCTAGCTTATAGACCATTAGGAAGCACAAGAATTTGATAATAGACTACTTGACATAGTCATAAAATATATATATATATGTAATGTGCTAATAATCAAACCCCAATGTTCGAGAAGGGTCTAAAAATTAGATAGGATGTTTTTGTTTTGTTAGATATTATAATTTCTTAAAATAAGAAGTGATAGTTTATTATAGCATATCAATATGGAGAAAGTTATATATCTATTGAATGACACTTTGTACAAATAAATAGATAATATCTAGCCATATTAATATGTACTTATGTAATCCTGAAAATATTTGAGATTTGTTGTTATTGTGCACTTGTATAATAAACTAGTTGGAAATAAATTTTTTTTGACCCAAAAACTTATTAGAAAAGTAGCTAGCAAAGAGAGTATGATATGCAGATGGCCTATTTTTGTAGAAGACTAGATAACTACAAAGATAACAATGATCTAGTGTCTGGTGAAGCTTGCAAATAATTGTAGGCTCACAAGCCATTAGATAAAGGGATCCTTGTAGTCTAACTGGCCTATTTAAACAACAGTTTGTGAGATTTTCTATTTTTATTTGATAGAATGCCAATGAATCGAACCTGGGGGCTAAGAGGATAAAATTGATCCAATGACTGGTAATATTTATAAATGATTGTAGATATACAAGATATTAGATCAATGGAGCCTTCTTAATCTACATGGCTTATCGAAGGAAATCAATGAGATTATAAAAATGTGATAGCATGTTATTGCAATAAAACAAGGGGAAAGTAAAGATACCATTATCCATTACCTAATGAGATTTGCAAGAAATTTCAAACCTATGAGATATTGGATCAAGGAAAATTTATGATCCCTATGATTTATGAAGATAACATATGTTGGGTCATCAAGTTCTTGGACGATTGCATCACTCATCACCTAACCCAAGAGTGAGAAAATAAGAGAAGAAGTATGATAGTCATGAAGCAGGATATAGAAAAATATTTGAAAGCAAGAATTTTTTGACTGAGAAGGTTCAATCAACATGAGATCCACCTATGTGGATGTAATACAAATATATTTTGTAATAGGAATTTGCTTTTTGCATCATAATAAACCCTCCTAAATCTATGGTATGATCAAGTAAACCAATCAAACATGCAAGGGGTATAATGTAATTATTTTTGTGGTGAGGTTTATCATGCATTCAATCATATGAGCAAGCAAATAACTCAAATTTCTATGCATAGTATCTCTTAAGATGCATGATGTTGATTGGTTTCTTGTATTCTTGGCCATCCAATGTGGCTAGACGGTAGACTCCAGATCCAAATTTAGCTATAATTATGAAAGGTACTAACCAATTAGGCTCAAATTTTCCTTTGAGGTCAATGTTGGCATAGGTGTTATTTTGATTTTCCTTGAGGACTAGGTCCCCAATTTTGAAAGATCTTGGATGTAATTTCTTATGATAAGCATGTCCAAGTCTGTTGTGATATATTTTGAGGTGCTCTAGAGCATTAATGCATCTTTCTTCTAGGAGTTCTAGCTATTGCAAGTGGCTTAGATGATATTCATATCCTACCAAATAATCTTGAAATAAGACCGCTAGAGACGATATCTCTAGTTCAAAAGGAATAATTGCTTCTATATTGTAGATGAGAGTGTAAGGCATTTCCATTGTGGGAGTATGCACAGTGGTGCACTATGTCCATAGGGTGGGATAAAGTTGTAGGTTCCAATCTCAACCATTTTTGTTTACTAACTTCTTGAGGGTTTTCATTAGAATTTTTTTGGATGATTTAGCTTGCCCATTCCCTTGTGGGTAATATGGTGTTGACCATTTTTGTTGAATTTTGTATTTGGAATATAATTTGGAAACTTATTTATTTTTAAAGAGAGTCTTATTATCAACGATTAAAGTGGAAGATATTCTATATCAGCCGATGATTTGATTAAGGATAAATTTGGATACTTGAATTTCTATCATGGTGGATAGGGGCATTACCTCGACTCATTTAGTGAAGTATTTTGTGGTATTGATAATGAATTTGTGCCCATATGATAATTGTGTATTTATTTTACCTATGATGTCTAAACCCCAAGAGGAGAAAAACTAAGGAGATGTAATTGGTTGTAATTCTTGAGAGGGGATGTGGATAATATTGTCATGTCACTGATATTTTTCATACTTTCTAATATATTCATGAGCATATTTTTCCATAGAAGACCAATAATAACCCATCTTAAGGAGTTTCTCGGTTACAATTAGTCTGTTGAAATGCTTATCACATGATCCAATTTGGGGTATTTTATGTTAGTTTGAGCTTCTATCATATTTACACATTTGATAAGTATACCTTAAAAGGAGCGTCGATATAAGATATCTCTAATTATGACATATTTGAAAGCTTTCATTATAAATTATATTCACTTTTGAGAGTTGGATTTCTTGAGAAATATTCCCTCTTTGAGGCATAGATATTTCGATGGTGCATACATAGAAGGATTACAAGCATGATTTAAGTGTTAAGGACTCATTGATTTATTTGATGATAATAGAAGCTTCTTAATTTTCTAAATCTAAGGGAATAAGAGATGCAATAGTAGCCATAGCATCAGTGTGACAATTGCTAGATAATGGGATGGCTTCTATGGTGATTTGGTTGAAGTGAGTTTTCAAATTGTATACAATTTCTTTGTAGGGTTTTAACTTTTCATCCTTGGTTTGACAAGTTTCATTCACTTGGTTGATTACCAATTGTGAATAACCATACACTTTTATATTTTCAATTTTTAATTTTGATGCGGTCCTAATACCTAAGATAAATGCCTCATATTCTACTATGTTGTTGGTGTATGAGAAGTGAAGTTTAAAAGATAATAGAATGAGTTGTTGTTGCAAATACTAAGATAATCCGTGCCCTTATACCTTTAGTGCACTTAGATCTATCAAAGTACAAGATCCTAGTTTTAGGTTCTTGAGCTTCTACTGAGAGAACTATTTCATTGGGGAAAGATATATTTATGGGGTGTTTTGATTCTAAAGGGGCCACAACGAGTTGATCGACTATAACTTGCAATTTTAATGATTTTTGATTGATGAATTCTTTGTCAAATTCACTAAGGGATATGAAACATTTTGCAGTCCTTCTATATAGGTAAGGTTTTGATATGAGGTAGTGCAATGGGTCTACCCTTGCTAAGATGTAGGTTTTTTGACTAAGCATATAATGCCTTATTTTGAGGGATGAGAAGATGGCAACTAAGAAAATATTCTCTAATGGTGTATAATGAGTTTTGTAATTCACAAAAGTTCTACTTATATAGTAGATTATCATTTCTTGGTGTTGTTCATCTTATTGTTCTAATAAAGCTCCAAGGGTATGTTTAGTAGCAGCTATGTATAGCAATAGTGGTTGATTTAAGTTTAGTGGTATTAATATGGGTAGTATTAAGAGATAAGTCTTTAAAGCTTCAAAACCCTTTAAAATTCCATCATCCCATTAAAATTTGTTTCCTTTATTTAATAGTTTAGAGAAGGGTTGACATTTTTTTGAGTTGGGATATGAATCTATGGATAGCTTGCAATTTCCCTTGAAAGTTGCATAGTTTAGTTAAGTTTGTAGGTGGCGACATGTCCGTTATGACTATAATTTTGGAAGGATAAAATTCAATCCCATGATGGGATACAATGACCCTCAATATTTTCTTGACGTTACCCCAAAGGTACATTTTAGTGGTGGCTAGAAAGCTCCAAGGGCATGTTCAATAACAACTATGTATAACAATAGTGGTTGATTTAAGTTTGGTGGTATTAAGATGGGTGGTATCAAGAGATAAGTCTTCAAAGCTTCAAAAGCCTTTTGAAATCCATCATACCATTCAAATTTTATTCCTTTAGTTAATAGTTTAGATAAGGGTTGACATTTTTTGAGTTATGATTATGAATCTATGGATCTTGTAATTTGCCTTGAAAGTTACGTAGTCCAATTAAGTTTGTAAGTGGTGACATGTCCATTATGGCTACAATTTTGGAAGGATCAACTTAATGCCATGATGGGATACAATGAACCCCAATATACTTTTGAAGTTTACTTCCCAATGATATTTTAAAACTTTTTACCAGTAAACTGTCAGCCAATATTTTTTGGTACCATTGTCAGGGAACAATTTCTTGTGCTATATGCGAGTTATTTTTCTGAAGTTTACATTCCAATGACATTTTGAAACTTTTTACTCGTAAAAATTCAGCCAATATTTTTTGGTGATATTACAAAGGACTATAATTCTTGTTGCTGGGAGTTCTAAGACCCGTGTATTTTCTTTATGAACCATTTTTGTGCGAAAATAGTCAACCAACAATTTTTGGTGCCATTGTTGGGGAATATTAAATACAATTTTGTGTTTTTTATTTCTCATAGTCTTTCCTAGAGTGAAATTTTTGAGAGTTGAGTGAATATCGAGTTGAGCAATCTTGGCCTAAGTATTGTTGAAGATCTTGCTCTTTATTTGCACATCTATATCGGTGACTCGAAATGAACTTAGAATTTTAAAAATCAAGAAAGAAGGAGCTAGATCTAGTGTCTACAAGAAGAAGTAGCAAAGAAGTGCTTGCTAAAGTGATAAATCTTAAGGTAATATTAAAACATCATAGAAAAAATTCCATTCCAATTCTTGTTATTTCTATTTCTAGTCCAAATATTGGTTTATATCAGTCTTCTCCTATTGTAAACCAAGTACTCTATAGTGAATCAACTTGTAGTGAGTATGGAATATCCTAATGCAAATCAAAATGTCAATGTTAATCAACATGTCAATACCAACAAAAATGTCAATTAGTGGAGAACCAATAGATATAGAGCTTTTGTTTTACCTCCAAATATGATTCCTCTCCTTGGGAAATCTTACAAGTACTTTCCTAAATACCAAGGAAACAATATTGTTACTGGTGAATATCATGCTAGATATTTTATGTATGCCATGGATATTCTTTACGTATATGATGAAGATGTTATCCTTATATTTTTATTTTAAACTTTAAATAAAGATGCTCGATAATGGTTTAATAGCCTTGGAGTTGGTACTATCCATTTCAAGAACTAGAGGAAACTTTCCTTAGAAAAAATGGAGAGAGGAAGAATGAACAATCCTTGCTAATAGAGTTGGCTACCATGAAAAAAAAGAAAAATGAACTAGTGGAATATTTCAATAAAATATTCTTTAAGACTAGAAATAAGATCCTAGTAGCATTAAGGCCAAATGATGATCAGTACATTTGTTTCTACAAAAATGCTTTCCCTGGAGATTTTAGTTATGAGTTGATATAACAAGTAATAACCACCATTGATATATGTATGGAAAGGGCTATTGAAATAGACATAAATATGATTGATAGTGATAAGATGAAAGTATACTCTCTGGAACCCAATCAACCTAAAATAAAGACCAAGAAGGTTGATTTCGCAATCCCTAAGAAAATACATTAGGATATTATGAAAAAAATAGTAATCAGTTGAGTGAGATGTTTACTACTTTAAATAACAGGTTGGCTAGAATTGAAAAATATAAGGATAACATTGTAAAAAATTCAAAGGGTAATAATAGATAGCGAGAAGATAATAGGCCTCCTTTCAAGAGGAATTTCAGTAGAAACTAGAATAACAATTGGAATGAAGAGGAAAACAAGAATCAAAATGAAAATTGGAAAAAGAAAGAAGTAGACAGAGATCTATATTCTTTTCCAAACCCAATACCATCTAACAATATAGCATCTGATCATCATTTTTAATGCTCTACCTATGATGCACCACATAACCCTATTTATTATGGTATTTACCAAAGTTTACATTCTAATATTGGATTGATATTTTGGTGCAATTTTAATTTGGTTGTACCCTAAGAACCCATCCATTAAAGATAGTATCTCAGATCCTGCAGTGAAAATCACTATCATGTCTATGTTTGGTAGAGGGAAATCATATTTTAGGTAAGCATTGTTTATATCTCTAAAGTCTATGAAAATTTTATTGGTCCCTTACTTCTTAGCAATGAGAATAATGTTGGAGATTTAGTCTGAATAATATATGGATTTTATGAAGCCAATTTCTAGGAGTTTTTGTAATTCACCTTTTACCAAAATAATTACCTTCAAATATATTTTCTTAGTTTTATTTTAACAGGCTTGGCATTGGGGCACACTACCAATGAAGGGTCAAATATTGGCATATCGTTATATGTCCAAGCAAAGATGTCATGGAATTCCTTCAATAGGTTTGCATGTTCCATTTATTCTTCTTGAGTTAAGACCTTTCCAAGTTTGATAAGGTGAGGATCCTAATCTGTTTTAATATTGACATCTATCATTTCTTCAATTAAGGCTTGTGATTCATCCTCAAAATGAAGAGGGGAAATTAGTATTCCTAACTTTTTAATTTCTTGTGGATCCAGAGATGTTTGCTCCAATTCAAGGTGTTGGGTAGAGTTTAAGTTAAATATTTTCTTAAGGGATTCTTCCATAGGATAGTTATCCGGAGAATCTTCAAAGTTTTCTTCTATTGTTATTGATTCTAGATGAACCACTTCTAGCATGTTGATGTTACCAAATCGTATGGTTTTATGGGGTGCTTGATTGAGAAGTGACCATAGTTCTTCTTCATCCTCATCACCCCATTGAGAGCCATGTAATGATTTGGGGTAGTGATCCTCATTGTCTTCTTCTAACAAATGTGAGGGTTCATTTTGTTGAGGATGAATCCAATACCTTCTAGGGGTTCTTTGATACCCTACTCATAATGACCTAGGCCTTTACCTTGGTATCCCAGGTTGGTTAGCAATATTTTAGCTATAGAGAATTATGATGATAGATAACATGCATTGTATGTTCATTCGCTTGGCATAAAGTTACATCTTTGAATATTTTTGTCAAAGGTGGTTCCCCGATTAATGAAAGCACAAGTTCCTATTTGGACTTTGAGTCCTTTCCTACTTGGCATACATATGTCACAAGGATATATGAACATGCTTACCAATTCTACGAAGGGATCTAATTTTTGGTGGATTATGTTGATTTGATCACTAGGAGAGGATGATTGAGGAGTGTCCCCTAGGTTAATGAGGGGTTCTTCCAATATTTCCTTTTCTTTGTATACTTTTGGTTGTTTAGTTGGTAATGCTTGTTGCACAGAAGTACAAAGATTAATCTCTTGTGTGTCAATGAAGTTGCATAAGGTAAAAGGTTCTAGATCCCTAGGGATTTGGATGATCCTACCTTGATACTCGTATTTTAGACATTGATGTAAGGTAGAAGGGACTACCTTCACGACATGTATTCAAGGTATTTTTAGGAACATGTTATATGTTACATCACATGATATAACATAAAAAAGGTTGTTTAGGAAACATGTTTCTACTTTGATAGGTAGGGTGATAGTGCATGTTACCTCTCTATCTTAATTGTCAGATCTAATGATGAGGTTAGAGTTTTGTAAATCGTTTATGCTTAAGTCAAATTATTTGTAAAAATTTGGCATTGCATTCATTTAAGGCTGAGTTGTTATCCACTAGGACTCTTTTGATATGTTTATCACCTATTTGAGTTATGATGTATAGAGGTGAGTCTCTTGATATTGTTTCAAAAGGAGTATCTACCTCATGAAATGCTAAGATAACATTGTCTACTCTAGTGAACCCAACTATATTCGTGATATCATTTGGAGATATGGCTTTATGAACTTCTTGTTCACTTAATAGTTTCAATAGTATTTTACTATAAGCATGTGATATTTTCATCAATTCTAGAAGAGAGATTTTTGTGGGTATATCATATGGGATATCAAAAGTGTGCAAGGTATTTTAAGAAGGTGTGAGAACCAAAGGTGATTTATTAGAAATATTGATTTTAATGCTTCTTAGGATAACCAAAGGAGGTTTATCCAATGATTGATTCTTTTCTTGCTACCTAGTCATGACATATGAAGGTTTTGATAATTGCATGGTACCTAGGAAGTTAACCAACTTTTGATTATGCAGTGGTAAGGAATTTTGAAAGATCCCAATATTCTTGTTGGGATTTTAGAGTTGATTTAATGTTATCTTCTCTTCCTCTATGATGTATTGGATACCATTCTTTAAAGATACACATTTGTTGGTAGTATGTCCTTTGTATGGTGATATTTACAATACTCATCATGTTTATACCAACTACGTAATTCTCTGGTTGTATCCCAAGGTCTAATGTTTGGAAGTTCCAACAACTTGGAATCAAGGAGAATTTTTAACATGGTTACTTGAATTTGTCCAATATTTGTATATTGTCTCTTGGGTTTGTCTTACCTTTGAACGACTAGCTTTTGAGGAGCATTTTGAGTTGTGTTGATATTGTTGTTTTGACAAGAATATATTACACCATCTCCTACAACATATTTGTCTTTTTATTTTCCCTTTCTAGGGGGTTTTTTATCTTCTTTCTTGTTGTAGTTGAGTTTCCCTTATCTTATGAGGATGACTTCTACTCTTTTGGCCATATTAACAACTTCTTCAAAATGGGTTAGGTTCATCATTTCCAAGGGATGTGATAGTTGTTCATGAAGTTTTATTATGAAAATATGTAGGATTTACTTAAGAGGAGGAATATATTGAATTCTTCCGAATAAGCCTCTCCATTTGGCCAAGAAATCTGAAAACCACTCGGTATTGGATTGTTTAAGTTGGTAAAGGTCATCTATGGTAACCTTATCCTCTATGTAGATTGAAAATTATCTGAGAAAGGTTTTTATAAGTTCCGAAGAACACAAGCTTATACTGAGAGGGGGGGTGAACAGTATAAGACCTCTTTTACTTTCTCTATTTAAATTCAACTTTGCAAAGCAATGAACCAATAGCAATATCAAAGCAATGCATAAAGCAACACACAATGAGACACCAATTTTAACGTGGTTCACCAAACATGGGCTACATCCACAAAACTTTTCTCTAAAAAGCTTTCTCAAAGTTCTTTGGGAATCCTTCCCAATTACAATGTTTATGAGCCTCAGCCCAAAGGAGAAACCTTCCCCTCACGAATTTATGAGCCTCCTGACCAAAGGAGAATCCTTCCCCTCCTCATGAATTTATGAGCCTCCTGCCCAAAGGAGAATCCTTCCCCTCCTCATGAATTTATGAGCCTCCTGCCCAAAGGAGAATCCTTCCCCTCATCTCTAGAAATGATACTTCAAAAGATCACCTGCCTCTTATTTTGCTAGCACATGGAAATCCTTTCCATAGAATACCTCCTGTCCTTAATGCTCAGCCTCAAGAGACCTCTATCCTCACTGATCACCTCCATAGCAACTCATCAACCTGTACTAAACACGATCAGTCTATCCAGCACAAGTCTTCCTCACTCTATCAGATCTGTCCCAAGCTCAACTCATAAAGATTGAACAAATCAATCTCTGCTACACACAAGCCTTCTCAAAGACTTGTCAAAATTGTCCTTAGGTTCTTCTCAAAGAACCACTTCAACTCTGTCCTCAAGTCCTATACTAGGACCTGTCCAAATTAGCTCACAAGTCCTCCCTACAACTTGTCCAAATCAGCTCACAAGTCCTCACTAGAACCTGTCCAAATCAGCTCACAAGTCCTCACTCGAACCTGTCCAAATCAGCTCACAAGTCCTCAAGAAAAACTTGCATGGCATGAACCCACAAAGAGAATTGTTAGAGACTCAATATGTTCTATACTTAACTCCCAATCTCAATCTCAACTCAATCTCAATCTCAAAAGAATAAGATAGATGTAGTATGCTTTTCTCAAGAACATGAAACACAACCCAACAATTGCCAACCATGCAATATCTCATATAACAATGATACTCATGTTATTTCCACAACCAATATCTTTTCTCAACCAATTAGAGCTTCAAAAACAATGCTCATAGACAAGGTTTAACCAACATCATTCAACTCAACATTAACCTTGAAGCATTCAACCATTCACTACATGAAAAGTAAACTAGTAGACATCCTTTTCCCTCCAAAGATATTTGATCAAAATAGCCACCAACATAAATCACCAATGCAAAGAATAACTTGCTCAAATCAATCTCAATGGAGTAAGCCTAAATCATGTATAAAGTAAAGCATTAACTTGATCAAAACAACCTCTATGGAAGCAACTCAACCATCAATCTCAAAACAGCCAACTAAGGGTTTCACCAACTCAAAGCAAGTAGAAAGACTTGTTAACATAAACCCTAGTGCAAAAATTCTTCCTCTTCCTCAACCAAAATTATGCATTCACCAAAAAAACTCATGAATGATTTTAATGCATAAACAATCTTCAATATCCAAAAAATGGGATTTACACCAACAAGAATACCTAGTAGAAAACCTTTTCACTCCAACCTCAATTTTAGAAAATACACCATCAAAAATATACATAGAAGAAGTTGCCCATACCTTTGTTTGAGGAAGAAGAGAATAGTTCTTCAACCTGTTACCAACACCACCCTCAACTTTGCCACCAAGTTAGGGTTAGATCATAAAAGTAACCACAAAAATATTTATTCCATAAAACACCTTATGACTCCAATCCTTAGAAGTCAACTACCAAAAATATAAAGCATACAAAAAATATATCCTTTTACACCTTATTTCTCCAAATTAATTAAACCATGCTCAAGGAATAATAGCTTCTAAGCAAATCTCACTCAACAATCAAGCCAAAAATATCAACCACACACTATCAACCTTATATCTCCAAAGAAGCATTTAACCTCAAAAATAATTTTAAATAAATCTGCCCAACCACTTCTTCTTTAACAAAATGCATATTTTATTTAAAAAACCTTACCAAAAAAATGCTTTCGAAAATCGCGAGTCAATAGTACCTCCAAAAAAATCGGAGCGCAAAAACTCTTCTCACACTCCATTGCAGGAGTCGAACGCTTGACCTGCCTTCAAGCGCCTTTACAGAATAGTCATTGCCACTATGCCAACGACGCTAGCTTGAAGGCTAGCAAGAGTCTTCTTCTCCTTAACCCTTTGGTGGCGGATAAACGTGGCGAAAAAAAATGATAGCCGTAGCTTTTATTTCCCAACCTTTGCGTAATTCGAATTTCTTTAACACCATTGCTTTGGACTATAGGTTATGGCTTATATAGCCAAAATTCCATGCTATGCACAATGTCAACGGGAGGATACTTCGAAATTTTCAATTTAATATTATTTTGGCACCTTCGAAACAACTTTAGGGTTTATGAAACCCTTTTGATTATTTAAAAAATAATCAAAGGTCTTTTAGACCTTAGACCTTAGGTGGAGAACCCATTAAATTATTAAAATAATTTAATCACTAAACCAAATAAATAATTAATTAAAAAACCTTAAAAAGGTTTTATTAATTACGTTATTTAATTAATAAGTGTCTCCAGCCTTTGCATTAAGCTGAGAGTGGTTTTGAGAAAAACCCTTAATCCTACCATGGTTTTGATAAAAAAAATTTCATCTGTCACATGGAATCTCTCTAAAATCTTCTAGAAAATATTCTTTGGAATCTTCAACCTTTGAAGCCAATAAATCCTCTTGACATTAATGCCAGTTCCTTTTGACATCAATGACAACTCATAGACAAGAAGCTGGGATCTCAAACCCAAAATTGCCAACAATCTCCCCCTTTGTCATTGATGGCAAACCATGCTTCTCAACAACACTAAAACTCAAAATTGTTGTATAGAAATCAGATCCCCCTGACTTGAGGCTCTCCCCCTTACTCATATCTCTCCCCCTTTGTCATCAATGGCAAAGGGTCACATTTGGGGCTTGGGACTAATAATGAGCCTCTTAGCTTAGTCCCTCCCCCAACTCCTATTGAGGTGATTAATTCTAGGGTGGGAGTAAAACTCCCATTAGGCACTGATCTTCATCAGTGTCTATAGCTTCCTTACCATGGCTTGTCTTGTTCTCCTTGTCCATATTCCTATTCCTGTTCATGTCACTGTTGTTATTCTTGTTATCATTCCTATTCTTATCCATGTCTTGATTCTTGTGCCTATTCATACCCATGTTCCCGTTCTTGTACCTTGGAATTTCAGCTCTACACTGTCTAGCTATGTGACCTTCATTGTTGCACTTATAATAACTAACAATGTTATTTCTTTGAGGCATACCTAATCTTTGACTCCATCTATTCTGACCAACCCTGTTCTTGTTATTAGCCTTGCAATAAACAACCTTGTGCCCAAACTGTTTACAAGAGTAGCAATACTCTTGAAAGAAATTACCACCTCTGAATCTGTCATTTACCTTCCTCACTTGAGTCATGCAATGTGAAGCCATGTGACCAAACTTGTGATAGACAAAACATCTGCCATTAAAATTTCCTTGATTTGACCTCTTAGGTCCTGTAAACTTTCTCCCCTTTTTTTGATTCATGTTTTTTGATTCTGTGCATCTATCACTCAAGGACTCTTTTTGTAAAGTAATTTCCTCATCAGAACTCTCTTCCTTTTGAAATATCTTACTAGATTCCCCAACCTGTTCCATGTGTTTCTTACCAAAACCAAGACCTATTTTATCTGTTGTCCTTCTTTGATCTTTGATGATTGAATTTACCTTTTTGGTGCTATCTTCAAACCTGTAAAGCTTATCCTTGTACTCTTTAGTTTCCTCTTTCAAGGAAGCCACTTTCTGTTCCAAATCTCTACACTCAAGAACCTTAGACTCTAACTTATCCTTAAGTTTTTGTGTCTTAGATATAGAGAAGTCAAGAATTTCTATAAGCTCATCTCTCTCAATACAACATTCATCCAATTTATCATTGAGTCTAGCATTCTTCTTTCTTTCCTTTTTCAAAGCACTAAGAGCACTAACAATTTTAGCTTCAAGATCTACTTCACCATCCTCTATAACTTCCTCTATTTGTTTGCCTTTTGAAACATCAATGAATTTTTTAGATTTCTTATCACTAGAGGTGCTACCCTTTTCTAAATCCATACACAGATCTTCCTCACAATTTTTTGAAGCATCCTCATACATAGTATAACTAGAAATCAATCCATAATTTATGCAATCATCCTCAAGATGTCCAAAATTTCCACATCTAAAACATTTCATAAGGACAAATCTATGTTTCTTTTCTTCTTCTTTTTCTTTTAGGAACAACATCTCATTTCGAACATCACTTGAAGAACTTTCACTATCACTACTAGAACACTTACTTGCCTTGTCTAGGTTGAAAATTTTCGTGTGTTTGTGAGAGTACCTCTTTCCTTGATTGCTTTGCTCATCTATATTATTCCTTTGATGACTGTGCCTTTCAGAATACTTGCTCTTATAATCCTGTTTATCTTCATCACTTTCATCCTTGGCAGCAGTACAGTTAGTAGCATAATGACCAAACTTTCCACAATTGAAACACTTGACATATTTCATACCTTTGTGCTTTCTTGAGAACTTGCCCTTCTTGTTGTAATATGCCTCTTCATCACTAGAAGACTCATCACTATCTTGAATCTCTTTACTCTTGGATTTCTTGGTAGCCTTGAAAGCTGCCTCCTTAACATAAACCTTCACTTGAGTTCTCAACTCAAATGCTACAAGTATACTATGAAGCTCATCCTTTTTCAAATTATCCAAATCCTTAGCTTCCTTAATAGTAGAAATATTTTCACTAAATCTATTTGGAAGAGACCTCAAAATCTTATCACAAATATCATTTTTAGCAAGCTCAAGACCTAGTTCCTTCATAGAGTTAACAATCTCATCCATACGAAGCATATAGTCACTAATATTTTCTTCATAATTCATCTTGAGTTGTTCAAACATACCTTTGAAGTGTCTCAACTTGGTCGTTTGGACATTTGCATCACTTGTATTAACCACCTTCAACTGTTTCCACATTTCACTAGCTGTCTTGCAGTGAATCACCTTGGTAAGATCTACCTTCTGTAAACCCTTCAGGATTGCATTCATTGCCTTTGAATTGCTATTATGTAGGATCCTCTCTTCCTTAGTAGAAGGACCATGCTCAAGAATGGTATACTCATCCTCAATAACTTTCCAAACTTCATTTCCAAGAGCCATAAGATGAACCTTCATCCTAGCACTCCAAATCCCAAAATCTGCCCCATCAATAATAGGTGATGCATTACCACTTGTAGATTCCATTGTGTTCTTTACAATATTTTCCTTCAAGCTGTTAAACTTTTCGAAGGAACCCGCTCTGATACCAATTGAAGAACACAATCTTATACTGAGAGGGGGGGTGAATAGTATAAGATCTCTTTTTACTTTCTCTATTTAACTTCAAATTTGCAAAGCAATGAACCAATAGCAATATCAAAGCAATGCATAAAGCAACACACAATGAGACACCAATTTTAACGTGATTCACCCAACATGGGCTACATCCACAAAAATTTTCTCTAAAAAGCTTTCTCAAAGTTCTTTGGGAATCTTTCCCAAATACAATGTTTATGAGCCTCAGCCCAAAGAAGAAACCTTCCCTTCCTCATGAATTTATGAGCCTCCTACCCAAAGGAGAATCCTTCCCCTCCTCATTAATTTATGAGCCTCCTACCCAAAGGAGAATCCTTCCCCTCCTCATGAATTTATGAGCCTCGTGCCCAAAGGAGAATCCTTCCCCTCAGCTCTAGAAATGATACTTTAGAAGATCACCTGCCTCTTATTCTACTAGCACGTGGAAATCCTTTCCACAGAAAACCTCCTATCCTCAATTCTCAGCCTCAAGAGACCTCTATCCTCACTGATCACCTCCAAAGAAACTCATCAACCTATACTAAACACGGTCAGTCGATCCAGCATAAGTCTTCCTCACTCTATCAGATCTGTCCCAAGCTCAACTCATAAAGCTTGAACAAATCAATCTATGTTGCACACAAGCCTTCTCAAAGACTTGTCAAAACTATCCTCAGGTTCTTCTCAAAGAACCACTTAAAATCTGTCCTCAAGTCCTCTTCTAGGACCTGTCCAAATCATCTCACAAGTCCTCCCTAGAACTATTCCAAATCATCTCACAAGTCCTCACTAGAACCTGTCCAAATCAGCTCACAAGTCCTCACTCGAACCTGTCCAAATCAGCTCACAAGTCCTCAAGAAAAACTTGCTTAGCATGAACCCACAAAGAGAATTGTTAGAGACCCAATGTGATTCATCAACCTCATAGAAGCATAAAGAGAATTTTTAGAGACTCAATATGTTCTATACTTAACTCCCAATCTCAATCTCAACTCAATATCAATATCAAAAGAATAATATAGATGTAGTATGCTTTTCTCAAGAACATGAAACACAACCCAACAATTGCCAACCATGCAATATCTCATATAACAATGATACTCATGTTCTTTCCACAACCAATATATTTTCTCAACCAATTAGGGCTTCAACAACAATGCTCATAGACAAGGTTTAACCAACATCATTCAACTCAACATTAACCTTGAAGAATTCAACCATTCACTACATGAAAAGGAAACTAGTAGACATCCTTTTCCCTCCAAAGATATTTGAACAAAATAGCCACCAACATAAATCACCAATGCAAAGAATAACTTGCTCAAATAAATCTTAATGGAGTAAGCCCAAATCATGTATCAAGTAAAGCATTAACTTGATCAAAACAACCTCTATGGAAGCAACTCAACCATCAATCTCAAAACAGCCAACTAAGGGTTTCACCAACTCAAAACAAGTAGCAAGACTTACTAACATAAACCCTAGTGCAAAAATGCTTCCTCTTCCTCAACCAGAATTATGCATTCACCCAAAAAACTCATCAATGATTTTAATGCATAAACAATCTTCAATATCTAGAAAATGGGATTTACACCAACAAGAATACCTAGTAGACAACCTTTTCACTCCAAACTCAATTTCAGAAAATACACCATCAACAATATACATGGAAGAAGTTGCCCATACCTTTGTTTGAGGAAGAAGAGAATAGTTCTTCAACCTGTTACCAACACCACCCTCAAATTTTCCACCAAGTTAGGGTTAGATCATAAAAGTAACCACAAAAATATTTATTCCATAAAACACCTTATGACTCCAATCCTTAGAAGTCAACTACCAAAAATATAAAGCATACAAACAATATATCCTTTTACACCTTATTTCTCCAAATTAATTAAACCATGCTCAAGGAATAATAGCTTCTAAGCAAATCTCACTCAACAATCAAGCCAAAAATCTCAACCACACACTATCAACCTTATATCTCCAAAGAAGCATTTAACCTCAAAAATAATTTTAAATAAATCTGCCCAACCACTTCTTCTTTAACAAAATGCAGATTTTATTTAAAAAACCTTACCAAAAAAATGCTTCCAAAAATCATGGGTCAACAGTGCCTCCAAAAAAATCGGAGCGCAAAAACTCTTCTCACACTCCACGGTGGGAGTCAAACGCTTGACCTCCCTTCAAGCACCTTCACAGAACAGTCGTTGCCACTAGGCCAATGACACTAGCTTGAAGGCTAGCAAGAGTCTTCTTCTCCTTAACCCTTTGGCGGTGGATAAACGTGGTGAAAAAAATGATAGTCGTAGCTTTTATTTCCCAACCTTTGAGCAATTTGAATTTATTTAACACCATTGCTTTGGACTATAGGTTATGGCTTATATAGCCAAACTTCCATGCTATGCACGACGTCGGTGGGAGGATAATTCAAAATTTTCAAATTAATATTATTTTGGTGCCTTCGAAACAACTTTAGGGTTTATGAAACCCTTTTGATTATTTAAAAAATAATCAAAGGTCTTTTAGACCTTAGACCTTAGGTGGAGAACCCATTAAATTATTAAAATAATTTAATCACTAAATCAAATAAATAATTTATTAAAAAACCTTAAATTTTTTTTATTAATTAAGTTATTTAATTAATAAGTGTCTCCAACCTTTGCATTAAGCTGAGAGTGGTTTTGAGAAAAACCCTTAATGCGTCCACCTGGTTTTAATAAAAACCCTTAATCCTGCCATGGTTTTGATAAAAACCTTTTCATATGCCACATGGAATCTCTCCAGAATCTTCTAGAAAAGATTCTTTGGAATCTTCAACCTTTGAAGCCAATAAATCCTCTTGACATTAATTCCAGTTCCTTTTGACATCAATGACAACTCATAGACAAGAAGTTGGGATCTCAAACCCAAAATTGCCAACAAGTTCTTTGAACTTATTAAAGGAATTATGAGGTATTTAGAAATACCATTCCAAGGCTAAATAACTTAGACTTTTAGGGAATAATACAAGGAGAAACATTTCGTCATGATTGATGTCACTACAAGCTAAGGAGGTGGTTAATGGGCTCTTGTTTTCCATTATACATTTGAAATTTGGGATTTTCAAAAATCTTTGGAAAATTATGATTGATAATCAAAGGATATAATGGCTCATTATAGAAATATTCAAAATAGTACTTTAGCTTGGATTTACCTTTAAGAGAGGCAATTTGATGTTCAAGCTCTTCAAAATTGGAATCATTATTTTCTAGGTCTAATATTTTAGTATTGATAGTCTGAATATCATTGGAATGAAGATTCAGTGGTGTAGGTAAAGTTATGAAAGATTTTGTAAGTGGTTGGGTGAAATATTGAGACATAAAAGGTAGATTTATGAAATTTGAAGTGTTTTGGTTAGAATACTTGAAGAACACAAGCTTATACTGAGAGGGGGGGTGAACAGTATAAGACCGCTTTCTACTTTTTCTTTCAATTCAACTTGCAGTTCAATATTATGCAGTTATAGAAAGCAGTATCAAAAGCAGTAAACAAAGCAATGCACAAAAACACCATTCACAAAAGAGACACAACAATTTACGTGGTTCACCCAACGCGGGCTACTCCACGGATAAAATTTTCACTAAATTTTATCAACTCAAAATCTGGGAAAACCTTTCCCGATTACAATGTTTATGGGCACCAACCCAAAGGAGATACCTTCCCCTAACTCTGCTCTAACTGGTGATCCTCTAGAAAACCTCTGCCTCTGCTGCCCTTAGCAAGTGGAACTCTATCCATAGAAGACACCTGTCTTCCCTGCTCTGGCTGGAGACCTCTGTCCTCAACTCTTTCACCTCCAAAGCTGGTCCTCTTATCTGCACCAAACACAGTCCTTCGGTCTGGCACTAATGTCCTCAAAATTTTCACCTCTGTGCAATTACAACACTCGATCAAACATCCACTTATGCACCTCTGTGCAAACATAGCAGCATTGTCTTCGCACACTCTGCTCCTCGATGATCGAACTTCTCCCCGCACTCTACTTCTACGAAAGTCGCACTTCGAACGCACACTTCGATCGATGCCAAATCTCTCCAAATAGCCCTCCTTTTATAGCAATACTTTTAAGATCAAAACTTTGATCTTAGTCGACTGTTAAGCAAATGCAAACCCTAACTCCATCGGTTGCACGCCCTAATCTTCGTCGGCTCAAAGTTAACTCTGTCGGCTTCAACCGCCTCTGCAACTCTCCTGTAGCTTCTACCGTGAAACTACAACATGTCACGATATCGCGACACCTTTGCCTACTGTACACCTTCTTTTGCCTGCTGTCACGAAATCGTGACACTTTTTGCCTTTGTCTGCCTTGACTACGTCCTTGTCACGAAATCGTGACACTTCTATCTTTTGCTGACGTCATCTTCACTCCTGTCGCAAAATCGTGACACTTTAGTCTTCATTGCCTTCTTCTTTGCTTTTGTCGTGAAATCGTGACACATCTGCTTCTGCTGACGTCATCCTCAACTCTGTCATGAAATCGCGACCCTTTTGGCTTCATGGCCTTCTTCTCTGCTTGCACTAGCGAAAATGGAACATGTCACGAAATCACGACACTTTCACTGCCTTGAGTTCTTCCTTCTTGAATTCGTCGTGAAATCACGACGCTTCTTCTGTTGAAGACTTGCTTACTATTTCTGTCACGAAATCGTGACACTTTCTGCATCCGTACGCTATCTTTGTAGCCTATCGTGAAATCACGACGCTTCACATTTCAAACTCTTCCCTTTGCTGCATGTCGCGAAATCATGACAGTTCTCTCTTCGAGCTTTTCAGCATGTCGCAAAATCGTGACAGTCCTCACCTCGACCTCTACAGCATGTCATGAAAAACGTGACAGTTCTCACTTGGAACTTTGCATCATGTCACGAAATCGTGACAGTTCCTGAATAACTTTCTCTCTCTTCGATCTAGTCACGAAATCGTGACAACTCACACTGCGGACTCTCTCTTCTGCATTATGTCATGAAATCGTGACACTTTCTCGTCCGTACAACCTTCCTGGCAATGTGTCGCGAAATCGTGACACTTTTCCTTTTCTACCTTCCTGCACTTTTCGAGTCGCGAAAATGCGACATGTCATGAAATCGTGACACTTTCCATCTTGCTCTGCTTCTCTGCCAACATGTCGCGAAATCGCGACAGTTTTGCTAGCTTCTTCTCTTTCTTCCAGCATGTCGCGAAATCATGACAGTTTTGCCAAAACTTTCTCTCTCCTCAAACATGTCGCGAAATCGCGACAGTTTTGCCAGCACTTTCTCTCTCCTCAAACATGTCACGAAATCGCGATAGTTTTTCCAGCCTGCTGCAAACTTTTTCTTACTTGTCTTTTTCTTGATCTTTTGCAAAAGGGCTACTGAGAACTTCCTGGAAACTCACTGTCCATGCTCTGAATAATCTTCAACAAAACAAATTCCTTGACATCAAATCAAATTGCTTCAAGAACTTCTTTGACATCAATGACAACTACTATACTTGAGCAAAGGCAATGTACCCAAGGTACCCAAAATTGCCAACAATCTCCCCCTTTGTCATTGATGGCAACCCTTTATTAAAAACACGTCTTAGGAGCTAAAACTGAAACCAACTGTGCTAACAAGCTGAGAATCTCTTTTTGAAGTTTTTACTCCCCCTGACTTGAAGCTCTCTTCTTCACTCATATCTCTCCCCCTTACTCAAATCTCTCCCCCTTTGTCATCAATGGCAAAGGGTCACCTTTGGGGCTCGGGACTAAGAATGAGCCTCTTAGCTTAGTCCCTCCCCCACCTCCTGATGAGGTGATTAAAACAAGGGTGGGAGTAAAACTCCCATTAGACACTCATCATCATCAGTGTCTACAATTTCCTTGCCAGGCCTTCTCTTGAATTCTTTGTCCGTATTTCTGTTCTTGTCACTGTTTTTGTTCTTGTTCTCATTCTTGTTCTTGTCCATGCCTTGATCCACGGACCTGTTCATACCACTTTTCCTATTCTTGTACCTTGGCAGTTCAGCTCTGCACTGTCTAGCTGTGTGACCTGCATTGTTGCATTTATAACAAGTAACAAAGTTATTTCTGTTCGGCATACCTATTCTTTGAATCCGCCTGTTATGACTAACCGTGTTCATGTAATTAGCCTTGCAAAAAATTGCCTTATGCCCGAACTGTTGACAAGAGTAACAATACCCTTGAAAGAAACTAAAACTTCTGAAATTGTTGTTTACCCTCTTCATTTGATCTATGCACTGAGAAGCCGTGTGACCAAACCTGTGACATGTAAAGCATCTATCATGAAATATTCTTCTGTTTGACCTCTTGGGTCCCGAATACTTCTTCTTCGCATTCAGAATTCTGTTTTCTATTTCTGCGCATTTATCACTCATGGACTCTTTCTCTGAACCACTCTCTTCATCAGAACTCTCTTCTTTTTGAAATCTTTTACTAGATTCCCCAACCTGTTCCTTGTGTGGTTTAACAAAACCAAGACCTATTTTATCTGTTGTCTTTCTTTGACCTTTGATAAGAGATTTAACCTTTTTGGAGCTTTCTTGAAACCTGTACAACTTATCCTTGTACTCTTTATTTTCCTCTTTCAAGGAAGCCATTTTCTGTTCTAATTCACTATACTCAAGCACCTTAGATTCTAACTCATTCTTGAGTTCTTGTGTCTTAGCCATAGAGACGTCAAGACTTTCTATAAGTTCATCTCTCTCCATACAACATTCATCTAACTTATCCTTGAGTCTAGCATTCTTCTTTCTTTCCTTTTTCAAAACACTAAGAGCATTAGTAAGTTCACTTTCAAGTTCCTCTATTTGAATGCATTTTGAATTATCAAGGCCTTTTTCAGATTTCTTATCACTAGAGGTGCTACCCTTTTCAAAAACCATACATGCATCTTCCTTATCATTTTTTGAAGCATCCTCATACATACTAGCAACCAATTCATTATTTGTGCAATCATCCTCAAGGTGCCCAAAATTTCCACATCTAAAACATTTCATGATAATGAATCTATGTTTCGGTTCTTCCTCCTTTTTTGAAATGAACAACATCTCATTTTCATCATCACTAGAAGAACTTTCACTATCACTGCTAGAACACTTACTTGCTTTGTCCAGGTAGAAGCTCTTCTTGTTCTTGTGTGAATACCTCTTTCCTTGATTGTTGTGCTCATCTTTGTTCTTTCTGTAATACCTGTGCTTTTCAGAATCCTTGCTCTTAACATCCTGTATATCTTCATCACTTTCATTCTTGGAAACAGTACAGTCAGTAGCATAATGACCAAACTTTCCATAGTTGAAACATCTTATATTTTTCTTGCTTTTGTGCTTTCTAGAGAACTTGCCTTTCTTGTTGTAATATGCCTCTTCCTCACTAGAAGACTCATCACTCTCTTGAATCTGTTTGCCCTTTGATTTCTTGGTAGCTTTGAAAGCTGCCTCTTTCTTGACATTAACTTTCACTTGAGTTCTCAGCTCAAATGCTGCAAGAATACTATGGAGCTCATCCTTTTTCAACTTATCTAAATCTTTAGCTTCCTCAATAGCAAAAATCTTTTCACTAAATCTATTAGGAAGAGATCTTAAAATCTTATCACACACATCATTTTCAGCAAGCTCAAGACCTAAGTCTTTCATGGAGTTAACAACCTCATCCATACGAAGCATGTAGTCACTAATATTTTCATCATCATTCATCTTGAGTTGTTCAAACATACCTTTGAAGTGTCTCAACTTGGCCTTTCGGACATTTACATCACCTGTGTGAACCACCTGCAGCTGTTTCCACATTTCACTAGCTGTCTTGCAGTGAATCACCTTGGTAAGATCTGCCTTCTGTAAACCCTTCAAGATTGCATTCATTGCTTTTGAATTGTTGTGATGTAGGAGCCTATCTTCTTTAGTATAAGGGCCATTTTTAGGAATAGTGTACCCATCTTCAATCACTTCCCAAACCTCATTACCAAGTGCCATTAGATAAACCTTCATTCTTGCACTCCACAGACCGAAATCTGATCCATCAAGAATAGGTGCTGCATTGCCACTTGAATAATCCATTGTGTTCTTAACCAGTTCTTCCTTCCGACTGTTAAACCTTTTCGAAGGAACCCGCTCTGATACCAATTGAAGAACACAAGCTTATACTGAGAGGGGGGGTGAACAGTATAAGACCGCTTTCTACTTTTTCTTTCAATTCAACTTGCAGTTCAATATTATGCAGTTATAGAAAGCAGTATCAAAAGCAGTAAACAAAGCAATGCACAAAAACACCATTCACAATAGAGACACAACAATTTACGTGGTTCACCCAATGCGGGCTACTCCACGGATAAAATTTTCACTAAATTTTATCAACTCAGAATCTGGGAAAACCTTTCCCGATTACAATGTTTATGGGCACCAACCCAAAGGAGATACCTTCCCCTAACTCTGCTCTAACTGGTGATCCTCTAGAAGACCTCTGCCTCTGCTGCCCTTAGCAAGTGGAACTCTATCCACAGAAGACACCTGTCTTCCCTGCTCTGGTTGGAGACCTCTGTCCTCAACTCTTTCACCTCCAAAGCTGGTCCTCTTATCTGCACCAAACACAGTCCTTCGGTCTGGCACTAATGTCCTCAAAATTTTCACCTCTGCGCAATTACAACACTCGATCAAACATCCACTTATGCACCTCTGCACAAACACAGCAGCACTGTCTTCGCACACTCTGCTCCTCGATGATCGAACTTCTCCTCACACTTTGCTTCTGTGAAAGTCGCACTTTGAACGCACACTTCGATCGATGCCAAATCTCTCCAAACAGCCCTCCTTTTATAGCAATACTTTTAAGATCAAAACTTTGATCTTAGTCGACTGTTAAGCAAATGCAAACCCTAACTCCATCGGTTGCATGCCCTAATCTTCGTCGGCTCAAAGTTAACTCTGTCGGCTTCAACCGCCTCTGCAACTCTCCTGTAGCTTCTACCACGAAACTACAACATGTCATGATATCACGACACCTTTGCCTGCTGTACACCTTCTTTTGCCTGTTGTCACGAAATCGCGACACTTTTTGCCTTTGTCTGCCTTGACTACGTCCTTGTCGTGAAATCGTGACACTTCTGTCTTTTGCTGACGTCATCTTCACTCCTGTCGTGAAATCGTGACACTTTAGTCTTCATTGCCTTCTTCTCTGCTTTTGTCATGAAATCATGACACATCTGCTTCTGCTGACGTCATCCTCAACTTTGTCATGAAATCGTGACCCTTTTGGCTTCATGGCCTTCTTCTCTGCTTGCACTAGTGAAAATGGAACATGTCACGAAATCGTGACACTTTCGCTGCCTTGAGTTCTTCCTTCTTGAATTCATCGTGAAATCATGACGCTTCTTCTGTTGAAGACTTGCTAACTATTTTTGTCGTGAAATCGTGACACTTTCAGCTTCCGTACACTTTCTCTTCTCCGCTATCTTTGTAGCCTGTCATGAAATCGCGACGCTTCACATTTCAAACTCTTCCCTTTGTTGCATGTCGCAAAATCATGACAGTTCTCTCTTCGAGCTTTTCAGCATGTCGCAAAATCATGACAGTCCTCACCTCGACCTCTACAGCATGTCATGAAAAATGTGATAGTTCTCACTTGGAACTTTGCATCATGTCACGAAATCATGACAGTTCTTGAATAACTTTCTCTCTCTTCGATCTAGTCGCGAAATCGTGACAACTCACACTGCGGACTCTCTCTTCTGCATTATGTCATGAAATCGTGACACTTTCTCGTCCGTACAACCTTCCTGGAAATGTGTCACGAAATCATGACACTTTTCCTTTTCTGCCTTCCTGCACTTTTCGAGTCGCAAAAATGCGACATGTCGCAAAATCGTGACACTTTCCATCTTGCTCTGCTTCTCTGCCAACATGTCACGAAATCGTGACAGTTTTGCTAGCTTCTTCTCTTTCTTCCAGCATGTCGCGAAATCATGACAGTTTTTCCAAAACTTTCTCTCTCCTCAAACATGTCACGAAATCATGACAGTTTTGCCAGCACTTTCTCTCTCCTCAAACATGTCACGAAATCACGATAGTTTTTCCAGCCTGCTGCAAACTTTTTCTTACTTGTCTTTTTCTTGATCTTTTGCAAAAGGGCTACTGAGAACTTCTTGGAAACTCACTGTCCATGCTCTGAATAATCTTCAACAAAACAAATTCCTTGACATCAAATCAAATTGCTTCAAGAACTTCTTTGACATCAATGACAACTACTATACTTGAGCAAAGGCAATGTACCCAAGGTACCCAAAATTGCCAACAAGTATTTTCTTCTTGGTCATTGCACTCATGTGTAAAAACCTCATGATATGAAGAAGGAAAACCCTTGTTTCGGGTATTGTAAGGATGTTGAGACATATTTTGAAATTGTTTTTGAAGGAAATCAATTTGTTAAAGTCTTATTTCTAGAGTACTTATAGAAACGAAGAGAAGATGTTTTGAACTCCTTATGTTACCTTGAAAAGTAGCCCTCCTTGTAACTCCTATTAATTCACCATGATATACTAGCCAAAGAAGATTACTCCCTTAAGGTTTGTATGTCGGTTTTCTCAAGGGATCATTATCCTTCCCCTAGTAGGATTAACAATTGATTATGTTCTTATTATCTTGATTTAATGTGATGTAAGATATGCAAACAAATTAGATGATATTATTTAAATTTTAACAAAATGTTATGTTTTTTAAGGCAAAAGGAGCGTTCATGTCAGGTTCACCAAATATGTAAGTGGGGGAAAAGTTTCAATCTAATTATGTCAAGCATGCACGTGGAAAATTCACTAGAATGTCTACTTCCCCACTTGATCTCTTTCAAAAGGATACCTTAAGGATATGAGTATCCTCTACATGATTATACCCCTAATCAATAAAGTTTTTTATGATGTAAAGGTAGATGTAAATGCTTGTATATCAGTGCTTAAATGGGTTTATTCAACAAAATACTTAAAGTTTGGATTACCATATCTTGAATCTTTTTCAAGCCTTCAATTGTTATTTAAGACTTTAAGGCTAAGATCATTGAAAATGCACACTAAGCTTATCTCATATAAATGAAAGAAAACAAAAGCTAACCTATATGATTTTCATTTTGATGATAGACTAACTAAGGATATTTTGATGTTTTAAGGCAAACAAGAGATGATGCAAAAGACAAGTTAACCTATAGTGCAACTATATATTTTTGGATTCCTTACCTAAGTACTTGTAAAAGTGAAAAAGGAATTAAGCTTTTGATCTAAGATTCCTTGATTTTTTCCAATGTAGATGTGTTTTTTAAAGAAACTTAAGCTAAATTAAGGTTCCTTAACTTTCCAAATTGAAATGTAATTTTTGATGCAAATATAGTGAAAGACAAATAAAAAAATATACAAAATTACTAAAAATAGAGTTCAAAGTTATTTTCAAGTGATAGAATTACCTTTGTAGATGTTCTTCCAAAAATACCACTACTACCAGGTTTACTACTGGCAAATTTGGTTAAGGCTAGCAAATTTGGTACTTGCACAGAGAAACCAAAAAAAGAGGTTTTCTATTTTGGGAGGTTTGTCTAAGAGTTGGAGAAGGTGGATTCCTTGTCTAGGTAGCTGATCAAACCCCCTCCTTTTGAAATGAAGAACACAAGCTTATACTGAGAGGGGGGTGAATAGTATAAGATCAACTTTTACTTTTCTTTTCCAAACAATATTATCCAATATTATCAATGGCAATATCAATAGCAATAATCAAAGCAATGCACAAATCATCACACACAATAGAGACACCAATTTAACGTGGTTCACCCAATGTGGGCTACTCCACGGAGAAAATATTTCTACTAAATTTTCTCAACAAATCTTCTTGGGAATCAATTCCCTATTACAATGTTTATGGACCTCTATCCAAAGGAGACACCAATCCCTTATGCTCTGATTTGTGGATCTCTCTCCATAGGAGAACTCTTTCCCCTTTTCTCTGGTTCGTGGAACTTGATCCAGGAGACCTCTATCTCCTCAACTGGTTCGTGGATCTCTCTCCATAGAAGAACTCTATCTTCCCAGCTGGTTCATGGATCACACTCCATAGGAGAACTCTTTCCCCTTGCTCTGGTTTGTGGATCTCTCTCCATAGGAGAACTCTTTCCCCTCTGCTCTGGCTGATGATCTTCTAGAAGACTACTACCCCCACTACTCTGGCTTGTGGATATCTCTCCATAGAAGACCTCTATCCTCACTACCCTGGCTAATGGATCTCTATCCACTAGAGACTCCTGTCCTCTACTCTATCACCTCCAAATCTTGCTCTCAACTCTATCTTAGATCTGCACCAAACTCTATCCCAAGTGTAGTACAAATATTCTCTAACTCTGTCTCAGGTCTAGCACAAATCTGCTCATAAATCTATACCAAAATCTATCCTCAAATCTATCCTCAAGCCTTAACACAAAGCTTGATCAATCACAAATCAACTCTGCTTAGATTTCCCCAAGCCTTAACACAAAGCTTGAACAAATCAATCAATCAACTCTACTCTCAAGTCTTCCCAAAGTTCTTCAATATCAAGTCTCTTCAAACTCTCAATCTTTAATCCTTCAATCCACACTTTTCACTCCCATCTTCCCACTTATCCCACCTCTCAAGTCTTCACCTAAGACTTGCTCAAATATACTCTACAAGTCTTCACCAAGACTTACCTCAAATCTGCCTTCAAGTCCTCTCAAAAACTTGCTCAATTTGCTCTCAAGTCTTCACTAAGACTTGCTCAAATCTACCTACAAGTCTTCACCAAGACTTACCTCAAATCTGCTCTCAATACACACTCAAAACAACTCACAAAATATGCTCAATCAATCTCAACTCATGCACACAATTGCTATCAAATGCTTTGTCTAATCTTCAAAGTAATTCCTTTAACTTGAAGTAGTTTAGACATATTCTATTCAAAATTTATTTAACCTCTAGAACATATAGAGAATGATGTACTCTATCAAAAACTCAATATGTTCTACTCAATCATTAAGTCTATCACTTTTACAAATCTAGTTTCTAATGTTTGCACATTCACTTTCAATATCACTCAAAACCAATGCTCAAGAATTTCACTCAATCATTCAACCAATGAAACACAACTTGCTTACAAACCCTAAACAAGTGTTTTCATACTTCTTCAAACAAAGTGCACAATATGGGTCTCAAACCCTAACTCAAATAATCCTCAATCTCTATCTCAAATGTTCTCTAAACATTCAACCATGAAGCATATAAACATTCACTCAAATATTTCCAACAATGCTTATCAAACAATCCTTTTCACTCCACCTTATATTTCACAACATTCATTCCAACATTTCAAACAAAATATGATGTGCCCATACCTCTTTTCTTTGATGGAGATATGTCTTCAAAACCTATTTTACTCACAACCAAATCCTTTTGCCAATTCAAGGTTAGATAGCAACAGTCTATCTAAAAATCTTCACAAGAATATTCACTTCAACAAATATTTCTTCATACAATGCCAAATCACTTATACACCTTATTACTCCTATCTTTAAAAATAAATTTCATCAACAAGAGTTATCAATCACATAAACATAATTCTCACATACACCTTATAACTCCTTTCTCAAAATAATTTTCAATCAAACTATTGAAACCCCTTTTCAAAACAACATCACATACTATATTTCATGCATTCCATTTTTATTTGAAACATAATCAAAACAATCCCTTATGACTCCCTAATTGAGCATACACAATAATATTTATTTAACCCTCATACATGGCAACAAAAATTTATCCAAACCTTATAACTCCCAATTATGGAAAATAAAAATATTTATTTAAACCTTATAACTCCCACTATGGTAAATGCACATACCTCTTGGCAAAATTTAATTGCCATTATTATCGCTCGAACCCATGACCTCCTAGCCCCATGCACCCTAACACAAGGGCCACAACCATGTGGGCTACAATGCCCCACATGAACCAAGGAGCATGTGCTCCTTTATCTTCCTTCCCACCAGTGCAAAAGTTGAATGGACTGCGCTCAACAAAAACTTTATGCGGTTCGAACTTTGCACCTCATTGCTCCCAATGCGTTATGCCAACCAACTCAATTGCCACCTCACTTAGGTGGGGATAGGCGCTCACCACTTTTTTCCTTCTACTACCTTTAAAAACCATGAACGTCTACCCTTTCTCTCTCTACCACATGTGAGGAATAAATCATGCAAGGGAAATTGAATGCTCAATTAATTTTTGGGCTTAGGCTACCTTAGCCTTATTTATACACATGCCCAATTTATCATATGACATCGACTGCCTTTGTTTTAATTCAAATTTGAATATTCAAATTATTATATTTAATTATAATTATTTAAATCCTAAAGGATTTAAATATTATAATTTAAATATTTAAAACCTTTTGGGCCTTTTCTTTTTAGGGAGAATCTTGCCACCATTTAACCTTTTCCAAATTACCACCAAGGTAATTTATTTCCACCATTAATATTTTAACCTTTTCCAAATTACCACCAAGGTAATTAATAAATATTTCTCACAAATATTTCCATCAATTTAGGACCTTTAACCTTTTGACATTAATCAACCCTTTTGTCATTAATTTCATCAAATTGGGACATCCAACCTTTTGACATCAATGACAACAAAACATGCTCAAATTTCCAACAATCTCCCCCTTTGTCATTGATGGCAACCCTTTTTTCTTTAAGCATTCTTTTAACCTTTTTCAATACTGCTCCCCCTGACTGAATGCTCTCCCCTAACTCAAATCTCTCCCCCTTTGACATCAATGGCAAAGGGACTCCTTTGGGGCTAAATATAAGACTCTTAGCTCAGCCCCCTCCCCACCTCCTCTCCTTGAGGTGGTTAATTTTGGGGTGGGAGTATTTCTACTCCCAGAATACAATGCTCTTTTTCTTTGTCCACCTTCTTTCTCAATTGACTCTTCTGATTCTTTTGAATATCCCTATTCTTGCTTGTCTCTAGAAATTTTGTTCTACACCACTTAGCTATATGCCCAACATTATTGCACTTATAACACTTAATGTTGTGGTTCCTTGAAGGTGCAAATATCTTGAAGTTCCTCTTGGTGAAGCCATATCCATTCCTATCATGAACCCTGCAATGAATTGCTTTATGACCAAAATGATTACAAGAGTAGCAATACCCTTGAAAGAGATACCCATTTCTAAAATTTCTCTTAGTGAAACCATATTCCTTCTTTTCATGTGTCTTGCACTGCATAGCCTTGTGACCAAACCTATTACATGAGAAGCAATATCCTTTGAAGAAATCTTGCCTTGGACCCATTGGTCTCTTAGTCCTTTCTTCCCTATGATGTTCCATATTCCTTATTTGTGCATTGTTTCCTTTCTTGGTGAAACTTCTATTCTCATAAGTCTCACTTTCTCCTTTACTCTCTTCTTCTAAAGCTTCTTCTTCTTTGGAGCTTGAGCTTGAATCCTCTTTTTGTGCTCTTGGTTCTTCTTCAAAACCAAGTCCTATCTTGTTTGATGAAGATCTTTGTGCATTGATAATATTATCCAAAGTCTTTGAGCTTTTCCCAAACCTATGTAGCTTGTCTTTAGACTCTTTCACTTCTTTCCTTAGTGAAACCACCTCATGCTCTAATATTTCACATTCTAAGACTTTTACCTCTAACTTTTCTTTAAATCTCCTTGTCTTAGATATTGAATTTGTCAGATCTTGTATAAGCTTTCCTTTTTCTTCATCACATTCCTAAAATTGAATCTTGAGTTTTGAATTCTACTTTCTTACCTTTCTTAATTCCTTAAGAGCAGAAATAAGCTCAGCTTCTAGATCAACTACTCCTTCCTCTTCATTTTCTGATTCTTCCTCTACTTCTTTATCTTCAAGAGCATCTTCATACTTTTCAGATTTATCTCCAATAGAAGCATTTCCTTCTTCCTCTATTGCCAAGAAGAGGATTTCTTCTTCTTCATTATCTGAGGATCTTCCATCACTATCACTTGAAATCTTGCCTATCTTATCTGCATAGAAACTTTTCTTATGTCTTTGGAAAAACTTCTTTCCATGCTTGCTTTGTCCATCCCTACTTTTCTTTTGATACCTAGATTTTCCTGCTTCCCTATTCTTATGATCCTGTTGTTTCTCTTCACTACTACTACTTCTAGATTTTGGATAGTTAGATGCATAGTGACCATATCTACCATAATTGAAACACTTAACTATTTTAGTACCTTTGTGCTTTCTTGAGTCCTTCTTGTTCCTTCTACCATAGTTTGCTTCTTCATCACTAGATGACTCATCACTTGAATCTAGCTTCTTATATTTTATCTTCTTTGCTACTTTGAAGGTTACCTCTTTCTTGGGGATAGGATCCTTTCCTATTCTCATCTCAAAAGCTATGAGAGTTCCATGCAACTCATCCATAGTCAAATTTTCAATATCTCTTGTTTCTTCTATAGCTGAAACCTTTTCACTATACCTCATAGGGAGTGACCTTAAAACCTTTTGACAAACATCAGATTCTTCAAATTTAAACCCAAGTCCTCGCATGGAGTTAACAACCTCATCCACATGAAGTAAGTATGTAGCAATGTCTTCCTCATCCTTCATATTCAAGTCTTCAAATATTTTCTTGTGATTTTGCAATTTTACCATCTTGACCTTTTTGTCTCCCTCATATGTTTTCTTCAACTTTTCCCAAATCTCTTTTGTTGATGTGCAATGCATAACTTTTACAAACTCTACTTCACGTAAACCACTTAAGATTACATTCATTGCATTTACATTATACAGATGTAGGAGCTTACCATATTTATCTATAGGAGGACTAGTTGGAGGTGTGTATCCATCCTCAACTACTTGCCATGTCTCATATCCTTGTGCCATCAAGTAAGTCTTCATTCTTATACTCTAGAAAGCATAATTGTTCCCATAGAACAATGGTGCCTTATTTGCTAAAGATCCACTCTGAGATGCCATCTGTGTTCCTGTATACTTTTCCTTCAAGTTATTAAACTCTTTTGAAGGAACCCACTCTGATACCAATTGAAGAACACAAGCTTATACTGAGAGGGGGTGAACAATATAAGATCAAATTTTACTTTTCTTTTCCAAACAATATTATCCAATATTATCAATGGCAATATCAATAGCAATAATCAAAGCAATGCATAAATCATCACACATAATAGAGACACCAATTTAACGTGGTTCACCCAATGTGGGCTACTCCATGGAGAAAATATTTCTACTAAATTTTCTCAACAAATATTCTTGGGAATCAATTCCCTATTACAATGTTTATGGACCTCTATCCAAAGGAGACACCAATCCCCTATGCTCTGATTTGTGGATCTCTCTCCATAGGAGAACTCTTTCCCATTTTCTCTGGTTCGTGGAACTTGATCCAGGAGACCTCTATCTCCTCAACTGGTTTATGGATCTCTCTCCACAGAAGAACTCTATCTTCCTAGCTAGTTCATGGATCACACTCCATAGGAGAACTCTTTCCCCTTGCTCTGGTTTATGGAACTCTCTCCATAGGAGAACTCTTTCCCCTATACTCTAGCTGATGATCTTCTAGAAGACTACTACCCCCACTACTCTAGCTTGTGGATCTCTCTCCATAGAAGACCTCTATCCTCACTACCCTGGCTAATGGATCTCTATCCACTAGAGACTCCTATCCTCTACTCTATCACCTCCAAATCTTACTCTCAACTCTATCTCATATCTGCACCAAAATCTATCCCAAGTGTAGTACAAATTTACTCTAACTCTATCTCAGGTCTAGCACAAATCTGCTCATAAATCTGTACCAAAATCTATCCTCAAATCTATCCTCAAGCCTTAACACAAAGCTTGATCAATCACAAATCAAATCTACTTAGATTTCCCCAAGCCTTAACACAAAGCTTGAACAAATCAATCAATCAACTCTGCTCTCAAGTCTTCACAAAGACTTGCTTCAAATATACCTTCAAGTCCTCTCAAGAACTTTCTCAATCTACTCTCAAGTCTTCACCTAAGCTCTCACCCAATCTTCCAAACTTCCTCAAATCTACCTTCAAGTCCTCTCAAGAACTTGCTCAATCTGCTCTCAAGTCTTCACTAAGACTTGCTCAAATCTACCTACAAGTCTTCACCAAGACTTACCTCAAATATACCTTCAAGTCCTCTCAAGAACTTGCTCAATCTGCTCTCAAGTCTTCACTAAGACTTGCTCAAATATGCCTACAAGTCTTCACCAAGACTTACCTCAAATCTCCTTTCTCTCCTTCTCATCTCTCTCTTCCACTTCATTCCTTCTTCCCCTTCCTCCTCCCCTCTCCACTTCTCAAATATTCTCTCAATACACACTCAAAACAACTCACAAAATATGCTCAATCAATCTCAACTCATGCACACAATTGCTATCAAATGCTTTGTCTAATATTCAAAGTAATTCCTTTAACTTGAAGTAGTTTAGACATATTCTATTCAGAATTTATTTAACCTCTGGAACATATAGAGAATGATGTACTCTATCAAAAACTCAATATGTTCTACTCAATCATTAAGTCTGTCACTTTCACAAATCTGATTTCTAATGTTTGCACATTCACTTTCAATATCACTCAAAACCAATGCTCAAGAATTTCACTCAATCATTCAACCAATGAAACACAACTTGCTTACAAACCCTAAACAAGTGTTTTCATACTTCTTCAAACAAAGTGCACAATATGGGTCTCAAACCCTAACTCAAATAATCCTCAATCTCTATCTCAAATGTTCTCTAAACATTCAACCATGAAGCATATAAACATTCACTCAAATATTTCCAACAATGCTTATCAAACAATCCTTTTCACTCCACCTTATATTTCACAACATTCATTCCAACATTTCAAACAAAAGATGATGTGCCCATACCTCTTTGCTTTGATGGAGATATGTCTTCAAAACCTGTTTTACTCACAACCAAATCCTTTTGCCAATTCCAGGTTAGATAGCAACAGTCTATCTAAAAATATTCACAAGAATGTTCACTTCAACAAATATTTCTTCATACAATGCCAAATCACTTGTACACCTTATTACTCCTATCTTTAAAAATAAATTTCATCAACAAGAGTTATCAATCACATAAACATAATTCTCACATACACCTTATAACTCCTTTCTCAAAATAATTTTCAATCAAACTATTGAAACCCCTTTTCAAAACAACATCACATACTATATTTCATGCATTCCCTTTTTATTTGAAACATAATCAAAACAATCCCTTATGACTCCCTAATTGAGCATACACAATAATATTTATTTAACCCTCATACATGGCAACAAAACTTTATCCAAACCTTATAACTCCCAATTATGGCAAATAAAAATATTTATTTAAACCTTATAACTCCCACTATGGTAAATGCACATACCTCTTGGAAAAATTTAATTGCCATCGTTGTCGCTCGAACCCGTGACCTCCTAGCCCCATGTACCCTAACACAAGGGCCACAACCGCATGGGCTACAATGCCCCATGTGAACCAAGGAGCACGTGCTCCTTTATCTTCCTTCCCACCGATGCAAAAGTTGAATGGACTACGCTCAACAAAAACTCCATGTGGTTTGAACTCCGCACCTCGTTGCTCCTAATGCATTGCACCAACCAACTCAGCTGCCACCTCACTTAGGTGGGGATAGGTGCTCACCACTTTTTGTCCTTCTTGCTACCTTCAAAAATCATGAACGTCTACCCTTTCTCTCTCTACCATGTGCGAGGAATAAATCATGCAAGGGAAATTGAATGCTCAATTAATGTTTGGGCTTAGGCTACCTTTGCCTTATTTATACACATGCCCAATTTATCATATGACGTCGGTTGCCTTTGTTTTAATTTGAATTTGAATATTCAAATTATTATATTTAATTATAATTATTTAAATCCTAAAGGATTTAAATATTATAATTTAAATATTTAAAACCTTTTGGGCCTTTTCTTTTTAGGGAGAATCTTGCCACCATTTAACCTTTGCCAAATTACCACCAAGGTAATTTATTGCCACCATTAATATTTTAACCTTTGCCAAATTACCACCAAGGTAATTAACAAACATTTCTCACAAATATTTCCATCAATTTAGGACCTTTAACCTTTTGACATTAATCAACCCTTTTGTCATTAATTTCATCAAATTGGGACATCCAACCTTTTGACATCAATGACAACAAAACATGCTCAAATTTCCAACATGAAATATTTGAGTATGCTTACCTCCTAGGATGGAAATGGAGCTATGCCAAATTTTCTAGTTGGCCTACCAAATTCACCACTAGTGAATTTGGTCTAAGTGGTGAATTTGGTTTGTGTATTCCAGAGAGCCAAAATTACCAATTACTATGGTGGTTGGTGATTTTGGTCTAAAATGGGACTGAGGTGATTTTGAGGATGATTTTGGATAGATTTATAATGTTTTTTGGAATGAAATTATGGGATTTTAATGCCAAATACATATACTAGGATTATGATGCAAGAATGAAAGAGGAAATGCCATAAATATTTGCAAATTTATGATCAAAGTGGATGCAAATATGAAAGGAAGGGGAAGGTCTCTCAATAACTATTTTTAATAGTTAAAGAGGTGCAAAGGGGATGAAATGATTATGAAAGAGATAGGAATATAACAAGGTAACTTAGATATATCCTAATTCTAACAATGTTTTCAAGAACAATGAAAAGTGAGTGCAACTATGATGAAAAGATGAGGATATGAAATGAAGTTTATAATAAACTAAGAATATGAATGCATGGAAATAGTAATTGAAGGAGGACTATTAGTGGGAAAAAAAGGTAATAATAACCTTGTATCCTCCACTATAGATAATTTAAAGGTGAAATGGATGCTTATATGCTTAAAAACACTAGCTAAATTAAATTAAGTGTTCTTTAAAAAGGGAGATAAGAATTCTAAATGCTTGATAATGAACATGTATCATGGATATGCAAATTAAATATTAGAATACTTACAATGAAAGTAAATGAGACTATAAATGGAAATAACAAGTAGTCAAATGCTATGGAAGAAAATGCATGAAATAACCTTGCAAAATGGAGAGATTAGTGAGCAAAATGAAGGTGACAAGTAGAGTAACTCCACTAGGTCTAAAAAGAGATGTTAAAAATATTTAGGAGGGTTTATATACTCCACCAAGACCTAGAATGAAGATATAAAATCCTACAAAAAATACAAGCCTTACACAAGAAGAATAAGAGCATGAAAATGAATGAAAATTATAAGTAAATGAAGTATTCAAGTCACCAAGGCTATTGTTAAGAGGACTAAAAGCTATGGGTAGAAAAGTAATGGAGGAGTTATACTAGGAGTGATATCACCTAGCAATGGCCTGCCCCTTGCACCAAGAAGATCTTACCACCAAGTTCTCCTTGCCTTGCTTGACTAGCCTCCACAAATGCATGCAAATGATGAAGAATGTTTGAAAATTATTATGAATGAAGAAAGCTAAAGAAGAAGAGATGCTAAAAAAATATTAGTAGAGTTTAATTACTCTTATAATCCTCCTATTTGCATTATCCCAAGGGTTATTTAAATATATTTTGAAAGAAGGGTTAGGAGAAAAATTAGTTAGAACCAATTTGAAATCTATAGGTCTGGTCCATTACTAGCGTATTTGAGGTCAGATCAGGGAGTGGAAGCATGGAATCCACATGCCTATGGATTTCTATAATATATTTTAACCATTAGCCAAATTTTCCACTTGTGACAAAATTCGCTAGTGGTGATTTTGGTTATGACTAGCAGTTTTGATCAGGGATAAAATCTGACTGTTAGGATTTGATTTTTGAAATTTTTCTAAATTCAGCACTTGGTTGACCAAATTCACCATTGGAAATTTTGGTACATAGTGATGAATTTGGTAATGTGTTACAATCTTTATATATTTTTAGGCATCAATAGATATCCAAAAATAGGCATATCTATAATCCTTGGAAAGCTCTTCTACAACCTAATATGATGGTGGTGTTGTTTTGAAGTTTTGATTTAATTTGATATGTTAAAATATATCCCAAATATGACCTTACTTTTTAGGGCTATAAAAACACCAAAATTGGGTATGAAGATGATTGATTTTATTTGCTTTATAAAAAGGCTTGTGAAGACAAGGCAATTAAATTTTTTGATAATTTTGGGTATTGATTAAATATGAAAAAATTAATGTACAATTTGACATGGTTAGGGTGTCCTAATGAGGTGTTTTTTCGTTCCTTTATTGAGGATGCCATTGGCTAGGTATGTCAAAATTGGGTGTTTACAGGTCCTTATAGGGTAGAACTAGCTAAGGATTTGAAGAATGTGAAAATATCCAAATTTATTGGAAATTATGGGGGTGATTTAGCTAATGCTTGGATAAATAAGTTGGAGACATACTTCTCCATGAAGAAATTACTCCTTTGTCACCCAAATAGTTTGGGCCACTCTCTATTTATAGGAGACAAGGTTGAAATGGTGGAACACTTTTAAAGCTAGAAAAAATATTCAAGTAATAAATATAAAGTAGGAAGGTTTTCTTGAAGCCTTTAAGAAGATGTTTCTCATAGAATAATACTATGTGGATAAATTTGAGGAATTCTCCACACTTCACCAAGGAACAAAGATAGTGGAGATTTATTACCAAAATTTTGTGAAGTTGCTTAAGTATGTACCATTGTATGAGAAGGATGAGAATATAAAGGTACATAAATTTATCTTAGGATTGGATCCTAATATTAGATTGGTAATAAACATGCATAAGCCTAAGACTTTGTAAAAGGCTTATGACCTGGTTCAACAAGAAAAATTCAACCTGCAATCAAATAGTACTTACTTTAATTATGTAGAATTGTCAAAGGAGGATTGACAGTCCTTGAGAAAAATGAAAAGTATTGGTTATATTAAATGGTAACAATAGCAAAGCAAGAAAAATAGAGGTAATCCAAAAAGAATGATAGAAAAATAAATTCCAAAAGAGGAATAATAACAATAATCCTCAACCAGAAAGGCAACCAGAACCATCATAAGAAAATTAGATGGGAAAAAAATAGGAGACACCCAAGTCCCAAAAGTTGTTGCTACGATTGTGGGTGTCCACATTATGCAAACTGATATCCAAATCAACCAGGAACATGTAAGAGGTTAGAGAAACCCAACCGTAGGATCTGTATAGCAACAAGCAACCAAAACCTAGATGGGCAAGTCACACCCGTGCTATTAAATGGTAAACTATTTGATAAGAAAGTTAAAATTTTGATAGATAGTGAAGCATTAATAGTTTCATTTCTACTAGTATAGTCAAGAATATGCCAAAATGACCAAGATTTTTGGTACAAGGGCGAAATGTCAAGTATGGGTCTGGATATACCTACTCAGTGGATCAATATTTTCCCATATATGAGATCACCCTACCCAACAACTCTACAATTTGGCACCTATATGTAGCATCATTGCATGCCTTTGAAATCATCTTAGGAATGGACCAGTTAAAGGATCATGGAGCCCTAATTAATTTCCAAGATAGATGGATAAACTATATAGATAAATATAAGTGGATATTGAGAATCTATAGTGAGTAGAGGTCATTTTGACCTTAGTTGATCTTAGAAATGTATCTAAAGAAAGTTATTAGAAAATATGGAATGTTTTATCTTTAAGTTGAACCATAGGACCGATGATGATAGAAAGGAGGAACTATTTAGGAATCATCCAATTTTGCATGATTTTAGAGATGTATTTCTTGAATATCTCTCTAGGCTACCACCTAAATGTGAATTTGATTTCATTATCAAACTAATACCTAGAGCCAAACCCATTCATAAAACTCCTTATAAGATGGATCCTATTGAGATGCAGGACTTAAAAGTGTAACTTCAGGGGTTGCTAGAAAAAGGTTTGATTAAACCTAGTGTGTCACCATGGGGTGCACCTATATTATTTTTCAAAAATAAATATGGTTCACAAAGGTTATGCATAGACTAAAAAATGTTGAACAAAGCAACCATCAAGAATGGGTATCCTTCACCCAAGATTGAATATCTATTTGATCAGCTTAACGACGCCACCATATTTTTAAAAATTTATTTAAAATTAGGATACCATTAATTGATAATTTTAGAGGAAAATACTCACAATAATTATTTTAAGACTAGGTATGGACATTATGAGTTCACAATATTACCTTTTGGACTGACCAATGCACTCGTAGAGTTCATTCATCTGATGAATAGTGTGTTCAAGAAGCATCTGGATTATTTTATCTTAATATTTTTGGATGATATCCTAATCTATTCCCAAAATAAGGAAGAGCATGATAGGCATTTGATAATCATTCTTGAGTTGTTAAGAAAGAACCAATTCTATGGGAATTTGTCAAATTGTGACCTTTATGTTCCAGAGGTGTAGTAACTGGGATAAATCATATTTACAAAAGGGATAATTATGAATCTGAAGAATATAGAGGCTATTTTGAGTTGGTCGTTGCCTACTAATATGCTTGAAGTGTGGAGTTTCATGGGCATGATATGTTATTATAGGATATTTGTGAAGGATTATTCCAAAAAAGCCTACTCTATAACCAACATTTAGAGAAAAGAAAAGGAATACATATGGACAAACAAGTGTGAAGTTACCTTTGAGATGCTTAAGTAGAAGCTTACTAATACACTTGTGCTTAAAGTTCCAGATCCTTAAGGTAATTTTTTAGTATGTATTAATGCTTCTTTGGAAGGTTTGGGAGGGGTTCTATCATAGGATGAAGAAATCATAGCATATGCATTAAGGAAGCTCAAGAAGCATGAGGTAAACTATGCTATGAATGATCTAGAGCTAGCAACAATTATGTATACTCTTAATATATAGTGATATTATCTATTGGGAAAACACTTTGAGTTAATAACCGACCATCAGAGCTTGAGGTATATTTTACCCAGCTTATTCTCAATGCTAGATAGAGAAGATGGATCAAGTTCCTATAAGAGTATGACTTTGGTATAGAGTATATTAAAAGTAATGAAAATAAGGTCATTCCTGCCTTAAGTAGAATGCATATAGATACTTTGACCCATAGTAATGTGGACTTAATGGATCAAGTTAGGAAAATACAATCTCAAGATCAATATTGCAGTGAAATTAAGGCCAAACTAGGAAAGAATATTGTAGGGAATAAGGATTTTAACATAAAATATGGTCTTTTGTGTTTTAAATACAATGTAATTATATCGAAAATTGATGATTTGAGAAGACTGGTCATGCAGGAGTTGCATAGATATCCTTACCTTGCTCACCCTAGAGGGGCTAAAATGAGGGAGAACATGAAAAAGACCTTCTACCAGTCAGGAATGAAAGGAAATATCATTAATTTTATTGCTCAATGCTTGTAATACTAGAAAATGGAAGTTGAGCATACACATCCAATAGGACAATTATACCACATGATATACCAATGTAAAAATGGTAGGTCATATCTATGGACTTTATCATGGGTTTACCTAAGACTAGGTACTAGCAGGTGCAATCCTTATGGTGGTCAATAGGTTGACCAAGGTTTCACACTTTATACTAGGTAATACCAAAGATGATACTTTTATAGTGGAAAAAAGGTTTTCCAATGAGATATTTAGGTTACATGAGTCTCCTATGGTAATCATCTTAGACAAGGACTGTAGATTCACATCTAAGTTTTGGAAATCTCTTCATCATGTAGTGGGCAACAATTTGAATATTAGTTCTACATACCATCTAGAGATAGATGGTAAAATAGAGAGGTTAAACCAAGTCTTGAAAGATATGCTTCGCATGTACTACATGGATCAAATTCTTGGTGGGAAGAATTTTTGCATCTAGTAGAGTTTGCTTATAATAATGGTTATCATGCTTCCTTGAAAATAGCCTCGTTTGAAGCCTTGTATGGTAGGTGATGTATAACTCCTCTATCTTTGGATAATCCATATGATCGGGTTGTCATTACACTATATATGGTTAGAGTGATGTAGGAACAACTCATAATGATTAGGCAAAGGCTTAAGGAAGCTATAAATCATTAGAAGAATTAAGCTAATATAAAATGATTGCCTAGAGAATTATCTATGGGAGACAGAGTATTCTTAAGAGTGAAAACAATGAAAAGTACCATAAAGTATACTAAGTTATATCCATAGTATGTTGGACCATTTGAAATAATTGATAGGATAAGTCCAGTTGCTCACAAAATTGCCTTACCATCCAACTTGTTAAATATTCATGACACTTTCCATGTATCCTTACTTAGAATGTATATTGTTGATCCTAATCATGTGCACAATGTTACAAAATTATAAATGGAATATACCTTAGTCATTGAGGTGAAACTAGTGAAGATTCTAGAGTTTTGTTCCAAAGTGATGAGGAAACAAACTCCAAAATAGTGCAAGATCTAATGGGACCAGTATTATGAGAAAAGTGCCACTTGGGAAGAAATGGATGAGATGAAAAGATATTTTCCTTATTTGTTTGAATAAAAATGACATGTAATATTTATTGCAAGAAAAACATAGAGGAATACGTTTAGTCCAAGGGGTAATATGTCATGACCCACCTTGGCATGACTCATTTATGAGATGGACTATGTATTGATGTGATTTTTTAATGCTTAGTATTAATTGCATTATGGATGCTTATTTGCAATTGTTATTTTGTTTGTAATAAATGATTATATGATACTACTGATGTTATGCATGATTGCAAGACCGATTACTCTCATAGGTAGGTGAGGGAGTTGACCACTGAGAATGAGATACCAAAAAGGCAAATTATGTTCAATCTAATTGATAACAGCTCCAGGGTAGGATTTACCTAGGGTAGAATTTACCCACATGTAGTTGCATTCATAATAATATTTGGTGGTGATCATCATCAATTGAAGCTATCCATAGCAAAAATTTGGTAACCTGGAAATTACCATAAAATATTTTGCTTGAGGATATGATAAAATAGAATGGTGGTGCATTACTTCTTTTTGTTTGCAAGTTTTTGAACTTAATATGGATATTTTTTTATGAAATGAATCTGGAAAAGGACTCATTAAGGAGAATTCTTAGTAAATGTAGAGGTTTTATTAAACTCCTAAATATTGAATGTTAGTGATAATAGTTCATATTAACATTTGACATCAAATTAATTAATTATAATTAATTAATTTACCATAGTGGTTTTAATGCTTTAGTTTATCGTTGGAAATAAAATGTGATTGGCTTGTTAGAAAGCAATAAATCCGATTAGTTGCTTTGGTGATATTAGTTAACATTGAAAAAGAAATTAAAACTATATCATCACCTTAAGTGATAAAAGAATTATATTGCTTTGAATTCTTATAATATTATTAAGTAAACATTATCCAGATATTTATTAGATATTATTGTGAAATAATTTTGAATATTATGGTGATTTAATGTTCTTCAAAATAAATTAGATAAAGTTTATATAAGAGATAAGTAAAGGTGGTTATGTTGGCGGTTATGAGGCAGACTCATCTTGCACCTTTAGGTTTCTTTGGAAAAAAAAGAAAAAGGGAGAAAATGAAATTTTTATAGAGTCGAACACAAAACTACCAGAGGAAAGAGAGAGGCATGCTTCAAAGGAAACGAGCATCTAAAGACAACTTGGTGTTTGAATTTTGAGATGTTGGTGCACATAGGTTGGGACATTTCTCTTTAGTTTATATTAACAATTAATTTTATAATAATTTTTGTTTTATTTAAAAAGCTATTTAAATCTTTGCCTGTAGCTTGATAATACAAAAATATATATATATATATATATATATATATATATATATATATATATGTGGTAATTTTATAAGAAGGATTTTAAAACAAATACTTCACTGTTGCACCTTAGAAGGATTAAAAAATGGGTTAGAAGCTTTAACCAATGTATATTTAAAACCCATTCATATTTTCTCCTTGTTTTATCATGTTGACTGAGCTTTTTATCCTTACGTTTAAAAGAAGGTATTTTTAGTTTCTTCTATTATGGATGTACGTATTCCATTCTATGGTTGAGTAGAAGTTATGACTTGTAGACTCTAACTAGAGAGCATTGGAATGGCTCAGTTTTCAGAAAAGAGATTTATGTGTTTTTCTTTTAAGCTAGCTTGAATATTATGGGCTTTTAATCCTTGGTATAAAGTATTTGTAATTGTAACCAATCAATGTTATACATGTCTACATTTCTTTTGCATTGAAGATATTGGCTTTAATGATCAAGATCATTTATGGTTCTTCTTGTTAGTGCAGTTCTCATGTGTGAAGACTTTTTCCAATCTGCCTTTGTTAGTAGAAGCTATGAATGTTATTTTGACCTAGTTTATTTCTTTGAGGATATTTAAAAAATGAGGCAATTTCCCCTATAATAGAAGATGCTCTATGCTGAGCAACATTTTTAGTTTTATTTTTGCTTGTTATCTGAAAGAGTTTATTTTCAGTAGGTGAAGAAAGCAATAGATGTTATGAATTTTCTATTTATTTACTTTTCCCCTTTACTATGGAAAATAAAGGAATGTTGTTAAATCAATATATGTTTCTAAAGGAGCATATTAGTCTTGTGTTTTCAGTGATTCAAATTCTTTATTAACATTTGAATTGATCTTTTGAAAATAAAGGTTTTTCTTTCTTTTTTAAATAGAGTAGTGTACGAGTTAACGTATAATTTGATATTGCGGTATTTATGCATATGGGTGATTAGAATCCCGTACCCTATATTGTAATGTATTTATTATTGTTCTTTTGATAAAATAATATTTACTACCTTGCTAAACTTAAGTCCATTCAGAATTGAAGCTTTGTATTATTTAAATATTGTTAACGAGTTTCTTCCTTTAGAAGGCTTCTTTATTTGGATTTCATTTTTAATAAGGAAGATTTAATTCGTTTGAAATAAGCTTTTGATGTTTTATTTAAATTAGGTAATGATAAAGTATGGAATTATTTATTTATGGATGAAGAAAGATTTTTTTTGTATTTGGTAGATTCAAATTGATTGATGAATTCTCTAAATTGTTAAATGGAAAGGAGTCCATTAGTGAAGGAATATTATGGGATGTTCCTTACCTACATTTATAAAATAATTTGATTGTTAAATGTATGTGTAATCCATTTAATCAAGAAATTATGGGGTTTTCTCGTATTTTCTTTGAAAAGAAAATAATAATTTATGTTCAAATGTATAATGATTATATGGATGTATATTTAAATCGAGCATACAGGTATGCATTTGGAATCATAAGGAGTTATCCTAATCCCTTATCATAATCATATCTTGATGAGGCTCAAGGATTTTATTGAGCAAAGCTTTGGATAGAAAGAGTTATTTTATGGCTTTATTGGGGATTATTCTATTTGTGATTATTATGTAACTAGGATTGTAAGGAAATATATGTATTTTAGAGGAAGCTTAAATGAATAATTTTGGAATCTATAATGATTTTTATTGTTGAGAAATACTTTGTAAATTGGGTTTGTAATTTTGAAGCGATTTGAATTCTTATGTTATAAGTATATTTGTTACTATTTACAATTCAATTCAAAAGTACAAGATTCTAGTTCTTCATATAGAAAGATAGGATGTTTTCTATGAATGGAAAAATGAAATGTAGATGGATGGAAATTGGAAATTATTTGTTGTTCATGCTTTTGGAATAGGTATTTTTTATTGATAAAGGTTTTTTAAAGGGTCCCAAAACCTTGTTACATGTCGAACAGGGGAGATCCTGAACGTAACCAGAAATCCCAAAACACTACAAACAAAAAAGGAGGATAAAAATGGTAACCTAATAGTAGAAAAACCACAAAGGATAAGGGGAAAAACCACAAAAATACCATTGGAAGTGGTCAAAAAACCAACAAAAGTAAAGGGGAATAACCATAAGCCACGAGGACCATCCACAAAAAAATCCAGTTATTCAGTGATTGGGAGATAATCCTCATCATCATCATCCTTGTAGGTATCCTCTCTAGGGTTGGACAACTTCTAATTCTTCATATGGTTGATGAGTTTGCCTACTCTTACCAAAATCAACGTGGCGAGGAAGACAATATCATCCAAATCGATCACCGTGGCTTTTGGAATAAGTGTTATTCTAATAAGATGTATAACATTTTGATAACTTGCTTACAAATGCTTACAATATTTTTCTATTTAGCAAGGAGATAATGTTTCATTGTCATGCAAGAGAGAGTTATTTAAGGTTAATTGATGTTATTATCTATTAGTTTGAGGGTTTTTAAAAGGGGTACACTATAAAGTAACCATCTATAGAATCCTTATAGGATGTAAACAAACCGAGGGATTTGTAGGGAGGCAACACCTAGGTTTCTTTTGTAATGGGTATTTTTAGTGGGGAACTTGAGTGTGATATAAAGAAGAGGAGTCTTTGGATAATATTCTAAGTGGTATAGCTTGAATCTTACTTCCAATCATGAAGTTTTGGAACCTATGTGCAAGGGATTAAGTGATGACATATTGAGCAAGTAGGCTCAAGCATCAATGTAAAACTATCACATGGAATGATAGTCATCTTAACTAAACCCATCACGGAGATGGGGTAGTTAAGCACTAAATATTTAGTAGTTCCACCATGGAGGTGCAATTGACTAATATTAAAGGCATTACACCTAGAAGTACCATCATAGACTGACATATGATTGGTAAGGGAATTGGCATCCCTCTTATCTAAATATTAAGAAGGGATAATACCAATGCTATGGTTAAGATATCTTATATTCATGGAGAATGTAAGAAATATGGGGTGACCATTTTAAGCTTCCTTTATGCTACAAAGGTATGAAGAACACAAGCTTATACTGAGAGGGGGGTGAACAGTATAAGACCACTTTTTACTTTTCTTTCCCAATCAATATTATGCAATGTATAGATAGCAATATCAATAGCAGTAATCAAAGCAATGCACAAATCACCACACACAATAGAGACACCACAATTTACGTGGTTCACCCAATGTGGGCTACTCCACGGAGAAAATATTTCACTAAAATTTTCTCAATCAATCTCTTGGGAATCCTTTCCCTATTACAATGTTTATGGACCTCTGTCCAAAGGAGACACCAATCCCCTAAATCAAGTTCATGGATCTCTATCCACAGGAGACACCAATCTCCTAATATCTGCTCTGGTTGGTGATCCTCTAGAAGACCTCTGCCTCCACTGCCCTTAGCAAATGGAACTCTATCCATAGAAGACACCTGTCTTCCCTGCTCTGGCTGGAGATCTCTATCCTCAACTCTATCACCTCCAAAGCTCTATCTAAAATCTATACTAAACATAGTCCATCGATCTAGCACAAATCTATCCTCAATATCTATCTCTAGTCTAGCACAAACCTATCCTCAAATCTACACCAAAATCTATCCTCGAATATATACTAAACATAGTCCTTCGGTCTAGCACAAATCTATCCTCAATATCTATCCTCAAGCCTTAACTCAAAGCTTGACTCAATCTCAAATCAAATCTACTAGATCTACCCCAAACCTTAACTCAAGGTTTGAACAAATCAATCAACTCTGCTCTCAAGTCTTCTCAAAGACTTGTCTCAAATCTGCCTTGTAAGCTTCCACAAAAGCTCACACTAATATATCCTCAAGTCCTCTCTAGAACTTGTCCAATCTGCTCAATAAGTTCTCACAAGAACTTATCCAAATCTACTCTCAATATGTATTGTAAGCTTCCACAAAAGCTTACCCAAATCTATCCACAAGTCTTCTCAAAGACTTACCTCAAATCTACTCAACAAGTCCACACTAGAACTTGTCCAATCTCATAGAAACATAAAGAGAATTTTTAGAGACTCAATATGCTCTATACTCATCACAATGCTCAATCACTTTCAATCACTCTTTTAGAAACATACAGAGAATTGTTAGAGACTCAATATGCTTCACATTCACCTCAATGCTCAATCACTTTCAATCACTCTTTTAGAAACATACAGAGAATTGTTAGAGACTCAATATGCTTCAACTCAATACTCAATCACTTTCTCAAATCAATTCAGAATATAGAATAGTTTGTTTTATGGAACTTGAACAATCACTTCACACATCCACTTGACTAGGCTCAACCAACTCTACTCAACCAAACACTCAATGAAACAATCCTTGCTTACAAACCCTAGTCCAAGCATATGAACCTTCACTCAAAATATTTCCAACAATGCTTATCAACCACTCTCACATAACAATGATACTCATGTTATTTTCAAACCCTAGTTCAAGTTCTTCACACAACCAATGGCTTCAACAACAATGCTTATAAAAAACTCTCACATAACAATGATACTCAAACCCTAGTTCAAGTTCTTCACTCAACCAATGGCTTTAACAACAATGCTTATAAAACAAGGTTTTAACAACTCTTTATTCCAGAAAACCTTGAAGCATTAACTCAACACACTCAATAAGGAAACCCTAATCAAGTCCTTTTCACTCCAAACTTATTTTCCAGAAAACCAACCAATCAACTCAACTATGGAAGAATGTGCTCATACCTTTTTCTTGATGATGAAGGAACCTCTAAAATCTGCCACAACCACAAACACCTCTTTGCCAAGCTCAAAGGAGTTAGAAGACACTAAGCTCTCTCAAAGATACAATGCAAATATCAAAACACACATACACCTTATCACTCCATCTTAAAGAAAGCATCCATCAACATATACAAAAATAATTGACCAAATACACCTTATAATCTCCCAATAATATTCAATACCAAGAATAATATCAATGCAATCTCCTTTTCAAAAATAACTCAATGGCAAGAAGTCCTCTCAACAATTTAAATTTCCAATACACCAATGTGACACAAATACTTTATTCAATAATAAAGCTAACTCCTTATTCCTCCAATTTACCAAAAATAATGATCAATTAAAAACCTTTTTAAACAACCCTTTTAACTCCCTAAGACCTCATGTCAAACCTTAGGCAATATAAAAATTATATTCAAAATTTATTACCTTTGCCTTGGTGGGATTCGATCTCACGACGTAGCCTCAACCAGTGCCCTAGCCATGGCTCCAACCACCGCATGAGCTAGGCGCTCGCTTGGGGAGTAAAGAGCACCACGTGCTCTATAAACCTCCCCGACTCACCTATGCAAAAATATGCACTACTTCCTTTGGCACTTCCAACACAAGCACAACCAACAAAACAATGTTGCCACCATGATTCGATCGTAGGTCACTCCATGCCCAAACACTCTAGCCATTGTCCACTTGCCACTAGGCCACGCTGCCTAGATGGCTCTTGCAATTTGGTGCTCGTCGATTTATCCTTATTCATTAGCGCTCAAAACAATGTTCTCTTCTCTTTTTCGCACGAGTTCTCAACACACGATTGCACGCATTATCATTCGAGCAAAAGGATGATTAAATACCTCTAAGGCATAGTGTTTTTATATCGATTTCCTCCTTCACACATAAACGTCGGTGCTTCGATTTTTCTTCAAACTTAAACGTCGACACTTTGATTTTTAATTTATTAATTTATAAATTATTTAAATTCTTTAGAATTTAAATTTTATAAATTAATTTTTACATCCCTTTGGCTTTATTAAAGCCTTCTCTCATTTTACAACTTTGTATAAATAATATTTATTTATAAAATTTAAATTCAATTTGAATTTAAATATTTTATAAAATAAATATTAAAACCTCCTTTAGCTTTTCAATAAGCTTCCTTGGGTTTTTATGAAAAACCTTTTATTTTTGCTCACCATTGGTTTTAATAAAAACCCTTCTAACTTATGCTTCCACATAATATTAAAAATATTATGAAGCCCTTTTGCCTTTAACCTTTGCATTGTTCCTCTTGACCTTTTGACATCAATGGTAGCTTATTCCTTGACATCAATGACAACTTCATTCCTTGACATCAATGACAACTTTGACTCAAAATGTCCAACAATCTCCCCCTTTGTCATTGATGGCAACCCAAATTATTTTTACCAGAAACTTAACCTTTTCTTTGTTCTGCTCCCCTGGGACATTGCTCCCCCTGGCTCAATGCTCTTTTCAAATCTCTCCTCTTTACTCAAATACCAAATCTCTCCCCCTTACTCAAATCTCTCCCCCTTTGACATCAATGGCAAAGGGTCACCTTTGGGGCTCGGGGCTAAGAATGAGCCTCTTAGCTTAGCCCCTCCCCCACCTCCTCTTGAGGTGGTTAATTCTAGGGTGGGAGTATTTCTACTCCCATCAAGCACTATTCTTTACCTTTATCCTCTTTTCTTCTTATCTGATCCTTCTGATTCCTCTGATTGTTCCTTTCCATGTCCATGTCCATATTTTTTTCTATTCCTATTCCTATTCTTATTCATATCCATGTTCATATTCCTATTCATGTTCATGTTCCTATTCATATCCATATCCCTTTTCCTATTCCTATTCCTATTCCTATTCATGCTTGATTCTGGAATGTCTGCTCTACACCATTTTGTTGTATGTCCATCATTATTGCACTTATAACACTTAATGTTATTATTCCTTGGAGGTGCAAATGTCTTAGGACTTCTCCTAGTGAAGCCATATCCTTTTCTATCAAGAACCCTGCAATTCATTGCCTTGTGACCAAACTGATTACATGAGTAGCAATACCCATGGAAAAGTTGTTTGTTCCCATATTCCTATCTTTCATGTGTCCTGCACTGTGAAGCCATGTGCCCAAACCTGTGACATGAAAAACATCTTCCATTGAAGTTTCCTTGTCTTGACCTCATTGGTCTCTTAGTCTCTCTTGACCTATTCTGATTGTTGTTCCATATATTTTCTTCTTTGTGCATTGTTCCTATCCTTGTTGAACTTTCTATTGTCCAACTCATCCTCAGATGTCTCACTTTCTCTTACACTGTCTTCTTCTAAAGTGTCTTCATCTGAAGTTTCTTCTCCTTCAGAACTTGAGGTTGACTTTCCTTCCCATTTCTTTTGATCCTATTCAAATCCAAGACCTATTTTGCTTGATGTAGGCTTATTTGTATCTTGATGAACTTATCTAAATTCTTTGAACTCTTTTTGAACCTTTGTAGCTTACTCTTGGAGTTTTCTAAATCTTCCTTTAGTAGAACTACTTCTTGTACTAACCTTTCACATTCTAAGACCTTTACTTCTAGCTTATCCTTGAACTTCTTTATCTTAGCCTTTGATTTGTCTAGATCCTCTATAAGCATTCTTCTCTCTTCATCACATTCTTGAAACTGAGATTCTAATTTAGAGTTTTGCTTTCTTACCTTCTTTACTATTTCAAGAGCATAAATAAGTTCTCCCTTGAGATCATATCCTTCTTTATCTGATTCTTCCTCTATTTGTTTACCTTTGTCCATATATTCATTTCCTTTTGACTTGTCTTCTATAGGATCACTTTCTCCTTCTTCTAATGCCATTAGAATATTTTCATCTGGTCCTTCAAGTGCATCCTCATATTCATCATCACTAAAACTATAACCATTCCTTGTACAACTATCTTCAAGATGTCCAAAGTTACCACATCTAAAACACTTGAGAATCATTGGTGCCCTTTTTTGGACTTCTTTTTCTTCAATCATAAATAGGACTTCATCTCTATCATTATCTAAAAAACTAGCATCACTATCACTTGAGTACTTACTTGCCTTATCCGCATAGTAGCTCCTCTTTTGCCTTTGAAAGAACTTCTTTCCTTGTCTGCTTTGTCCATCCTTGCTTTTCTTTTGGTGCTTGTATCTTTCTGATTCCCTATTTTTGTGATCCTATTTTTCTTCATCATTGTTATTCTTTGCTTCTTGACAATCAGTTGCATAATGACCATACTTTCCATAATTGAAACATCTAATAGATTTTGTATCTCTAGATCTTCTTGAATCCTTATTCCTTCTGCCATAATTAGCTTCTTCATCACTGGATGACTCATTGCTTGATTCTGACTTCTTACCCTTTGTCTTCTTGATTGCTTTGAAGGTTGCTTCCTTCTGGGGAATAGGCTCTTTTGTTCTTAACTCAAAAGTTGTAAGAATACCAAGCAACATATCTCTTGTCAAAGAATCACCATCCTTTGACTCTTCTATAGCAGAAATATTTTCACTAAATATTTTTGGAAGAGATCTTAAGACCTTATCACAAACATCTGATTCATCAACCTTCATTCCAAGTCCTTGCATAGCATTAACAACCTCATCAATTCAAAGTAGATAAGTACTAATATTTTCCTCATCCTTCATTCTTAACTCTTCAAATTGTCCTTTGAGATTTTGTATCTTTGCTTTCTTGACACCTTTATCTCCTTCATATATATTTTGTAATTTATCCCACATTTCTTTTGCATTTTGACAATGCATAACTTTTATGGACTTTGTTCTATGCAAGCCTCTCAAAAGTGCATTCATTGCTTTTGAATTGTAATGTTGTAGAAGCTTACCTTCCTTATCTATAGGTGGATCAACTAGGGGTATGTATCCATTTTCAACTACTTCCCAAATCTCATTGCCAAGTGCCTTCAGGTAGATCTTCATTCTCAAACTCCAATATACATAGTCACTCCCATCAAATATTGGTGTTGTATTATCTGATGATCCATTCTTAGAATCCATTGTGTTCTTGTAAGCTTTTCCTTCAAGTTATTAAACTCTTTCGAAGGAACCCACTCTGATACCAATTGAAGAACACAAGCTTATACTGAGAGGGGGGTGAACAGTATAAGACCACTTTTTACTTTTCTTTCCCAATCAATATTATGCAATGTATAGATAGCAATATCAATAGCAGTAATCAAAGCAATGCATAAATCACCACACACAATAGAGACACCACAATTTACGTGGTTCACCCAATGTGGGCTACTCCACGGAGAAAATATTTCACTAAAATTTTCTCAATCAATCTCTTGGGAATCCTTTCCCTATTACAATGTTTATGGACCTCTGTCCAAAGGAGACACCAATCCCCTAAATCAAGTTCATGGATCTCTATCCATAGGAGACACCAATATCCTAATATCTGCTCTGGTTGGTGATCCTCTAGAAGACCTCTACCTCCACTACCCTTAGAAAATGGAACTCTATCCATAGAAGACACCTGTCTTCCCTACTCTAGCTGGAGATCTCTGTCCTCAACTCTATCACCTCCAAAGCTCTATCTAAAATCTATACTAAACATAGTCCATCGGTCTAGCACAAATCTATCCTCAATATCTGTCTCTAGTCTAGCACAAACCTGTCCTCAAATCTGCACCAAAATCTATCCTCGAATCTGTACTAAACATAGTCCTTCGGTCTAGCACAAGTCTATCCTCAATCTCTATCCTCAAGCCTTAACTCAAAGCTTGAATCAATCTCAAATCAACTCTGCTGGATCTACCCCAAACCTTAACTCAAGGTTTGAACAAATCAATCAACTCTGCTCTCAAGTCTTCTCAAAGACTTATCTCAAATATGCCTTGTAAGCTTCCACAAAAGCTCACACTAATCTGTCCTCAAGTCCTCTCTAGAACTTGTCCAATATGCTCAATAAGTTCTCACAAGAACTTATCCAAATCTACTCTCAATATGTATTGTAAGCTTCCACAAAAGCTTACCCAAATCTATCCACAAGTCTTCTCAAAGACTTACCTCAAATCTGCTCAACAAGTCCACACTAGAACTTGTCCAATCTCATAGAAACATAAAGAGAATTTTTAGAGACTCAATATGCTCTATACTCATCACAATGCTCAATCACTTTCAATCACTCTTTTAGAAACATACAGAGAATTGTTAGAGACTCAATATGCTTCACATTCACCTCAATGCTCAATCACTTTCAATCACTCTTTCAAAAACATATAGAGAATTGTTAGAGACTCAATATGCTTCAACTCAATACTCAATCACTTTCTCAAATCAATTTAGAATATAGAATAGTTTGTTTTATGGAACTTGAACAATCACTTCACACATCCACTTGACTAGGCTCAACCAACTCTACTCAACCAAACACTCAATGAAACAATCCTTGCTTACAAACCCTAGTCCAAGCATATGATCCTTTACTCAAAATATTTCCAACAATGCTTATCAACCACTCTCACATAACAATGATACTCATGTTATTTTCAAACCCTAGTTCAAGTTCTTCACACAACCAATGGCTTCAACAACAATGCTTATAAAACAACTCTCACATAACAATGATACTCAAACCCTAGTTCAAGTTCTTCACACAACCAATGGCTTTAACAACAATGCTTATAAAACAAGGTTTTAACAACAACTCTTTATTCCAAAAAACCTTGAAGCATTAACTCAACACACTCAATAAGGAAACCCTAATCAAGTCCTTTTCACTCCAAACTTATTTTCCAGAAAACCAACCAATCAACTCAACTATGGAAGAATGTGCTCATACCTTTTTCTTGATGATGAAGGAACCTCTAAAATCTGCCACAACCACAAACACCTCTTTGCCAAGCTCAAAGGAGTTAGAAGACACTAAGCTCTCTCAAAGATACAATGCAAATATCAAAACACACATACACCTTATCACTCCATATTAAAGAAAGCATCCATCAACATATACAAAAATAATTGACCAAATACACCTTATAATCTCCCAATAATATTCAATACCAAGAATAATATCAATGCAATCTCCTTTTCAAAAATAACTCAATGGCAAGAAGTCCTCTCAACAATTTAAATTTCCAATACACCAATGTGACACAAATACTTTATTCAATAATAAAGCTAACTCCTTATTCCTCCAATTTACCAAAAATAATGATCAATTAAAAACCTTTTTAAACAACCCTTTTAACTCCCTAAGACCTCATGTCAAACCTTAGGCAATATAAAAATTATATTCAAAATTTATTACCTTTGCCTTGGTGGGATTCGATCTCACGACGCAGCCTCAACCAGTGCCCTAGCCATGGCTCCAACCATCGCACGAGCTAGGCGCTCGCTTGGGGAGTAAAGAGCACCACGTGCTCTATAACCCTCCCCGACTCGCCTATGCAAAAATGTGCACCGCTTCCTTTGGCGCTTCCAACACAAGCACAACCAACAAAACAATGTTGCCATCATGATTCGATCGTAGGTCACTCCACGCCCAAACACTCTAGCCGTTGTCCACTTGCCACTAGGCCACGCTACCCAGATGGCTCTTGCAATTTGGTGCTCATCGATTTATCCTTATTCGTTGGCGCTCAAAACAATGTTCTCTTCTCTTTTTTGCACGAGTTCTCAACACACGATTGCACGCATTATCATTCGAGCAAAAGGATGATTAAATACCTCTAAGGCATAGTGTTTTTATATCGATTTCCTCCTTCACACATAAACATCGGTGCTTCGATTTTTCTTCAAACTTAAACGTCGACACTTCGATTTTTAATTTATTAATTTATAAATTATTTAAATTCTTTAGAATTTAAATTTTATAAATTAATTTTTACATCCCTTTGGCTTTATTAAAGCCTTCTCTCATTTTACAACTTTGTATAAATAATATTTATTTATAAAATTTAAATTCAATTTGAATTTAAATATTTTATAAAATAAATATTAAAACCTCCTTTAGCTTTTCAATAAGCTTCCTTGGGTTTTTATGAAAAACCTTTTATTTTTGCTCACCATTGGTTTTAATAAAAACCCTTCTAACTTATGCTTCCACATAATATTAAAAAATATTATGAAGCCCTTTTGCCTTTAACCTTTGCATTGTTCCTCTTGACCTTTTGACATCAATGGTAGCTTATTCCTTGACATCAATGACAACTTTGACTCAAAATGTCCAACAAGGTATACAAGGTAAACCCAAAATCTATGAGAGATTGGGATCTCCTATCCACTTGAGAAACATCTACAACAATATAATCTCAAAATCTTGTAATGCTTTGTCACATTTAATCCTATTAGAAACATCTTTAGTGAACCTTAACTGTGATCTTTACATGGTGTTAAAAAAAACTCTCTCAGGTTGGTTAGATTTAGGTTGTTACATTATAAATGCTCAATATATTAAGGAATTTATGTTATGGGTTAAAAGAAATAATATTAATTAATTTTAAATTTATTAAAGAGTTATTCTTTAATTAACTTGCATATCTCTTAAGATTTTTTTCAATGTTTGATGAATAATGTTGAGTTGGAGGTGGCTAGCTTGAAGGGCTTTGTCTTGGATGAATACCCAATTCTTGAAAATACCCACTCTTTCCTACAAGATATTTGAATATAGTTTTGAATAGGTTTTGAGGACCTTTGGGGAAAAGAGAAAAATATGTGGAAAGTGAAATAAGGAAGCACAAAATATCAGATCAAGGAGTTTGCCAAAATCTAGCTCTAAGATGTACTTGGCTTACTAGATGAGTGTAGAAGCATTATTTTTGTATCTTAATATTTTCTAGAAAGTTTAATCTTCATGTTGCTTACTCCTTGCTCATTATAAAGCGTTCAAATATGTTTTATGTATTTTATTTTGAGTTTATTTTGATTGAATCCTAGTCTAGGTTGCTCTGGAATGGTCTTTTTTTTGTGATGTTTTGGTTTGATGAATCATTTTCCCTACACTCAATGGTTATCCTATTATGTGGTAATGAATTTCAAACTCAATACCTTTGCCTTAGAGGGTTTCTTTGTGTATTTCTAGATTGGTTGTTATATGTGTATTTTTGTTTACATTGGTAGTTGTTGCTTTATGAGCACTTTCACTCATTTTGGTTGGCATTGCTTGTTGGTACCTTTATCCTCAATGCCAAAGAGTCACTATTATTGAGTGGCACACTCTTGCCATGTTGTAGATCCTTGGTTGAATAGATGTTCGCTTGCTATTGTAAGTGTATCGCTCCAAATTTTTCGCATCCCTACCTTCAGGCTATTGGATCCGCGTCCGAAAGGAGGATGGGAAAAGGATGGTGCGGTACCTCAGACTAGAGGACTTCACGAAGGTCCCGCCTCTCAAGGGAGGTGTGTTTTGGTGATTTTTCGACGGATGGTGGGTTCACCAGGAAACATTTGGCGGCAGTTTCCACGCCTAGGTTTTTGGAATGTGTTTAGATGAGTTCGTTTTATCCTTTAAGCATTCATCCTAGGTTTGGCCGAATGAATCTAACTTAATCTATATGAAAATGCAATTTAAATGAATACAACAAACAGAGTAGAAAGCAGAAAATAGAGAATTTGCAGGAGGCCAATGGAGATTACCTGATCCGGAAGTCTGAAGAAGTTTCCGATGCTTGAAGCAGTCTGGATCGTCTGGAATTCGACGTAATCGCCTGTAATCTGACATAATCGTCCGAATCGACAGATTCGTCTGAGACCGACATAATCGTCGAAATCCGACGAATTCGTCGACGAATTCATCGAGACCCGCAAAACAGAGAGTAGATGCAAAATGCAAGAATTCCTACTATGCAAACAGAGGCAAAATATGCCAAATAATAAACCGAATACTGAACAAAGTTTAAAAATAGAAATTAAAGTAAATTGCTGTACTTTAATGGCAGATTATGAGCTTAACATGCAATCTAGACTAGATGGGTGAACTCCAGATGCAAAATAGGATAAAAACTAAATAGATTATCTAATTTGTAAAACAAAATAACTGAGGCAAAGTTAAGAAAAGCAAACTCTGTGCAACCGATTGCCTCGATGTGGACCTGCAGCTGAGATCGTCTCGCATCAGCATCGAAATCGTCTCGAATTTGACAGGATCGCCTCCGATCTTGACAGGTTCGTCGACGGCGATGGGTGCTGGCTCCGGTTGAAAATCAGTGGTGTACCTGCATAAAAACTGCTATAGGACTAGTGCAAAAATAAGATTAAGGTGTTTTAGTGCAGAGGGATTCAACTTGCAGATAAAATTCAGCCAGGGGTTGGGGAGGGAATGTCCTAGAGTTTAAATAGGCATAGGGGAGTTGTTGGGAGGTTGGAGATCATCCCAATTTGGGAGATCTCCAACGGGGGAGGGTCCCAACGGCGCAGACACGCTTCTGCCCGAATTGGAGACCCGTTGGAACAGAGTCTATCTATGCAAATTCAGTTTTGCGACAAAATCGTCTGGACGTTCTAGTCCAGACGAAATCGTCAAATCTGGGGCGATATCGTCTGATCGGCGACGATATCGTCCAACGGTCAAAACAACCTCTAAAAATGGCATGGAAAAAGGGGAAACGGGTTTCTCGACAGTTAACGGGCGGTTTGGGAGGTTAAATTTGAATTTAAATTTATTTACTAAGGTGAATGTAATTATTCCAATTTGACTGCGCCAATTTTAGGGTGCTACATTTTGCCCCCTCTTTAGCGAATTTTCCGAAGAAAATGCGTTAAAGAAGAGTTCTTCTCGATCTACGAGAAAGCAAAAATTATTCCTATTTTTAGGCGACGATTCTTGGTCGAATCGTACGACAACTTACTATGGTGCCTCCTCCGTGTTTTTACCCAAATCGAACGTTTGAGGTAAAAACGCGGAAAAGCAAAAAAATTATTGTTGAATAAAATTAAGAAAAATAGGGTAAAACCCTAATTCATTGTTACTGTTCATTTTACTGTTTTTAGAGCTCTGGAGCAAAAATGGTTGAGACAGCGCACAGATCTGCAGAGGTCCGACGCGGTCTACAGGTAAGGGTCTAAACTCAATTTAGATTGATTTAAGTTGCTTTTACATGCTTTCTAGATGAATTTTTAAGTGAATTTGGAGCATCGCGGCCGTTTTTGGCCGTCGACGTCGTCGGGACGAAATCGTCTCAATTTCGGCAATTTCGCCCGAGGGCGAAATCGTCGAAAGGGGGACGATTTCGTCAAATTAGAGACGATTTCGAACTGCGAAATCGGAGACGATCGTGCTCAAATTTGGGACGATATCGTCCAATAGTGGGCGATATCATCAATTGCAAAAAATTGATCTTTAAGTTGCATTATTAATTACTGGAATTTATTGATTAATTATTGTTTGTTGTTTTGTTGTTTATGTTTGCAGAGAGGATTACTAAAAAGCAGAGAGTGGAAGTACGGTGGATTGAGAGACGACTTGGCCGCTCTCACCCAGGCAGAGCGGGATCTGCTGGCACAGGCCGGATTGAAGCATGTGGCAGAGATGCCGCAGGTTTCCACAGACATGGGGCTACTGACAGCCCTAGCAGAGAGATGGTATCCGGGGTCTTCCTGTTTCCAGTTACCGACAGGGGAGATGACTCCCACACTGGAGGATGTATGGAGGATTTTGAGAATCCCCATACAAGGACGGATGATCACACCGACGGCCAATCAGGGCCACGCGATGGGACGGCTGTGTGGTGACCCGAGCTTCGCCCTGGAGAAGGGCGGAGTGAATATCGAGGCACTACGCCGCATGCCTGGGGCATCTAGACCCACACGGGTTCTGGCTGGAGTAGTTGGTGGACTTCTGCTGTGCCACCAGAGCGGGTGCAGGGTGCCGTGGATGCTGGCAGATGTGATCTACGACATGCGGGACCACGGCTATAGGTTCTCATGGGGCAGCTTTGTACTATGTCGGCTGTACAGGATCCTTTATGGGGTCGTGTACAAGGGCGGGCGATGTCTGGTGATGACATCGCTACTACAGGTTTGGTGCTGGGAGCACATTGCGGTGCGGAGGCCGGTAGGGCTTCCACTGATAGGGATAGACGGGGAGAGGCCCCGAGTCTTCTACTGGTGGCTCCGGAGAGGATCACAGTGGCGGATAGACCTTTCGATGTCCCAGAGACTACTGGATGATTTGGTCCCAGACCAGATCACCTGGAGGCCGTGGAGGCAGCATCCAGGGTGGGCAGAGGATGGACAGGAGCTGGCTCGCATCAGGCGAGTCTGCTGGCTGAGGATGGAGAGGGGAGAGGTGGAGCTCCACCGCTACGACCGAGTTTTGTGATAGTTCGGTCTACAGCAGGGGATCCCATCTCTCAGGGATTATGAGTTTTCCCGGACCGTCCGGGATAACACCACTGTTAGCGGGGCTCCAGACATGCAACGATTCTGGAGCCAGGACTCAGATGATGCCCCCATTCAGCCAGTGGATGGGGACGACGTAGGAGTAGCCGATGGCTACGATGCCTGGTATGCAGGCATCCGCCCTCCTCGGATGACGAGGGCACAGGGCCCGATCCATGCAGTCATGCGTCGGATAGGGAGGCGGTGCCAAGCGATGATAGAGGCAGCCCAGGGTCACGGCGGGAGAGATCGGGGGAGAGAGAGAGGGAGAGGAGGGAGGCGAGACCCCCATCTCCATAGAGGCCACCATCGCCCGATAAGGGCAAGGGCATGGATATAGGAGAGAGTAGCGAGATGGCTACTCTTCGGGTAGAGAGAGATCGTCTGTAGACTCAGGTGCAGACACTACAGGATGCGGCCGCACAACACCAGGCTGAGGTGTCGCAGCTGCGAGACGAGAATGCACGTCTCAGGGCACGGGGTGGAGGGGTGAGCACTCAGGAGCTGCTGCGGTCGGTTTCTCAGACCGCATTCTATCAGGCTCTATACTACCAGGCGGTGCCGGAGGGCCAGAGGGTACAGCTGTCGGCTGCCATAGCAGATCCGATCAGGACAGGGTCGTCGAGGAGCTCATCCCGATCGACGACGAGGACTCGCAGTACCACACATACTGCGATGGGACCACCTCGTCCTCCGTAGGGTGGGGGAGGAGATGAGGCTGAGAGCTCTAGGGGCTCTCGAGACACTGCTCGGAGGACACTTGATTGAGTATGCCAAGATATCGATTGTGGCATACCAATCTATCTGATATGATGTACATATATATTTTTGAGATATATATATAGATGAGATATTTTTGGTCATATGACTTATGTTATGAGTATATTGATGATGCTTTGATTGATTGATTTTGATAATGCTTGTAATTATGTCGTTGGAAAAGAATTTATACCTTTTGATGTCATGCTGTAATATTGATGAAATAATCTGATGTAACAAATTGGTTGTTTGTGATGCAATGATTTGATAAAAGAAAAGGGGACTTTTAACAATAATTTCAAAGGACATTGTCGCTATTATAGACCATTTCATGGAGTCGCCGCTCACTCGGTCGTCAAGCTAATCCCATTTATAGAAATATTGTGAAAAGTGAAAGAGTGCTTAAGAGACCTGCCTTAAGACTTTGTTGTGATGATGCAAATGATGATGATGATGATGGTTTGTTTTCAGATTTCCATAAAAATATTATGCATGAAATATTTGTAAAAAATGATTTTTGCTAGGCATAAATTCCTAAGTGTGATAAAATTGTTGAATAATTCCTTAGGAATTATACCGTCATTGCAAAATTGGAGGTTGACATAATGACATGAAATAATGAAAATGTGCATTCTTTTGAAAAGCAAAATTTGTGTAATAAAATGAAGTCATATGGTTTTTATGAGTTTTGATAAATGGGGGAATAAAAATTGTTACAATGGTTTGCGCTAGGCATAGAATATGTAGGTATAGACTTATACCATCATCGCGAAAATCAAAGAAAATAGATAGTTTTATTGCATGATTGATTTTTGATGAACATAAAATATGAAAATGAGGACTTGCGCTAGGCATATAATTCCAATTTTGGTTTTAGAACTATACCATCGTCGCGAAAGTCGATATGATATATATGATATGTTTTGAAAGAAATTTGTGATTTTTCTATTATATAGTTGTCTTTATGAAAAATAATTGTACTTGATTATTCCAAACAAGTTGCAAAAATAATATTTCAAAGTATTTTGAAGACAAAAATTAGATTTATAAGGAATCCCATGTGCATATGTGAATTCATTTCCAATCTTGATTTATCATAATGATAGACAAAATCTCTCAAATACAAATGTGTGTGCAATTGTATTGTTCATTTACCAGGTTTGAGCAAGATACTATGATACAAGTGATTTGAAGAAACCAAATAAGTGTTCATTAACCATGATGTAGATGCATATAACCATATTAGACTACTATGTAGATCGGATTATCAAGAGCTAGCTAATCCATAAGCAGACATAGGTCTGTACAAAAGAAGGTCGCTAATGTGATAGACATATCGCCACGCTAGGAGTTACCCAAGGCCAAGCAGGTTGGGCACAAACCACCTGTTATGGGGCTTACCTCACAGTTTTCGAATAATTGAGAATTCCAGGGATTCAAGCTCATCAACCCTTCTTTTCTTTTCAAAGGGTAGGGAAAGGGATTTTATTGCTTTCTTGCTTTCTTTTGAACTTTGTTTCTTTTTCTTTTGTATTTCTTTTGCTTGATAATGCTTGGAATATTGCTGAAATAACATTTTTCTTTTCTCTTTTTTTCTTTCTTGAACTTTTTTTTTTTTTTTTTTTCTGCTAGGGATACTTGCTCAGATTAGCTGTAGAGCAAGGGATTTTTATTCTCGGGTAGGGGTGAGCTTGTCCTTTTGCCAATTCTCAAAGATTCTAGACCATGTGCATGATAGGATAGCAGGGGAAACTTTTCACCCAAGAAATCAGTTCTACTATGTAGCAAAACATGGAAATTACAAATATAATCATTTTATTGTGAAAAGATGTGCTTGGTTTAAGTAAATAACAAGATCAATTCTCTATGCTCAAACTTTATTTAATTTGAATTTTGTGAACTTTGATATAAGAGAGATTAGTAATCATGCCGTATAAAATCAAGATATTTATTGTTGTGAGTGTGCAAGTGAGGGATGCCAAATAAATGCTAATTGTATCCAAAATAAGTTGAAACATATAACTGCAATAATTGTAAGAAAATATATATAAATGATTTTTGAGAAGTTTGGAGAATGTTGACTCTCTCTTTCTTCTGTATATTGTTTTGGTTTCGAAAGAGTCAAGCATATAGTCGTTTTTAGATTTTTATTTAGATTTTTGTTTTTGAGCAAAAAGAACTTAACAAGTGCTTTAAATAAATGCAATAGATAGTTTTTGAAGATTTTTGGAGATTTATAAATGTTTTTGATGTTTTTGAATTTTTTTATAAATTGAAAGAAATATAAGAGAGTAACTTTGAACAAATATATACATGGATGAAATGACCAAATTTATGCATAGTAACGTTTGAGATGTAAAATATTCATGGGTTCTTTAAGTTCTTTACCATCTAAGGTAGATAATTTATATGCTCCCGATTCAAATTTTAGCAAGAATGATGTATGGTCCGAGCCAGTTGGGCTCAAATTTACCTTTAAGGTCCTTAGTTGCATTTGTATTTTTTTGAAGATTTTGAGGATTTTGATTTTTTTGTATTTTGATTTTAATTTATGAATTGAAATTGGTGGTATATACAAGATGATCTATATACACTATACAAGGTTATTTGAGTATAGCATGTCTAAGGTTGCTTCAAAATCAAAGGAGGTTTTGAAGGATAATCTGGCTGAGGTGAAGGTAAGAATAGAAGGTGATGAATAAAAGGTAGTGATAACAAAAGCTTTGTTATAATGTAGAATAATGTAGCAAAAGATTTGACTTTTATATGTGGAAAATTGATCATGTTACAAAATAAAATGTCAGAAGGATAAGAAAGTTCTTCATTCTTATTATTATCTTCCAAGTCTTGATAAGATGGAGAAAGTATATGTGAAAGATATGCATGGATGTTATTTGGTAAACAAGGATGATCATATATGGATGAAGAAAAGTGATGGATAGAAGATAATTGTGATAATAGAGAATGTATAGAACTTGATGTTTCAATCGTTAAATATTCTTCAAATGGTTTTGGGTCACCATGTATGGTAACAATTTTATTTGCAAGTTCAAACTTCAAACATTGGTGAAGAGTGGAAGGGACAACCCTCATCGTATGAATCCAAGGACTCTGGAGAAGTAGGTTGTAAGGTGAAGGACAATATCCTACATAGAATAAAGTATCCAGGATCTTGGATCCAATATTAAGGGGAAGAATTATAGTACCTTGAGCTTCTTGAATTTCATTGTTAAAAGATTTTATAATAACATTTGATTCATTAATATCTTCTTCCTTTAATTTGAGTTTTTGGAATAATTGATAAGTGCATAAATTAAGAGAGGAGTCATTATCTACCATGATAGTTCTAACAAGTGTTTCTTTACTAGATCCGGTAATGTAAAGATAGGAGTCTTCTTGTGGAGTAGAGGAAGGAATATCCTCATCATAGAATGAAATATGGTTAACCTCAAGAGGGTTTATACCATTAATTATGTTCTTAGAGAAAATATGATGAGGAACAAATTGTTGGCTAGGTATTTTGAACAAAATTTCCTTATGAGAAATTTGTAATACTTCTAAAAGGGATATCTTTGCTTGAGGATTAATCACTTGTTGTTGGTTATCAAAGTGGATTTCAGATTGAGATTTTGATTCTAAAGATGAGCTTTCTATGCTTACATTCCATTTTGGATCATTCTCTAGAGCCAAAGATAGTTTTGAAGGTTGGTCAAATGAGGAATCCATATCTTGAATATCGGATTGAGTTGATTGAACTTGAGGTTGCTCATTTGTAGTTTTTGTTACAATATTAATAATATCATCATGATGGGACACATTAACATGCAATATTTGATTGGTTTCTTGTTGTTGATAATTGAATAGGGGTTCTTGGGAGATCCCCATGTCTTGATTGATTATTGGTATTTGTTGTGTAGGAGTTTGATTGTTTACCGGAGATTTATAATCAGTTGTAGATTGTAATTCCTTTATATTAAAAAGACCCTTATCAATCAAATCTTGAATTGCACATCTTAAATCTTTACAATTTTGTGTCATATGTCCATCTACTCTATGATATTCACAATGTAGCTCAGGTTTAAACCAATCTGATGTGGTATCAAGTTGTCTTATGGAAGGAAGTTCAATCTTATTTGTGTCAAGTAAATACTTGAGAATTATATCCATTGGTTGATTGAGCTTAGTAAATTTACGTGATGAAGGTTTTTGAGAGGTTTTTGATAAATGCCTTAGGAATTTCGTCATAAAAGGACCTAATGGTTTCTCACCTCTACTTTCTTTATTATGGGTAGAATGATGACAGGAAGATTGCGATGTAGGAGGTGAGTGCATGGTAGAATTGGAAGAATAAGTATTTTCTTGTTGAAATGGATGTGTTGTATTGAAAGAAGAGTATTGAAAAGGTGGCGGAGGATTATATGTGGATTGATAGACATAATATGGATATATGGGAGAATAGATAATATCATTATGAAGAGGATTGGCAAAGGGATTGTCTTGTTGGGTTATGGATGAAAAATGAGAAGAGTGTGATGGAGGTGATGTTGAATAGGGATGAGGTTGGTCATAATCAACAAATGTATTTGGCTGAATTCTTCCAACATTACTGATGGGCTCATATTGATTTGAGTAAAAACTCATGGTTTCTTTAGTACTTCTAAAAGTAATATTTAGCATCTACTATTTAGAATTGAATCTAAAACATACAAACTTGAAATGATGATTTTGTTTTTGTTTTTCTTGTATATATATATTTTTTTATTTTTTTGTTTTTGTTTTCAAAAGGTTATGATGCATTCACGTCGGGTTCACCAAAATGTATCGCTCCAAATTTTTCGCATCCCTACCTTCAAGCTATTGGATCCGCGCCTGGAAGGAGGATGGGAAAAGGATGGTGCGGTACCTTGGACGAGAGGACTTTACGAAGGTCCCGCCTCTCAAGGGAGGTGTGTTTTGGTGATTTTTCGACGGATGGTGGGTTCACCAGGAAACATTTGGCGGTAGTTTCCACGCCTAGGTTTTTGGAATGTGTTTAGATGAGTTCGTTTTATCCTTTAAGCATTCATCCTAGGTTTGGCCGAATGAATCTAACTTAATCTATATGAAAATGCAATTTAAATGAATACAACAAACAGAGTAGAAAGCAAAAAATAGAGAATTTGCAGGAGGCCAATGGAGATTACCTGATCCGGAAGTCTGAAGAAGTTTCTGATGCTTGAAGCAGTCTGGATCGTCTGGAATTCGACGTAATCGCCTGTAATCTGACAGAATCGTCCGAATCTGACAGATTCATCTGAGACTGACAATCATCCGAATGACGAATTCGTCAGACGAATTCGTCAGAGACCTGCAAAACAGAGAACAGATGCAAAATACAAGAATTCCTACTATGCAAACAGAGGCAAAATATGCCAAATAATAAACTGAATACTGAACAAAGTTTAAAAATAGAAATTAAAGTAAATTGTTGTACTTTAATGGCAGATTATGAGCTTAACATGCAATCTAGACTAGATGGGTGAACTCCAGATGCAAAATAGGATAAAAACTAAATAGATTATCTAATTTGTAAAACAAAATAACTGAGGCAAAGTTAAGAAAAGTAAACTCCAGGCACTGATTGCCTCGATGTGGACTGCAATCGAGATCGTCTCGCATCAGCACGAAATCGTCTCGAATTTGACAGATCGCCTCCGATCTTGACAGGTTCGTCGGCGACGATGGGTGCTGGCTCCGGTTGAAAATCAGTGGTGTACCTGCATAAAAACTGCTATAGGACTAGTGCAAAAATAAGATTAAGGTGTTTTAGTGCAGAGGGATTCAACTTGCAGATAAAATTCAGCCAGGGGTTGGGGAGGGAATGTCCTAGAGTTTAAATAGGCATAGGGGAGTTGTTGGGAGGTTGGAGATCATCCCAATTTGGGAGATCTCCAACCGGGGAAGGGTCCCAACGGCGCAGACACGCTTCTGCCCGAATTGGAGACCCGTTGGAACAGAGTCTATCTATGCAAATTCAGTTTTGCGACAAAATCGTCTGGACGTTCTAGTCCAGACGAAATCGTCAAATCTGGGGCGATATCGTCTGATCGGCGACGATATCGTCCAACGGTCAAAACAACCTCTAAAAATGGCACGGAAAAAGGGGAAACGGGTTTCTCGACGGTTAACGGGCGGTTTGGGAGGTTAAATTTGAATTTAAATTTATTTACTAAGGTGAATGTAATTATTCCAATTTGACTGCGCCAATTTTAGGGTGCTACAGTAAGCCATTTTTTTTGGGTAGTGATTGTGCATTTGAGGTATATCAATATCTATCAAATGTGCACACCCACCTTACTCTATTAAGCCATTTTGTTTTTCTAGCATTGAACCTTGATTACCAATTGCATGCCTTTCTTTGTTGTTTTTTCTTGCTATCCTCTAGCCTAGTTTTTGTATCATTGGTTGGGGCTTTATTTTGGACTTCTTAGGCTTGTATTTCATAGAGTCAGACTTGCTACATGGTTGGCTTGCACTTATGTTTTGGTTCTTTAATCTGCGATACTTAAACTTGAGTAAGAGTTGTATTCTTTTATTTAGTTAAGTATAGAAGCTTAGGGATTATGTTATTGGATTAAATAAAAGAATAAAGGAAATCTTCTTCTATGGAAATATGCATTTGAAAGTTATATTTGGCTTTGTTTATTTGTAACTTGAATTTTTCTACTTATATTAAACTAACTCTTTTAATCATTTCCTCTTATGAGGATATTAGAGTAAAAGCTTGGATTTGCTATATTTTGAAAAATGAAAAATATGTTATATTTATAGAATTCGTATTACAAGGTAAATTAAGCTGGACAAGCATCAAGGGGGAAATAAAATTCTCCTCCAAGCCCTCCTGGATAAAAAATTACCCATAAAACATTACCATACATAATGCAGATATCCATACACCTCAACACTACCATAGTTGAACTCCAAATTTTCTAATTTATCTAAATTCCATAAACCATCCATCATATTAATGCTATTTTTCTTTGTGGCATAGCTATGGTAGACTCATTAAACTCACTATATACTCTTCCTATTATGCTATTTGCTTGTACCACCTCTTGCATTCCTTGGATCCTTTGACACCAACTTATCTAATTTTCCATATGAGAGTACACACATTGCCCTTCATCTAGTTCTTTTCTCCATTTTGCTAATTAATTAGCTACCTGATTTCTCTCTTGCTTAATATGTGTAATAAAAACATCTTGAAAACCTTCCAGATATTCTGAATTGATTCCACCTTCCTTCTCTCTCCAACTCCTAGCACCTGAAAGGGTCTTATCGGATCCAAGAGTCCAGTCCATACCTGAGAGTCTATATCTATCCACAACTTATGTAACTATAGATTTACAACTATCATTGACATTGACAAGATTGTCTGTCCTTCTAATTCATTATTGGTTACATTCCCCATACCTTCTGCTCTCCAAACTTTTTCTCCTTTCCAATTTCGTATGATAATACCAAAACTAACTTTTCCAGGGTTATTAGTTGAATTCCCATATGTGTTTACCTTCACCCACTCTCTAGGAGGTTGACTCCACTATATGTTATTCTATGGGATGTCACTTACGCATCCATCCATTAGTTGTTTCTATTTTACAATTATTCCAAGGATTTGTAGAATAATCACTTCCTCTATTTTTATGTTTGTTTCTTCCTGTAATATAGTAGATACTTTTTTTGTTACCTTGCTCATAATCCTCTCCCATACTTTCTCCCTTGTTCTATGCTCTGATATAAATATTCGTGCATTTATTCTAGCCATAACTACCACCATATGAAGCTAGGTCCCAATTTCCATGCCATTTTATTTTTTTAGTCTTAAATATGCACTATTTGCATTTCTCATAAAAGCTTTCCTGGTTCTCCAAAACTTTCCAATGATGTCTCATCTGCCTCCACCAACTGATCCATATATATTTAGAAAAAGAGCACCCAAAAAGAGGTGATTCAAAGTCTCCACTGCCTTTCCACACAAAACACATTTGGAAGGATCGTAGAAACCTCTTTTTCTCAAATTATCAAATATCAAGAACTTTCTATGGTTAATTAGCCATGATAAACTGTTAATTTTTTACCATACTTCCTTTTTCTAGACAAATATCCATGGAATTAGTGCTAGGATAATATCATATCCACAAACTACCTTGTATCCCTCATTTGTTGTATAAATTACCAACTTACCTCCCCATCCAAGTATATACCTCTTAGAACCATCCTAAATTGGATGTATTTGGATATGTCTCCACAATTTTTCTATTAGTTCTTGTGTCCCCCTCACTAGCCATTCTTAGGGATATTTCCATTGAAGTAAGTCTAGCACATATTGATTCCATGATTTCATATAGTAAGAGGCTTTCCACCACCCTAATTTTTGGAGCTCTACTTTCCAACTCTCCATATCTTAGAATTTTTGAATAATTGGTTAAGATTGGTTCCATGATTCCTCCCAAAATAGAGCATCCTTTCCATCCCCTAACTACCAATTAGGTATAACTTTATTAACTCCTATCCTACTACCATTGTCCTCCATATTATAGATCCTCCTTCCATGCTATGTCTTAGGATATTTTTACTAGCAACTCCTGTGTAATATTTGGCTTGTAAGAGTCTACTCCATAAAATCCCAGTAGTTGTAATCCATCTCCAATATACCTTCCCAACTAGTACCTTGCTAATGTGGGATGTTGATCTTATCCCCAATCATCCTTTTTTTTTTGGTTGACATATCTTCTCCCATACAACTAGTGCTAATGTTTGTTCTTCCCTTGCACATGATCACAAAAACTTTCTTGTGTGTTTGTCAATATCTTTTAGAATTATCTTTGGAGCTTGAAGTACAAAAAATTTATAAACTCAGAGAGCTTGTAGCACAACTTTAATCATTGTAAGCCTTCCTCCCAAGCTTAGCCATTTATGAGTCCAATTGCTCAACTTAGTTTGAATTCTATCCATCAACCCTTTAAAGTCCTTGCTTTTTGTTTTCTTTAGAGATACAGTTACTCCTAAATACTGTATGGGTAAAGGAGTTTCCAAGAATTTCAACAATTGTATTATTTTAACTCTCACCCTATTCGTTGTATTAAAAATAATAATTTGAGATTTTTTTGATTAAAATTTTGCCCAGTAGCTTGAGTATACCCATCTAAAAATTATTTTATGTTTCTTGCTACTATGATATTGGCTTAAATAATAATATTAGTATCATCTATAAACTAGAGGTGATTTATCTCAATCTAAGAACTTATTTTTAGACCCCTTAGCCTCCCATCTTGTCTCCCTTCTTTTAATAGTCTTCTAAGAACCTCTACATAGAGGATAAAAATTTAAGGGGATAGAGGGTCCCCTTGCCTCAACCCCCTTTCAGTTGTGAACATAGGATAGGGACTACCATTAACTAGAATTTAGAATGATGTAGTATGTGTACAGGCTTTTACCCAATCTCTCCACCCCTCTACAAAGCCCATTTTTCTAAAATACTTTGCATAAAGGACCATTCTACTCTATCATAGGCTTTAGAAAGATCTAATTTAATAAATGTACCTGGGTCATTTTTATTTGACATTATGTGTATCACTTCCTAGGCCACTACTATTCCATCTAGAATTTGTCTGCCTTCAACAAAACCACCTTGCTCACTTGAAATCAAATTTGGTAAAAAATATTTTAACCTTTATTCCATAAGCTTTGTTATTATCTTGTATAGTACATTACATAGTGAAATGGGCATATAATTATCAATTATCTCACTAGGTGGGCCCTTAGGAATCAAAGTGATGAAAGTATGATTCAAGGCTTTTAACATTTGCTTACTTTGTTTGATTTCCTCTAGTACCTCCACCGCTGCTTGGCCTAAAATTTCCCAAAAAAATTGATAAAATTTAATGGGGAATCCATATAGTTCTAGAGTCTTTCCTGTTTGCATTTTTTTTATGATTTTTGAGGTTTCTTCCAAAGAAATTTCCTCTATTGATAATTTATTATGTTCAGGTTTGACTAATTGCATAATTGCCTCTAGTATCTTCTCTTGTTGTATTGCATTCAAATTTTCATTTCTACTAAAAAGAGTATGGAAGTACTATTTTATATAGTTTTCATTTCACTTCCACTGATTTTTACTTGACCCATCATATCTGTAAGACCTGTAATTCTATTTTGTTGTCTCTTGGCTGATGTTGTCTTATGAAAGAATGTTGTGTTCTTATCCCCCTCCTTTAACCATGTAACTCTATATATTTACCTCCAATATATTTCTTCTTTTTCCTCAAAAGCTTCCTCTCTCCTAATAATTTTTACCTCTCATTGCAACAATTCTTCCATATTAGTTCCTTGTCTTCTCTCCTGAGCAATCTTCTCATTTTGATGCTTGATTTCATTATTTTGGATTCTAGTTATTTCCTTGTGTTTACTCCACTCATTTAGTTGGGTCCTTACATATTTTAGTCATTTGTGGAGTTTGAATTGGTTTGTACCAAATATTTTTTTTCCTAATTTCAACCATTCATTTATGTGATCCCCCAATTCCTCATCTTTCAGCCACCAAAGCTCAAATTTAAAAGTTCCCACAACTTTATGATTATCTTCTTCTATGGTAAGGCTTACTGGAAAGTGATATGAATAAAGCCTATCCATGACCATCGCTCAATGCTTTGTATGCAAGTATAATTCATCTTCCATGAAGAAATGATCCAAGTAATATTTGATCATATCTCCTTCCTTTCTTTTGTTTGTCCAGTTCATAGAGCTATCCACAATTGGGATATCTATTAGATTTATTTGACATGTTATTGCTAAAAAAACCTGTCCTTTTTCTCCAACATGGATTTACCTCCATGTTGTTCCTCTATTCTAAAATTTGCATTGAATCCTCCTCTAATAATCCATTGGTGCTTCAGGTATTTTTCTCTAAACGTCTAGATGGCTACCCATTGATCCCTCTGTAATCTGACTATTTGTGCTCCATAAAAATTAACTATAGTCCAATTTTTCCAGTTTTCCTATTTTGTAATCGGACCATAAACACCCCTCTCATAGATCCCCCCTATCTCTAGGAACACTTTGTGATTCTACATAGTGGCCAAACCACATGATTTCCCCCATTTTTATTAAGGATCTCTCATTTTTGCCATATCCTCCTATTTATTTTTTTTAAGTCTTCTCCTTGTATTTTGGTGTCCTATAACAAAATTATATCTGAAATCATATCTATGATAATATTTTTTATTGCTTTTTATCTTGGGAAATTGCCTAAACTCCTAATATTCCAAGTGATTAATATCATTAAGAATTAGGAGAGAAAAATCAGCCATCAATTTTACCTTTCCATTCTGGCTCAAATCTCTTCTTCGTTCCTCCGTCTTTTCCTTGTTTGACTTCCCCCTAAATATTGGTTCAATTTTTGTTTCTTATATACTTGATGAATACCTATAGTAGGGCTATCTTTGTTCTTACTTCCTTCTTTCATCTCTATTTCTAGAGTTAAAATTATCCCCTACTTTATTTCCCCTCCTATGATCTCCCTCATGGGTTGAATCTCCTCTTCCATGAGAGATGCAGTGTCTAGTTCAGCTCCTTGCTTGTTCCCTGATACTAGATTGCAATATTGTTCTTGATAAACTGGTGTGACTTGCTAAATATCCTCCTATAAACATTCCATTTGAAAATCCCCTTCTGTTTCCAAGTTTCCTAGTTGTTTGAATATCTCATATCTATTGTTTGTGCTTCTTGCTTTTTCTCCTTGTCTCTATTTACTATACCGATTTCTTTTGTTTAGCATTTTGATTACTTTGTGAAAGCTCTCAAAATATATTGGTACTTTCCATTCCTTCTTATTGACCTTTTGCTAAAGAGATTGGCCCACCATGTTAATATTTTTTTTTTCCCTTCTTGTTCAAATTGATGATCCTTAACTGTTGGGCACATTCTAGCCAGATGTCCATGAATGTGGCACAACCAAAATATAAATGGAATAGAATCATAATCCAATTGTTGGTGCTAGATAAAATCCCCTATTTTTAAGTCTATATATGTTGGAAGATATTTACTGAGATCCTCCTAAAATTATTTCTCTCTATCTAGCTTGATAATGACCTAGTAAGTTGCCTATTGCATCGAGTACCTCCTCTTTCCAAAATTTAAGGGGAAGGGCAAATAATCTTACCCATATTGGTACTGCATTTGGTTCCACCTGTAGACACAAAAATCTAGTCACTTGTCCTCCATCCTATATTTCTCGCTATTTTTTGTCCATAATATATATATATATATATATATATATAAATTTAAATAATAATATTTTATATATTATATTATATATATTTAATAAATATATATTTATATAAATAAATTAATCATATCCATATAATTTCATTTAATCTCATCTGTCCATTTATCTTAATCCATGCCACACCCTAAATTTAATATCCACCCTTAGATATGCTTTAATCTCAACCACACAATTAGTGTTGTTGAAACCCTAGCATGCCCTAGGTTTGATTATAAAAAGGAGCCATTTTGATGGCTCAAAGTCTAAATGATTGAATTACCTAAGTCCCCTAAGGTTTCCCAAGCTTTCAAAGTGCCTTAGAATTCTAACCCAACCTTTGTGCCCTAACCCCACTCCATCCATCATATTCCCTATTTCCTCACTCGTCGTCATCGCCATCGCATCCCTCACCTTCATAATATATGCTTCTATAGATATTATATGACCTCATAAGCATATTTTTGCTCTCCACCACATTCTCAAGTGCCCTACTACTCTCCACCACATTCTCAAGTGCTCAACTACTCTTTGCTATAGTCTGAGATTGTTTGATAAGCATTGTTGAAAACATATGAGTGAGTGTTCATATGCTTAGACTAGGGTTTGTAAGCAAGGAGTGTTTCATTGAGTGATTGATTGAGTGGAGTTGATTTATCGTAGTATAGTGGAAGTGTTGAAGTGATATTTCAAGTTCTATGAAACAAATTATTCTATATTATAAATTAATTTGAGAAAGAGATTGAAAATGATTGAGCATTGTTGTGAGTGTGAAACATATTGAGTATCTAACAATTATCTATATGTTTTTGTGATATTGAATATGATTTTAAGTGAAGCTTGTTTGTGTGATTCAAGAGGATTTTGTGTTAGATTGAGTTGAGTTGAGTAAGCTTTTGTAGAAGCTTACAATACAGATTTGAGGTAAGTCTTGGTGAATATTTGTTGAGCAAATTGGACAAGTTCTAGTGAGAACTTGTTGAGTAGATTGGACAAGTTCTAGTGAGGACTTATTAAGCAATTTTGAGGTAAGTCTTGGTGAAGACTTTTTGATCATATTGGAAAAGTTCTAGTGAGGACTTTTTGAGCATATTTGAGGTAAGTATTGGTGAAGACTTGTTGAGCAGATTGGACAAGTTCTAGAGAGGACTTCTAAATAGATTGGTGTCAGCTTTTATGGAAGCTTACAATGCAGATTTGAGATAAGTCTTTAAGAAGACTTGAGAGAATATTTTATTGATTGATTTTTTCAAACCTTAGATTAAGGTTTGGAGTATATCTAACAGAGTTTATTTATGATTGATTCCAACCTTGTGTTAAGGCTTGAGGATAAATTTGAGGATAGAGCTTGGTGCAGATTTGAGGATAGGTTTATACCAAAATCGAGATAAAGATTGAGCAAAGCTTTGGAGGTCATAGAGTAGAGGATAGTAGTCTCTAGTGGATAGAGATCCATTAGCTAGGGTAGAGAGGACAAAGGTATTCAGTGGAGATAGATCCACAACCCAAAGTAGTGGAGGTAGTAGTCTTCTAAAGTATCACCAACCAGAGCAAAGGAGATTGGTGTCTCCTATGGATAGAGATCCATGAACTTGATTAGGGGATTGGTGTCTCCTTTGGATAGAGGTCCATAAACATTGTAATAAGGAAAGGATTCCCAAAAGAATTTATTTGAGAAAAGTTTATAAGGATTATTTTCTTCATGGATTAGCCCACATTGGGTGAACTATATTAAATTATGTCTCTCATGTGTGTGATGCTTTGTGCGATGTTTACTACTTTAATATTGTTGATGTCATCATATGGATTGAAAAGAAATTTTTTTTATCTTATACTATTCACAAAACCCTCTCAGTATAAGCACATGTTCTTCAATTGGTATCAGAGTAGGTTTCTTTGTGAAAATACTAATAGCTTGGAGGAGGATCCATCAGAAACACACATGACTTCAGAAAATGAAAAAGATATCATGTTTGATATAAAAGAGGAATTCTTCACTGCTCGTAGGAATTTGGAAAGGATTAGATAGAAGAAATCAAGCTTGAAGGAAAAAATTCAAGAGGAATAAGAAGCAAAGATGGAACTTCTACAAAGTCTCACAGAACTCAAGATAAAGGTAGAAGAGGGAAAGGAAGTTAAACATGATATGATAGATCTATTAAGAACAAGAGAAACATAATGTGAAATATTGGAATAAAAACATATTTATCTAAGGAATGAATTTGAAAAGACAAAAGTACTACCAGATATAAAGTTTGGAAAACAGAAAGAGGAGCCAAGTCTTCAAGAAGCAAAAACTTCAAACAAAGATAAGCAAGTGACGTATACTCCATAAAGAAAAGACATCAAGAAGTAATAAAACAAATAAGAACCATGGACAAGAGTTAATCACAGAAGGAGAAGCACTCAATCGTAATCTCAAAGGTATCCAAACAGGTTACATAATTTCTTCCATGGCTATTATTTTTCTTGTAACAAATATGGTCATAGAGCTGTACACTGCACTGGTTATGTGAAAAATGATGTCAATAGAAATTTTAACTCTTTTTCACCTCTAATGAACAATGATATCATATGTTACAAATGCAATAATTTTGTACATAAGGCTACATGGTGCAAAATGGTACTTCTTAAGTCTAGTAAAAAGAATACAACTTTAACAATTAGGAAAGAGAAAAAGTGAAATGAAAAGGATAGATCAATGTTAGTTCAAACAACTCTTCATGCTCAGGATAAAGAAGAACAATGGTTTCTTGATAGTGGTTTCTCTAGACACATGACATGAGACAAAGACAAATTTATTGTACTAAAAGAAACCAATAGAGGATCAGTAAGTTTTTGTGATAATGGATCAAAAAAATTGGTGGAAGAGTAACTTTGAGTTTAGATAATGGTAAAACAAGAACTAAAAATGTACTATATATCAAAGGGTTAAGACACAATATTCTAAGTTTAAGTCAACTTTGTGATCAAGGCCATATTTTTACATTTCACCCAGATAGATGTGAGATAAGAAAATTGGAAACTAGAAAAGTCATTGCAAATGCAAGTAGAAATCCAAAAAACCTCTATATGCTTAGTGAGATCAAAGGGGAAAAGTGTTTTCTATAAAAATAATATGAGAGTTGGTTGTGGCATAGAAGAATGGATCACTTGAATTTTGACAACATAGTCAACATAAGCAATAAGTAGGTTGTCAAAGATTTACCCAAGCTAAAAAGGCCACAAAACACAATCTGTGCACCTTGTCAACATGGAAAGCAAACTAGAACAAGCTTTAAATAAAAAGGATATATGTCATATAAGCCATTAATTTTAATACATACTTATCTATGTGGTCCTCCCAGAACACAGAGTATTCAAGGTGAAAGTTACTTCATATTATTTATAGATGATTACTCTAGAATGGTTTGGGTAGCTTTTCTGAAATATAAGTTAGAAGCATTTGAAAAATTCAAAGCATTTAAATAATGGGTTGAAAATGAAACTGGAAAGAGGATTAAGTGTTTGAGATATGACATAGGAGGAGAGTTTACCTCAAATCAATTTTTATATTTTTATGAACAACATGGAATCCAAAGAGAATACTCAACTGCAAGAACTCAACAAAATGGAGTAGTTGAAAGGGAAAATATGACTATTGAGAATATGGCTAGAGCCATGTTAAATGAGTCCAAGATTTCAGATGGATTTTAGAGGGAAGCAGTCAACATAGCAGTATATATAATCACTAGGGCTCAAATAAGGGTAAACCATCACAAGACTCCATATGAGCTCTGGAAAGGAAGACTGGCTATTGTAAAGCACTTCAAAGTTTTTGGAAGCAAGTGTTACATAATAAGGGAAGAGAAAAACTTGGGCAAGTTTGACCCAAGATGTGATGAGGGAATTTTTATTGGTTATTCTACTAAGAGTAAAGCTTATAGATGCTTCAACAAGAGGATACACACTATTGTAGAAAGCATAAATGTAACAATTGATGAGAAGATAGATTCAAGAGAACCAGTTCAACAAATTGTGTATCAGGAAGATGGAAGTTGTTTTTTTTGAAAATTTTGAAAAAACTTGTATTAAAACAAAGATCAATTACAATAAGGGAAGAGACTCTTCCCGAACTCAGAGAGAACACAATCTTACAATAGATGAAGCAGCTTGTCACGAAATCGTGACACAAATCTTCTCCTTAGGCCGCGAACAAGCAACATGTCGCGAAATCGTGACACCTTTCCCCTTTGGCCGCGAAAAAGCAACATGTCGCGATATCGCGACATTTTCCTCCTTTGGCCGTGAAAACTCAACATGTCACGAAATCGTGACAACTTTTCTCTCTTGGCCACAAAAAAGCAACATGTCACGAAATCGTGACACCTTTTCTCCATTGGCCGTGAAATAGCAACATGTCACGAAATCGCGACACCTAAGCTCCCTTGGCCATGAAAATGCAACCTGTCACGAAATCGCGACAACTTTCCTCCCCTGGCCACGATGAAGCGACATGTCGCGAAATCATGACAACTTTCCTCCCTTGGCCGCGACGGAGCGACATGTCACGAAATCGTGACAACTTTCCTCCAACGACCGCGATAGCGCAACATGTCACGAAATCGTGACAACTTTCCTCCAACGACCGCGATGGCGCAACATGTCACGAAATCATGACAACTTTCCTCCAACGACCGTGACGGTGCAACATGTCACGATATCATGACAACTTTCCTCCAGTGACCGCGACGTGCAACATGTCACGATATCATGACAACTTTCCTCCCACGCGATGGCGCAACATGTCACGATATCGCGACAACTTTCCTCCAGCGACCGCGATGGTGCAACATGTCACGATATCGTGACAACTTTCCTCCAACGACCATGATGGTGCAACATGTCGCGATATCACGACAACTTTCCTCCAACGACCATGACGATGCAACATGTCGCGATATCATGACAACTTTCCTCCAACGACCATGACGGCGCAACATGTCATGATATCACGACAACTTTCCTCCAGCGACCGCGACGGCACAACATGTCGTGATATCGTGACAACTTTCCTCCACCATGATGGTGCAACATGTCACGATATCGTGACAACTTTCCTCCAACGACCGCGATGGTGCAACATGTCGCGATATCGTGACAACTTTCCTCCAGCGATCGCGACGGCGCAACATGTCGCGATATCGCGACAACTTTCCTCCAACGACCGCGATGGCGCAACATGTCGCGATATCGTGACAAATTTCCACCCTTTGCATTTTCTTTGATCATTGGTGCAAGGACCTTTCCAGACCCTGTCTAATCACCTCATCCTCAATATCCATGTCACTGTGCAACTGAACTCCAACCTCCTTTTCCGCACCCATCTTAGCCAGAAAGTCAGCCGCTTTGTTCAAATCTCTACTCGCATAAACTGGGATCACGTCCTCCAATTCCTTCCATAATTCTTTAATTTGGGTAACAAGAGCCCTCAACCTCCAAGCTTTCAGATCAAAGTTCCTCATGCAGTCCAGAGCTCCAACCAAAATTTGCGAGTCTGATTCAAGAATAATCCTGCGGTGGCCATGTTTCACTGCCCAAATAGAAGCAGACTTAATGGCAATGGCTTCAACTTCATTGTTAGTGGTTCTTCCCAGGCCTTGCAATTCCCAATAGAGCACAGTCCCAGCATGGTCCCGGCACACCACTCCAATTCCGGCTCTACCCGGATTACCTTTTGTAGCTCCATCAGTATTGATTTTAATCCAACCAACAGGGGGAGGTTTCCAACAATTTATGTCCTGTCCCTCTAGCAGTTCACCGCAGTCGTCCATAGCTCCAATGGCAATTTGAGCTTCCTCCTCCGCATGAACAGCCACAGTTTCGGTAACCTTGCTCCAAATGGTCTGCCAAACCCCGTCTAGAGCAGTAAAAGTTTCTCTAAAAATTTTGGCATTTCTTTCCAGCCATACTTGCCACCAGATAAAGCTTAACCCGATCTCCCAGCCAAAATGAAGAGCTTTAGATTTGAATCTACCCTTCTACCATTTTGCCCAGATATTCATCCGATTCAGGTCACCACTTACTTGAAATTTAAAGTATGCAAACCAACGCAGCCAAATCTGTCGGGTAAAAGGGCAACCAAACAGCAAGTGGTCAGTAGTTTCCTCGCTCTTGTGGCATAGAACACATTGAGAAGGGCCGATGATACCTTTTGATCTGAGATTATCAAAAGTGAGGATTCCATTGTGCATGCACTTCCAGGAAAAAAAGTTGACTTTCGGCCAGCCTTTAGAGTGCCAGATTTTCCTCCAGTCCTCAACCAGAAAAGTATGAGGGGGGGCTCTGGGAGAATGTTGTCATATCCGTCCTTTACTGTATAGACGCCAAGACTCCCAAAGCCCCAGGCTAATTCATCCTCCACGTCTCCCCTGTAAGAAATATTTCTGTCAAAATTTTAGTCATGATGGGAGTCAAATCCGGGGGGATTGAAATGGGCCACTCATCCAACTTCTTGAACTGCTTAAACTTACACTCCCCCAGCTGAGAAGTTGTGAAGTAACTTTCAATACAGATCCATCCCTTGGCTTCAATGGCAGCTTTTATTGGCTGTAATTCTAGAAATTCAGCAATGATGGGTGGGAACTGATCCCAAGAATCTATCCAAAAACGAGCCTTCTCCCCTCTTCCCACTTTCCAAAATAAGCGGTCTTTAACAACCTGAGACCCTAACTTGAGAGCCTGCCAAACAAGGGACCCAGAACCATCCAAGGGGAGGCGAGCAACATCGATTGGGTTGGCCTGACCTAGGTATTTGCTAGTTAGGATTCTACTGAATAGGGAGGTGGGTTGGGAGATCCATCTCCAGTACAGCTTTCCAGCCAAAGCTTTATTATTCAGCCTAGATTTTCTCAAACCCAGACCTCCTTTATCCTTGGGCTGGGTAACTTTGTCCCAGCCCACTAAGGCCCACTTTCTCTCTCCCTTTGCTCCTTCCCATAAAAACTTTCTAGCCATCCTGTCCAACTCTTTCCAAATTGTAATCGGGGCAGCCAGGATAGAGAATTTGTAAATTGGCATGGCTTGAATGACTGACTGTAAGAAAGTTAATCTGCCACCATAACTTAACCACTTGTGAGACCAGTGATTAATTCTGTCCTTGATACACTCCAGCAGATTCCTCCATGTGTCTAATGTCAGCTTCTTGAAGTGCAAGGGGACCCCCAAGTAAACCACTGGGAGAGAAGTCCTTGTGAATCCCAGGATTTCTAAAATTCTATTCTGAAGCCTTTGCTCCAGATTAAAAAAAACCACTTTGGATTTCTTGTCATTAATGACCTGTTGAGTAGCCCTAAGATAGACATTGAGAGTATCCCTAATCATTCTTGCTTCCCTGAAGCTGGCCACTCCCACCAAACCAGTGTCATCCACAAACTGCAGGTGCGTTAAAACTTCGTCACCCACCCTGATACCCAATAATCTACCTTGTTGTCTTCTCCTCAAGAAAAGTCTGCCAAGACCTTCAACCAGAATGAGAAAAAGATAAGGAGAACAAGGATCCCCCTGGCGTAGTCCCCGAGAAGCTCCAAATGGTTGCGAAGGAAGGCCCTTGATTAGCACAGAGTAAGTCGGGGAAGAGACACAGCTCATGACCCACTCTATCCAGCCCTGAGAGAAGCCAAAGGCTGCCATCATTTTAGCCAGGAAACTCCATTCAACCCTGTCATAAGCCTTTGACATGTCCAGTTTTATGAACATCCCTTTATTACCAGAAGTGTGCATTGAATGGATTGCTTCCTGGGCCACAACCACCCCATCCAGAATCTGCCGACCCTCAACAAAACCCCCTTGCTCAGAGGAAACAATGTTGTGAAGAAGAGGTTTTAGGCGCTCAGCCATTACCTTTGTGATTATTTTGTACAACACATTACATAAGGCAATAGGCCTAAAATCTAAAATATGAACCCCCTCCTCCCCTTTTGGAATTAAGGTAATGAAAGTGTGGTTTATAGCTTTAAGCATTCTCTTATTTTCTCTGGACTCTTCAACAACAACCCTTACATCTTCCTCTAAGTAGTCCCAGAAAGCCTGAAAAAACTCAATTGGGAAGCCATCTGGACCAGGAGTTTTACCAGTGCTCATTCCAAAGACCACAGTTTTCAATTCATCTCTATCAATGGGTTTGAGGAGGGCCTGATTTTCATCCTCCGAAATAATAGCAGGTATGACAGAAATAACTTCATTTTGGGCCTCTACATCTTGTACCACACTTTCCTTAAAAAGCTTAGAAAAATAATCCATAGCATGGGAATGTATACCTGGAAGTGTATCAAAGGAATGGCCGTTCTCATCTTGAAGGGCCTCCATCTTATTCATCTGTCTTCGAGCACAAGCAGTCCGATGAAAGAATTTTGTATTTCTGTCCCCTTCTAATAACCAGGTGGTTCTTGCTCTCTGCTTCCAATAGATCTCCTCCTGGTTGTCAATGTCCTCAACCGCTGTACGCAAGGCATCATCCTCAGCTTTGAGCTGGTCTGTAATTACTCCTTCTCTGAACTATTTTTGGACCTCATCCCATCTGGCCACCAATGGAGCTCTTTGGGCCTGGAAGTCAGTTTTATTAGCACGCCTCCAATACTTCAACTGAGTTTTGACATATTGAAGTTGTTTATGGATTCTGAACATTGCTCTCCCATAAGCTGGACGGCCTTCTTCCCACCACTGTGGAATTTTCTCCCGAAGTTCTTCTTTCTGAAGCCAAAAATTCTCAAATCTGAAAGGTTTGTGATGCTGCCCCATCCTAGTCCCGCCTTCCAACAGAATGGGACAGTGATCAGAAACAGGGCCTTCTAAAATCTAAAAATTTATATTCCATTTTACAAACGCCTCCTCTGAAACCAGAAAATGATCTAGCTTAACCTTCCTGCTATGTGGCTCCCACCTTTTATTAGTCCAAGTGAAGTTATTGCCAGGACATTTAATGTCCACTAGGTGCAAAGCCTGGACTTGGGCAATCATGAAACGGTCCCCTGGGTCCAAAAATGGTGTTCCCCCTTCCTGGTCTCTAGAAGATAATTTAGCGTTAAAGTCCCCCGCTATAATCCAGTCTAGATCTTCCCTTGAGGTTCGCATGTTATGCACAACCTTCCACTGCCGCCTCTGACCCTCTAGGTTTTGAGACCCATAAAAGTTTGTGATTAGAACGAATTCCGCAGAGACATTATTCCTAAAAAGAGAAGTGAGAACACCCCTCCAGGCAAGATGTTCTATTGCAGACCATTCAAGAGAGTTCCACAGAGTAACAATCCCCCTGAGGCACCTTGGGCAGCCACATCCATATGACCAGCACCCCTCCAAATTTTGTTGACTATTTTAGACATAAGATCCAAAGACATCTTAGTCTCCTGTAAAAGCAAAAAATCAGTATTGCGATTCTCTAATAGTCTTTGAACAACAGATTGATGGGTTCTGCTGTTTAAACCCCTCACATTCCATGATTGTATAATCATTGGTTACCCTGGGAGCAATAAGAGTCTATTGTCCTCACCGATCCTCCCATGATCAATTTGTCTCCTTGGGCTGCTAGCAACTCCTTATTGGATCTTCTACCTACTCCCTGAGAATTGCTATTTTTTGATCTTTTTTCTACCTGGGTTATCCCCAAAGATGGCCTTTCCCTGTTCTTCTCTGCTATTCCCATGCGGACATCCTGAGAAACTGTCTGCTCCTGGTTATGCACTACTAAGGCACCTGAACACACTGGCTGTGATACCTCACAGGGTTCAACTACCTGTTGTATGACAGGAGGAGATGAAAGGGGGAGTTGCCCGAGAATATTAGAAGTTTCTTTAAAACCCTCCATGCCCTCCATAAATTGTTCCTCTTCGTCAACCAGTGACTTAAATATCTCATACCTATTGGCAGGCCTGAGATGGGATTGCTCCTTTCCCTCCTTTTTCTTTGTCCGTATTTTTCTTTTGGGCTGTTCAAAACCCTCTCTCTGAGCTTCCTGGCCCTGACCGATGCTATTAGAATCTTTATTAGGTGTTGCCTTATCCTCTTTAGGCAGGTTTGGCATTCCTGAAGGGGCCTCCATTTTAGCATTCATATTAATAGGACAGAAATGGGCCAAATGTCCATGTTTGTGGCAAACCCTACATCTAAAGGGTAGGGCCTCATAGTCCAGTTGTTGAATCCAGGAGAGACCTGCCAATTCAATTTCCAACTCTATCGACAAAGGCTGGCTGAGGTCCATCTCCACACATATTCTTGCATACACTGCCATGCTCCCTTCAATAGTGTCTCTGGCAACACCCAGATGTCTACCAATAGCATTGCCAATCCTTGCCAACACCTGCTCACCCCAGAATTCCATTGGAAGAGCATATAGACGGATCCATACTGGGACAGCAGTAGGTTCAACACGGGGATCGAATCCCACTCTCCATGGTTGAACAAATAGCCCTGTCGGGCCATGATTTTTCTTCTCTGACTCGAAAGCCTTATTTCTATCGGCCAAAGCCGAAAAGCTAACAATAAAATAACCATTGCTAATAAACCACAATGAGAACTCACCGTGAGGCTCCCAGTTTTGATGGATCCAAGAGTGCAAAAAATTCAGGGAAGGGCGAATACCCATGAACTTGCAGATTAAATCGTGGTTAGCTCTGTAGATGACTGATTCTTCAACCATACTTGGCTCGATGACGATTTTTGGCCTGGATTCGGCCTGCGGCAAACAACCATTCACACGATGTGTTGTCGACCTATTCCCAGCAGCCGTGAAGAGCTTTTTATATGCCATATTTTGCGCTTCGTCGTTCTTAGGAGGAGAATTTTCTTTAAACAAATCAGCGTATGAGCTGGTACTCCCTGGAAAAGGAGCCGGAGAAGTCCCCATTGGACCCTCCTGGGGCACCGATCTAGCCTTCAGATCCACCGTACCCCAAAGACACTTCTGCTATCCAGCTGAAGCCCGAGATTTTTCGAAGTTCCAGAAACCCTAGTTCAGAGGAAAAAATCGCCAGAGCTCATTTTCCCGCCTTGCTTTTTTTTCATTATATTTTTGGAAGATGGAAGTTGTTAAGAAGAATTTCATGAAGAATAAAATGAATAAGAGGAAGAGATACAAAGAATTCTTCCTAAAACTCCATCCAGGTATGTACAGAAACATCATCCAAAATATCTAATCATTGGGAATCTATATGAAATATAGATAAGGAGAAGGATAATAACACCATATCAACAAGCAAATTTTCTTTTTTATCTAAGATTGAGCCAAAAGACTTCAATCATGCAAGTGAAAATAAGTTATGAATTAAGACAATGGATGAGAAATTATATTAGATAGAGAAAAGCAAGACTTGGGAACTTGTTCCATGACCAAAGGATAAAAATGTGATTGGCACAAAATGGGTATTCAAAAACAAGTTAAATAAAAATTGACAGGTAGTTAGGAATAAAGCAAGGTTGGTGTGCAAAGGTTATGCACAGGTAGAGAGAATTGAATTTGATGAGACATTTTATCCAGTTGCATGACTTGAAGCCATAAGAATGTTCTTAGTCTTCTCAAGTTTTAAGAACTTCAAGGTATATCAGATGGACGTTAAGTCAGCATTTCTAAATGGTGTTCTAGAATAAGAAGTCTATATTGAACAGCCAAAAGGATTCATATTAAAAAATAATCCGGATTATGTATGTAGATTGAAAAAGGTATTGTATGGTCTAAAATAGGCTCCTAGAGCATGGTACTCAAGATTGGATAAGTATCTTCAGGAATAGGGATTCAAAAAAGGAATAGCATACAACAACTTATACATCAAAAATGAAGGCAATAATCTACTAATTGTGGTTGTTTATGTTGATGACATCATTTTTAGGGGAAACAATGATAATATGTGTAAAGAATTTGCAAAGAGCATGCATAATGAATTTCATATTTCTATGCTTGGTGAGTTGTCCTTCTTTCTTGGACTTCAAATTTTACAATGAAAGAAAGGATTATTTCTTTCATAAACCAAGTACATAAAAGATATACTAAAGAAATTTAATTTAGAAGATTGCAATCTAGTAAGTACCCCCATGTTTATAGGATGTAAGTTAAGTAAGGATGATGAATCTATAGAGGTAAATCAAATATTATATAGATATATGATTGGTAGCTTGTTGTATGTCACAACTACAAGACCAGATATCATGTAGGCAATGGGATTAGTGGTAAGGTTTCAATCAGAACTTAAGAAAATACATGTGGCAACAGTAAAGAGGATTCTCAGGTTTCTAAAAAGGATTGGATTTTGGGCTTTGGTATCTTAAAAGTGATAGTTTCACACTCACAACTTATATAGATGCATATTGTGCTGACAACATTGATGGAAAAAAAAAAATACAAGTGGAGGAGCATTCTTTCTTGGAGAATGTTTAGTCTCTTGGCTAAGTAAGAAATAGACATCAGTATCCTTATCTATAGTAGTAGAGTATATTGCAATAGTATCCAGTTGTACGTAGGTATTATGGATGAAGCAAACTCTAGAAGACTTCAAGATAAAACATGATCATCCTATTCCCATGTTATGTGATAACACAAGTGCTATAAATAACTCAAATAATATAGTGATGCACTCTAGGACAAAGCATATTCCAATAAATTATCACTTTATGAGATAACATGTGACATTTAAATAGGTCAGGTTGGAATATGTTACTACAAAGGAGCAGATAATAGACATCTTCACTACGACACTTTTGAAAGAGACTTTTGAGTATCTTTGAGGAAAACTGGGAGTAATACTCCCACCCTAGAATTAACCACCTCAATAGGAGGTGGGGGAGGGGCTAAGCTAAGAGTCTCATTCTTAGCCCCGAGCCCCAAAGGTGACCCTTTTCCATTGATGTCAAAGGGGGAGATATTTGAGTAAGGGGGAGATATCTAAGTTATGAGGAGAGAATTGAGTCAGGGGGAGTAGAACAGAAAAAGGTTAAGGAAATGGTAAAAGGTAATTGGGTTACCATCAATTACAAGGGGGGAGATTGTTGGAAATATGAGCAAATTTTGTTGTCATTGATGTCAAAAAATTAGGATCAATAAGCGTTAGTTTTAGTGAGCAGCATCAGTTTCAGGTTCTGTAATCAATTGTAAAAGAAAGATTACTTCTAGGTGGTCAGATGAGGTCTAAAGGGGAAAAGGAAGGCCCAAGAAAAATAATATTATAATATTTTATTATAATATTAAAGGTCTAAGATTAAGACCTAGAGATTTAATTTAATTATAAATTAATTATATTAATTTCATTATAAATTAATTTATAATTTAATTTGATTAACTCTAAGAGTTATTAAATTAATTTTAAATTATTTATAATAAGTTAATTATAAATTAATTTATGATTTAAATTAAAACCCTAAAAGTTAGGGTTAAGAGGGCATAAAGTTTATTTAATTTGAAATAATTTGAATTAATTGAAACCGTCAACGTCTATAATATCATGGCACATTGCATATAAAAAGGGGCAAAGACCATTGCAAATACTATCCATGCAAATTATTTGATGCAAGTGTAAATTGTGCACAAGGAAAGGTGGCAGATTTGCATGTGTTAAAATATTTAAGAGGCAAGGAAAAAGGACAAATTATAGGGCATTCCACATCACGTTCCAAGGCACTGTGTAGCGCATCTTGAAGTCAAGGATGGTGCTAAGACTTTGGTAGGCATGAGGTTGAGGGATTGAATCCCGTGGTCTATATTTTTGTGAGCAAGGAAAGGTTTTGTTGGAAATCATGCAAGAGGAAAATGACAAAGGGAAGGCACTAGCCTTTCCATTTGCATGGGAGAACATAGCCCATGTGGTGGGTGCGCACCTAGAAAAGGCACTCGGTAGGAGAGGTTTCACATTTAAAACCAACTGAGGTACCTTTTGGTGAATGATAAGGTATGCACTAAATTGCTTGGTTCAAAATTAGTGGAGGTTCCAGAAATAATTTTTTTTAAAGGTTATAAAGTAGAAATTGAATGTTATAAGGTTTTTGTGAGGGAGATAAAAGGATATGCATCATTTTAATTTAGGGTTTTATTTTTGAGTGCTTTGAGCTTATTGAGAGGAGTAATAAGGTGTGCCAAAGGAGTTAGATATTTTTATTGAAAATAAAATTAATTAAAAAATTGAAAGGAGAAATAAGGTTGAGTAAGTTTTTGATATTTTGACTTGGTGAAATAGTTTTGTGAGAAAATATTAAGGACAGATATTTGCTATCTAACCCTAGTATTGGAAAAAGGAGTGGTTGTGATTGAGACAGGTTTTTGAGGTCAAATCATCTTCAAATAAGAGGTAAGGGAACATTATCCTTGAGAGTGATTTTTGGATGTTGTGATGCTAATTTGGAGTGAAAAGGATTATTTGATAAGCATTGTTGAGTTTGTTTTTTATGGAAATAAAATTGATACTAGAAACCTTTTTTGATAAAGCATTGTTGGAAATATTGAGTAAGCTTTCATATGCTTGAACTAGGGTTTGTGAGAAAAACATGAGTATCATTGTTATGTGAAGTTGTGAACTATATTGAACTAGGATTTGTGCAAGATCATGAGTATCATTTTTATGTGAGATTATTTTATAAGAATTATTGAAAACATATGAGTGAGTTTTCATATGTTTGGATTAGGGTTTGTAAGCAAGGAGTGTTTCATTGAGTGATTGATTGAGTGGAGTTGATTAAGCCTAGTCAAGTGGAAGTGTTGAAGTGATAGTTCAAGTTTTGTGAAACAAATTGTTCTATATTATAAATTTATTTGAGAAAGAGATTAAAAGTGATTAATCATTATTGTGAGTGTGAAGCATATTGAATATCTAACAATTATCTATATGTTTCTATGAGATTGAACAAGATTCTATGTGAATCTTGTTTGTGTGATTGAAGAGGATTTTGTGTTATATTGAGTTGAGTTGAGTAAGATTTTGTGGAAGCTTAAAATATATATATGATGTACGTCTTGGTGAAGACTTGTTGAGAATATTGGACAAGTTCTAGTGAGGACTTGTTGAGCAGATTGAACAAGTTCTAGTGAGGACTTGTTGAGCAGATTCTGAGGTAAGTCTTGGTGAAGACTTGTTGAGCAGATTGGATAAGTTCTAGTGAGGACTTGTTGAGCAGATTTAAGGTAAGTCTTGGTGAAGACTTGTTGAGCAGATTGGACAAGTTCTAGAGAGGACTTGTGGATAGATTGGTGTAAGTTTTTATGGAAGCTTACAAAAGCAAATTTGAAACAAGTCTTTGAGAAGTCTTGAGAGCAGAGTTGATTGATTGATTTGTTCAAACCTTAGGTTAAGGTTTGGGGTAGATATAGTAGAGTTGATTTATGATTGAGTCAAACTTTGTATTAAGGCTTGAGGATAGATTTGAGGATAGAGTTTGGTGTAGATTTGAGTACAGGTTTGTGCCAGATTAGAGACATAGATTGAGTAGAGCTTTAGAGGTGATAGAGTAGAGAACAATTGTCTCCAGTGGATAGAGATACATTAGTCAAGGCAGAGGGGATAGAGGTCTTCAGTGGAGAGAGATCCACAACCTAGAGTAGTGGAGGCAGTAGTCTTCTAGAGGATCACCTACCAGAACAAAGGAGATTGGTGTCTCTTGTAGATAGAGATCCATGAATTTGATTAGGGGATTTGTGTCTCCTTTGGATAAAGGCCCATAAATATTGTAATAGGGAAAGGATTCCAAAAAGAATTTATTTGAGAAAATTTTATAAGGAATATTTTCTTAATGGATTAGCCCGCATTGGGTGAACCACGTTAAATCATGGCTCTTATGTGTGTGATGCTTTGTGTGATGTTTACTACTTTAATATTGTTGATGTCATCATATGGATTGAAAACCAAAAAGTTTTATATTATACTATTCACCACCCCATCTCAGTATAAGCACATGTTCTTCAAGCATTGGTCGAGTCAAATAATAGCCTTTCTTAATTTTGGAATACTCCCATCTTGATATATCTCGAACTGACAAATGCACTTTCAAGAAAAAGGTAACCTGTTTCATTCTTTTGGGGGATGTGTTGTATAAACATGGTAATGATGGAGTTCTTCTCCATTGTCTCGAGGCTATTGAGGCTCAATGATCCATAGTTGAAGCCCATGATGGTACTTTTAGTGGTCATTTTAGTGGAATGGTCATTGCAAAGAGTATTTTATGTATGGTTTATTATTGGCCCACATGAAATGTGATTGTTGCACCTATGTCAAACATTACAAAAAGTGCCAAGAACATGCTAATTTAACTCATGTACCATCATAAGCTTTACAACCTATTCAAAGCATTTGGCATTTTCCAAATGGGGTCTAGATCTAATTAAAAAAATTTCACCTCCTTTGGGACAACATACATTCATTATCATAGCCAATGAATACTTCACAAAGTGGGTTGAGGCAATTCCTCTAACCAACATGAAAGGACCTAGAATCGTGGAGTTTATACTTCATCATATCATTTTTCATTTTGGTATCCCCTTGAAAATAATTTGAGATAATGGTAAGTCTTTCAAAAATAAGGATGTTCAAGCACTTTGTGAGAAATATAATATTCAACATAGTTTCTCGAATCCTTATTACCCACAATAAAATGGACAAGCTAAAGCTTACAATAAGACCTTAGTTGCTATTCTCAAGAAACTTGTCAAAGAAAATCATAGAGATTGACCTACACAAATTCCCTTGGCATTATGGTCTTATCAAAAAAGCATTTGTATGCTTACAGGGGCAACACCATTTTCATTGGTCTATGGAGCCGAAGCAATCATACTTATTGAGCTTGAGATCCCTTCCTTGTGAATTTTTTTGCAGGAATTTATAGATGATGACAAATCTATAAAAGCACATCTTGACTAACTCACACTTCTTGATGAAATGTGAGTCAATGCTCTAAAGCATTTACGAGTTTACCAGGACCGCCTCAAATTTGCTTACAATGTCAAAGTCCATCTATGTGAATTCTAAATAGAAGATCTTGTTCTTAAATAATTATACCAATGCATTACCGCATCTTCATGATAAATTCATGGATAATTGGTTAGGTCCATACATTATTACACAAAGAGTGGGTAATGGTACTTATAGGCTTTCCAGTCTAGATGGAGAGTGTTGATAAGCAACACACCCCCACTGAAAAATGAGATTCCAATCCTCTTGAAAGCCCTGAAATACCATTTTGCAGCAGGGACCCTCTTGGTCATTTTCAGTTTTAAATCCAAATTTGCTTGCCTCCTTTTTAAAGTTGTGCTTTTTCTTGCATTCTAGCTGTGTTATCCAATAATTCACTTTTTACATGCTAGAATCATTCATGCACAAGCAAAATCTTGCACCGGTACCGAGAAAATCAAGAAAATAGTTGCATAATTCACTGAAAAATCAAACTTTCCATTTTTGGTAGTGTCGCGATATCGCGACACTTCCATTTTCAGAAATGTCGCGATATCGCGACTGTAAGCCAAAATGCGGCTAAGTGCCATAAAGGTCACGATTTCGTGACATGTCACGAAATCGCGACAATTTTTTGGAGAGAGAAGCAAGCTGTACGGAGGGCGCGATTTTGCGACATGTCGCGAAATCGTGACATGTCGCATTTTCGCGACAGGAGAGAGAAAGTGGGTTGTAGAATGAAAAATCGGCTAAGTCGCAAACACATTCCAAAATTGCAGTCAACGCGGTCAACGCATGCAGGTACGGAACTGTCGCGATATCACGACGTGTTCTAGAATCGCGGCTAAAAATCGGGATGGCTATACGGAGGCCAGGAGGGTCACGATTTCGCGACACGTCGCGAAATCGTGACATGTCGCGTTTTCGCGGCCGACGAGGGAGGAAGTTGCCGATGCGCTGGCAGGGTCGCGATTTCGCGACATGTCGCGAAATCGTGACATGTCGCAGAATCGCGGTAGGAGAGAGAAAGTCTTCAGAGGGCCCGAAAGTGCATTTCAGCTGAAACAGAAGGCTTCCTGGGGTAGCGACACGTGTCAAAGCGTGAATGAGACAAACAGAAGCCGACATGCAAGCTTATTTTGTGGTTTTTAATCTATTTTTAATGTTTTAAGCTTCGATTTAATTAAAATGCTAATCTAATGCATCTTTTTGTCTTTCATGCAGATTCCATCTGGCACTTGCGGGACAACCGGAAAGACCATAAAGGCAAAGATAAAGTGCGGATTTAGTCAAGGACCGCCATGCTAGAGGAGAAGAAGCCGTAAAAGCATTCAATGACAAATTTATTGCAAACTTGATAGCATGAAGACAATTTCAACACAGGGATGGCTTTACGGAGATCAAATCTGAGAGAAGTGGTGACTCATCCGGCTCACCAGCAGAATTAATGAAAGCATTTATTTGCAGCTGCGAATGAATGCAAGTTGCATTTGATTTTATCTTCTCCATTTATGGCAGCTGACTGCATGATTTGCCGAAGGGTTAAATTCTATCTGGACTTTGATTTTTAAATGGATTTTTATTGTAAAACCCGGGTCCTAGGGTTTAAGTGCGATAAGATTTAGGGTTTGAAGAAGATATTTTGAAAAGATCAGGGTCTGTCCTGAGTCTATAAATACAAATTCTAAATGTAATCGCGAGAGGCGGAGACTTAGAAATAAAGGCTTATAAGCAATTTCTTGCAAATTTTGTGAAATCCTTTGTTTCTGGACTTGGAGTTGATGTGCTTTAGCTTTTCTGTGGTAGCATGGCCAGGAGCCTAATCTTTTGCAGAGTGTGATAAGTGTATCTTATTTTGTTATCCGTTCCATTTAAAGTTTATTAGATATATGCTGTAAATCTAAGTTATCAAGTTTAAATATGCTGTTAGGCTTCAGTTGTTCTTTTGTCTGCTAGGGGAAATTACAGATTTGAAGGTTAAGTTTGTTCTAATTGCTCTGTCTTCACTGTGTGAGCTAGGCTTCCGGTGAAAGATACCAGTTTTAACCAGCTGCCCTTGGATTTATAATTTTTGCTAGATCTGTTTCACTTTGCCTTGTGCTCTTAGTTGAAAGTGATCTTAGACTGACTAGACACTTTCTTCTGGGATTTGTTCTGTTGTGAAGCTGATAGCATAGATAAGATTGATAGTTTAGGGTTTTACAGTTTAAAGTCCGATAAACTTCTTTTTCTTCCTTACCCTACCCTCTCTTTTCTTTTCGTGAATGATCCATTTTTATTTTCTTTATTTGCCTTTTATTTAAATCTGCTGACCCATGAGAGCTAGATCTAGAATTCAAGTTAAATCTGATTGTCAACAACTTTTGCAACTACTGAACAAGTTCAAGAACCCCCTGTAAGGTAACAGAGTAGTCCATATCGAAATCTATTCCAGAAGTGGAAAAGAGTGAATTGCCATTCGACCCAACTCTATAACTCGCACCTTGGATAACCAGCTAGATCCTAAAGATGAGTGGGATCCATCCCGTGGGTGTCTTCGGAGCTTTCCTTGCTTCATCATTTTCCCGGGGTGTGCATGAAAGCCGGACCAACATCTAATTGGCACTAGAAGGAGGGCATGAACTCAGTTCAAGTATTGTAAGGGCATAACAACAACATTTGAAGGACCCACAGTGAACTCCGGACAGTTTTGTAAATTGTCAGTACAGTTTTCTAAATTGTCAGTGCAGTTTTGTAAATTGTCAGTACAGTTTTCTAAATTGTCAGTGCAGTTTTTTTTAAATTGTCAGTACAGTTTGAAAGTTGTCAGTACAGTTTTTAAAATTTCCAGAGAAGGCCTTAAGTTCAGTGGTTTGTTAAGAACAGTTCTATCATCACTGGCAGTTATCCAATCACAACTCAGAACATCACTGTCAGCCAAGTAATAATGGCAAATTGGTTGGGCTCCACAGCTTTGAACATTTCGGGTATAGCCCATGACTTGCCCAGAAGCCCGGAAAGATATCTCCCCAGGTACAAACATGATGGGACAAGAACTGCAGAAGAACATCTGCTAGCTTTCAAAAATGCTTTAAAATTGTTAAATATACAGCATGAAGATGTTGCCTACAGATTGTTCCCGTTCACTCTCCAGGAGGGAGCTTATGACTAGTTTTTAAACCTCACCAGCAATTCCATTACTAGCTGGGATGATCTAGAGAAAGATTTTATATCACAGTTTGGTGAAGTGATAGATCCCAACATTTTATATCAGCAATTTTCCAAGCATCAAGAAAGAGTCGGGAGAAACCGTCGGGTCTTTCAATATGAGGTTCCAAAGAGCTTACGGTAGAATGATCGGCCATTACATCCCAAATGCAAATTTGGCCTTAGAAATCTACAAGAATGCATTGGATTCGGTGACCTCTATTTTCCTCAAGAGAGACATCAATATCACAACCCTGGCAGGGGCTTATAAAGAAGCCTTAATTCTTGAAAGACAACTAGGACCTCAAATTCTGAGCAGTCCTTTGATATCCTATGTTACACGTAACATGCCTATTCCAAACCCCATTCCACATCATGAGTTAGTGCCAACATGTCATGCTCTACCCAAGGAGACTCCGTTAACTGTGACATCCACTCAGCATGTGCAAAATACAGAGAAGAGTTCTGACAAATTCAAAGTGGAAGAGCTTGAAGTGAACAGTTGTGATCTGACACCACCCAAATCTGAAGTTTTTCCTGGTGAGTTAAATTTTCTGGGAGATCAAAGAAATATTGATATTTCTAGTTCACCCAAAAATAGTACAACCAGGGTTTCAGATTCTGTCACTTTTCTTGAAGAGACAGAAAGTCTTGTAGAGACTCCTGTGGATGAAATACAAGATTTTCAACAGTTCAAAATGGACAGTTATGATTTGAGATGTCAGAGTCCAAAACTTAATAATGATCCTTCCTCATCAGAGGATGATGAAAGTGAGATTCAATCTCACTATGCGAAGTAATGCGAGGAGGATAACATCATTGAGGATATGAGGGAACTTAAAGCTGACATCACCCTCTATGAACTGCCTCAGATTGTTGAACAAAACATTAACTTGATTGAGGCTTACTTTGGACCACCTGTTGGATTTCAAAAAAAAGAGGAAAAGACAGTAAATATGAATGTGGTCAGCCAACTTGGAATTGATGAATTGTCTCAACATAAGCCTGCAACTTCTGAACATAATATCAAAGAAAAGGCTATAAACTGTGTTGATGCAAATATTGGAGTTTATGATTTGGCAACTGAAAAGGTGAGAACAATTATAGCCCTAATCAATAACAACAATGATGTTTGGACATTGCACATTGATGAGGTTAAGTCTAAGCAAGGCTCAGGTGAAAAGTAAAATTGTAAGCATCCTTCTAGAGGGATAAAAATTGAAGTCCTGGATATTGAAGCAGTACAGCAACCACAAAATGTTCAAGTTGTTAAGAACCAGGGCATACAAATAAAACATGATTTCTTTCAGTTGTCACATAATTTTGAAGATGTGGTGGTCTGGGTCTGTCAAGATTTTAAAGTATTTGATCCTGGGGGTTTTTTACATTCAGTCCTTTTGAAAGAACTCTGCAAACCCTTCAATTAGAAGCATAAACATGTTATCATATGATTTGTTATTATATGATTTGTTTAATTTGAATGAGTTGCATATTTGTTTTTCAAATGGGACAGGGAAGACAGTAAACCCAAGTCTTTCTCAGATAGCAAATTTTTTAAGCACAGTCTGGAGTGCATTTCGTCAACAGGACCTGAAAGGTAATTTTTTTAAATTACTTGCATGGTCAAAAAAAATTTAAAGCACCATTTCTCTGCTTTCCCAACTGCTGCATTTTTTGAGTATGAAGGGAAGTTGTAACATATGTATGCATTGTAAATAAGCTTTGAAGTTTTTCAGTTTTATTTCTTTGTCAATGCGCTTTTATTTCAATGTCTCGTGCGCTTTAATCTGTTTCAGTTTAATTTTAATGCTCTAGTTTTAATTTATTTGTTTTTTAGTTTATTTCTCTGTCAGTGCAATTTTATTTTTAAATGTCTGTACAGTTTTAATCTGTTTCAGTTTAATTTTAATGCTCTGCAGTTTTATTTTATTTGTTTTTCAATTTTTTTAATGTCTGTACAGTTGTAGTTTTTCAGTTTTCTTTAATTGTTTTTTAGTTTTAGCTTGTGCAGTTTATTTCTTTTGTCAGTGCTTTTTATTTCCTTTCTTTGTCTATTTTATTTTAGCTTGCTTTTATTTTAGTCTGTACAGTCTTTTCTTCCTTGCAGTTCTTTTTCTTTGCTGTCTGTACAGTTGCAGTTTAATTTATTTCAGTTGCTTTAGTTTATTTCAGTGCTGTTGCAATTTAGCTTTGCTGCAGTTCAGCAGTTTTTATTTGCTTCAGTTCTTTTAGTTTATTTCTTTTATTGCCTGTACAGTTTTTATTTTCTTCCCTGCATTTCCTTTTTCTTTGTTGTCTGTACAGTCTTCAGTTTTAGTTTTAGTCTTAGTTGCTTGTGCAGTTTTATTTGCAGTCTGTGCAGTTTTTATTCTGTCTTGCTTTAGAAGCCTGTGCCTGTCTTTGGAAGTCTGTGCAAAGTCCTTTGGCTTCTGAAATATTCTGTATTTTAACCTCTGCCTGAGCAATCAATGAAAAGTCAGCCTGCTGAAAATTGTTTTATTCCTAGCTGATAAATCCTCAATCCAGTGTTCATGGTCATCATCCAATGCCCATGCTGTTCACCATTCTAATTATGCCCATGCTGTTCACCATTCTAATTGAGATAGTCTGCTTGCACTGAACTGTGGAACTATTTTGTTATCCAGGATGAAGGTAGAGAGATGATTGGATTTTGTGTCTTGCTTGCCACAGTTGTTTTAATGATAGAAAAATTGCTATGCTGTTTAGTTGGAGGAACTCCCGGGGAATCCAAGAAAAGCTGGTTATGAGAGGGGACTATGGTTCATGCAATTATTTGGATATCCACAAGAGGTTGTCAATGCCTAGACTGGAACAGTTCCAGATTGATCAAGTGTTAAAAGAAAATTGTGATTTCCCTAAAAGCATCTCAGATATTGATATATTTCAGAGGGAGAGATATAAAAAAAAAAAAAGAAAAAAAAAAAAGAGAAAAAAAGAGTTATATATTAAAAGAGGCAGCCAATATTAGATTCTGCCCTACAGTTGTAAATTGGGTCGTGTAAATCTAAAGGGTAACTCTGTCTAGGCTGTAAAAGGCTAAACTAGTAAACAGAGCTCTACTCGGTTTCCCCTTTTACAATCTAGAAAAGTTGATCAGTCCAAAGTTATCATTCAATTCAGTCATCCTTGAAGAAAGTTTTATACCTTTTGAAATTGCACATCAGAAATCTTCCTTGAAGTAATCCAGCCTAGTATGTCCTTGGGAAATTTTAACGACTTGCAGTTAACAGTCAATTTATCGTGAAGAATGTCTGTGGCAAGGCATGATGCATGGTCTTTTTGTTTTGAAACCAGAGTCTTGGGTTCTAAAATAGTGCTACTATTTTACCCGCAGATATCGCCATTTGTTGATAAGCAACACACCCCCACTAAAAAATGAGATTCCAATCCTCTTGAAAGCCCTGAAATACCATTTTGCAGCAGGGACCCTCTTGGTCATTTTCAGTTTTAAATCCAAATTTGCTTGCCTCCTTTTTAAAGTTGTGCTTTTTCTTGCATTCTATCTGTGTTATCCAAGAATTCACTTTTTACATGCTAGAATCATTTATGCACAAGCAAAATCTTGCATCGGTACCGAGAAAATTCAGAAAATAGTTGCATAATTCACTGAAAAATCAAACATTCCATTTTTGGTAGTGTCGCGATATCGCGACACTTCCATTTTCAGAAATGTCGCGATATCACGACAGGTAAGCCAAAATGCGGCTAAGTGCCAGAAAGGTCGCGATTTCGCGACATGTCATGAAATCGCGACATTTTTTTGGAGAGAGAAGCAAGCTGTACGGAGGGCGCGATTTTGCGACATGTCACGAAATCGCGACATGTCGCATTTTCGCAGCAGGAGAGAGAAAGTGGGCTGCAGAATGAAAAATTGGCTAAGTCGCAAACACGTTCCAAAATCGCGGTCAACGCATGCAGGTACGGAACTGTCGCGATATCGCGACGTGTTCTAGAATCGCGGCTGAAAATTGAGATGGCTGTACGGAGGCCAGGAGGGTCGCGATTTCGCGACACGTCGCGAAATTGTGACATGTCGCATTTTTGCGGCCGACGAGGGAGGAAGTTGCCGATGCGCTGGCAGGGTCACGATTTCGTGACATGTCACGAAATCGCGACATGTCACGGAATCGCGATAGGAGAGAGAAAGTCTTCAGAGGGCCCGAAAGTGCATTTCAGCTGAAACAGAAGGCTTCCTGGGGTAGCGACATGTGTTAAAGCGTGAATGAGACAAACAGAAGCCGACATGCAAGCTTATTTTGCGATTTTTAATCTGTTTTTAATGTTTTAAGCTTCTGATTTAATTAAAATGCTAATCTAATGCATATTTTTGTCTTTCATGCAGGATTCCATCTGGCACTTGCGGGACAACCGGGAAATACCATAAAGGCAAAGATAAAGTGCGGATTTAGTCAAGGACCGCCATGCTAGAGGAGAAGAAGCCGTAAAAGCATTCAATGACAAATTTATTTTAAACTTGATAGCATGAAGACAATTTCAACATAGGGATGGCTTTACGGAGATCAAATCTGAGAGAAGTGGTGACTCATCCGGCTCACCAGCAGAATTAATGAAAGCATTTATTTGCAGCTGTGAATGAATGCAAGTTGCATTTGATTTTATCTTCTCCATTTATGGCAGCTGACTGCACAGATTTTCCGAAGGGTTAAATTCTATCTGGACTTTGATTTTTAAATGGATTTTTATTGTAAAACCCGGGTCCTAGGGTTTAAGTGCGATAAGATTTAGGGTTTGAAGAAGATATTTTGAAAAGATCAGGGTCTGTCCTGAGTCTATAAATATAGATTCTAAATGTAATCGCGAGAGGCGAGACTTAGAAATAAAGGCTTATAAGCAATTTCTTGCAAATTTTGTGAAATCCTTTGTTTCTGGACTTGGAGTTGATGTGCTTTAGCTTTTCTCGTGGTAGCATGGCCAGGAGCCTAATCTTTTGCAGAGTGTGATAAGTGTATCTTCTTTTGTTATCCGTTCCATTTAAAGTTTATTAGATATATGCTGTAAATCTGAGTTATCAAGTTTAAATATGTTGTTAGGCTTCAGTTGTTCTTTTGTCTGCTAGGGGAAATTACAGATTTTAGGTTAAGTTTGTTCTAATTGCTTTGTCTTCACTCGTGTGAGCTAGGTCGTCGGTGAAAGATACCAGTTTTAACCAACCGCCCTTGGATTTATAATTTTCTCGCTAGATCTGTTTCACTCGCCTTGTGCTCTTAGTTGAAAGTGATCTTAGACTGACTGGACACTTTCTTCTGGGATTTGTTCTGTTGTGAACCTGATAGCATAGATAAGATTGATAGTTTAGGATTTTACAGTTTAAAGTCTGATAAACTTCTTTTTCTGCCTTACCCTACCCTCTCTTTGCTTTCCGTGAATGATCCATTTTTATTTTCTTTATTTGCCTTTTATTTAAATTTGTTGACCCATGAGAGCTAGATCTAGAATTCAAGTTAAATCTGATTGTCAACAACTTTTGCAACTACTGAACAAGTTCAAGAACCCCCTGTAAGGTAACAGAGCAGTCCATATCGAAATCTATTCCAGAAGTGGAAAAGAGTGAATTGCCATTCGACCCAACTCTGTAACTCGCACCTTGGATAACCAGCTAGATCCTAAAGATGAGTGGGATCCGTCTCGTGGGTGTCTCCGGAGCTTTCCTTGCTTCATCCTTTTCCCGAGGTGTGCATGAAAGCCGGACCAACAGAGAGGAAGAACCTAAACCACTTAATGTTATACACTCGATATTATTTTATGCATGATTTTATTTCTATATATGTATATATACATGGCTAATACACAACAATATTTGCATATGCTTCATTCATAACATTGCATTTCATTGGCATCTACATTCTACAAACAATGCATTCGCTCATATTTCATATTGCATTTCACAAAATTGCATTTCATACATTACATTCACATCCACATTTCATATTCCATATTAGGGATTATTTATACAGTTCAATGTCTTCATTGGTCAAATAAAATCATGTTGCCTTAATCTGGGGCACCCTCACAAAGTCATCCACATAATTTCATTAAGTCATACTACCATTCACAAAAGCCATAGTTTTTCAAAATTCGTAGGTGTTTTCGGTCACTCATCCACTCCTAGTGTTTTAAGCAACCTCTAAAATACATGTTATTTTATTTTTAGGACCATTGCACATATACACTAAGAAAATCTTGAGTTTTAGGAATTGAATTCAAAATATTCTTGAACCAAACACAATTTCACATCTTAAAAATATCTTGTTTCAAAAAAGGATAACACCATACTTGGTATGAACTTCAAAGTGAAAAGGGCATATCCTTGCTAGTCCCATAATGCAACATAGTCCATAAAAATAGTAGTTTTTACCACTACCATAATTTCAAAAATAAAAGAAAGAGTACAAAAAAATCCCTAACAAAAACTCTAAATATTTTACATCATACACTACTAATCAATTGGGTTGTAATATTGTACTACATTTCTAATCATATGGTTAGGTAGTCATCCCAAAAACTTAAGAGATCAAAAACAAAATTCATGGACTATGGAGTTAGCCTCCACCGGAGCTATAGACACTTGATTGGTAGTGGAGTATGCTCATGCATGGTGACATATCTCTTTTAAAAGAGACCTTTGACCACTCATATGAACAATCTAGCTTCTTGGTTTCATCCATAACATGTTTACCTAATTTAATCAATATGAGTTAATGAAATCACTTGCACATACATTGGTTCTTGATTGGCTCGAGTCATTACCACGCTCTTGATTCGGTAAATGAATCCACTGCACACACATTTTGTCCTGGAGGAATTAGGTAATATTAGTGAGTTTTTTTTATACCACTAGTATGTTTGAGTCTTTATAAAATAGTCAATTTTCCATATCAACATCCATTATATTCTTCCATATCAACATCCATGTCATTTCATGAGCCATTATCTGCCACATGCCACCAAGTTTGGTGCCCTTGATTAAACAACAATGCTAAACATGGCCAAAGCAAAGATCTAAACAATAAATGATCATTAGCATACCATCTTGCATTAATCATCCATAACATAGCATATGCATTCATCATCAATAGAAAATATGCATTCCACAAAAATTATTCACACAAACACATATAACACAAAAGGTAAAAGCCATATATATATATATATATATATATATATATATATATATATATATATATATATATATATATATATATCGTATGTACAATGAGTTCCCAAAGGCTACATACAATAATATCACCAAGGCTCATACAAAAAGTGCATCTAAGCACTAGCTAATGCCTATGAGTGGATCCTTGTGACCTACTAAGATCCCTAGACCTAGAATTTTGCCTAGACTCAATCGGCCTAGTCAACTGCATCATAGAAAAATATGGAGGATCTAGCAACATGATATGGTTTGCCATACATAAATCCTCCAAGGAGTGCACATATGCCTCACTCACAAGAATTCCACCATATTCTTGAGCACCCTACTACTCTTTACCATATTCTCGAGCACCCTGCTGCTCTCCAACGTCCTCGCAAGAACCCTACTACTCTCTGCAGAACTTTCGAGCACCCATTTGCATTTTAGAACCCTATTCTAATGAAAAGCGATACCCTCAGGTGTCACTAGGGTACACCCTCACCATCAACCTGCAATAGATCCAACCATCAATAGACAACAAGCAAGGAGCAAGGTAAATCTATTTCATTTTGTCATATTTTCATATTGTTTAATTTTATTCGTATTCATATTGTTATAGCTAGGGTTTTAGTTATGATTTTTGAGGGCTCACATAGTGGAGCCCTCATTATTATTACTAATTTTTGAGTGGTAATATTACCCAATTGTGAAATTACACTCTCCCTTAGGATTTTTATTCTAAAACCCTCTCTTACAAAGAAGTTAAAACAAATTTCTCCAAGGTCTCCGCTATACTAGCATTTGCACATGTGTATTAGTAATCTCAATAAAATATCAATGAAATGCTAGGAACACCTTAGTGATTGCAAGTAATTGTTAACAAGGGACATGTGTTGGTTCATTTCACCATGCTATATTAATGATTGTTCATAAAACTTAAATAAAAGTAAATGTGAATTGGCCCTCATATGACCATGATGTAGCCTTAATTCCTTTTATCTTGAATGCTTTTAGGTAGATTTTATCTTCCTTGATTAAGTGGATTTTAAACAAGTTTTATCTTGCATTAAATCCTACTTTAAGCATGAAATAGAAGATTAAATCTATCTATGAATGTGAATCTAAAATGATAAAAAGATCCATTAAATGTAGCTTTTATCATGAAGATAAAGATAGCCTTTGATATCATTAATAAATTGTCCCTCTTTGATGAAATTAATTTTCATAAAGAGATACCAATTTATTGCTTGAAAATATTAACCTCATAATGTCATGATGAATTATCCCTCTTAAATGAAATTATTCTCATAAAGAAAAATTAATTTCATGCTTTAAAACCAAGACATTTGATGTAATGATAAATTACCCCTCTTCAATGAAATCAGAATTTTCATGAAGAAAGGTGCATTTATTGCTCCGAGAATGATGGCTCATGAAATGCCATGAAAATTTCCCCCCTTGTTATGAAATTGGATTTTCATAAAGGAAAGGTCATCTTATGCTTATGAATGAAAATGCAAATTTTAAAAATCTGTTTTTGCCTCCAAAATGTGAAAAATAAAATTTCCGAAATTATAAAAACCCTTAAAAACAACAGTTTTAAAAAATAATTATAAAATCGAAATGACCTCGAAATGAGTCTGAATATGTTGTGTATGGAAGATTGAAGTTCATTCTATGCAACCATGTATTTATTTTTGTCATTTTATTTTTTTATGATTTTTATTTTAATGCCTGAAAATTAAAAAAAATATGCAAAATAAAAAGTTAGAAAAATGAAACTAAAACTGGAAATGGAAATGAAATGCTGAAAAACACAGATATGCAAAGCTTTATCAGTTTGATGGCACCCCGTCCTGCAAAATCAAAGACATGAGAAACTCTTACATGCAACCTAGTCTATTCAACCTATATTTGCACAATCGAAATAAACTAAGTGCTAGCTCCTAAGGATTCAAAAATTAATTTCAGGGTTTAAACATTCCATAATGTGACCATTAAAATGCATCAAACATCATTTATAAATTCAAAACCTAAAAAGGGGAAAAATGAAACAGTTAAAACCAAGCATGGAAAAAATTTCTCCTTCTTTCTTGCTAACAAGGTCTAAATTTTTGAAAAAAAACTTTGCATTAAAAAATGTTTCCACTTTTACATTCAAAATCCAGCAGCATTCTGGTTCCTTTCCCAAAAAACCAGCCCCCTTTCCTTCCTTCAATGGCATATTTAACCTCTCAAGTTCAACTGTTCATTTTTCTTTTGTATATCTTCGTTTGGTTTCCAAGTGTTTGATTTCATTCTCGATGCTTGGGCTTTCCAAAAACGTCTTTCGTTAGCTTCACGTTTTCCATGTAACACATTTGTTTCTGAGGAGACTTCAATAATGTCCTTCGTAATTATATATTGTAATGTCTCCTTACTCCTTTATAATAAAACAACACAAATTGAAGGAGACCCTTGATTTTCGGCCACGAATAATGGACCTCCACCTTATCATTCACCATGAATTTTTCCTACACACTATGAGCGCTATAATAGGATTACTATATAAGCCACCATTATATTTTGATTATTAAAATACTTTCATTGTACTTTTCCCTAAACAAAGAAAAGAAGGAAATTCATGACACGCATCCCTTTATAGACTATTGGTCTTTATTTGTTTATTTCTTTGTGTAGCACCACTTCGGCACTATGTACAACATGGTTTCCACGTAAACCTATCCTAGTGAAACTTCAGCTGTGATCATGCATACGGTGTAATTCCCATGACTTGTTGCTCGTTTGTGTTACCACTTGAAAACTAGCATGTTCAATGGATTTAATATTCGTTTATTTTTAGCTCCCATGGTCCTCGTGTTGGTCCTTATCATCGTGTGGCAGTTTGAACTGCCCTATAATTGTCTGTCACCATAACATTTCCACTATGCTTGATAGCCTTTAAATGGGGAAGTGGGAGGACATACAATGTCATGCAGGCTACATCTTACCATCTTCGGCCATACTATCCTTTGAAACTGCTTTGCTTCAAAACTACACCTTTCGTAGCTTCCAAATATGACCCCCAAAATCATACTATGATGTCGACTATGTTCCAAGTTTTTCCCACTATCCGTAACCAGTGATGATCACTTTGGTGCTCTTATTTGACTGTTATCCTAGGAGCATCCACTATTCTGACATTCCACAATGCCCATTCATGATTGTTCATGACTCGTCAAACTGCTTGCTGCATAATCGTCGATTGATGCTACCATCAGCTTCTCTACTTCATATCCACTGGCTCATAAAACTATGCTTCCTTCATCCATTACGAGGCTTATTCAAACATTTTTGTGGCTATGAAACCACTGGTCATCATGTTGGCTCACCTAGAATTTCACCCGATATTGCTCACTCTGTATGCTGGTGGTCTCAAAAGAACTTGATGTTCACTCCTTCCTCTTAGGCCACATTTGTCCATCGTCATGCTAGGCTGCCCCATGTGTATGCTGGTGTTTGACCTAAAAATATGGCTGACCAAAATGTTTTACCGTGATACTATCTATTTCCACCTTCTCCTACATTGGCTACAAGACCTCGATGTCATCCGACAAGATCTGTGCATTCTAGGCATCTCCAAACTCAATTCAACTATGTTTTGGTCTGTGTCTTTGGTCTTATCATGATGGTGATGAGTTTCCTAGTGTTTGACTTGGTTTTGTTACCATTTCACTCAGCATTACCACTCTCCTCATGTTGTAGTCGATCCATGTCATCGATGTAAGCCATGTTGGCATTGATTGTGTACCTTGTCTAAGTCATGCTATATTTGCACAATTCACCATGTTAATACCATAATCTCAAATATCGGGCCCTTTCATGCTACAAGCCTTCTGACTCACCGAAGCGCGATGTCACTAAAGTTGTCAAAATTATCAGCAAAATGTTACCTACTCCATGCTATCTTATCTCCATTGAAATCGCTACCTGTTATCTACCACATATATTTTGATGACGAGCTCGCTAATATCTGTTCGATGATGTAGAATCTCTCTCCCACCATTTATCCAATCACTCAAATTTACATGCATTTCCAAGATATTGCCTCCATTGTGAGATTCTCGTCATGATTCTACGTGACTATTCCCTGCACGTTTCAAAATTTACTATCACTGCATGTCAACCCATCCTCTGAAATCCTCACTACTATGTCGATGCCACTTGGTATGCTTTTTTTGCTACTACATAGCCAACCCACATTCTCATGGATCCCTGGTCATCGCATCCACCACCTACGTTCTCCAAAGATATGCGTCATCTACCACGGGGTAGGGTTTGAAAGTCCCCATCACTAAGTTCACCTGAATCCTCCATGTAGATAGTCCTTGCCCCCACACATATCATTGTACTCACCTCGGTCTCCAGTTATATATGACACCTTCAAAACCTACGTCGCTCACCTATGTCATCGATGATTCCCCCAATGAAGTCATCTTTACTACCTGTCCTCGTAGGATGTCACCATCCACACTCGCCACTCATCGTTCGACGATCGCGTCCTGCTTCCACGGTGGTCCCTACACATATCAATGAACCATGTTAATAAAATGAAGCGATAAAAACCTAAAACATAGTAAAAAAGGGGACATCATAAAATTTAAAAGCCTAGAGGCTATAAATATGTGAATGAAATTTTAACAGTAAACTTCGTCTTATTTACTTTTTATTTTGTTTTGATATCACTCATCCATATTTACATATTATATATTATATAAATATAAATATAAATGAATATTTTTATTTTTATTTTTTTATTATTTATTCATATTTATATGTTATATAAATGTGAATAAATATTTTTACTTTTATATTTTTGTTACTATTATCTATCTATATATTAATATATTGTATATTGAAATATATATATATATATATATAGACATAAGCACATTTTTTTCATGTTTTATAAAAAATATTTTATTTATTTAATCAATTTTAAAATTAAAATTTACTTTTAATCTAATTTAATCATTAAAATTGATTAAAAAAAATGAATAAATGGAACCCAAAATGACAAATGAGACCACCTCCAAGAAACGAAAGGAGAGAAGCTAAACAAACAAACAAGCCTACCAACATCAAACCTCGAGAACTTGTCAAGATCATCACTCAAAGGACACAAAACTCATCAAACCTCATTATTGGTTTTACAAGCAAACAAAGGAGGCATTGATCAATCATGCAAACCTTAATATCTTAATTGCAACCTTATGGAGAATGTCAACCAAAGACAAAGGAAACTCTCAAAAACCAAAATTAAAAGGTGGGTCCCCAATTTTGGGGCTAGTTGTGGAGCAGCCACAACAAATGGTGACTCTTCTGGGAAATGCTCTCGAGCATTTCGGTAAGAACCCAACCTGAAATGAGAACACACAAGATCAGTGAAACATAGATTATTTAGCAACATCCCGAGAAGATGGGGGTAAACAACTTCAGAATGAAAACAACTAATCCATCTGCCTTTGCTCAATGTGTGCAAACAGTGATTCATTCTCGCATCTCTGAAAATCCTCCAGATTCCATCATCCCTTTCTACATTAGGCTATGAAGTATCACTCATAACGAAATGGCTATAGACAGAGCCCCACTGCCAGTCAGGCATCTATAGCCCCGATGGAGTTTATCTAACTCACCCTTGTGTTTGCTCAATGCTTTGCAAAGCCTTTCCTTTTACCCGAGCTATATCTAGACAGAGCCCTACTACCGGTCAAGCGTCCATAGCCCCGATAGAGTTTATCTAGATCTTGTGACTGATATGATCAAGCTTTTCAATGCTCGTTCTCTCTTTTTTTCTCTTTTTTTTTCATTTTTTTTCTCTTTTTTTTATATATAAAATTTTTTCCTTTTCAAAAGAACAACCTTGCAAAGCTTCAAGCATCACTAGGGTAAGGCAGCCTACAAGTGAAGCATTTTAGATTTTTGCCTAGGGTTGCAAATCAAGATAACTTCATCCTTCATAATTCTAGAAACACCATTTAATGTGTGTGAGTCCCATGTGGAGCTTTGGATAATCTTTCATTGTTCCACTTTCCACCATTTTAGTCCCAAAATCTGAGCATGATCACCAAATAACTCATCCCCCTTTTCTCGGGTTCATCTTTTAGCTTTCAGCTCATGTACTCCAACCTACTAAATAAAGGAGCTTCAAAATGGACCAAAGACCATAAGTTAGCGACCACGAAACATTACCTCAAAACAAGGGAACAACCTCAAAACACAAAACTCAAAACACAAACCAAAACTATATACAAATGTACAATATGGTACAAGATGGTGCAAAGCTTGAACTATCACTTCCCTGGATCCCAAACATGATTAGAACATTTCAAAAGACATATAACATGATAAGCATGCCAAGTTTTATAGGAATCCAACGAAAACAAGATTAGGCCAAACAATACAACAATCTTCAACTTGCCTCTCTCACCCCACCAATTTAGTATAGTTCCATTAATAATCCAATAGTGGAGTTTCAAATTATCAAATTGATTAGACAATAATTGATCTTCAATTATTTCATGTCTATTCTTTATTATGTCAATTTCACAATTCAATTCATGATTTAGAATTAGGCTTTCCTTTTCAAATATGAGATCTTGCAAACAAGAGCCTATTTCTAAAAATTTTAAAGCCAAATCATTTTCTAAATTTGTAGACCAATCAAATTTATGCAACCACTTGCAAGCATCTAGGATATTTATTAAATGAGGATCATCATGAGTTTGTATCCTAGATTCAATAATTAATTGATTATGAACTTGATTTAACACTTCAAGCATATCAATTTCTTTTTCATTCAACAAAGCAATCTTATTAGTGGTGTGAGGAGTAATTAAGTCAAATTCTTTATCAACCACAAATGGCATTTCATCATTGATAGTATTTGAATCCAACAATCAATTAGACAAACCTTCACTTGAATTTCGAATGGTGGAACCCAAAGGGTGAGATTTTACCTTTTGCACATTTCCATTTACCATTACTTGGAGAGGATTTGAAACTTCCTCTTTTCTCTCATGATTTTCATCATCATCATCTTGTAGCACTTCTTCTTTGTCCATGACCTATTTATCAAAGACACCAAAATTAGGCACCCAATTAAAAACATGTCCATCCTTTTCAAACCATGAGTCTTGTCTATCTAGGGATGGGTCAACTAACACATCTCCATGATCAATCACTTGGGTTGTTTCAGATAACGTGATATTTTCAATTGGATCATCAATGATATCAAACCCAAACCATTCAGGTTCTAAAATTTCCTCATTTTGAGATGGCATAGACATTGTAGAGCCAATAGGTGGATCAAGATTTTTAATTTCTTGTCCCTCAAAGGGGACCAAAGCAAATGGTTCTCCTTCTTTATCCATGGTTGTAGAATCCTTATCACTTTCCAAAACTTGATGAGATTCAAATCCTTCTTCCAAAACTTTCTCAAATTGTACAGGATTTGTAATATCCTCATGTGAGGAAGCAATTGTATTATCCTGCATATCAATTGACACAAAAATTTCATTAGAAGGTTTGGAATGAGCATATTCTTCCCATTTCTTGTTAACCATCCATACTATTTCTTCCTCAAAATCTTCAAGAAATTCTTCTTCAAAATTTTCTTTATCATCATCTTGAGGATGTTGAAGGTTTTGATCATCAAATTTAATCTCCTCATCCAAATCTATGGAAGATCCTGATTCATCACAAGTTCCAAAACCAGTCCACTCTAGAATCCCTTCATTGTCCGAAAGAATATCACTTTTAATATCTTCAATCTTTGTCTCATGAGGATGATTTGGAGCATCATCTAGATATGCATCTTGAGGCCTTTGTTCTTGTAGTTGAGAGATGTTTCCTTTGAGTTGTAGAACTAGCCTTTGCAACTTATCCTGCATATCAAGTGAAGTGAGTGCTTCATTAGAAAGAGTGGTAAAGTTCTCCCATTTATTCCACCAACAATGATCATCTTCCAAAATTGGGGTGTGATGCTCAACTATACCTTCACATTCTTCAAATTCATCAATGGGTTGATCTCTCAAACTCACCTTCACCTTCCTTAGATGGTTCAATCATTTCCAAAAGTGGGTTACTCTTTGTATTCAAATTTGCAAGATCACAATTCACATTTGTAACCCAAAATTCAATTTTATCACAATTTGGAAGGTGTGGGTTTTCTTGGTTATCAGTTTCAACAATATCATCCAAAGTATCTTTCGAGAACAAGTGGTGAAATTCTATTATGTCTTCGAATTCATTTATTGATTTACTTCCAAACTCATTTTCAACCACTTTTGATGATTTAGGGGTTTCTAAAATGGGATCACACCAATCCTCACTTGTAAACCAAGACTTTGATTCACTCATCTCCAATTCATCACTACTTGACTCATGTTGGCTTTCTTGATCTTTACAATGATCATCTTCCAAAAATAAGTGATGAGATTCTATTATATCTTCCGATTCATCTATTGATTTCTCAAATTCAGTCTCAACCACCTTTGTTGAGTCAAGGGTTTGTTCAATAGGATCAACTCTTGTATCTTTCTCCCAATAGTCATCCAAATTTTCCTTTTTGAGTAAACATGACCAAATCATATCCTGATGGGTTTGTTCATCCCAATCCTCATTAATGGACCTTGGCTTTGAGACTTGCACATCCTCTTGGATGGAATCTAAGGTGGTTGTAATATTTGGACATTCAACTTCATCCCATTGATTGTTCACCCTAGGGTTAAGCAATGATGGTTGGTCCACCTTTTCTCTTTTCGAAATGGCCCATTGTTCTAATTCTCTCATGGCCTCATAGATTCTATGCAAAGATGGGTCATCAAGATTTTCCTTTAAAAATGTAGCCACTACGGGTTGTGTAGCTCCCATGTATATTTCAATAGCTCTCTCTTCTAAAATGATGAAATGGGGCACCACTTCGGTATACAACTTATGAAACCTATCATTGAATTCACTCATGGACTCATTAGGTTCGCTAGAGATAGAGACAAATTGATTTAACATCCAAACAAGGTCAACTTGTTTTTCAAAATGGCTAGTAAATGTTGCTTCTAGTTGAGCCCAAGAAGTAATGGAATCTATAGGTAGGTGTATGTACCACTCATATGCAACTTCATCCAAAGTGTATGAAAATAATCTACAAGGAACATCTCCTTTCCATATTTGCAATTGCCTTAAGGTATCCTTGTATCTTTGAATATGTTCCTTAGCCGAGGTCACATCATGCTTAAACATAGGTAAATGATTTTCTACCCCTTGAGGAATTTGATGAGTAGGCCTATCCAATTGATGATAATAGCCAGCTATCCACAATGAAATTTGTGCCCTAGTTAGAAAAATCGATGCCATTAGTGAAACTCAAAGAATAACTTCAAACCCAATTTGTTAGTCAAATAAAGATTTCTTACAAAGAAGCATGAAATGACTAACCAATCTCAAATATGTAACATATGAATCATCATGTTAGCATCAACCAAGAGATATGTATCCATTAAACCATGAAATTGAAGAACATTCTCAAATTTGCAACATGTTAGCATTAATGCATCATCAAAAATAGAGAATGTTAGAATCAATGAAAGTAATCATATGGAAACAAAACCTCGTTAGTCAAGACCAATGTTTTTAAATAAATATTTCAAGTAACATGAACAATTTAGCATCTAAATAGCAATAAAATAAATCAATTCAAATCCTCCTAGCTCCCAAAGTGTTGAGTGCTAAAGGATGCCAAAGATGCTAATCAAATGAACTTGAAATATTTAGCAATTAAAACTCTTGAGTAACCATGAACAATCCAAAAGTGTTAGATCAATGAATACCAATTCATGAATTTCTTAGCATAAATAAAATAAAGTAAACCAATTCATGCCCTCCTTCTAGCACCAAAATGTTGAGTGGTAATTTTACCCAATTGTGAAATTACACTCTCCCTTAGGATTTTGATCCCAAAACCCTCTCTTGCAAAGAAGTTAAACAAAACAACTTCTCCAAGGTCTCCGCTATATTAGCATTTGCATATGTGTATTAGTAATCTCAATAAAGATATATCAATTAAATGCTAGGAACACCTTAGTGATTGCAAGTAACTGTTAACAAGGGGCATGTGTTGGTTCATTTTACCATGCTAAATTAATGATTGTTCATGAAACTTAAATAAAAGTAAATGTGAATTGGCCCTCATATGACCACGATGTAGTGCCTTAATTCCTTTTATCTTGAAGGTTTTTAGGTAGATTTTATCTTCCTTGATTAAGTGGATTTTAAACAAGTTTTATCTTGCATTAAATCCTACTTTAAGCATGAAATAGAAGATTAAATCTATCTATGAATGTGAATCTAAAATGATGAAAAGATCCATTAAATGTAGCTTCTTATCATGAAGATAAAGATAGCCTTTGATATGATTAATAAATTATCCCTCTTTGATGAAATTAATTTTCATAAAGAGACAACAATTTATTGCTTTAAAATAATAGCCTCAAAATGTCATTATTAATTATCCCTCTTTAATGAAATCAATTTTCATAAAGAAGAAATAATTTAATGCTTTAAAACCAAGACCTTTGATGTAATGATAAATTACCCCTCTTCAATGAAATCAGAATTTTCATGAAGAAAGGTGCATTTATTGCTCCAAAAATGATAGCTCATGAAATGCCATGAAAATTAACCCCCTTTAATGAAATTGAAATTTTCATAAAGGAAAGGTCATCTTATGCTTATGAATGAAAATGCAAATTTTAAAAATCTAATTTACCTCCAAAATTAAAAAATAAAATTTCCGAAATTATAAAAACCCTTAAAAACAATAATTTTAAAAAATAATTATAAAATCGAAATGACCTCGAAATGAGTCCGAATCTATTGCATATGGAAGATTGAAGTTCATTCTATGCAACCATGTAATTATTTTTATGATTTTGAATTTTTTATAATTTTTATTTTAATGTCTGAAAATTAAAAAAAAATCTGCAAAATAAAAAGTTAGAAAAATGAAAATAAAACTGAAAATAGAAATGAAATGCTGAAAACATAAACATGCAAAGATTTATCAATATTTTGCCACCCAATTCCTGCAAAACCGAAGATGTGAGAAAATCTTGCATGCAACCTAGTTTATTAAATCTGCATTTGCACAATCGAAATAAACTAAGTGCTAGCTCCTAAGGATACAAAAATAAATTTCAGGCTTTAAACATTCCATGATGTGACCATTAAAAAATGCATCAAACATCATTTATAAATTCAAAACCTGAAAAGGGGAAAGATGAAACAGTTAAAACTAAGCATGCAGAAAATTTTCTCCTCCTTTCTTGCTAACAAGATCCAAATTTCTGAAAAAAAAACTTTGCATTAAAAAATGTTTCCACTTTTACATTCAAAATCCAGCAACATTCTGGTTCCTTTCCCAAAAAACCACCCCCCTTTCCTTCCTTCAATGGCATATTTAACCTCTCAGGTTCAACTGTTCATTTTCCTTCTATATCTCTTCGTTTGGTTTCCAAGCGTTTGGTTTCATTCTCAACATTTGGGCTTTCCAAAAACGTCTTTTGTTAGCTTCACGTTTTCCATATAACATATTTGTTTCTGAGGAGATTTCAATGACATCCTTCATAATTATATATCATAACACCTCCTTAATCCTTTGTAATAAAACAACACAAATTGATGGAGAACTTTTATTTTTGACTACAAATAATGGACCTCCACCTTATCATTCACCGCAAAGTTTTCCCGTACACTGTGAGCGCTATAATTGGCTTACTATATAAGCCACCATTATATTTTGATTATTAAAATATTTTTATTGTCCTTTTTCCTAAACAAAGAAAAGAAGAAAATTCATGACGTGCATCCCTTTATAGACTATTGGTCTTTATTTTTTTATTTCCCTGCATAGCACCACTTCGACACTATGTACAACATGGTTTCCATGTCAAATTATCCCAGCAAAACTCTGGCCATGATCATGGGTATGACGCTATTCCTGTGACTTGTTGCTCGTTTGCATTACCACTCAATAACCAACATGTTCAATGGATTTAATCTTCATCGATTTTTAGCTCTTGTGGTCCCCGCATTGATCCTTGTTTTCGTGTGGCAATTTGAACTTTCCCTATAGCTGCCTGTAACCATAAAATTTCCATTATTCTCAACAAACTTTAAATGGGGAAGTGGAAGGACATACATTGCCACGTGGGCTACATCTTACCATCTTCATCCATACTATCCTTTGAAACTGCTTCACTTCAAAATTTTACTTTTCGTGGATTCCAAACATGACCTCCAAAATCATACTACGATGTTGACTATGTTCTAGATTTTCCCCACTACCCATACCTAGTAATGGTCACTTTAGCACTATTCTTTTATTGTTCATGGCTCATCAAACTACTTGCTGCATAACCATAGATTGATGCTACCATTAACTTCTCTGCTTCATATCCGTTGGCTCACCAAACTACATTGCATTCATGTGTTGCAAGGCTCATTAAAACATTTTCATGGCGATGAAACCATTGGTCTTCATGTTGGCTCACCTAGAATTTCTCTTGATATTGCTCACTATGTAAATAACTTGTTGTTCACTCCTTCCTCTTAGGCCACATATGTTCATTGTCACACTAGGTTGTCCCTCGTATATGTTGGTGTTTGACATAAAAATATGGTTGCCTAGGCTATTTTACCATGATACTGTCTATGTCCACCTTCTCCTACGTTGGCTCCAAGACCATGGTGTCATACAACAAGCTCTACGCATTTCGGGCATCTCCAAACTTGACTCAACTATGTTTTGATCTGCATCTCTGGTATTATCACAATGGTGATGAGTTTCCTAGTGCTCGACATAGTAATGCTACCATTTCACTTGGCATTGCCACTCTCCTTATGTTGTAGTCGGTCCATGTCATCAACGTGAGCCACGTTGGCATTGATCGTGTACCTCATCTAAGTTGTTCTACGTTCACCCAATTCACCATGTTAATACCATGATCTCAAATATTGAGCCCTTTCATGCTATAAGCCTTCTGACTCACCGACATGTGTTGTCACTGAAGTTTCCAGACTTATCAGTAAACTACTACCTAACTCCATTCTAGATTATCTCCATTGAAATCACTACCTATTAGCTACCACATATCTTATGACGATGAGCTCGCTAATATCCGTTCGATGAATTAGAATCTCTCTCCCACTATTTCTCTGGTCACTCGGTTTTGCATGCATTTCCAAGATACTACCTCTATTACATGATTCCCATCTTGATTGTGTGTGATTATTCCCTACGCATTTCAAAATTCACTATCACTACATGTCAACCTATCCATAAAAATCCTCACTAGTGTATCGATGCCACTTGGTATGATTTTTTTGCTACTATGTAGCTGACCTACATTCTCACGTATCCTCGATCATTGCATCCATCACCTACATTATCCGAATATATGCGTCATCTGCCATGGGGTAGGGTTTGGAAGTCCCCATCACTAAGTTCTCCTGAATCATCCATGTAGGCAGTCCTTAACCCCACATATGCCATTGTACTCGCCTCAGTCTCCGATTGCGTATGACATCTTTAAAACCTACGTCGCTCACCTATGTCATCGATGATTCCCCCAATGAAGTCATCCTTATCGCTTGTCCTCGTAGGATGCACCATCCACACTCACCACTCGTCATCCAATGATCACATCCTCCTTCTGTGGTGGTCCCTGCGCATATCAATGAACCATGTTAATAAAATGAAGCGATAAAAACCTAAAACATAGTCAAAAAAAGGGACATCATAAAATTTAAAAGCCCAGAGGCTATAAATATGCGAATGAAATTTTAATTGTAAACTTCATCTTATTTACTTTTTATTTTGTTTTGATATCACTCATCCATATTTACATATTATATATTATATAAATATAAATATAAACAAATATTTTTATTTTTATTATTTTTTATTATTTATTCGTATTTATATGTTATATAAATGTGAATAAATCTTTTTACTTTTATAATTTTTTTACTATTATCTATGTATATATATATTAATATATTATATATTGAAATATATAAATATATATATATATATATATATATATATATATAAGCACATTTTTGATGTTTTATTAAAAAGTTTTTATTGATTTAATCAATTTTAAAGGTTTAAATTAATCTAATTTAATCATTAAAATTGATTAAACAAAATGAATAAATGGAACCCAAAACAACAAATGACACCACCTCCACAAACAAATGGAGAGAAGCTAAACAAAAGAACGAGCCTACCAACATCAAATCTCGAGGACTTGTCAAAATCATTGCTCCATGGACACGAAACTTATCAAACTTCATTATTGGTTTTTGTTGGAAATTTGAGTTAATTTGAGGTATTTTATGTTGTCATTGATGTCACATGGATCACATTTGGTTTTGGTGGCCAAAATATTTCATAAATAAGCATTTATGATATTTTGGAAAGCATGGCTATTTACAGGGTTTTTATGAAAACCAAGGCAGGCAAAATAAAAGGTTTTATTTAAAACCATGGTGGGCTTATGTGGAAAGGGCTTTTCTTAAAATCCAAGGTGGAATTTTGTTTCATCGAAAAAGGACCTCCGGTGATGAAGATATTAAAGTTTAAAGTTTAAGTTTTAATTAATGGAGGGCCGACCTATGTGCAATTAATGGAGGGTGGCATATATATATATGTAAAGGTTTCAATTTATTTCGGAAAGGGGGCATATTATATATCATCGGAAAGCTTATTTCGAGGGCTATTTGACTAACTTATTTAGAAGGAGAAATAAGGTGTGTGTAAAGAGATATTTCTGATTTTGCAAAGGGGTTCCAAAAGTGAAGTTTGCCTTGTTCTTTTTCAAGAGGATTAATTCTTTCATGAGGTGACAAGGTATGCAATATTGTGATTTATTTTATTTTATGGTATAAGTGGTTTTGGGAGTGAAAAGGTTATGCAATGTTTTGATTTATTTTATTTTATGGTACAAGTGGTTTTAGGAGAGATAAGGAAGTTGTGCAATTAAAGGCCTTGGTGATGATTATTGGAAAGTGGAGTAATGTTGATTATTTTGTGATCTACTAACCCTTGTGAAGATTGGCAAAAGAATTTTGTGATTGTGGTAGATTTACAAAGAGGTTTTTTCATCTTCATAAAAGGTATGGGCACATTCTCCTATTGATTGTTTATGGTGGTTGATTTCTGAAATATCATTGGAGGGAAAAGGATTGTTTGTGGTTTCCTTTTCGAAAGTGGTTGATTGAATGCTTCAAGGTTTTTTGAATTGAGAGTTGTGTTTAAACCTTGTGTTATAAGCATAGTTGTTGAAGCCCATTGATTGTGAAAGAACTTGAGTTAGAAAAGAACATGAGTATCATTGTTATGTGAGATTTGTGGTTGAGCATTGTTGGAAACATTTGAGTTGGTTGATACATACTTGGACTAGGGTTGTGTGAGAGAGAGTTGTCCCTTGTGGTGATTGGTTGAGTTGAGTTGATTGAGCCTAGTCAAGTGATGTGTGAAGTGATTGTTCAAATCCTATGAAACAAACTATTCCATTATTCTGATTTGAGTTGAGAGTAAGATTAGAACATATTGAGTCTCTAACAATTCTCTTTATGCTTCTATAAGATTGACTTGAGTTGAGTTGAGATTGATTTGATTTGAGTTGAGTTGAGATTGAGATTAGAACATATTGAGTCTCTAACAATTCTCTTTATGCTTCTATGAGTTGATTTGAGTTGAGTTGAGTTGAGATTGAGATTAGAACATATTGAGTCTCTAAAAATTCTCTTTATGCTTCTATGAGTTGAGTTGAGTTGAGATCATTGTGGATCATTGTTGTCATCCATTGAAGAGTACATTGCCATTCATTGTTGAGTTCATATTTGAGCTTTGCCTTGATAGATTTGTGGATGAGATTTGAGTGCTACTTGAGCATGATTGATTGAGCCTTTGAGAAGGCATTTGTGGACAATTTTGAGAAAGCTTTGTGGATAGTTTTGGGACAGATTTGTGGACAATTTTAGGATAGTTTTGTGGACAGATTTGTGGACAGATTTTAGAGCAGATTTGGGCAAGTTCTTGGTGAGCTTGCTAGAGCATATTTGGGCAAGTTCTTGGTGATCTTGCTAGAGCAGAATTGGGCAAGTTCTTGGTGAGCTTGCTAGAGCATATTTGGGCAAGTTCTTGGTGAGCTTGCTTGAGCATATTTGGACAAGTTCTATGTGAGCTTGTTAAGCATATTTGACAAGTTCTATGTGAGCTTGTTAAGTAGGTTTTATGTGAGCCTATTGAGCAGGTTCTTAGTGAGCCTATTGATAGAGCTTTGGAGGTGACAGAGTATAGAGGATAGAGTCTCAGTGGATAGAGATCCAATAGCCAACATAGTTGAAGACAGATCTGAGTGAGGAGTCTTCAAGTGGAGAGAGGTCCACCAGTCAGTGCAGTAGAGAGACAGAGTCTTCTAGAAGATCACATAGCCAGAGTAGAAGGGGAAAGAGTTCTCCTATGGAAGAGATCCACGAACTTGAGATTAGGGGATCAACATCTCCTTTGGACAGAGATCCATAAACATTGTAATTGGGAGTGATTCCCAAAGAGATTGATTGAGAAAGTTTTAGTAAAATATTTTCTCCGTGGAGTAGCCCACATTGGGTGAACCACGTAAATTGTGGTGTCTCTATTGTGTATGGTATTTTGTGCATTGCTTTGATTACTGCTATTGATACTGCTATCTTTACACAACATAATATTGAATTGGAAGAAAAAGTAAAAAGTGGTCTTATATTGTTCACCCCCCTCTCAGTATAAGCTTGTGTTCTTCAATTGGTATCAGAGCGGGTTCCTTCAAAAAGGCTAACAACTTGAGGGCAGATTCTACTGGGTTACAAGATGGACAAATGGTATATTGATAGTGGGTGCTCTAGTCATATGACTGGGTATAAGAATAAGTTCATTTCCTTAAAAGGGAACAACAACGGATCTATGAGATTTGGTGATAATGCTTCAACTAAAATCAAAGGGAGAGGAACTTTAAGTTTGGATGATGGAAAGACAACTACACAAGGTGTACTCTATGTTGAGGGTCTGAAACACAACCTACTAAGTGTAAGTCAGCTTTGTGATCGAGGGTACACAGTTACTTTTTCCTCTACAGGATGCAAAATCAGGGAAACAAAAATAGGAAAGCTTGTTGCAACTGTAGAAAGAACCAATAACAATCTCTACATGTTCAGTGAAATAAAAAAGGAAAAGTGTCTTTTATCTCAAGAAGAAGAGAGTTGGCTATGGCATAAAAGGTTGTGTCACTTGAATTTTGATAACATAGTGAGGATAAGCAACAAACAAATTGTCAGAGATCTACCAAAGATAAAAAGACCTTCAAATACAATTTGTGCACAGTGTCAGTATGGAAAGCAGACAAGATCAAGTTTCAAGGCAAAATAATATTCCTCTTCCAAGGTATTAGAATTGATTCATACTGATTTATGTGGGCCTATGAGAACTAAAAGTCTACAAGGTGAAAGTTATTTCATGTTGTTCATAGATGATTATTCTAGAATGACTTGGGTTGTTTTTCTGAAAGAAAAATCAGAGGCATTTGAACATTTCAAAGTATTCAAAGAAATGGTAGAAAATGAAACAGGAAAGAAGATCAAGTGTTTGCGATCAGATAGAGGAGGGGAATTCATCTCTACATAATTCATTGAGTTTTGTGCAAAACATGGAATCAGAAAAGAATATTCAGCAGCCAGGACTCCTCAACAAAATGGAGTAGTAGAAAGAAAGAATAGAACTCTTGAGAATATGGCCAGAGCAATGCTAAATGAATCAAAAATTTTAGATGGATTTTGGAAGGAAGCAATCAGTACAACATAGTCTATGTTATGAATAGAGCTCAAGTTAGAACAAAGCAACATAAGACTCCATATGAGTTTTGGAAAGGAAGACCTCCCACGGTAAACTACTTCAGAATTTTTGGAAGTAAGTGTTACATCAAAAGAGAGGATAAGGACTTGGGCAAGTTTGATCCTAGATGTGATGAAGGTATTTTTCTTGGATACTCTACAAAAAGTAAGGCCTACAGATGCTACAATAAAAGAACACATACCATGGTGGAAAGTATAAATGTCAGGGTTGATGAAAGAACAGGAATAAATGAGCCACCTTAGGAAGATATTCCTGAAGAAGAAGAAAGTTGTCAGGAAGAAATGGGTGAAGATTCAGATGAAGAAGACTTGCAGAATATACCTTCCAAAACTACATCAAGATATATTCAAAAAAATCATCCAGAGGACTTGATCATTGGCAATCCTGAGGTAAGACGGACAAGAAGAGGAATCATAGGCTCAACAGAACAAGCAGATGTTTCACTATTATCCAAGATAGAACCAAAGGATTTCAGAGAGGCAAAAAATGATGAATGTTGGATTAAGGCAATGAAGGAAGAACTAGATCAGATTAAAAAAAGTAAGACTTGGGAATTAGTTCCAAGACCAAAAGGAAAAAATGTGATTGGTACTAAATGGGTCTACAAGAACAAACTAAATGAAGATGGTCAAGTCATTAGAAACAAGGCAATATTGGTGTGTAAAGGATATGCACAAGTAGAAGGAATTGATTTTGATGAGACCTTTGCACCAGTTGCAATATTGGAAGCTATACGGATGTTTTTGGCACTTTCAAGCTACAGGAATTTTAAAGTATATCATATGGATGTCAAATCAGCTTTTCTGAATGGTCATTTAGAAGAAGAGGTTTACATTGAACAACCTGATGGGTTTAATCAAGCAGATAAGCCAGACTATGTGTGTAAATTGAAAAAGGCTCTCTATGGCTTAAAGCAAGCCCCTAGAGCATGGTATTCAAGACTGGATAAATATCTTCGAGAGCAAGGTTTCAGAAAGGGAACAATTGATAGCAATATGTATATTAAAAATAAGGGAAATGATTTGATGATTGTGGAAGTGTATGTGGATGATATTATTTTTGGGGGTAGCAATGATAAAATGTGTCAAGAGTTTGCAAGAAACATGACTAATGAGTTTGAAATGTCTATGCTTGGTGAATTAACCTTTTTCCTCGGATTACAGATTTCACAATTAGAAAAAGGGATATTTCTTTCACAAACAAAGTATATAAAGGAGATGTTGAAGAAATTCAAAATGGAAGATAGTAAGCCAGTTAGTACTCCAATGGTCACAGGGTGTAAATTAAGCAAATATGATGAATCTCCTGATGCAAATCAAACTCTATACAGATCTATGATTGGTAGCCTGTTATATGTTACAACCACAAGACCAGATATAATACAGGCAGTTGGTTTAGTGGGAAGATTTCAAGCAGCTCCAAAAGAATCACATGTGACAACAGTGAAAAGAATACTCAGATATCTCAAAGGAACAATGGAGTATGGACTATGGTATCCTAGAAGTAGTAAGTTTACTCTCACAACCTACACAGATGCAGATTGGGCAGGAAATATTGATGATAGAAAAAGTACAAGTGGAGGAGCATTCTTTCTTGGTGATTGCCTAGTTTCTTGGCTAAGTAAGAAACAACCATCAATATCACTTTCCACAACAGAGGCAGAATATATTGCAGCAGCAGCATGTTGTTCACAGGTATTATGGATGAAACAGACTCTTAAATATTTTAGCATAGAACATGATCATCCCATTCCTATTCTGTGTGATAATACTAGTGCTATAAGTATCTCGAAGAATCCAGTAATGCATGCCAGAACAAAGCACATTCCAATCAAGTATCACTTTTTAAGAGAACAAGTTACAGAGCAACAAGTAAGATTGGAATATGTTCCTACAAAAGATCAGATTGCAGACATCTTTACAAAACCATTACCAAGAGAAGCATTTGAGCGGTTGAGAGAACAACTGGGAGTAAAGGTACTCCCACCCCAAAATTAATCACCTCAAGAGAAAAGGGGGTGAGGGGGGCTAAGCTTAAGAGTCATATATTTTAGCCCCATAGGTGTCCCTTTTGCCATTGATGTCAAAGGGGGAGAGATTTGAGTTAGGGGGAGCAGCCTCCAAAGAGAGTATTGAGTTAGGGGAGCAGCCTCCATAGAGAGTATTGAGTCAGGGGGAGCAACTTTGATTCTCAGAGATGGTTTTTCAGTGATTGTGGTGTTTGCATTAGAGGTGTTGCCATCAATGACAAAGGGGGAGATTGTTGGAAATTTGAGTTAATTTGAGGTATTTTATGTTGTCATTGATGTCACATGGATCATTGATGTCACATGGATCACATTTGGTTTTGGTGGCCAAAATATTTCATAAATAAGCATTTATGATATTTTGGAAAGCATGGCTATTTACAAGGTTTTTATGAAAACCAAGGCAGGCAAAATAAAAGGTTTTATTTAAAACCATGGTGGGCTTATGTGGAAAGGGCTTTTCTTAAAAGCCAAGGTGGAATTTTGTTTCATCGAAAAAGGACCTCCGGTGATGAAGATATTAAAGTTTAAAGTTTAAGTTTTAATTAATGGAGGGCCGACCTATGTGCAATTAATGGAGGGTGGCATATATATATATATAAAGGTTTCAATTTATTTCGGAAAGGTGGCATATTATATATCGTCGGAAAGCTTATTTCGAGGGCTATTTGACTAACTTATTTAGAAGGAGAAATAAGGTGTGTGTAAAGAGATATTTCTGATTTTGCAAAGGGGTTCCAAAAGTGAAGTTTGCCTTGTTCTTTTTCAAGAGGATTAATTCTTTCATGAGGTGACAAGGTATGCAATATTGTGATTTATTTTATTTTATGGTATAAGTGGTTTGGGAGTGAAAAGGTTATGCAATGTTTTGATTTATTTTATTTTATGGTATAAGTGGTTTTGGGAGTGAAAAGGTTATGCAATGTTTTGATTTATTTTATTTTATGGTACAAGTGGTTTTAGGAGAGATAAGGAAGTTGTGCAATTAAAGGCCTTGGTGATGATTATTGGAAAGTGGAGTAATGTTGATTATTTTGTGATCTACTAACCCTTGTGAAGATTGGCAAAAGAATTTTGTGATTGTGGCAGATTTACAAAGAGGTTTTTTCATCTTCATAAAAGGTATGGGCACATTCTCCTATTGATTGTTTATGGTGGTTGATTTCTGAAATATCATTGGAGGGAAAAGGATTGTTTGTGGTTTCCTTTTCGAAAGTGGTTGATTGAATGCATCAAGGTTTTCTGAATTGAGAGTTGTGTTTAAACCTTGTGTTATAAGCATAGTTGTTGAAGCCCATTGGTTGTGAAAGAACTTGAGTTAGAAAAGAACATGAGTATCATTGTTATGTGAGATTTGTGGTTGAGCATTGTTGGAAACATTTGAGTTGGTTGATACATACTTGGACTAGGGTTGTGTGAGAGAGAGTTGTCCCTTGTGGTGATTGGTTGAGTTGAGTTGATTGAGCCTAGTCAAGTGATGTGTGAAGTGATTGTTCAAATCCTATGAAACAAACTATTCCATTATTCTGATTTGAGTTGAGAGTAAGATTAGAACATATTGAGTCTCTAACAATTCTCTTTATGCTTCTATGAGATTGACTTGAGTTGAGTTGAGATTGATTTGAGTTGAGTTGAGATTGAGATTAGAACATATTGAGTCTCTAACAATTCTCTTTATGCTTCTATGAGTTGATTTGAGTTGAGTTGAGATTGAGATTAGAACATATTGAGTCTCTAACAATTCTCTTTATGCTTCTATGAGTTGAGTTGAGTTGAGATCATTGTGGATCATTGTTGTCATCCATTGAAGAGTACATTGCCATTCATTGTTGAGTTCATATTTGAGCTTTGCCTTGATAGATTTGTGGATGAGATTTGAGTGCTACTTGAGCATGATTGATTGAGCCTTTGAGAAGGCATTTGTGGATAGTTTTGAGAAAGCTTTATGGACAGTTTTGGGAAAGATTTGTGGATAGTTTTGGGACAGTTTTATGGACATATTTGTGGATAGATTTTAGAGCAGATTTGGGCAAGTTCTTGGTGAGCTTGCTAGAGCAGATTTGGGCAAGTTCTTGGTGATCTTGCTAGAGCATAATTGGGCAAGTTCTTGGTGAGCTTGCTAGAGCAGATTTGGGCAAGTTCTTGGTGAGCTTGCTTGAGCAGATTTGGACAAGTTCTGTGTGAGCTTGTTAAGCAGATTTGACAAGTTCTATGTGAGCTTGTTAAGCAGGTTCTATGTGAGCCTATTGAGCAGGTTCTTAGTGAGCCTATTGATAGAGCTTTGGAGGTGATAGAGTACAGAGGATAGAGTCTCAGTGGATAGAGATCCAACAGTCCAACATAGTTGAAGATAGATCTGAGTGAGGAGTCTTCAAGTGGAGAGAGGTCCACCAATAAGTGCAGTAGAGAGACAGAGTCTTCTAGAAGATCACATAGCTAGAGCAGAAGGGGAAAGAGTTCTCCTATGGAAGAGATCCATGAACTTGAGATTAGGGGATCAACATCTCCTTTGGACAGAGATCCATAAACATTGTAATTGGGAGTGATTCCCAAAGAGATTGATTGAGAAAGTTTTAGTAAAATATTTTCTCCGTGGAGTAGCCCACATTGGGTGAACCACGTAAATTGTGGTGTCTCTATTGTGTATGGTATTTTGTGCATTGCTTTGATTACTGCTATTGATACTGCTATCTTTACACAACATAATATTGAATTGGAAGAAAAAGTAAAAAGTGGTCTTATACTGTTCACCCCCTCTCAGTATAAGCTTGTGTTCTTCAATTTTACAAGAAAACAAATGAGGCATTGATTGATCATACCAACCTTAATATCTTAATTGCAACCTTATGGAGAATGACAACCAAAGACAAAGGAAATTATCAAAAATTAAAATTAAAATGTGGGTCCCCAATTTTGGGGCTAGTTGTGGAGTAGCCACAACACTAACTCTTTGGTATTTCTCTGTGTACAGATTGGACAATATATCATAAGTATTGGATAACTGATTAAGCTAGAGTGTCCCAACATTGGATACGTAGAAGCCCACTCACACCTATTGGGAGCAGAGATACAACTGAAGACACCACCATTTGTTGTAGCTAGGGTTTTGGAGAACCATAGAAATATTTGTAAAAATTGTATCACATAGTATTATTGAATCCATTTATTGTAACAATGGAGTTTCTAGGTTCTCACCCTATTTAATATAAATCTCATTTGTTATGCAATATATAGCTCATTTTAATTCTATTTTATTTAGCATTGTTTGGTGTCACGTTTTTATCTCTACACCACCCTTGGATCAAATCCCATATTCCATGGCTACAAGAATAGTCCAACTAGCCTATGATGATACAACCCTCCCTTAAATACTTTTTGTTGATTTACCACTTATGTGAACTCTATAGAAAAATACCCATTTGGGAGAGTTAAAATTTTGTATTCTCCTTCTAGATGCCATTGTTTCCTTATCCATGTGTGGAGGAAGTGCACGAATGGTCTTAAACCCATGAATTTACCTATCATGTTGTGTTTTTTCTTATAAATAATATCCTCAACTATCCAGTCCTCAATTATTTCCAATATTGGTATTTCTTTTGCTTGTGGTAGACATACATTCACCCTTCCAAGCATAGAATCCTACTTTTTTTGCTTCCCCATGGTGTTTATGATTTTCCTTACTTGTTTTTGATAGCCATTAAAGCTATCTTGGGTTCCTCATAGCTTATCATAGAATGAGATTCCTTGGTTTGGAGGATTTGGTATTGAAGTACCTATGTCCCTCATTTTTGACCATGATCCTTACTGTTGAAATACCCTCCCCAATATTGATCCTCTTTGATGGTGTTTTTGCTTGAAAATATTCTCCAGAACTCTGCCCTAGCTTTTGAAATCCCAGTTCAATTCATTAGACCTCCTCTTAGGCACTCCAAACTTTTGAAACCCTAGTTTCTAAAATCCTCGCTCTTGCATCCCTGTTACCCCCTTAATCATAATTCATTTTTTTAACTCTCTAAATATGCTTGTCATATTTTTGCTAAAATCGCTTGGATTTCCTATGTTAATGTTGGAAATCTAGAAAAAGTTGATTTAGAAAGAAAAATGTTAAAATGTATTTCCAAGACTTGGGTAGTTAGGAAATAATTATAGAGAGATGTATGTGATTATATCATTGGTTGTATTTTAAAATGTATTTTGCATGTTGGGATTGCAAATTACATTAAGAATATAGAGATGAAATATGGAATCTACTCTTGGTTGTTTTTATTCTTATATATAGTGCATGGTATTTTGCAAATTGTTTTATTAAAAAAGCCGACATTAACAAAAACATGGGGGTGGGAGGCAAAGAGGTCATACATGTCACGCCGTAAACAATTTTTTTTTTTATTAAAATGTATTTTGCATGTTGGGATTGCAAATTACATTAAGCATATAGAGATGAAGTATGGAATCTACTCTTGGTTGTTTTTATTCTTATATGTAGTGCATGGTATTTTGCAAATTGTTTTATTAAAAAATCTAACATTAACAAAAATAGGGGGGTGGGAGGCAAAGAGGTCATACATGTCACGTCGTAAAAAAAAAAATTATTTATTAAAAAAGCCGACATTAACAAAAACATTTAAAATATTTAAACTAAAACAAACAACTAACCAATCGTTACAAATATTTAAAATATTTAAACTAGACATCCAAAGGAGCTTCGTCGTTGGTTTCATTACATATGAGAGGAGGCATTTTTCATAGGACTTCCCAAACTGTCAAACTCGTTTTAGCTATATCTCATTCATCTGGACTTAGATTGAGCTAAAATTTTGAGGGTAGATGCCTGAAAAACCCTAGAACATCTCCACAAATTTTCATATCATTTGGAGCAACACATATCCTAGTGCATCCCTATATGTGAACGATATATTTGGCAAGCAGCTATGCGATGGTTTCATCTAGGTTGAGTGCAAACAGCTCCAGAGGTTTGTTTTTAGGGCCTTCGGGCCCTAGCGGCCAATATTTTTGTGGTTTATGCTCAATATTTTAGTAGGAAATGTTGTAGGGGATACAATATGTGTTAGAAATTTGTCTTTCAACAGATCATACTATGAACTTGAGAAACAACGGCTTCCAATTTTTTGCACAAAATAAAAGTGAAAACCATACCTTTCCACGAAGTCTAGGGCAAGGATTAAAGAGATCACAAAACAAGTTTCAAGTAGTTGATCAAAAAATGGCTCATATCTCAAGTGAATCTGGTGCTAAGGTGCACCCAAAAAATAATTCTACTGTGAAAACCCCTATCAACGGTAAGAATTTCGAAGACTCAGCCCCAAAAATGAATTTTAGGGTTGCCCTTCATGGTGGACAACCTCAGCCCAATGCTAATATCAATATTAGGGCTTCCCATAAACCTCTAAGAATGCCTAAGATTGATACCAGGAAAACAGAGTCAGGATGTCTTAAAATAGCTGATGGAACTCCTATTGTTAAGCTTGATATGGGTAACATTCAGACTGGCATTGAAGATTTGAAAAAAAGAGGAATATTTTTTTGGTTCATGGGTTTTCATCTAAGTCTATCTACTTTCAAAGTCTGGGCTGCAAAAAGCTAGAAAACTAAAGGTGAGTTACAAATTTCTATTTATCCAAATGGTTATTTTCTTGTTTTATTTTCTAATAATGAATATAGAGAGAAAAATTTTCAAGGGGGTCCTTGGTTTTTTGGAATGGCATGGCTTTTCATGAAGCCCTGGCATACTAAATTTAAAGCCAAAGAAGAGATGCCTTCTATAGCTCCCGTGTGGGTTAGACTCTTTGGCCTCCCTATTGAATTTTGGAATCCTACTATTTTTTCTTCAATTGGAAACTCTTTAGGAACTTTTATGATGACTGCTGATTGTACTCAAAATTTTGAACATATTATTTATGCTCGGATTTGTGTTTTAATGGATTTTGACAAACCCCTACCTAAAAAGATCACATTACAATTTGGGGAAGACACTTGGGAGCAAGTAGTGGACTATGAGGACATTCCTTTTCATTGTAGAATTTGCCATGAATATGGTCATTTGGCTACTGCTTGCCCAAATAAAAATTTTGATCAAAAGAAAGAAGATATAAACTCAGCAGGTTTCCAGATACCTAAGAAGAAGAACACTAAAAAAAAATTAGTTAAGAAGGATCAATCAAAGTCATCTACTAATATGTTTAAAATCCTTTCCACAAATCATGTCCCAAGTGAGGAAGAGGAAATAATGGAAACTGAAATCTTAGAAACACAATTTAAATATGAAGGGAAGAACTCAGAGACAAACCAACAAATCAAAGGTTTTCAAAAAAAAAGAAGGAGAAAATGTACACAAGAAAAACAATATTTCAAATGTCAAAACTTCAAATAATGCAGGTCCCAATATAGACTCCGTTGAACCATCTAGTAAAATTTTGGCTGTGTATGAGCATTATTCAAGGTTAGAAGCCATCTCAGATTCAATTGGAATAAGTCAAGAAACAAGGGAAAAAAAAATTGAAGATGGATTCTAATCAAAAAGTAGGTCGCAAGACCAATCAATATCATATGGTAAAAGAAGGTGAAAAGCTTGTAGAGGAAGGTAAGATTAATGCCCTTACCAACTTTTTTGGCCCTGGTATTAATGAAGATCATCACTTGGAATATTAGAGGACTCAAAGGGAGTCTTTCAAAACAAAATGAAATTAGAAGAATGATTCGAGTAAATCATCCACATCTTGTTTTCCTTCAAGAAACAAAGATGTCAATGGAGGATATGGACTTAATTGCCAGTAAAATTTGGCCAGCTGGAAAAGTGGTTTCCCTCAGTTCCAAAGGGACTTCGGGTGGCATTGCTTATCTTTAGTATCCAAAAGAGGTAGTTATTCACCATATGGTTGGCAGTTGGGGTTTGTTGGCTATAGCTATTCAAAGTAGACATTCCAACCAGATTATGCTCTGCATTACTATTTATGCTCCGACTTATTTGGAGGAAAAAAGAATACAGTGGAAGGATATTACTCATATTATCTCTCATTTTCCTAAAGCTTGGATCTTGATCGAAGGATATTTCAATACCATCCTCTCTCTGGATGATAAAAGGGGGGGAAATAGAAATTTTGATAAAATCACTAACCTCATGAGTGAATATATTGCAAACCTCCATCTTGTGGATATCCAACCAGATAATGGCCTTATGGCTTGGTCTAACAGAAGGTAAGGCTTAGCTTGTATAATGGAGAGATTAGATAGGTTTTTGCTCTATGAAAATTTCTTAATCCATGGTCACATTCCTAAAGTGAAGACTCTTAATAATGTTGGTTCGGATCATTGGCCAGTCATGGTGGAAATGTGGAAAACCAATGTGAGTTTCTCTCCTTTTTGTTTTCAATTAATGTGGCTTAGAGACATTTCCTTCAGACCTCATATGCAACAATGGTGGAAGGAAGGTAAACCTAGGCATGGGACTAAGATGTTCTATTTTTCCAAAAGACTGCAATACATTAAATCCAAAATCAAGACTTGGAACTGGAAAGAGTTTGGGGATGTTCATAAAAAAAACATGAAGTTATTGCTCATATTGAAAATTTGAATAAGAAAATCTATTTAGATGGCCTCACAAAGAAGAGAAGTGCAGATGAAATTAAACTCACAACTCAGTTAGAGGAATGGGAAAAAAGAGAAGAAATCTTATGGAAGCAAAAATATAGAATTCAATGGCTCAAAGAAGGAGATCGAAACACAAATTTCTTCCACAAATCTCTTCTAGCTTGAATATCTCACAACTTTATTTCTTCCTTAAAATCAGATTCTAGAGATGTTGTTTATACTTGGGATGGCATGAACTCTATTGTTGTTGATTACTTTTCCAATATTTTTGCTACTACTCCCCTTGACTCGACTTCACAATATAATGTTCCTCAAGCAATCCCTTCTCTTATCACTTCTGAGGAGAACTCTATTTTGACTGCTCCTGTTACTATCAATGAGATTCAACAAGTAGTTTTTAAAATGCAAAAAGGTAAAACCCCAGGTCCTAATGGTTTTCCTATTGAGTTCTACCAAGAGTTCTGGGATATCCTTCATGTTGATTTATTAAAGGTGGTGGAAGAAGCCAGGAAAGACAAAGAAATTTTGAAGTTTATCAATAAAACTTATATTACTCTTGTTCCAAAAGCTCAAGAGGTTATTCATATCTCAACTTTTAGACCTATTGCTTTATGTAATGTTCTTCTCAAAATCATTACTAAAATCATGGCAGAAAGGTTGAAGCCTCTTTTGCATAAGATTATTTCCCCAGAGCAAGGGGGTTATGTGGAAGGACGTCAAATAGTAGATGAGATAGTTCTTGCTCAGGAAGCCATCCATTCCATGGATATCCAAAGCTTATGACAGAGTGGATTGGCACTTCCTTATCAAAGTTTTGAGGCAATTTGGTTTCTCTAAGGATTGGATGGATTGGATTATGGGATGTATCTCTTAAGTTTCCTACTTAGTTCTTATCAATGGCAGACCTTCTAAGTCTTTCCCAACTTCCAAAGGTATTAGGCAAGGTGACCCGCTATCCCCTTATTTATTCATCATTCTTGTTGAATGCTTGGGTAGGACTATAACCAAAAAGAGGGAAAACAAAACCCTTGAGGGAGTTACCATTGCTCATGGAGCTAGACCTATCTCTCATCTTCAATTTGTGGATGAATCTACTATTTTAGGTAAAGCTACAGTTAAGGAAGCTTCTAATATTAAGCAAATCATTAGCTATTTTTCTAAGGCTACTGGGAATTTGATCAATGAAGACAAGTCTAAAGTTATTTTCTTTCACTGCTCTGCTAGACAGGAATCCATGGTCTTGGATAAGCTAATATATAAGAAGACCTCTCTTCCAATCACTTATTTAGGTATTCCCATAAATATTCAAAGACAAAAAAATAAATATTGGAATTGGTTGTTGGACAAAGTCAAGAAGAAAATTGGAAAGTGGACCAACAAGTGGCTTTCTTTTGGGGGTAGAATCACCTTGGTAAAATCAGTCCTTCAAGCTATTCCTATTTATTTTTCTTCTGTTTTGAATATCCCAAAGGTTGTTCTTCGATAATTGGATCAAATCAGTCATTGTTTCCTTTGGAGTGGTACTAAGGAGAAAATAAAATGGGCCTTGGTGAAATGGGATACTTTATGTCTTCCTAAGAGTGAAGGGGAGTTAGGATTACGGTCTTCAATTAATAACAACAAAGCTTTAGCTACTAAATTATATTGGAGGATGTTGTACAACCCCAATGCTCTTTGGGCCAATAATATTCATGCTAAATATGCTGAGAACAAAAATCCTGAAGACCTTGTTCGCTATCAACTTCCTACCAAAGGTTCTCTAATTTTAGCAGTTCTTAAGACTGGTGAGGATTTGATAAAGAAAAAATTATTTTGGATCATTCATAATGGTCAACATGCAAATTTTTGGATAGATTCTTGGGATGGTCACAAGCCTTTGATAACTCAGTTTCCCGATTGGAGGCCTTGGATGGAGGAGCTTCACCAAGCTAATTGGATAAAGGTGGCTAATTACTATCGGTACCATACTGGTAATTCAAAGGTTGGTAGATATTGGATCCCTATTGAGGACTGGCCTATTCAAATCCCAGAAAGGCAAAGACAAGATATCCAAGGCATCCTTCATATGAGATCCCTCTCTTGGTTCCTTGAAAAAGATTGTTTTGGATGGAACAACACTACTAAGGGTGAGTATTCAGTTGCTCAAGGTTATTTGACCTTATGCCATAATAATCCCAACCATTCTTCTGACATATTTTCTCAATTGTGGGCTCAAAAGCTCTGGCCTAAGGTGAGGTTCTTTAATTGGATTTTATTGCATCATAGGGTGCTTACTGGTGAGCAACTTATGAAGCATGGTTTTCATGGCCCTTTTAGATGTGAAATGTGTGAAGAGAATGTAGAAAATATCAACCATATTTTTATTGAGTGTACTTTAGCCTCTGAGCTATGGAGGAGAATGGCCACTTTACTTGGATTATAGTGGTCCAATTTTTTTACTTTTGAACAAATTTGGAGGGATTGGCCTAATCAAGAGGGTGTTGATCATTTTATTAGGCAGTTAGTTTGGATGGGTTCTACCATTCTTCTTTGGAATATTTGGAATGAAAGGAACAACCAAATTTTTAATCAAGATGGGAAGGATATTTACTATATTTGGCAAAAGACCATAGCCAACTTAGTTGAATCAGTCCATCGTCTCCTTAATCACCCCCAAAATTCCCACCAAAGATGGGATCAAGTGATGCAAAGATTGAAAATTAAAACTTCTAAGGGCAACCAACTTAAAGGGAATGTGAGTATTAGTAAGATGGATAGGAATAGAAATTGGCAACCTCCTCCTAAGGATTTTGGAAAAGTCAATACTGATGGAGCCTCTAGAGGGAACCCTAGAAAAGCTAGTGTGGGAGGAATTGGTAGACTTTCAGATGGCTCCCTGGTTTTTACTTTTGCTGAGAATTTGAGTATTCTTTCCAATAACCTTGTTGAGGGGTATGGTATCCTTAGAGGCCTTCAGGAGGCTACTAAGGTTGGATGGGAAAAAGTTTAATTAATTAAAAAAATTATATTTAATTTTTTAAAAAATTATATAAAAAAATATTTTATTATATTAAAAATAATTATTGAGAAGATTCAGTTAATCCAGATGGGATTTTTGAAAGTTGATTACAATCATGTGGTCAGAGATCAAAACAAGAGTGCTGATGCTTTAGGTAATTGGGCTTTGGAAAAAGGTGATCTTACTTGTTATGGTCACCGTCCTATATGGTGGGCTTTTCAAATTAGGGAAGCTCTTCTTTCTATCATTTCTTTGGATGGCTCTAGTTCTGAAGGTACCTAGTTTCTTCTTGTTTTTTTTTTTGCTTCTCTTTGGTTCATTCAGTTTTTTTAGTTCCCTAGATCATTCTATTATTTATTTTGTTTCCTCTGTTGATTCTTGCCTTAATAGTATTCTGGTCTAGATAGTTCATTGTTTTGTTCATTTTTTATTTATTTTTTCTTTTTTGTTTTTTTTGTTTAGTTTTTTAAGGTGGGTGGGTTTTTTTATTTTGTTTTGTTTTTATGTTCTTTGTGTTGTTTTTTGTTGTTCTTGTGTTTTTGTTGTTTTGTTTTTTTTTTTTTTTATGTTTTTTTTTATTGTTCTTGTGTTTTTTTTGTTCTTGTTCTTGGGTTTCTCTTTGTTTGTGTTATTTTGTGTTTTTATGTGTGAGTTTTTCTATGTTTTTTGTTTTTGTTTATTGTTTGTTGTTTGTTGTTGGTTGTTTTTTATTTTTATTTTTTATTTTATTTTTTATTTTTTAGGTTTTGGTTGTGTTTATTTTTTATGTTTTTTTGGGTTATGTCTTTGTAGTGTTCTGTTGTTTTTGTCTTGTTTGTGTTTTGTTATGTGGTTCTTGTATTTTTCTATGTGGTTTGTATTGTGGTTTATTTTATCTTATTGTGCGTGTTTGGTTGTGCTTTTGTTCTTGACACACTCAAGGAACATGTTTTTTATTTTATTTTATTATTTTTGTTGTTATTTACTTATTTTTAAATTGGTTTTGTGTGTTTGTTTGCTCCTTGAGTATGTCAAATGTGGTAGGCCAGGTTCGAGTCCTGGGCATTTTTGGTGGAATGGATACCCCTGCCTCCTTGGGTCTTACCCGAAAGTGGCATCCCTTTTGGGATGTTTTCCACAAATAAATATATATATATATATATATATATATATATATATATAAACTAAAACAACCGATTAACCAACCGTTGCAACTGTTTAATAAAATATTGTATAAATACATTAACATCCATTGCAATATACCAAAAACAATCCACAGTGCAATTGATTTCAAACTGCTTCTGTAAATTGTGAATAGCGAGAAATTCATTTGGGACTACTTTTGTAAAGAGGCGCCTCGAGATTGATAACTCTCGGTATTTTTAGATATATATCCTTTATATCTAAGCTAGTGTTAAGTTGCATTGCATAATGAGTTGTCCTAATTTCTATAATGTTCCTCAAGTGCAGGTAAATACTTACATGAAGAAGATCATGGAAGAAAGGTGGTGCAATGACCATTTAGATAGAATGGCCTAGTTGTATCATGGACTAGGAAAAGGATATGTAAAAGATAATTTTACTCTGTATTGCTAGTGTAAGAAAATTAGAATGCATCCAAACAATGAAATATTGAAACAAGCAATTTGCAATGAATAAAAAAAATGTATGTTCGTATTGAACTTTGGGAGCCTTGGTCTCCTCCCTTTACAATATTTACCCTAAATTACAAGGGTTACAAAAATGTACTTGATTTTAGATTATAATTGGCACAAAGGGGGGAAATCTCCTTTGGCATATTCAACTGAAGGTGGGTGCTCCTAAATCTTCTTTTTCTCCAATCATTTTTTTGTACTGGTTTGAGTATCCTTACGGGCCATACTTGCCTTAGTAGTTACTCAAGAACCTGTCACCTGTACACATATCCTACAAAGAAGAGGGTTAATAGCATATGAAGGGCTTCCACAGTGTGAGACCCTTTTTGAAATAAAAATAAAGCTATTAAAACCTTGAAAGTAAATACTTACAGAATAGAAAATAATATACAAAAGATAGAAAACAGTGAAATAATATACCTTGATGATTTACCTTTATGATCTATGTTTGTCGATAGTTGAATTTGCTCCTAAGAAAACACAATGTTGTATTTGGAACTAGTCAAATGTAGAGCTACATTTGTGATCCATGGAGCTACATTTATGACCATGTAAAAGCAGGTTTGCATTTGAGACTAAGTTGTAAAAGGGTTTTGAGGATCTAAGATGGCACTCCTCAGCTTTGATGGCTCGAAATTCAAGAATGTTGGTGTCCTCCTAGTGTGATTTTTGTAGCGTAACAATTTGTATTCAATCCTCTTTACTTGTTCAAATGGTGGAGTCTTTATAGGCTTTTGGGAGATGAGAGGGGTGTTGAGGTGGTAAGTTAGGGTTGCCAAGTGATAGGGACTAGGCAACCACCTATCCTGGGTAGTTAGAGTGAGTCACTTAGAGTGTCCCACTTAACCGAGGAGATGTGGCATGTGGGTAAGTGAGAGTGGAGAGAGGTGTGTGAGATGTGGTAAAGGGAGGGATAGTGGTGGTTAGGACATATGTCAAGTGGGAAGATAAAGTATCCTATGGGGATTTTCTAGATTTTATAAAATTTGGAAAATAGGATAATATGCAAGAAAATATACCTTAGTTTAGACTCAGGCATATTATTTTATTATGTAGATTTATGAAATGGATGGGTTTTGTGAGTGGTTAGATTTTGGTTTCTATGAATATCCTTTTTGTATTGAGTTACACAAAGCACAATGTGGTGCAAAATCAAGAGACACCTAGCTTTATTGGTTGGAAAAACTAATTTTGTTACCCTGATATAAGGATTGAATGACTTTTGAAAATTATAATTTTGGCTTACCACCTCAAGCAACGAATGGGTGAAAGATAAAAAAAAATGAGACCCATAAGTCGCTTGACAAAATATGAATGATGAAAGGAGTGCAATTTTATGAATACAAATATTAAAAATTATGTTGGTTGCTCCAAGTTGGAATGGGTTTGTTGAAATTTTTATTTTGGTGAATTGATGTGCAATTTAGGTGTGGTGGATGGACCAACCAATGTGGGTTTGCATATGATACTAGAATCATTCAAAGGTGGAATATTTGACACTTCAATTGTAGTAACCACATGTTAGACTCATTTAGTGGCATTGTGTATATCAATTTAGAATTTGTGAGAGATTTCCACTTTTGCGACCTCGTAGATAGGTTTTAATGAGCACCTTGAACAAATTTTCTTGAACGTAGTCATATTCCAAATTTTAGCTACCAAATTAATCTAATTTGGTATAGGATAACATGGGATTATGTGGTGGATGCATGAATGAGCTTATTTGGTTATTTTGTGAATATTTGGTGCATTTTTGGATAGTTTTGGGTCTTTTTGGTAGCCTTTTGTATTGTTTTGGATGCACACAACTCTAAAATTAAGGTATGGTATTGATTTGATTTAGTGCAATATGGAGTGAATCGATGTGTAAATGCATTGATGAGGTTATTTGATGGTTTTGTGAACTTTTATATATTTTTGGGACTATGGCCAAACACAGGTTTGCATTTGTTCCTTAAAAAACACATGGTTGCATTTGTACTGTTACAAACACATGTTTGCGTTTGGAGTGCATGTCCAAACACAGACCTATGTTTATATGCACACTCAAAATGTAGAACTACATTTAGAAACACTTTTTTTAGGCTATAAAAGGGCTTGAGGGATCATTTTCAATCATTATTGCACTTGATCATTCTGATTTTGCATTAGAGGAGAATTAAGTGATTACGATGGAAAGCATGGGTACGACATTTGGAGCAGGAGGGACTGGACTCATGACTGGATCTGGAGAGAGCATAGCAGAGGTAAGTTCTATTAACCCTCTTGTGATTAAGATGTTTATTATGGTTGTTTTCATTTAAAATGTTAAGTTTATTTTTTTTTCTTTTGTTTTGTTTGTTTGCTTTTTTTTTAAACAGGAATGGGGTGGGAGAAAAGCTTTTTTGTTGTTTTTTTTAAATGGATGAAGGGAATGGTAATATATATATATATATAATGGATTATTTACCGATGTGCTTTTTATTTTTTTTTATGATGCAACTAAAGATGTTAGTCACTCAACATCGATTTATGTTTGTCCTATCTTGTGTTAGGAAGGCTTTGAATATGGATGACCAGGGATTCTTAGAGAGGGTGGGATTTGTGGGTGATGCACAAATTGATGTTGTGAAGGCATATGAGGATTACCTATCATATTTTTTAGAGAGGCAAGATTTATATAGGGGCACTTTTCAGCTCCCAATAGGGGATATGGCAATTACACTTGAGGATATTTACCATATGTTATGTGTTCCTATTGAGGGGTTACCTATTAGAGTTGGGTATGACAAGGAGGATGAGATGAGGCCTCGATTTGGTGATGGATTAGAGGGTGTAGATGCCAGAAAGGGTGGCATCCAATATCTAGATATGTTTTAGAGTGGGGATATAGAGGCATTGCCAAACTATGTCAAGTTCATTTTGGCTAATATATTGTTACCAAACAACACAAGAGCTAGGTTACCATGGAACTTACTTTGCTAACTCACACCTACATTGAGCTATATGAGGTGAAGATATGGGAGAAAAAGGGGTTAGTCTATAGCTTACTTATTTTTATATGGATATAGGATAATTTTAGTGTGTCTCACCTTGTGGGTTTGCCTTGTGAGTGGGATAGTTCCCATACTTATGCCCTTAGGTGGTGTATTAATGAGGAGTTGTGATCGAGTCACCCTAGTTATAGTAGGTAAGAGTACAAGGACATTTGGTCAATATTTATGGTTTCTGATGTTATTTGGTGACCATGGTGAGGGGGTTATATGGGATGATGATGGAGGACAACTACAATAGACTATATGATCTAAATGGGTGAGCAGACGCCATGATAACAAGAGAAAGTTTATCTAGTTATCTCATATTTTGAGATAGTTTGGATTACCACAGGGGATTTTGGATGACCCAATGATATATAGACACTGTCGTGATGATATAAGCTTACATTATTCTATATAATGACCACTTAAGGATGAGGATGATGAGGTTGTGGATTTCCCAGATGTGGATGATATTAGGATAATAGTTGAGTACGATGCTTGGTTTGCTGCAAAGCCTCCTTGGGCACCTAGTCAGGCCTTAGACGATATTAGTAGTAATGATGGGGATGCAATGGTAGGCATAGAGGAGGCTCCCCAATGATAGATATGTCAATGAGTTAGCAATGGGGGAAGGCAGTCGAGGGTTGAGGAAGATTGACCTCCTAAGATTATTGGTGATGGAGGAGGTGGTGGATATGCTAGTGGAGACATGGGGGCTATGGGTGAGGCTCTAGAGAGACTTATAGTGTGGAGTGAGGAGTGGAGTGTAATCTAGGTAGAGAATGATAGCTTAGCTGAGGAGAAATATTAATTAGCAACTGATCAGGATTGACTAGCGATTGAGCGAGATTGATTGGTAGCTAATATTGTAGGGCTTGAAGTGACCAAGTTGGAGATGATCATTTAGCTATGATAACTACGATCCACTAAGAGATGGTAAATAAGGATGCACATCAGATATAGGATTTGGATTATCTTTGATCATAGGATAGTTATATTGATTTTCTATAGGATCGACTTGTGTAGTGAGATATCACACTACCTCTTTAGCCTTCTTTGAGATCTAGATATAACCAATGGAGCAAGTCTAGGCCTAGCAATTTCTACTTTTGAGTTCCATAATTTCTTGATCCATCAACATCGTAGGGATCTAGCCATGGGTCCTCCCTTAGACAACCTAGGGACCATGGTGGCACTAGCTAGTAGTGCTTATTGTATCTTTTTGATGTTTTGATTTTTTTTATTATGAGCCTCAGAGTTCTATTATACACAGCTTATAGGTGAACTATGTACCTTTATATATATAGACATGGCTTTTGTGTAGCAATTTTATTATGTTTTTGTGTTTCTTTTATTGCAAATGTATGAATGATGGTATATGCATATGATATAATGAATTTGTTATGACTTAGTGTATTTGATATTTTGCTAAGGTATGTGAATGAAATAATTGTATGGTCTTTTAAAATGTCATTTAAAGTAGTTTTGAACCATTATTTATTAGACTTTGTATTTGTTGCTTAATCAGGGGCATCAATATCTAATGTTGAAAGGTGAAGTGGTGCATAATACCTAGATGATAGTGTGAGGTTGATATGGAATAGAATCTCACTTATGGTTTTGTTTGCCTTAGGTATAAATAATTTGGAGTTGTTTTCTAAAGACTCAAACATCCTAGTGATCTCAAACAAACTCATCTATTCATCTCACAAATCCATATGATGCTAAGGGCATCCTAGTGGAGTTAAATATCTCGAGGATCAACTGTGTGTGCAATGAATGTTCATTTCCCATTATGAGTGAGGGTAGACTATTCAGTTGTAGCTTATGCCAACAAGCTAGCTTATCTAAGAGAACACATAGGTCTATACAATAGAAGTTCGCTAATGTAATAGACATGTTGCCATGCATAAGACTACTCCACTTCCAGGTTAGTGTCTATAGCCCATTACTGGTGATGGAGATCACCCCATGGTTTTCAATAACTAAGAATTCCAGGGATTCAAGCTCATTTCCCTTATTTTTATTTCATTTTTGGATTTTGGGATTTTATTTGGGATTTTTGCTCATTTGAGGAGCAAAGGGGATTATTATTGCTTTTGGGGCTTGCTCGTTTTGGGGAAGAGCAAGGGGATTTTTATTACTTTTGGGACTTACTCATTTTGGAGAAGATCAAGGGTATTTTTTTTGGGACTTGCTTGTTTTGGAGAAGAGCAAGGGGATTTTTTTTGGATACTTGCTCATTTTGTGGAAGAGAAAGGGATTTTTTTTTAATGGGGATAAGGGGGAAGCTTGTCCCTTTTTCAATTCTCAACTTTATAGACCATGCACATAATTGGACGAGCAAGGGAAACTATTAGATTTATGGCAATAGCTACTCATGACTTCATCGTTCCTAGACTTCACAATTTTTTAATGTGTTATAATGTGTGTGGTCCAAGAGGAAACTTGATTAACCCAAAACAATCTGTATCACCTAAGGATTGTTTTACTTTCAATGGAGGTTGCCTAAAATTCTAGGTATGGTTGAGTGATTGAAAACACCTATAGATTCTTGAAACCAAAGACTACCAAAGAAATGAGGTGCTATGGGGTTTTATTGCAATTGTTATTTTTTTTTTTTTTTTGGGGGGGGGGGATGGTGTAATGAAGCTAACATTAAACCGAAGGTACCCCTGATTAAGGCAACAAGATTTAGTGGATGAATAATTATCCAAATTGACCAAATGACAACCAATACAATAAATGACGTGACATAATGAAGTGACATGGATGGAAAATGCAATGTATTTGAAGATGATGTGTACTATGTATATGAAATTGAAATGGAAGAAATATTTATTCTAAGTGAAATTTATTTATTATTATTTTTTTGTATTATTCTTTGTGGCCATATATGTATATATATAATATATCACTTCAGGTGTAGAACGCTTTCGAGTGTATAATTTTCAATGGCTCAAGCTCTTTTATTCCCTTGAAACTGACAAGCTTCTACATTTTAGGACCTAATTTTTTTTTGACAATGAATGGACCCAACCAATTAGCCATAAATTTTTCATGAAGGTGCAGCAAGGCATTGGCATTTTGCTGATTTTCCTTGAGGATGAGATCTCCTACTTGGAATTCATGTGGATGAAATTTGAGATTATAAGCATGCTAGATACAATCTTGATGTAACCATAGATACTCCAAGGCATTTATTTTCCTTTCATCAAGGAGTATGATTTGGTCAAGACGTGCTTGTCTAGAAGTTTTGTCATCCATGAATTCTTGTAATGAAATGCGTAGTGAGGGGATCTCAAGATCAAGAGGTATAACTGATTTGGCACCATAGGCCAATGAAAATGGTGTTGCCCCTATAGGCATGTGAATGCTAGTTCGACAAGCCCATAATACTAAGGATATTTGGATATTCTAATCTCTATGATTGTCTTTGATAAGTTTCTTTAGAATGACTATCAAGGTATTATTGGTTACCTCAGCTTGTCCATTTTCTTGTGGGTAATAAGGAGTTGAGAAATTATGTTGGATATGATATTTCTCAAAAAAAATTCAAACATCCTTATTCTTAAAAGACTTACCATTATCAAAAATTATCTTTGAGGGAATTCCGAAATGATAGATAATATGTTGGAGTATGAACTTCACAATTCTAGGTCATGTCATACTGGTCATAGGAATTACCTTGACCCACTTTGTGAATTATTCTATGGCTATGATAATGAATTTATGTTCTAATGAGAGAGGCAATATTTTTCTAATCAAATCAAGGCTCCATTGTAAAAAGGGCCAAAGAATATAAATGGGTTGTAATGCCTACGATGGTACATGAGTTAAATGTGTATGTAGTTGCAATATGGAAAGGTAACCTATTATCCCAAGCTGCCAAGAGCACCCTTACATTGGCCTTCCTTCAAATCATCCCTAAATATTTCCTCTTAGTTTTCAAAGCCCTAGTTGCAGTTTACAACAGAATAGAATAGATCCAAAAAATATTTTTATGGTCAGGAACTAAAAACAAGCACATGTTGCATCTTGTTTCCTGGGACAAGGTGTGTAGACCTAAGGATAGAGGGGGCATAGGACTCAAAAGAATTCAATCCCTCAATACAACTTTGATAACCAAAAAATCCTAGCATTTGGTATTCGATACCAAGAACGAATGGACTTCCATCATGAAAAGGAAATATTTACAAGGTGCTAATTTCTTCAGTGACAATGTCCCTACCATAGGATCCACTTTTTGTAATTCCATCATCAACACTAGACCCCTTCTAAATAAAGGACTAATATGGAAACTAGGGGATGGTAGCAAACTAGATTTTTGGAATGACAAATGGATGTCCAAAATTCCTCTTACTAAATATCCTATCCTATCTAAACTGCAAGCCTACATAGATTCAAGGATAAGACACAAAGTCTCTGACTTCCTAGACATCCAGAATAGCACTACTAGATGGAAAATTATTATGTGCCCTATCTTCCTTAATTAATCCTCTACTCTAAATTCCCTCTTGCATTCTACCATCATTCCTTCCATAAATTCTATGGATCAGTTCATTGGGAACCTTCAAATATTGGGGAATTCACTGCCAAATATGTGTATCTCCTTCTCCTTGATGATGAGGATACTCTGCTACCTTTCACATTTGGATTAAATCACTCATACCCAAGGTTTCTTTCTTCGCTTGGCTAACTATTCATGAGAGGATTCTAACTATAGACAATTTGATCAAGAAAGGCAATACCATCCGCAATAGATTTTCACTTTGCCTTACTGCATGGGAATCCCCCCCTCACATTTTACTCCATTTCCCCTACTCCTCATCCATCCTTAACTCCATCTTCCAATCCTTCAACATCCTATTGGCCAAACCTTACTCCATAATTGACCTATTTTTCCATTGTCCCTCCCCCTTTCTTGACCCCCACCTAAAATTATTCTAGAAAACCTACCTCCACCATTTCCTTTGGAAAATATAGCTTGAAAGAAACCGTAGAGTCTTCTTTCAAAGGTCGATTATCCTGCAGTTAGTCATTAGTAAAATCCTATTCAATTCTAAAGAAAATTCTTCCCTCATACCCCCTTCACCCAAGCCTGCATCCATGTTTAATATTGATCTAGGCAATTCTCTTGGCCTATCCCTAGAGGAATTGTGTCCTCCTATAAACCATAGAATTGATTCCAAATGGATTCCTCCTCCTATGGGATGGTTCAAACTAAATTTTGATGGAGTTGCTAAAGGTAATCTAGGGAGAGTAGGAGTAGGAGGCATCCTCAGAAACCACCAAGGAGAATTCATCCTCACCTTAGCTAAAGGATTGGATGAATATACTAGCCATGTTGCTGAGGAAAAAAGTATGTGGAGGGGACTTCCCCTTTCCAAGAAATTTTCCAAAAAACTAATAGTCGAAGGAGACTCCCTCAACATCATCAAATACCTTAGGAACAATAATAGTAATCCTTCCTAGAGAGTCAAAGTCTACATTGAAGGTGTAAGGACTCTAATACTTGATATGTAGGAATTTATATTCCAACATGCTTATAAAGAAGAAAACAAGGTTGCAGACATGATAACCAACATTGGAGTCCACACGCCCAATATCTTGACCTAGAATGATGACATTCCTGAGGATATTCATGTTATTGCTAACCAAAAAAAACCCCAAAGGAATAATCATACTAGTATTCCTCACTAGGATGCAGTCCTCTAGGATCCTCATCCTTTATCTCATACGTAATATTAGTAGGAATTGTTGGATATCCACGTGTACCATGAATATCCCAACTCATCGCAAAAAATGTGAGCTCCTTAATACCCATACGAGGAGGGAGATCTAGCTTTCCACCCACATCATCCACCACCAAAAGGTCACGTTTATCTGGAAAATTATCTTTGGAATTTATGCTAATAGGCTTTTCAAATTATGGTAGTCCATGTCAACCTTGTGCAGGTACCGAGAGAACATGTCAATTTCCAACAAGAGGATGCTCCATGGAGTTTTCTACCCTAATTACTCTAAGTGTTCACTTTGGCATCAACACCATGCCAACTTAGGGCCATGTAATCTCCACTCCCAAAATAGAATCATAGCTCGAGGAAAGCAGACCACCATCAACTCCAAGAGTAGGATGTGGAACCTCAAGAGAAAGGGAAACATTGGCAATGGTTATTTCAAGTTGGTGCCTGTATCGCTCCAAATTTTTCGCATCCCTACCTTCAGGCTATAGGATCCGTGCCCGGAAGGAGGATGGGAAAAGGATGGCGCGGTACCTCGGACTGAGAGGCCTTGCGAAGGTCCCGCCTCTCGAGGGAGGTGTATTATGGTGATTTTTCGACGGATGGTGGGTTCACCAGGAAACGTTTAATGGCAGTTTCCACGCCTAGGTTGGGAATGTGTTTTATGTGTTCAGTTTTATCCTTAAACATTCAAGTCCTAGGTTTGGCCAAAATGAATCTAAGCTATTCTATATGAAGATGCAGATTAAATGAATACAGAAGAACAAAATTAGACAGAAAATAGAGAGAATAATAGGGAAATTAAGAGTCAATACCGATCCGGATGTCGATGAAGATTCTGATTCTTGAAGCGGTCGGGATCGCCTCGATTTGACAGGATCGTCTGCTATCAGACAAGATCGTTCGAGATTCGATGAATTCGTGAAATTCGTCAGAGACCTGCAATCAGAGAAGTAGACACAAAATACAGAGAATGCAACTATGCTAACATAGGGAAACAATGTAAAATGACAATAACAATATCAAACTGAGAATTATAAACAGAAACATGAATGCATTATACTGATTTAATGACAATTATAACTTAATTATGCATTTGATCTAGATGGGTGAACTCCAAGATGCAAAATAATAAGAAATAATAATATTAACTAAATTTAGAATAACACAACAGAAAAAGGATGAAGAAATGCAAACTCTAGGCATTGATTGCCCCCAATGTGGACTACAGTCGAAATCATCTCTAATTCGACAGGATCGCCTCCGATATGAACAGGATCGTCTGCGACGATGTAAGCTTGCTCCGGCTGAAAAATACTAAGGTACCTGCAACAAAATTTGGATAGAACAAGTGCAAATAGTAATTTAGGATGTCTTAGTGTGTGTAGAATTCGAGTTACGAGGAATTTCAGCCAGAGGGATGCTAAGGGGAGGGCTTAGGATTAAATAGGCTTAGGAGGGAGGTTAGGAGGTTGGAGATCATCCCTATTTGGGAGATCTCCAACGGGGAGGGTCTCTAACGGCGTAGACACGCTTCTGCCCGGATTAGAGACGTCGTTGGAACAGAGACTAATTGTGAAAAATCAGTTTTGGGACAAGATCGTCCGGACGTCCTAGCCGAGACGAAATCGTCCGATACGAGGCGATATCGTACGATCGGCGACGATATCGTCAAACGGTCAAAACAAACTCTAAAAATGGCGCGGGAAAGGAGGAAACGGATTAAGCGGCGATTTGGGAGCGGTTTTGGAGGTTAAAATTTGAATTTGAATTATTTACTAGAGTAAATGTAATTACTAAGGTTTTCTTGTGCCAATTTTAGGGTGCTACATTTTGCCCCCTCTTTAGCGAATTTTTGAAGAAAATGCGTTAAAGATGAGTTCTTCTCGATCTACGAGAAAGCAAAAATTATTCCCATTTTTAGGCGACGATTCTTGGTCGAATCGTACGACAGCTTACTATGGTGCCCCCTCAGTGTTTTTACCCAAATCGAACGTTTGAGGTAAAAACGTGGAAAAGCAAAATTTTAAAATGTTTTTAATTGTGTTTTGAATAAAATTAAGAAAAATAGGGTAAAACCCTAATTCATTTTCACTGTTCATTTCTCTGGTTTTAGAGCTCTGCAAGCAAAAATGGTGGAGACAGCGCACAGATCGACAGAGGTCCGGCGCGGGCTACGGGTAAGAGTCTAAACTTAGTTTAGAATGCTTTAAGTTGAATTTACATGCTTTTTAGGTGAATTTTAAATAAATTTTGAGCATCACGGCCATTTTTGGGCCGTCGACGTCGTCGGGACGAAATCGTCCCGATTTCGACGAAATCGTCTCAAGTTCGTCGATTTCGTCGAAGGGCGAAATCGATGAAAGGGGGACGATTTCGTCAAATAAGGGACGATTTCGGCTTGCGAAATCGGAGACGATTTTGCTCAAATTTGGGACGATATCGTCCAATAGTGGACGATATCATCATTTGTATAAAATTGAACTTATTTTAACTTGCATTATTAATCACTTGAGTTTTTATTAATGATTTTTATTGTGTTGTTGTTTATGTTGCAAGAGAGGTTTACTAAAGAGCGAGAGAATGGAAATACGATGGGTTGAGAGATGACTTGGCCGCTCTATCATAGGCGAGTGGGATCAGTGGCTCAAGCCGGCTTACGGCATGTGGCAGAGATGCCACAAGTTTCTACGAGATATGGGGCTACTGACGACCCTGGAGAGAGGTGGTATCCGGGTTCTTCCTATTTTCGGTTACCGACAGGGAGATGACTCCCACATTGGAGGATGTATGGAGGATTTTGAGGATCCCCATACAAGGACGGTTGATCACTCCTACGGCCAATCAGGGCCATGCTATGATGCGGTTGTGTGGCGATCCGAGCTTCACCCTGGAGAAGGGCGGAGTGAACATCGAGGCGCTGCGTCAGATGCCTAGGGCATCCAGACTCACACAGGTTTTGGCCGGAGTGGTGGGTGGACTTTTGTTGTGCCACCAGAGTGGGTGTAGGGTACCATGGGTGCTAGCAGATGTGATCTACGACATGCGAGACCATGGTTACAGATTCTCTTGGGGCAGTTTTGTTCTATGCCGATTGTACAGGATCCTGCATGGGGTCGTGTACAAAGGCGGTCGATGTCTGGTTATGACATCGCTTCTACAGGTTTGGTGCTAGGAGCACATTGTAGTGCGGAGGCCGATAGGGCTTCCTTTGATAGGGATTGATGGGGAGAGGCCTCGAGTTTTCTACTGGTGGCTCCGAAGAGGGGCACAGTGGCGGATTGATCTGCCGATGTCCCGGAGACTGCTGGATGACCTTGTCCCGGACCAGATCACCTGGAGGCCTTGGAGGGATCATCCAGGGTGGGCCGAGGATGGACAGGAGCTGGCTCGCATCAGGCGAGTCTGCTGGCTGAGGATGGAGAGGGGAGAGGTGGAGCTCCATCGCTACGACCGAGTTTTGTGATAGTTCGGTCTACAGCAGGGGATCCCATCTCTCAGGGATTACGAGTTTTCTCGGACTGTCGGGATAACACTACGGTCAGCGGGGCTCCAGATATGCAGCGCTTCTGGAGTCAGGACGAGATGATGCCCCCATTCAGCCGGTGGATGGGGACGACGTGGGGTAGCCGACGGCTATGATGCAGTACGGAGGCATCCGCCCTCCTCGGATGACGAGGGCTCGGGGTCCGATTCATGTAGTTGTGCGTCGAATGGGGAGGCGGTGCCGGGCGGCTATGGAGGCGGCCCGGGGTCACAGAGGGAGAGAGCTGAGGAGACCACAGGCGCAGCGAGAGGCCACGGCAGTGGGAGAGGAGGGAGGAGAGACCCCCTTCTCCACAGAGAGAGAGGCCACCATCGCCCGATAAGGGCAAGGGTGTCGACACTGGGGAGAGCAGCGAGACAGTGACTCTTCGAGCGGAGACAGTTCGTCTCCAGGCACAGGTGCAGACCCTGCAGGAGGAGGCTGCACGACATCGAGCTGAGGTGACACAGCTCAAAGATGAGATTGCACGCCTTGGAGCACGGGGCGGAGGGCGAGCACTCGGGAGCTAGCACGGGCTATTGCACAGATCACTTTTTATCGGACATTATACCACCGGATGGTGCCGAGAGGAGGAGAGATTACCACTATCGGCTACCATCGTGGATCCGATCGGGATTGGGTCATCAAGGACTTCATCCCGATCCATGACTAGGACTCGTAGTACCACACATACTACGATGGGGCCACCTCGTCCACCTCAGGGCGGGGGAGGAGATGAGGCTGAGAGCTCGAGGGGTTCTCGAGGCTAGACTACTATTTGCATTATACAGATTGAGACATAGTTTTTATTATTTTTGAGAGAGGATTGAGTATGTCGAGGTATAGATTGTGGCATACCGATTCGGTTTTGATATGATGTATATATATTTGTGATATATATAGATGAGATATTTTTTGATCATATGACTTGTCTTATGTATTTTTATGATGCTTTTAATGTTTTGATTGATTGATTTGATGATTCATGTAATTATGTCATTTTGAAATATTATGGTTTGAATGTCATGCTTGTAAAATTTTAAATGAAATAATCTGATGTAACAAATTGGTTGTTTGTGATGTGATGTGATAAAAAATAAAAAGGGACTTTTAACAATAATTTCAAAGGACATTGTCGCTATTATAGACCATTTCATGGAGTCGCCGCTCACTCGGTCGTCAAGCTAATCCCAGTATAGAAATATTGTTAAAAGTAAAAGAGTGCTTAAGAGGCTGTCTTAAGACTTTGGTGCAATGGTGCAAATGATGATGATGATGGTTTGTTTTCAGATTTTCATAAAAATAGTATGCATGAAATAATGTTAAAATGATTTTTGCTAGGCATAAATTCCTAAGTGTGATAAATTTTTTGGATAATTCCCTAGGAATTATACCATCATTACAAAATTGAAGGTTGACATAATGACATGAAATAGTGATAATGTGCATGCTTTTGAAAGCATAATTGTATAACATAATGATTTAAGTCATATGGTTTTCATGATTTTTAAATAAATGGGGAATAAAAATTGGTACAATGGTTTGCGCTAGGCATAGAATATGTAGGTATAGACTTATACCATCATCGTGAAATCCAAAAAGAGATAGTTTTATTGCATGATTGATTTTTAATAAACAGAAAATATGAAGATGAGGACTTACGCTAGGCATAAAATTCCAATTTTGGTTTTGGAACTATACCATCATCGCGAAAGTCGACAATATATATATATATATATGTGTTTAGATTGTATGGTTTTGAAAGAAATTTTGATTTTTTCTATTATGCATGTAGTTGTCTTTATACTAAACAATTGTACTTTAAAGAAGAAAATGAATTTATTCCAAACAATTTGCAAAAAATATTTCAAAGTATCTTAAAGACAAAAGTTAGATTTATAAGGAATCCCATGTGCATATGTGAATTCATTTCCAATCTTGATTTATCATAATGATACACAAAATCTCTCAAATACAAATGTGTGTGCAATTGCTTTGTTCATTTACCAGTTTTGAGCAAGATAATATGATACAAGTGATTTGAATGAACCAAATAAGTGTTCATTAACCATGATGTAGATGCATATAACCATACTAGACTACTATGTAAGTCGGATTATCAAGAGCTAGCTAATCCATAAGCGAGACATAGGTCTGTACAAAAGAAGGTCGCTAATGTGACGGACATATCGCCACGCTAGGAGTTACCCAAGGCCAAGCGGGTTGGGCACAAACCACCTGTTATGGGGCTTACCTCACAGTTTTCGAATAATTGAGAATTCCAAGGATTCAAGCTCATCAACCCTTCTTTTCTTTTCAAAGGGTAGGGAAAGGGATTTTATTGCTTTTGCTTTTGCTTTCTTTTCTTTCTTTTGTATTTCTTTTGTATTTTTTGCTTGATAATGCTGTAATGATAATATTTTTATTTTTTTCTCTTTTTCTTGAACTTTGCTTTTTCTTTTTGTTCTATGCTAGGGATACTTGCTCGGATTAGCTGTAGAGCAAGGGATTTTTATTACAGGTAGGGGTGAGCTTGTCCTTTTGCCAATTCTCAAAGATTCTAGACCATGTGCATGATAGGATAGCAGGGGAAACTTTTCGCTCAAGAAACCACTTCTACTATGTAGCAAAGCATGGAAATTACAAATATAATCATTTTATTGTGAAAAGATGTGCTTGGTTTAAGTAAATAACAAGATCAATTCTATGTGCTCAAACTTTATTTAATTGAATTTTGTGAACTTTGATATAAGAGAGATTAGTAATCATGCCAGATAAAATCAAGATATTTATTTTTGTGAGTGTGAAAGTGAGGGATTCCAAATAAATGCTAATTTATCCAAAATAATTTGAAACATATAACTGCAACATTTGTAAGAAGATATATATATAAATACTTTTTGAGAAGTTTTGAGAATGTTGACTCTCTCTTTCTTCTTTATGTTGTTTTGGTTTCGAAAGAGTCAAGAATATTTTTGTTTTTTTATTTTTATTATTATTTTTTTGTTTTTGAAAGAATTAACAAGTGCCATAAATAAATGCAACAAATAGTTTTGAAGATTTTGATGATTATGAATGTTTTTGGTGTTTTTGAATTTATAAATTGAAAGAAATACAAAATAGTGATTTTGAAATATTTTAAACAAATATATACAAGGATGAAATGACCAAATTTATACATAGTAACGTTTAAGATGCAAAATGTTCATGGGTTCTTTAAGTTCTTTACCATCTAAGGTAGATAATTTGTATGCTCCTGATTCAAATTTAGCGGTGATAATGTATGGTCCAAGCCAGTTGGGCTCAAATTTACCTTTAAGGTCCTTAGTTGCATTAGTATTTTTTTATTTTCTTTTAAAACAAGGTCGTCGATCTCAAAGGATCGATGACGAACTTTTTAGCATATGATCTTTTAAGCTTGTTTTGGTAGGCACGGAGATGCTCCAAAGCATTAATGCATTTTTCATCTAGGAGTTCCAGCTGACTGAGTCTGCCATCTCGATATTCATCTCCTACTTCGGTATCTTGAAGTAGTAGAGCCAAAGAAGGAACTTCTAATTCAAAGGGAAAAATGGCTTCAGCACCATAAACCAAAACAAAAGGTGAAGTTCCAGTGGGGGTTCGAACACTAGTTCGATAGGCCCACAAGGTTGGATATAACTGAATGTGCCAGTCGCGGCCAGTTTTATTGACCAATATTTTGAGAATTTTGATTAAGGTTTTGTTAGATGCTTACCTTGACCATTACCACGAGGATAATAGGGAGTGGACCAGCGATGTTGAATCTTATATTTTTGGCATAATTTTTTAACATCTTTATTTTTGAAACAAGTTCCATTATCAGAGATGAGATTTGCGAGAATTTCGAACCTACAAATGATTTGATTAAAAATAAATTTAGAGACTTGTGTGCCAGTGCGGGAAGCTAAAGGCATAGCTTCAACCCACTTCGTGAAATACTCAGTGGCGGTTATGATGAATTTGTGTCCATCGGATGACACGGGATTGATTTTGCCAATAATATCTAAACCCCATTTTGAAAAGGGCCAAGGAGATGAAATAGCCTGCAGTTCTTGTGCGGGCGCATGGACAAGGTCGGCATGTTTCGGCACTTGTCGCAATGGCGCACATAATCATGTGCGTCATTCTCCATGGTAGGCCAAAAGTATCCTATCCTAAGGAGCTTTTTAGCAATGACACTACCACTGAAGTGTCCTCCACAAGATCCATCGTGGGCTTCACTCAAGGCTGATTTGGATTCTTCTAAATTCAAACATCTTAATAGGATACCTTCAAAAGATCTCCTATATAAAGTATTGCCAATTATTACAAATCGACTTGCTCGTCTACGTAATAACCGACATTTGGTTTCTATTAGAATTGGCGGGGAAAGTCCCATTTTGGAGAAAATCAAATATATCCGTATACCAAGGTTCGGGAGTAGTTTCATTGATTAGAAACACATCCAAAGGTTCTAAGCATGACTTATTTGAAGCGGGTTCCTGGAGTCGACGAATAATGATAGTGGCATATTCGTCATCTAACTCCAAGGGCAGGAGAGATGCAGCTGCGGCCATAGCATCAGTTGCACGGTTGCAAGTTCGAGGAATAGCTTCCAAGGTAACTTGATCAAATAGAGACATTAATTGTAAAACATAGGCTTTATATGGGCGTAGTTTATCATCTCTAGTCTGATAAACTTCATTAATTTGGTTTATAACAAGTTGAGAATCACCAAAAACTAACAGATGTTTAATTTTTAGTGCCAAGGCAGCTCGTAATCCAAGGATTAGAGCTTCATATTCAACGATATTGTTAGTGCAAGCAAATGTTAATTTGAAGGAGAGAGGAATAAGATGTTTTTGTGGGGATATTAAAATAATACCCGCACTAGCCCCACTCATGCATCGGGCTCCATCAAAGTATAAGGACCATTGTTCAATATGGTCTGCCTCTAATTGAAGGCATTCATCAGGAAACTCAATGATGAGGGGATGGGTAGACTCTAAGGGTGCAGCGACTAATTGATCTGCTATGATTTGACCCTTAACAGACTTCTGTCCTATGAATGTGAGATCAAACTCGCTTAGAGCAAGAACCCACTTGGTTGTGCGACCCGATAAATAAGGTCGACTCATGAGATACCTCAAGGGATCATATTTAGCAATGACATAAGTTTTCTGACTAAGCATATAATGGCATAATTTTTGCGTAGCAAACACAACTGCTAGACATAATTTTTCTAATGTTGTGTAGCGGGTTTCATAACTGATGAAGGTTCGGCTAATATAATAATTAGCACGTTCTCTCTTTTCATCATCAAGCTGAGCTAACATAGCTCCTAAGGCGAGAATCTAAAGCTAAAATATACTGGAGAAATGGGCGATCAGGTCTAGGTGGTGAAAGCATAGGTGGATTAAGGAGGTATTGTTTGAGAAGTTCAAAAGCTTCTTTACATTCATCATCCCAATTAAAAGGGACATCCTTCTTAAGAAGTTTAAGAAAGGGACCGGTTTTGTCCGCCGACTTATCGATGAAGCGACGGATGGCTTGAAGCTTACCTTGTAAACTTCGTAACTCAGATATATTAGTAGGTGCGGGCATATCGGTGATAGCCGCAATCTTGAGAGGGTCGATTTTGATACCACGTAAAGAAACTAAAACCCCTAATAGTTTATCGGACTTAACTCCGAATATGCATTTGGTTGGATTTAATCGAATAAGATATTCTCGTAATCGATTAAAAACTTTTCTCAAATCATCTAAATGATTATCTTCATTAATAGAGTGAGCTATAATATCATCTACATAATCATGTAGGATATCATGCATCATATCATGAAAAATATAAGTCATAGCTCGTTGATATGTTGCACCTGCGTTCTTTAAGCCAAATGGCATCACTTTCCAACAAAAGGTACCCCAAGGGGTAATAAAGGTTGTTTTAGCCTGATCTTCAGGAGCTATCCTGATCTGATTATAACCGGAGAATCCATCCATTAAGGACATCATCCCACTCCCGACAGTAAAGTCAATGATTTGATCCATGTTTGGAAGAGGAAAATCATCTTTAGGGCATGCAGCGTTAATATCTCTAAAATCTGTGCAAACCCTAACTTTGGTGGCTTCTTTCTTGGTGATTGGAACTACATTTGAGATCCATTCAGCATAATCAATAGCTTGTATAAAAACAACATTCAGGAGTTTTTCTAACTCCCCTTTGACTAGCAAAGCCACTTTGGGATGCATTTTTCTAAGTTTTTGTTTAACGGGTTTAGCATCCGGATGGACCACTAGGTGATGCATGACTACAGAAGGGTCTAGACCTGGCATATCTTCATATGTCCAAGCGAAGACATCTTCATATTCTTTAAGGAATGCAATGTATTGTTCTTGTTTTTCTTGACTTAATTCTGATCCAATATTGATTATGTGAGGACTATCCTCAGTTCCAATATTAATTTTAATGACGTTTTCTACCTCCATGTGTAGATCTCTTTCAAAATTAGGTGGGGCGGGTGAAACGCCCAATTCTTGTAATTCTTGTAAGGTTAATTTGGATAATTCATCTTGAGGATTAGTGGTCTCAAGTTGGGCTATAGTTGGTATAGAACCATCAAAATAAAATCCATTGTGTAACATCTCTTCAACGGAGACATCGTGGAAGATATCTCCTTCCAACTCCTCATCGGAGTCGGCAATCATTTCGGGGTAAGCTATGGATAGCATGTTACATGTAAATGGCTGATTTTTTAGAGGCAAATCATCACACCTATCCAAATAATCTTGATAACATATGAGTTGATCATCATCTTCAAAAGGAAAGGGTTGACCCTTACTAGGAAATAGGCCCACACCACGGCGGGCGAGGCCACGGTTCTACCTCGAAAGGTTCTTTCATGCCATTTTGGAAAGGTCCCAAGCCTTTCCCTTTATATCCCATTTTAAGCATTATGGGTTTAGCTTTAATATATTCATTGGTAAAATAACATCGAGCATATCCCTCATGATGAGTTTTGATATTCCGAGGGATTCTTCCCCAGATCATATCCTTTATAAATGAAGGCACAACTCCCGACTTGGTAAATACTTCCCATAGGTTGTGGGAGGCCCAAAGTACGAGGAGATGGTGGCAAGTTATTTAAAAGAATTGAATCTTGCATGAAAGTATTTGTTTTTCTGATATTAAGATTGTGGATAAATCTGGTAAAAGTTCATCGAGAAAGAGCATAAGATGTAGAAGGATCATTCCCTATATCTTTAGATGTGGAAGGTATGATAGATGTTGATAATGTGGAAGTGTTAAGAGATGGGTCTATAGGTTTTGAAATTATAGGGATAGAACATGAAGGATTGGTTGTAGATTGAAGATCTTTTTGAGGTTCTAGAGTGGTTTGTTTAGAAGATTGTTGATCTATATATGAGGATGAAATTAATGGAGGGGAAATAGGTGAAGTTATGGGTGTGTGTTTCACAGTTTTAGATGAAAAATAAGAATTAGGATGTGTGGATGACAGAGCGGGGCAAAATTGCACTCCAACAGGTTCTGCCAAAGCACACATATCAAAGGGTCTAGGGTCACCATGGATAGTGACCAACTGATTTTTAAATTTGAATTTAACACATTGGTGTAAAGTTGATGGGACAGCCCGCATTGCATTGATCCAAGGATGACCCAAGAGTATATTGTACGATGCGGGGCAATGTACAATAAACACGGTCGTATCTAGAGTTCGAGGACCAACTTGCAATGGGATGGTAATAACTCCACACGTTTCTTGTGTTTCGTCATTGAAAGCTTTGATAATCATGTCGATTTTCTTCATTTCATCACTTCTAAAGCCAAATCGTTGGTAGAAGTCAAAAGTGCAAATGTTTAGAGATGAACCATTATCAATCAGGACTCGTTTAACAACTACATCTCCAATTAGAGCGGTAATATATAAGGGATTATCCTTATGTAAACTGTGTTGTGGGATATCTTTATCCCGGAAGTCAATACAATCAACTTCTCGAGTGATGATAGTATTGGCCATGGCTTCGAGGTTGAATGTTTTGAGGTACCATCATTTGGCTTAATGTAAGCATCAACTCATCCCTATGGGTAGGAGAAGATCTTAATAAATCCAAAAGGGAAATTCTAGTTGTAGTATTGGATAATTGCTCATTAATATTGTAAGGGGGTTTAGGTTGAACATTGGAAGCATGATTCCCTTTATTGGGATTTTTCAAAATGAATGGAGCTGATCCATCATTCTGGTTTGGTTCTTGTTGAGAATTTTGAGCCTGTTGTCGGGTAACGACTCCAATGGTACCTACAATGTTATATTGAAGACGTTGAACTGGTCTCGGTCGAGCATTTATGGCTTGTTCATTGGGGAGGAATTGATTAGAAGAGGGTCGAGTAGTAACTCTTCTAGGAAATGGTTCTTCTGGAACCATAGCATCTGTGATAGGTTGAATAGGATCTGATTCATTTTTAGAACTATTCGATTGGTTTGAAGTGATGTCTATTTCACTTTCAGTATTTGATTCTATATCACTAGAATCTGGAGTTTGAATATTATGTAGGGGCCTGGTTGTGACCAGGGATAAGGTTGTGTCAAATATTTGAGGATCATGATTAAGTAAATGTCCGCTAATAGTTCCTACATATCGGGTAGGAGGAGGAACATTATGATGTTCGATTTGATTGGCCACCTCTTTACCATGTCTTGGTAAAGGGTGTTGAAATATGTCTAATGATTGATTAGCATTTTGATTTTGATTTTGGGGAATGTTCTTTTGAGGATTATTAGGAGCATTTTGTTTAGGTTGGAAGGCTTGCACCTCCATTTCATTATTATCAATCAGATCCTGTATTTTATGTTTCAACCTTTTACAAGCGTTGGTAGAGTGTCCAGGTCCTCTATGGAAATCACAGTGTAAGTCAGCTCTGTATCCGGGTATAGTTGGATCAGGTTCCCGGATAGCTGGTAATTGGATCAAACCTCTTTCGAGTAATTGAGGTAAAATAGTTGATAATGGTTGATTCAATCTAGTAAATTCTCGAGGAGGCTTATCAGGCGGTTTCAATATAAATTTTTTGTTGTTTTCATTGCATTGATATTAGCAACATTTATTTTATCGATGACTCCGTCACCTACAACTTGTTTGTTTTTATATTGATTTCTAGATGTTTTCTCATCATCCTTCTTCCTAAGTTGGCCTCTCCTAATGAGGGCATCTTCTACTCTTCGAGCTAAATCTATAGCTTTGATCGAAGGTAGTTAAAGTAGCGATTGATAGCTCATAAGATATTTGTTCTTGTAAATTATTAATAAAAATGTCCAACATTTCCCTATAAGGTAGCACAAAGTGCGGTTTTCCTATCAACTACCTCCATCTAGCTAAGAAATCGGCAAAACATTCATCCTTGTCTTGTTTTAAGTTGTATAAATATTTAATGGTTACATGCCTCTCGATGTAGGCACTAAATTGATGGACAAAAGATTCAGATTTTTCTTCAAAGTTTCTCAAAGAATGAGTGGGCAATTGATAGTACCACTCTAATGCCATTCCACCTAAACTTTTTGGGAACATTTTTAGTAATAGCAAGTCATCATGTGATATATCATGACATGCTATCCTAAACATGCGAAGATGCTCTATGGGATCTTCGGTTCCTTTATATATAGGCGGGATGGGCATGGGAAAATGCTTAGGGTACGGTTGTGCTACAACTATGGGATCCAAAGGTTGACTACATATCTCTCGATAATTGTACGAGGGATGATAAGGATCTATCTGGTCCATACGCGAAGCTAACTGTTTCACCATGGCTTCCGGATTACTAGTTTGCCCACCATATTGGTTCGGTAGGGCATTGATATGGGATTTGTGAGCATATGATGGAGGGACATGAAGATTAGATGCTATGTTGCTATTGTGTAAATTGTTGGTAGGAAAGGTGTTATGAAGGAATTTTGAAGTTGTATTATGTTGTATTCCAGATTGTTGAAAATTGGTGTTTGGCTTCATTTTAGGTTTTTGTTTACTTGAAGCATATTGATCAATAGTTTGGCGAAGTAAAGCGGTGAAGGAAGTTTTCTTTTGTGTGGGAATGATTTTAGGCTCAATAACGGGTTCCTTAGGAGGTTGGGTAACTCTGTTGTTTTGGCATGTTTTGAATCATAGTGACCATATCTCTATTGGATGGTCCAGCCTTATCACTTTCTTGATCAATGAAAGACAAGGGATTAGTGCGCACATCAAACATATGTTCCATGGCTGCTTGAGTGTCACTAATTTGCCCTTTATCAATACGAACTGCCATATTAAGAGCACCAATGTTATTATTGAAAAATTTCCAGAAATGATCTACGTTGTCAAAAGCAATAGTTCCATCCGGAGCTACTCTAGGGGATGAGGATCCATCCTCTTTAACATTTTCTTCTTGTTCATTGTCTTCACCTAGGTCATCTTCTGGTTGATCTAGAGTTTCTCCTTCCGGAATTGGATCTTCAGGAAGGTCATTTGGGTTTCTAGTTTTATCTTCTAACCAATCTTCTTCTTCTCCTTCAGTTTGTTTACCATTCCTAAGTTTAGGCATTGTGCTTAATTTAGATTTCAGCAAATATATATATATATATATATATATATATGCAACAAGTTTAAGAGGTATATATTAATTATATACCTACTACAATATTTAAAATGAAAGGTTTTGGTTTTTGTTATGTTTTTTAGTTTTTCTTGTTTTTGTAATAATATTGTAAAGATAACAAACAACACAATAAATGCAAGAAATAATACTGAAAGTAATGATCTAGTTTTCTATAAACAATTTATAAATATCATTAATGGGCTCGAGTTCTTCAGGAGTCATGAAGTGTTCTTCTTCAAATTGAAAATTTTCTTTCAAAAATTTAATGAAAAGAGCTATAGTGATATTATCTGTCTCAGATTCTGGTTGATAGAAGTAAAGCTCGTGGCAATACTCTCGATATAACACAGCTCGAGGAACTCTATTCCATCTTTCCCTATCCATAAGAACAACCTCTTGGTCTTCTACACGACCTAGGAACTGGTGTATAATGGCTGCGTTCTCGAGGTATTCCTCGAAGGTGAACAATTCTGAAGACACAAGAGCTCTCCTATAAGCTAACCATCTATGGCAGGCTCTCTGAAGTTCATGATAAAAGACGAGTTGATGAGGATCCAGGATTCTATCTAGGACAAGCCTCTTGATTTGTTTAAGTTTTGTTGACCTAGATGAAATGACACTTAGTCTTCTATCAAGTTCGTCCCACAAAAGTTGATTTCTATCTATTTCAGGCACACTAAGCACAGAATTGATTTCTATGGCTGCTAATTGGTTTTCAACATTTATAATAATTGCTAATATTTTCTTAGGAGCTACCATCTAAACATGATATGCAACTTATTAATTTTAAATGATTTGAAATGCATCTATGTTTTGGTTGTTTTATTTTTTATTTTTTTTGTTTTGTTTTCAAAAGGTTTAAAATGTATTCACGTCGGGTTCACCAAAATGTATCGCTCCAAATTTTTCGCATCCCTACCTTCAGGCTATAGGATCCGTGCCCGGAAGGAGGATGGGAAAAGGATGGCGTGGTACCTCGGACTGAGAGGCCTTGCGAAGGTCCCGCCTCTCGAGGGAGGTGTATTATGGTGATTTTTCGATGGATGGTGGGTTCACCAGGAAACGTTTAATGGCAGTTTCCATGCCTAGGTTGGGAATGTGTTTTATGTGTTCAGTTTTATCCTTAAACATCCAAGTCCTAGGTTTGGCCAAAATGAATCTAAGCTATTCTATATGAAGATGCAGATTAAATGAATACGAGAGAACAAAATTAGACAAAAAATAGAGAGAATAAGGGAAATTAAAGAGTCATACCTGATCCGGATGTCTGATGAAGATTCTGATTTCTTGAAGCAGTCAGGATCACCTACGATTTGAGAGGATCATCTGCTATCAGACAAGATCGTCTGAGATTCGACGAATTCATCAGACAAATTCGTCGAGAGACCTGCAATCAGAGAAATAGATGCAAAATACAGAGAATGCAACTATGATAACAGAGAGGAAATAGTGTAAAATGACAATAACAATATCAAACTGAGAATTATAAACAGAAACATGAATGCATTATACTGATTTAATGACAATTATAACTTAATTATGCATTTGATCTAGATGGGTGAACTCCAAGATGCAAAATAATAAGAAATAATCATAATATTAACTAAATGCAGAATAATACAGCAGAAAAAGGATGAAGAAATGCAAACTCTGGGCACTGATTGCCCCCAATGTGGACTACAGTCGAAATCGTCTCTGATTCGACAGGATCGCCTCCGATCTGAACAGGATCGTCTGCGACGATGTAAGCTTGCTCTGGCTAAAAAATACTAAGGTACCTGCAACAAAATTTGGATAGAACAAGTGCAAATAGTAATTTAGGATGTCTAGTGTGTGTAGAATTCGAGTTACAGGGAATTTCAGCCAGGGGGATGCTAAGGGGAGGGCTTAGGATTAAATAGGCTTAGGAGGGAGGTTAGGAGGTTGGAGATCATCCCTATTTGGGAGATCTCCAACGGGGAGGGTCTCTAACGGTGCAGACACGCTTCTGCCTGGATTAGAGACGTCGTTGGAACAGAGACTAATTGTGAAAAATTAGTTTTGGGACAAGATCGTTTGGACGTCCTAGCCCAGACGAAATCGTTCGATACGAGGTGATATCGTCAAACGGTCAAAACAAACTCTAAAAATGGCACGGGAAAGGAGGAAACGGATTAAGCGGCGGTTTGGGAGCGGTTTTGGAGGTTAAAATTTGAATTTGAATTATTTACTAGAGTAAATGTAATTACTAAGGTTTTATTGCGCCAATTTTAGGGTGCTACAGTGCCCTAGACACTGAAGCATACTTTCCTAAAATATCACGATGGTAATAGCAATATTTCTAGAAACACCATACCATGCTCCAAAACCAATCATGTCCTATATACCAAGGTTATTATTCCAAATATTCCATATCTCTTTGATCAGCATCCTCATCCGAGTAATCATTCCCAATACAAGCACGAGCCTCCCTATCCCCTTGTGCCAAATTATTTTTTCTCCGTTGTATTCATTAATGGCTTTCTCCATTTTTTGTGGCATTTTCCTTAAACCTCCACCCATAAATTCTCAATTGTTCCTTCTTGCCACTCTATCACTTCCTTGGTTGTCATATTTTCTTTCTGGCACTTCAAACCTTTCATCCCCTTCATCCCTGCTTTTCATTTCAAATCCTCCCCCAACCCACATTGCTATTTCACCATGGTTTTTTTTTAACCCTCCAAATTCGTTTGCAACCCCCTTGCCAAGAAAATCCTCAGTGATCGCCACTTTTTTCCCTTACTCCATCTATTATTTGGTGAGGAGCTTGACATCAATTTAGTCTTTCTAGAGTCTTGGGACAATGGCTCTATTTCTATGTGAGGGAGGAGCTTCTATGTGGACCTCCACCTATTGTCTAGGATTACTGGGCAAGATCCGAAAGGATGTTCAATTCAAATGTATAAGCACCATTGGGAGGTTGAAATCAAGGAGTTCAAGGATAATGAGAGAATTTATAAAGGTTCTACGCAAGAAATATATAGAAGCGACTTGAATTCCCACTGGAATGACATGATGAAACCAGTAATGGAGTTCATCACCATTGATGATCTTGAGAAAGTCCTCTACACTTATCACCTGGCCTTCATGAATCATTTTCATGACATTAATCCCCTCAACATCCCTTATTTTCTTCTCAATTCCCTCAATTATATGCTTACAACATGTAAGGAAAAAAGGTAATGATATCCCTCTTCATCAAGGCCTATTTATGGTAATTTGCACATATATCCTGTCTCACAGTCCTAAATCCAACCCTAGCATTCCCAACCCAGCCAAACCTGTGAGGTTCTCTATCCACCTTTCCCTAGATGAAAGAAATACGAAATCCATTAAGGTGGTCACTAAGCTGAAGGTGAGGAAAAGCATCAGTTTTGAAAGTGCAGAAGGGCCTGTAATGAAGTCAAGTTAACTTCAAAATCAGGTGGTGAAATGTAATATTATTGATATCAAAACTGAGGATGAAGAGACGAATGATGAAGTGATGTGGTTGAAGGAATTTATTATATTCTCCATGATAGGAATGATGAATGCCATGGTCAATTTGATGATTGAAATTAGGGAAGGCCTTAAAAAGTTGTTCTTTGGAGGTCAGAGTGGCCAAGAGGTTGATGGAGGCTCTGAAGCTAAGGATGTCATAATGGTCAAAGAAGAGCCTAAGAAAATGGGTCAAGGCAATGCCAAGGATGAGGAAAGGATTTCTATTGAGGATTTAACTTCCTCTTCTCCTTACTTTCTGCCTTTTTGGCTGCCCTGCATGGAGCTTGGTCCTTTCTTTTTAGTTGTTTTGTTTCTATTCCCATGGTTGCCCTGCATGAAGCCTTTTCCTTTTTGCTTTACAATTTTTTCTTTTTAGGTAGCATCCTCTTCTCTTTCTTCCTATGGTCTGAGGCTGCATCCTCTTTTTTGTTTTCTCTATTCCAAGATTTGGTTTGCACCCCATGTTAATATTATCTATTCATAGCAAGTATGGTTGGTTTTGTACTAAGGTTTTAGGAACCTTAAAACCCATTTAATTAATGCAACCTCTTACCAAAAAAAATGTGTATGTAGTTAATATTTTTGACATTTCTTTACATAGTTGCAATAGTCATTTTCCATGGAAGGCCAATAGTAATCCATATGAAAAATATGCTTTGTAATGGCCATACCATTGAAATGGCCACCACAAGTACCATTATGGGTTTCAAATATGGCCCATTTTTCCTCTGTGGGCTCTAGATATCAAAGTAAGATATCGTCATAGTCACGTTTGTACAACACATCTTATAAAAGAGTGTAACGAGCTACCTTTTGTTTGAATTTATGTTTGTTAGTTCACAAAAAATATGTAGGGAGATTACTAAACTTGAGAAAGTCCTTTATTTGATTAAGCCAAGGCTCATATGGTTCTGCATGAATGAAGCAAACATATTTTTTATATTTAGACTTAGCTTGTGTAATTGCATATTTGGACATTGTTATAATGACTAGGGGTTGGACCTCTTCTACAAGGTTTTTTGGAATCAATGATTCTAGAGGGGTCATCACATTTGTAAATCTATTAGTCAAATGAGGTAAGTTATTAATCTCGTACTAGTCAAATTTTGCTACTAATTTCATTGCTATTTTATTGTAAAATTTCAAGACTATATCTTTACATTGGTAAGTTTCCTTTACTTGATTAACTACAAGTCGGGAATCACCAAAAATTCTTATATGCTTGATGTCCATAGCGATAGTTGCCTAAAGCCCTAGGATTAAGGCTTCATACTCTGCATTGTTATTTTTCCAGAAGTCAAGTTTGAATGATGAAAGGATGGGCATCCCTTGTGGTGTATAAAACATGACTCTTGCACCTTGTCCTTTCTCTCACTTTGATCCATAAAATAATAGGATGATGTCAATGTCAAATTCAAGATCGACATTTTCTTTTTATTTAGTTTTTTTAAATATTGAATCATCTATCATATCAATAAATAAAGTTTGATCATTAGGAAGTGGAGCTTCCATGAGCTGATTAGCTATCACCAGATCCTTGATGGATTTTTGGCAACTAAATTTGAGATCAAATTCTATTAAAATTATTATCCTTTTTGCGGTATGGGTGTTATTGTACATGCGAGTCATCATGTATCATAGAGGGTCCTCATGAGCTATGACATAAGTGGTGTGACTTAGCATGTAATGTTTGATTTTCTTAGTGGAAAAAACCACTGGTAGACATAATTTTTCCATGTATGTGTATCTTTTTTCATAGCTTACCAATGTTCAAATAATATAATAAGTTGCTTGCTCTCTACAATTTTCATTCTTTTGTGCAAGCATTGTTCCTAGCACACAATCTGGAGCTAAGATATATAGATGAAATGGGACTCCAAGGTTCGGTAGCGTTATAACTAGTGGTGAGGCTAAATATTACTTTATGTCATCAAAATCCTTTTGACACCCTTTATTCCATGAAAATGTGATCCCCTTTTGTATTAGGTTATTGAATTGCCTACATTTGTCTAAGAGTTGTATGATAAAGTGATGAATTATAGGAATATTTCCTTGGAAGTTGCATAACTCCTTAAGGTTTCTTGGGGATAGCATTTTTGTAATGATTTTGACCTTGTTTGGGTCCATTTCAATGCCTCACTTGGAGACAAAGAACCCTATAATTTTTCTTGATGTAACTCCAAATATGCACTTCTTAGGGTTTAATATCACCTTATGCTCTAGAAGTTGATCAAAGACTTTTTATAGTACATCGATATGATCAAGACGTGTTTTTAATTTTTTTATTAAATCATCCACATAATCTTCAATGATATTATGCATATAGTCATAGAAGATATACATAATTGCAAGTTGATATGGAGCTCCTACATTTTTAAGTCCAATTGATATCACCTTGTAACAAGAAGTCCCCCAAGGTGTAGTGAATGTTGTTTTATATTGGTCATCAGGATTAATTTAAATTTTATTATATCCTAAAAATTATCCATTAGAGAAATAATTTCATGGCCCACAGTAGAATCTACGAGAGCATTGATGTTTGGAAAAGGAAATTCATTGATGGGGAGCCAATTTACCACAAATAAAATGACGCAATTTTATTTGAAAGTCGTAGTATTCTTAATTTCAACATAGGGAGCTTTTACAATAAAATGCCGTGAAAAAACATACACAGTACTTTAAACGTAAAATACAACTGCAACCTTCCTTTCTCTCCCCCCAGCCTCCTCCATTCGTCAAAGAAATCCTTTTTATTCTCCATGGTTTGTGCTGCACCACCGTTCATAACCGCCTTAACGGTTTCTAAAACGGTCATATGGAACGGCCTTAATGGCCTTTGGGAACTGCCGTTGGAATGACCTTCATGATCTCAGGCACAGCCACTCAGAACTGCCATGTGGAACACCACCTGGAACTGCCACTTGGAATGCCACCTGGAACTGCTACTTTGGCTTTGTCTTTCTTTGCGTTTTTGGCTTTGACAGCAAAGTGTCGCGATATCACGACCTTTCTTTGCGTTTTGGCTTTGGCGGCCAAGGTGTCGCGATATCGCGACACTTCTTTGTGTTTTGGCTTTGCCGGCCAAGGTGTCGCGATATCGTGACACTATTTTGAGTTTTGGCTTTGCCGACCAAGGTGTCATGATATCGCGACACTACTTTGAGTTTTGGCTTTGCCGGCCAAGGTGTCGCGATATCGAGACACTTCTTTGTGCTTTGGCTTTGCCGGCCAAGGTGTCGCGATATCGCGACACTTCTTTGTGCTTTGGCCTTGGCGGCCAAAGTGTCGCGATATCGCGACAATTTTGGTGTCGTGATATCGTGACCAAAGTTACACTTAGTCATTTTTGCAATTTTGTTTAACTTTCGATCGTGAGTTGCATTTGCCATGGTGCTTCGAAATACGTCACGATATCGCGACGATATTTGAGTCGCGATATCATGACCAGAGTTGTATTTTCCATGGTGTTTCGAAATACGTCGCGATATCGCGACGACATTTGTGTCGCGATATCGTGACCATTTGTCGCTTCGACCATGGTGCTCGAAATACGTCGCGATATCGCGACAAATTTGGTGTCGCGATATCGCGACCATTTTTACACTTGGTCATTTTTTTAAATTTTGAACTTTTTCAACTTTAAACTTTTTTTTTTGGTGATGCAAGATTGCTGCACTTCCCAAGATGCTCCTGCATCAGACACCCGGGGTAGATGTTTAGAAGTGATCCTCACTTCTGGATGGTCAGAGGAAAACCCAAATGATCAACCTCTGATTTGGACAACCATGTGGCATCTTCGATAGGTCTATTCTTCCACTTGACCAAATACTCCGAATATTGCTTGTTTCGGGTACTTCTGCCTGCACGAGTGTCGAGTATGTCTTCAATTTCTTCTTTGTCTGAAGTGGATGCAGGAATGTTCCACAGATCCGGACTGGGTGGTTCACTACAACTTCCTGCATGATATTCAACCAAGTCTGAAATATTGAATATAGGTGAAATATTCAGCTCACTTGGGAGATCAACTTCATAGGCATTGCCTGAATCTCGTTTACCTATGATCCGGCATGGTCCAAACTTCTTCATCTTCAACTTATTGTAAGTTTTCTTAGGAAAACGTTCCTTACGTAAGTGAACCATGACTTCATCTCCTACTTGGAATTCTTTGAAATGCCACTTCTGATCTGCTCTGGCCTTGTAAGTAGCATTCATTTGACTGATATGCTGTTGTACCTCTTCATGTAAAGTCTTCATGTGTGCTGCAAAGTCTTCAGCTTCAGCACTGCACTTGTCTATTTTATCCATCGGTCTCAACTCAGATGCGTTTCTAGGGCTGTATCCATGCACAATCTAGAATGGTGATTTACCAGTACTGCGATTGACAGAATTGTTGTAAGCAAACTCTGCCTGGGGAAAAATCAGATCCCATCCCTTAAGTTTATCTCCTACCAAACATCGTAGAAGATTACCCAAACTTCTGTTGACTACCTCGGTCTATCCATCAGTCTGCGGATGGTACGCAGAACTGAATTTCAAGTCTGTTTTTAGCTTCTTCCATAGAGTCCTCCAAAAATAACCCACAAATTTGGTATCTCTGTCCGAAACAATGCTTTGGGGTAGACCATGAAGTCGGACTACCTCCTTGAAGAACAAGTCGACAATGTGAACCACATCACTTGTCTTCTGACATGGAATAAAATGGGCCATTTTCGAAAACCTGTCAACAACAACAAAAATGGCATCATTTCCACGTTGTGTTCTTGGCAGACCAAGAATAAAATCCATGCTAATATCTTCCCAAGGTCTTCCTGGTACAGGAAATGGCTGGTACATTCCTGTATTCTGATTGACTCCTTTGGCCATCTGGCACACTCTGCAACCCTGCACAAATCTGGTCACATCTGGCTGCAACTATGGCCAATGGTAATTCTAACTAACAAGAGCAATGGTCTTATCACGGCCAAAATGCCCTGCTAGTCCACAACTATGCTTCTCTTTGATCAAATTCTCCCTCATGGAACTTTTGGGAATGCACAACTAATTCTGCCGAAACAACATCCCATCTTGGATCATGAAATCTAATCACTTAGTGCGATCCACGGTAGTAGGAGACACACATGCGGTCCATGCCTCTGCAAAATCTGGATCTGTTGGGTATAAACTCTTGAGTTCCTCAAACCCAACAACTCGCACTCTCATTTCCATCAACAAATTATGCCTTCTACTCAAGGCATCTCGCAACTCTATTAGATTTTCCACTTCTATGCTTTAGTACAAAGGTATAACTCTACAGAATTCAACCCACTTCAAATGTTGTTGGTTAAGTTTACCTTGACTATTGATATACTTGCAAAGCTTGATGGTCGAAGTATATAAAACAAACTCTTTGGTTAGCAAATAATGTCTCCATTTCTTAAGAGCCTAAATTATAGCATAGAATTCTTGATCATAAACGAGTATTTATTTCTAGCATCATTCAATTTTTCACTAAAATATGCAACGGGTTTACCTTCTTGACTCAACACAGCTCCAATGGCATCGCCACCTGGCATCACAATCAACTCTGAAACACTTTATTAAAATGCGGAAGTGCCAGAATGGGCTGTTCTATCACTTTCTTTTTCAATATATGCATGCTGGTATCTGCTTTGGCAGTCTACTTAAACTCTCTCTTATCCCCTCTCATAGTTTCTGTTAGGGGTGCACAAATACTGCTAAAGTCTCTAATAAACTTTGTATAGAAACTTGCAAGACCATGAAATGATCTTACCTCTGTCACATTCCTTGGAGCAAGCCATTCAAGGATAGCCTTCACTTTCTCAGTATCCATTTTCAGACCCTCCTCTGAGATAAAAAATCCTAGGTATATCAACTCTTTCTGTACAAAATTGCACTTCTGTATATTGATCAATAACTGCTCCTCACGTAGTTTTTCAAAAACTGTCCGAACATGCAACAAATGTTCATCCAATGTGGTACTAAAAATCAGAATATCATCTAGATACACTATCACGAACTTTTCTAGGAAGTCACGCAATACTTCATTCATCAACCTCATAAATGTACTTGGGTGCATTAGTCAATCCAAACGGCATAACTAACCACTCATACAAACCCTCTCTCGGTTTTAAAGGTCTGTCTTCCATTCATCACCCTCTCGAACACGTATCTGATGATATCCGCTCTTCAAATCAATCTTAGTGAAGTATTTAGCTCCACTCAAGAAATCCATGATATCGTCCATTCTGGGTAATGGAAAGCGATATTTAATAGTAATTTTATTAATGGCTCGAGAATCAGTACACATTCGCCATTCACCATTCTTCTTTGGTGTAAGTACTGCTGGCACTGCACAAGGACTCAAACTTGCCCGAATCAAACCCTTCCTCAACAATTCTTGAACTTGTCGGTTCAATTCTTCATTCTCACCAGGAGACATTCTATGAGCTGCTTTGTTGGGTAAGCTAGATCCTGGTATTAAGTCAATCTGATGACTAATCTTCCTCATAGGCGAAAAACCCTCAGGCACATTTCCTGATATTATATCAGGAAATTTTGCTAACAGATGTTCAACTTCTACGGGAATGTTAGTAGTATCTTCTCTTTTTACATTAGAAATTAATGCATAACACATTGAATCCCTCTTCATACCATCCAAAAATTTTCTGCCATCTACTAAACAAATTCTAGCATTATTGCATACCTTTTCCTCAACCTCCTTTAATGGCTTCAGTTTGTGGTGTACTCCATATTTTTTCAGGGAATAGGTATTTGCATGTCCATCATGCGCTACACGTCTATCAAATTGCCATGGTCTTCCAAGCAACAAATGGCAAGCATCCATCAACAAAATATCACACAGGACCTCATCCTGGTACCTTCCAATTTTGAACTTGACCAAGCATTGTTCACTGACCAATGCTCTATGATCCTTCTGCAACCATGCAATCCGGTATGGATGCGGGTGCTATTTTCTTTTTAGCTTTAATTTAGCTACCATTTCCTCAGAAACCAAATTATCTGTACTACCATTATCAATAATAATATTATAGATTTTACCTGAACATTTACACCTTGTGCGGAACAGGCTTTTCCGTTGATCTGGTTCCTTCTCTTCATTCAACAAAGTTCTTCTGGTGATCATCACTTCTCCGTGCTCGGCTTATTCAGAGTGCTCGGATTCAACACCATCCTCAGCAATTGCAGCTCTGGAATTTCCTTTAGGCCTTCTGTTTGGTGCTTCTTGGTGTTTGGGACACTCATACGATCGATGCCCTTCTTCTCCACAATTAAAATAGGTTCCACGGAATCGGCCTCTGCCATATCCGTGTCCACATCTACCTCTGCCCCTTTGATAATCATTGTTCTGATTACGAGGTCTGTAAGCATTCTCCTCCTTCTATTCCTGGTGGTTGCTGGTTTCACCATTCTATTTCTGATCATCATATTTAATTCCACTGGTTCTTCCACCAGTTCTTCCACCACGACCTCTTCCTCTTTGCTTGTTGTCAAATCTGTGATTCAGTTTCTCTTCTATTTTCAGAGCAAACTGATAAGCATCTTCAATGTTGTTCATTCTAACCAAACTCAATTCCTCTTGCACGCTGGTTCGCAACCCATTTATGTAACGGGCTACTCTTTCCTTAGTTGCTTCCGTATGACCGGTTCTAATAGAAATTTTAAAAATTCCTCGGTATACTCTTTGGCTGATTTTGTTGGACTCGTCAGAACTCTGTATTTTTCACAGCAGATCTAATTCGTAATCTATTGGAATAAATTGCCGTTTTAATTTTTCCACCATGCGATCCCATCTAGAAATCTTCTCTTTGCCTCTACGGTTTCTTTCTAATTGCACTCCTTTCCACCAAATTCCAGCATGTCCTTTTAATTTTGTTCTGGCAAATTTTATTCGATGAGGGTCTTCAACGTCCTCATAATCGAAATATTCTTCCATGTCATTAATCCAGTCGATTAATTATTCTGGATTTAAATTTCCAGCATACGTAGACATGTCAATTTTTGGTCTTTTTCCAATCTATGAAATGGCTTTTATCATTCACGATTCTGCGACACTCATTTCCTCTTCTTTCGCTTCAGACGGATCTTCAACACCGTCATCATCGCTGCGATCTTCTCCTCTCGGCTCTATTCCCCTGCGCAACTCTTCCTGCAATGCTAACAATTGTCGTTGTAATGCACGAAAATCACCTTCAGGAACCACGTTCCTTCCAGTGCCATGATTTCTACGTGGTAGCATTCTGTCTCATGTTTCTCAAAAAAACTCGTAACCCCGATCCTTGTGTGAGCTGCCTCCCATTTGGCGCTTCTGCTCGACATGCTCAGAATCTTACGGCTCTGATACCACTTGATGGGGAGCCAATTTACCACAAATAAAATGATGCTATTTTATTTGAAAGTCACAGTATTCTTAATTTCAACACAGGGAGCTTTTACAATAAAATGTCATGAAAAAACATACACAGTACTTTAAACGTAAAATATAGTCGTAGCCTTCCTTTCTCTCCCCCCAGCCTCCTCCATCCGTCAAAGAAATCCTTTTTATTCTCCATGGTTCGTACTGCACCGCCATTCATAACCGCCTTAACGGTTTCTGAAACGGTCATATGGAACGACCTTAACGACCTTTGGGAACTACCGCTGGAACGACCTTCACGATCTCGAGCACGACCACTGGAACTGCCACGTGGAACACCACCTGGAACTGCCACTTGGAACGCCACCTGGAACTACTACTTTGGCTTTGTCTTTCTTTGTGTTTTTGGCTTTGACAGCAAAGTGTCACGATATCGCGACCTTTCTTTGCGTTTTGGCTTTGGCGGCAAAGGTGTCACGATATCGCGACACTTCTTTGTGTTTTGGCTTTGCCGTCCAAGGTGTCGCGATATCGCGACACTACTTTGAGTTTTGGCTTTTCCGGCCAAGGTGTCACGATATCGTGACACTACTTTGAGTTTTGGCTTTGCCAGCCAAGGTGTCGTGATATCGCAACACTTCTTTGTGCTTTGGCTTTGTCGGCCAAGGTGTCACGATATCACGAAACTTCTTTGTGCTTTGGCCTTGGAGGCCAAAGTGTCGTGATATCGCAACAACTTTGGTGTTGCGATATCACGACCAAAGTTACACTTAGTCATTTTTGCAATTTTGTTTAACTTTCGACCGTGAGTTGCATTTGCCATGGTGCTTCGTAATACGTCGCGATATCGCGATGACATTTGCGTCGCGATATCGCGACCAGAGTTGTATTTGCCATGGTGTTTTGAAATACGTCGCGATATCGCGACGACATTTGCGTCGCGATATCGCGACCATTTGTCGCTTCGACCACGGTGCTCGAAATACGTCGCGATATCGCGACAACTTTGGTGTCGCGATATCGCGACCATTTTTACACTTGGTCATTTTTTTAAATTTTGAACTTTTTCAACTTTGAACTTCTTTTTTTTTTTTTTGGTGATGCAAGATTGCTGCACTGCCCGAGATGCTCCTGCATCAGTCATCCTTAGGACAAGCTTTATTTAGATCTCAAAAATTTATGCATGTGTGAATCCTCCCATTAGGTTTGTGAACATGTACCATGTTTGAGAGCCACTCAGGAAAATTGATGGGTTGAATGAAATCCATATATAATAATTTTTGAAGTTCTTCGTTTACCATGAGCACAATGGTAGGATGTAATCTTCTTAATTTTTGTTTGACCAGTTTTTCATCAGGATCCAAGGCGAGATTGTGAACCACTAAATTGGGGTTAAGGCCAGGCATATTTTTGTATGAACATGCAAATAATTCTTTCTTCATTTCTAGCAATGTTGTAAGCTTATGTTTTTCTTCTTAAAATAGAATTTTTACTAATTTAACTATTTGTGGATTATTTATCTGTACTAAGGTTCACATAAAAATTTTCTTTGATGAGCATATGAGAATTTTCCTCTAGCTAATGGGGATTAGGGACTAAATGAATATCATCGATGACATCATCAAATATTTCTAGCATTGTCTCTTCTACTTCACTATGAAACATAGATGAAGGGAAAGGTAAGGATTGCAAAGGGATGTAAGCATTGGAAGATCTTAACAATTCCTAAAACAATATAAACTTTGATATGGATGACAACGATGAGATCCGGTCCATATCAATAATGCCAATGTCAATAGGAATTGGTTTTTCCAAATCATATGGATTATGGAGGGGTGCCAACAAATCAACAAAAATCATGTTAACTTGTAGGAATTGTGGTTGCGACGTGGAGGGTGGGTTCTGTTGAGGTGTGATTTTGTCTAGTCACAAAGCCACCCGACAAACTCAGAATTATGATTCTCTCTTGAAAAGAATATTATATATCTCCAAGGTTCTTATGTTATATCTAACATTTCATATGTATATACATCAATGAGTACTTGAATAACTCTTGGATTTGTGAACTATTGTTTACAAGGGGCCTGGAATTAGGTAAATGATTTCAAGTTTATCATGTATAACATGCTTTGATATCAATTCAACAAAATAAAATTCGTTTTATGATCTTAGGTTAAAGTATACCAAATTTTATTTCCTCTCTTCAATTTAATGTCTCAAAATGCTTTAAATGAAATTAGCATAAAAAGAATCTAGCATTTTATATTAAATTTCAATTTAACTTTAATAAAAATCAAAGTAAATGAAATTTTATAAACTTGATAAACCTTTGGAACATAATAGATTTATAATCAATTCACTTCCCAAATGTTTATTTGATAAAGCAATCATTTATTCAAACTCCCTTATGAAATTATAAATCAAACCCAGAAGAGGTGAATAAATGAAATAATGTCTTGCCCAATTTATAAGGTTCCAAAACCTTGTCAATGATAAAATCTTAGGGCTTAATATGAAACTAATCTATAAACTTTGGATTTTATGATAAAATAAAGTTTATAAATTAGATTTGCTTATAATATTTATCTTTTGAAATATTTATGAAATTAAATATTCAAAAGAGTAAATGTGATCTCTGGTTTGAAATTTGGATTTTTGAAATAGATAGAACTATATTGTAAATCAAATCCAAATTGAATTTTAGAGATATCAATCCGAGTTCCTCAACCTTATGAAATTAAGGTGAGGAATAGAATATTCATTTATCCCTTCTTAAATTTATTAATTCGAATATTAATTAATGTAATATCCGAATTATAAATTTAATTATAACTTAGTCATATAATTTTACTTTATAAAATTATACTAAGTTATAATATATAGTTTTCAGAATGAAAATAAAATAATAAAAGATTTAAGCTTTAGAAATTAAACTAATGTCTCGGACAAATTCAACAGAACAAATTTCCATTTACAGAATTCTAAAACCAATCCAATGTTCACCAGTATTCACACAGTGAAATCAAATAAATTGATGCAATCTTCTAAGGTATACAAACTATTAAGAAATTGCAATAAGCACTTTATTAATTCCAAATACAGTCTGTGCACAAATCTGGATCCAAAATGCTTAAAACAATTTATAAAATCTTACAATAATTTCCATTGTTCTGCAAATGGCCTTCTCTGTTTTCCTCCAACGAATGTGTAGCTTTGCTCCTTCCAATCGTTCCTCTCCTTCTCTGTATAAAATGTCCGACCCTTCCCATGAATCTCAATGATTTATTTATAATTTGAAAAGTTTAGTTATTCCGTTTCATCACCGGGAACAGATTTTATAACGATCTTCTTCAAATCCTTGCCCTTGTATTACCTGCATAATGAAACAATAATCATAATATCAAAACAAAACCAAACTTTACTTTCCCATAACTTTCTTTTTTTCAAAAGTATTTCAAAGTTCTCATATTGCTAAATTAACCCGCTATTTTTTTGGTGAAATTGATATCTGGAATCTTGCAAGTTTGGTATCATTAGAAAGAGAATATTCATATCTTCTTACCAAGTTTTGAATGAGATCAAACGGAGTTGTCTACCTCAAGATATGTCCATTTCAATTTTGCATTAATTTTAGGGTTAACCCTAAAATAAAATTTAATTATTTAAATGAAAATTAATCATTTAAACCTTTGAAAATGATTTTAATCAAATTATTTCATTTAAACCTTTGAAAATGATTTTAATCAAATTATTTGATTTGAAATAATGCAATTAATATGCAAATAATCAAAATATTCAGTTTTGAAGCATTGCAACTACATTCAAACCTTCAAAATGCAAATATGTCAGCAATTCCAAAGTGAAAGCAAATTTTCCAAGACCTTGATGCGAGCAAAATCAGATAAACAAAAATTTCCCGAAATCACAAAATTTAAGGTGGGTCCCCAATTTTGGGGTCATTGTGAAGGACGTCACAACATTGGCGACTCTGCTGGTAAATGTCCCTGGACATTTTAGACTAAAAACCAAACTTTGAAAACACACAAAACATGAACATTAGAATCACAAGCATTGATAAGCATCCAGAGAATGAGAATAGACCAATACAAATATGAATTACCGGAATCATAGATGATTTATGTAGAATGTGATGTATTATTGGTTGGGATCATGTGATATGTATTAATGATCATTTTCAATATAAATCTTTGTTTTGGCCATGCTTGTCATCATACTTTAATCAGGGGCCCTAAAATTAACATTCATGAAAATAAGATGATATGAAAATGATATGATATAAACTAAAACATGTATTAACAGGATGTAATAATATGAATGACATGTTTTACAGAGACTCAAACACTCTAGTACAATAAACAAACACACTAAAACTTATCTAACCCTCTTAGGACCAAAAGTGTGTGTTGTGAGTTCCTTACCAGATCAAGAGCTCAGTTATGACCTTACTATCATCCAGAACCAGTGTGTGCGCAAGTGAGTTCATTACCTCATTTTGACCAAAATGATTAAACTTGTTATGAAAGAAACACAAGGCTAGCCTGCCCATTTGAAATGATCATAGGTCTCGCTTTTCAATGAGACATATCGCCACGCATGAGCATACTCCACTGCCAGTCAAGCGTCTATAGCCCTGGTGGAGGTTAACCCCATAGTCCATATTTTGACTTTTGATTGCTTGAACCTTGGGGATGACTACCCTTCCTTCTGACAGACGAGTAGTACGAATCCTTACGATCCATTGATAAATGATGTGTTTAGCTTTAAATTTTGATTTCTTGAACCTTGGGGATGACTACCCTTCCTTCTGACAGACGAGTAGTACGAATCCTTACGATCCATTGATGAATGATGTAAATAGACTTAGAGCTTTGGGGAATTGGATTCTCAACCGAAGTATGATGAGAATTTAACCCTATCCTTACTACTCTGACTTTGTTTGGATTTTCAAATATTTATGATAAAAATTGAATTTTATGGACTATGTTGCATGATAGGACTGACAAGGATGGCCCTTTTCACCTTACACTTTCTTCCAAGGATGGTTTTGACCATTTTACCCGAAATGGTTTTAATATGCATGAAATGTGTTTGGTTCCAGATAATTTCAACATCAGTCCCCGATCTCAAGACCTATTTAGTGTATATTGTGCAATGATCCTAAGAGAATCTGACATGCTTTTCGGTGGTTGCCTACCATACTAGAAATGGCTGAGTGACTAAAACATTTAGGAATCCTGAAACTATGGTGTGTAAACATGAATCTTTTGTCTTTTACAATTTTGTTCAAAATGCCTTTGTGAAAGTGCCCCTGATTAAAGCAACATGACTTTTGATAAAACCAATTAAAACTTTTGAATTTTATAAATGATCTTTCTATGGGATATGAAATATGGAATGCGAGGGTGATGTATGCAATATTATGAAATGTGTTATGAAATGCGAGTGCATGTAAGGATATGAATTTTTTGCGATAAAATTCTAGTTTTTCATACTTGCTTTATCTTTGTTCACATTCATAAGGACATAAATAAATACCTCATTTTACTTTTTTATAGGTTTCACAGGTCCTCAAACTAGGTAGCTTTACCCTATTCTTGAAAGACTCACCTAAAATTTTACCAACTTGAAACACATTTATTTAAGAAATTCCAACACGATCTGGCGAGGTTCATCTGTCATTAAGCTCAACAACAAAACATTACAACAACAAATACAACAATGATCATTACAAAAACAAACACAACAACCAACACAACAATACAACAAATAACACAAGACACCAACACATCACACAACAAAAATGGTATATACAATAATGTACAAATAAGATTCATTCTCCTATGTTTAAGCTTGAAAATAATGCTTTAGATGATGCCCATTCATAGGAAGCGACAAGTTCTCTCCACTTAAAGTTTTCAATCTAAATGCATTTTCTCCTAAAATTTCCAAAATTTGATATGGGCCTATCCATAAATTATCAAACTTCTGGTGATCCCCCCTCTTTTCATGCGCTTTATCCCACAACAACACCAAGTCAGATATTCGAAAAGCTTTTACAGTTGCCCATTTATCAAACCAACGTTTTACCACATCCTGATGCTTACTAAAGTGAAGTAAGGCTTCCTCACATTTTTCATCAAGTTTAAGAAGATTCACTAAATGGGATTCAACTTTATCATCAGTTTCAAGGTAATATTTCATAAACTGCAAAGTTTGGAGCTTAAGATTAGTGGGAAATAATGGATCCTATCCATATACTAAATGATAAGGAGATGTTCCTATGGATTCTTTGATTCTGATCCTATCTGCCCATAATGCAAATTTAAGTTTTGTATGCCATTCCCATGGATTATGTTCAAGCAACCTTTTAATGACTGACAACAAGTTCTTATTGGTAGATTCGATGAGACCATTACCTTGTGGGTAGTAATTCGAGGTAAACTTCAGACTTACCTTGTTGTCATAGGCCCATTCTGCTAAATGAATGGATGCAAAGGCAGAACCATTATCACTAACAATAGCATTAGGCATACCAAACCGAGTGATAATGTTTTCTTCCAAGAATCGGACCACGACCTCTGTAGTGCAGTTTGTTTTCAAAATCGCTTTTGACCATCTAGTGCAATAATCAGTGGTAGTCAAAATGTACTTGTGTTGTGCAGAAGAATTTAGACTAATTTCTCCCACAAAATCGAGCCCCCATTGAGCGAATGGTCTTGATTCAATCACAGGCTGCAACGACATTGGTGCATTTCTCTCATGATTTGTAGCAACCTGGAAAACATGACAATGATGAACATGAGAATGTACATCTTTAAACAAATGGGGCCAATAATAGCCCGCTCTCAAAATTTGATGTGCAGTTGCATTTGCGGAACCATGACCAGTACCAAATTTACCATGAAAATCATCTAATACCTGTGAGGCCTCATTCTTATTAAGACATCGAAGATAAATACCTTCGTGATTCTTTCTATACAAGACCCCTATTTTAATCATGAAGTTAGCACATTTTAACCTCAGAGATCTTCTTTGAGTGGCATTTAAATTTGGAGGGGTTTTACCATTGAGAAGAAAGTACACGATGTCTTTGTACCAATCATCATTTGTGATTTCTTCCACCATGTACTGATGACAGCTGATTTGGGGATCGATTTGAGCCAGGGTTTTGGATAATCCCTGACCTCGAACTATCTTCATTGGCTGGATTTCCAAGTCATATTCCTGCAATGTAGAGATCCATTTTCCTCGCCTTTCACCCAACTCATTCTGCAAATACATCATTTTAATTGCAGGGTCAGGTACTATTGCAAATACTTGACTATGCAAAAGATAATGTCTAAATTTCTTGATAGTTTTGAATAAGGCATACATTTGTTTGTCAAGAATTGAGAATCTCACCTCTGCATCTTTGAAAGGTTTGCTTACAAATGCAATTGGATTTTCAACATTACCTTCACTTTTTTGAGTGAGCACACTGGCAAATGAATGTTCTGAAGCAAATGAGTAAATGTAAAAGGGCTTCTTATAGTCTGGGCTTACCAACACAGGTGCTTTTGAAATTGCATCTTTCACATTTTGAAATGCATTCTTTGCTTCATTGCTCCAAGACATGTTAGCATCCTTCTTCATCATGTTATTCAATGGATTGACAATTTCAGCAAAACCAGAAATAAATTTACGTAAAAAATTAATCTTCCCAAAGAAAGATCTTAATTCTTTTTTGCTTCCTGGTAGCTGAATATTTTGTATGGCACTTATTCTTTCAGGATCTATGGATATGCCATCTTTAGAAATCACGTGACCCAATAATTTCCCTTATGTTAGGCCAAATATGCATTTTTTAGGATTCAGAGAAATTCCATGTTCTCTACATTTTTGTAAGACCTTCCTCAAATCCCTAACATGGTCATTTCTATTTTTGGAAAATATAGGAATATCATCAACATAAACAACAATGCATTTACCTATCAAATCTCGAAATGTGAAATCCATTGCTCTTTGAAATGTGGCACCTGCATTTAATAACCCAAATGGCATTCTTCGATAAGCAAATGTTCCCCATTTGGTTGTGAAAGTTGTTTTCATTCGATCTCTAGGATCAATTAGTATCTGGTTGTATCCTGAATATCCATCTAGGAATGACATCATTTCAGATCCATTTACCATTTGTAATATGCTATCTATGGATGGTAATGGATAGTTATCTTTTTGTGAAGCTTTGTTCAGATTCCTAAAGTCAATGCATAACCTAATTTCACCAGTTTTCTTTCTGACAGGCACAATGTTAGCAACCCATGTAGAATGCCTAATTGGAAAAATGATCTTGGCATCTAATAAATTTTTAACTTCTTTTTCAATGAGAGGTTCTAGAAGTGGGTTAACCGGTCTCTGTTTTTGCCTAAATGGTTTTGCATCTGGCTTTAGGGGAATTGTGTGAGTTATAATGTTTTGATTATATGTTTTGAGATCTTTATAACTCCACGCTATCACATATTTGTAATATTTTAAAGCATGCATGATACCTTCCTTTTATTTAGATGTAGTAGCTTTACTTATGAGAATATTTTGTGCTTCATTTGACTCACCAATATTATAAGCATCATAAGCATCTTGAGGTAAAGAAATCTTGCTACATTGTTTAGTTTTGTAACCTATATCGAAGAGTTTTTCTAAAGAAAGCATACCTTGAGGGATATTATTGACCTTAGTCATTTCTTCACTTTCGTTGATGTCCTCATGCAATATTTCATCCTCATCAATAACCTGGTTTTCAAAAATACCAGAGTTAGTTACAAAATTAAAGATATGCCTGTCACTCTCAAAAACTTGAAAATTATTTACATTATCTGGAACTGAGGGACAAGGCATGAGCTCAATCATAAATTTTTTAAGCTTTTTATTGTCGATTGGATTGAGCGTACCTGTGGCAATGGCTAATGCATCTGCAACACGGTTTCCCTTACGAGAAATCAAAGCAATATTAAAGGCCAAAAATTCATCAATTAAGCTTCTAACTCTATTCCTATAATGGATTAATCTTTTATCATTGCAAGAATATTGACCCTTAACCTGTTTAACTACTAGCTGTGAGTCTCCTAAAACTTTTAAGCATTTGATACCCTTACTCAAAGCTAGTTGTAATCCACAAACCAATGCCTCATATTCTGCTGAATTGCAAGTACAAGGGAATTGTAAATGATAAGCATGAAATGAGGTCTTACCTTTGGGGCTTATGAGTTCCACCCCAACACCACTACCTTGCCTGGATCTAGATCCATCAAATTTTAATATCCAGACAAGATTATTCTCTACAAGTGATTCATTAGATATATCTTGCACTTCTGAATCCCTTGCTCTTTCGATTACGTCCAAGGTGAATGTACCTAATTCTATTTCAGTATACAAAATTTCATTTGTTCCTTTATTGTAATCTGTGATAAGTTCTTTGAGTCGAGGCTCTCGATCTACTCGAATTTGATTTGCCACTCCTTTCCAAGGTAGCCACATGTGTGAGAAATCTATCGAGAAGTAACCGTTCAAGTTCCTGCTCCAATCCCTGCTCAACAATAACCCATATTTAGCATAAATGTCAACAACTTGAATATCAATGTATTGCTGAATTCTGGGTTCTGAGGCAATTTGAATGAAAATATTTTTCAACATACCTACCACATTCACCTCTGTTTTGTCTAATTGGACAACTATTTTGTTAGTCTTCGTAGGAGTGAGTCCTAATTTTTGGCAAACAGAGTATGGCATTACGTTACCTGATGCTCCTGAATCCACCATGCAATTGTGTACATTCTTTCCTGCAATTCGAACTATTAGCAGAAAAGGTAAAGCTTCTTCTTTTTCTTTTTTAGCAAAATATTTAACCTCAGTAACATCATTGTTTTCTTTTGCTTCTTGAAATCCTAGATTTTGCATTAACAATTGTCTTTGTTCAGGTAACTGACAAGCATCATACAGGTTAATGCTAGCCTTTGTTTTCTTCAAATCGTCAATAATGTTATAACTTGTAGATTCCTCATTTTGGGTCTTTGACATGTTTTTTGGAATCACCTTTTCCTTTTCAGGCAAAGGTGGTGGAACAGGGTTGTTATTAGATTTGACATCAGGTGGCACGTTCAAATTCTTAGGAGGGGTAGAAGATGTGTTATAAACTTTACCTCTACTCCACAAATGATAGCCATGAGTTAGCTTCTTGTATTGTTTTAGAGTGTGTACTTCTTCCACCAACTCATCCTCTTGTTCACTTTCTTCTTGTTCTTCAATTTCATCCGGTTCACAAATGTCTACTACAAAAGTTGAACTCTTACCTTTGCTTGTGCTAGCCTCATCCACATCATTATCTGGAACTAATTCCATTTTATTCAAATCCTGTTGAATGTAATTTGCAACACAACTAAATTCATTGCATTCTAATTCATTATGTTCATTTGTACCATGCAGTCTACACCAATTATCGAACACTACTTCTATGAGATTAACAATATTGGCTTTTGAGTTTGAGCTAGAAGCTCCATTATTGTTAGCCACAGGGGTTGGTACACCTCCATTATTTGGTCTCGTGTTAAAATGTTTAGGTCTTTGCATGGTATATCTTCGATTAGGTTGAACATTTTGATTATTTTGCTTCTGCATTTGTACCACATCATTACTCAACTTAAGGCACATTCTTTCTAAATCTGCTACTTTTTTGAGATCAGGAGTATCATTAGCAGATTGATTTTGGTTTTGAGTTGCAACATTTGGGTTTGGTGGAACATTCTGAATAGTTGGATTCAACCAACTAGAAGTGTTTTGATTTGACATGTTTGGTTGAGGATTCAACCAATTCTGATTAGGAACATTTTGATGAAGTACCATATTTATTTGAGGCATAACATGGGGTAAATTTTGGTTATGTAACATGCTTTGATTTACCCATGGGTTAGAATTCATAGAATTTGTTTGATTTTGCATGTTTTGCATAAACATCGGATTCCCCTGTTGCATTTGTAAATTTTGTAAATTTTGAGTGAACATGGGATTGTTTTGTGTTTGCAAATTCTGAAATTGATTCAAGTTTTGATTTGGGATGACATTTCCAAATGCATTAAATTGTGATGCATCATTTCTAGTTTTCTGTGCAACATAATGACTTTCTAGCAACATTTGATTATTTTGTGGTGCATAAGCCATTTGATTTGGTATTTGAGGTATCATGTTTAACATTGGAGTTTGATTCATCAAAGCATTATTAATCATGGGTATTTGATTTTGCATACCTGGATATCCGATCGAAGGTAGTTGACCAAGCCCGCAACTCGAAGGCATCATTTGTTGTTCCACCAAAAGAGCTTCCATGTATGCTCCTATGAGTGTCATTATTTATCCTGTTCTTCTGACGAACAACGTCGTTAATGGATCCAATGATCCAAAATAAACTTGGATTGTGGTATCTTCTGCAACATTGTAAGGAGCAGTTAGTCATGAATACATTTTATGGAACCTAGTATTAAATAACCGCAAAGGTTCGTTAGGTTCCCTACGAGTAGAAGCAAACTATAAATAAACAGTAGCAGGATCAATCGCAAGTTTAAACTGAGCAATAAAAGCATTTTTGAGCATATCCCATGATGTTATTGAATTAGCAGGTAAAGAAACATACCAATCATAGGCTATTTCATCTAATGTTAGAGGAAATAACCTACAAGCGATGTCTTCATGTTCGATTTGTAGTCTAGATATGGCATCAATGTATGCTTGTACATGTTCTTCCGCCATGCGAGTACCATCATGTTTATACCTTGGCAAGTGCTTCTCCACACTTTTTGGCAAGTCATGAGCAACACCTGCTATATTCAGTGGACTTCGTTGATTACCCAGCCATGCCAGGTTTCCTATAGGTGCGACAACCATATTGATCTATGGGGAGTTAACAAGTGCACTAGGACTAGCGTTAGGGATATTAGGCAGAATCACAGTTTGTGTTTTACTTCGTCTATGTCTTTTAGTGGGTGATAGGCTCTGAAATATAGTAGACCCAGTTGACTTAGACCTAGTGATAATTTCCTTAGACTCCAGTTTATGTCTAAGTCTCACTAGCAAAATGTAATACTTGAAATGTTTAGAATAAATCAATATGATTAGGCAAATTCAAGTATATAATTTTGAGAAACAATAAATTGTATAAAAATGAAATCAAGTACCAGTTTTATCAGGCCCTCCTTCTAGCACCAATTTGTTGAGGTGTGATTTTGTCCAGTCACAAAGCCACCCGACAAACTTAGAATTATGATTCTCTCTTGAAAAGAATATTATATATCTCCAAGGTTCTTATGTTATATCTAACATTTCATATGTATATACATCAATGAGTACTTGAATAACTCTTGGATTTGTGAACTACTATTTACAAGGGGCCTGGAATTAGGTAAATGATTTCAAGTTTATCATGTATAACATGCTTTGATATCAATTCAACAAAATAAAATTCGTTTTATGATCTTAGGTTAAAGTATACCAAATTTTATTTCCTCTCTTCAATTTAATGTCTCAAAATGCTTTAAATGAAATTAGCATAAAAAGAATCTAGCATTTTATATTAAATTTCAATTTAACTTTAATAAAAATCAAAGTAAATGAAATTTTATAAACTTGATAAACCTTTGGAACATAATAGATTTATAATCAATTCACTTCCCAAATGTTTATTTGATAAAGCAATCATTTATTCAAACTCCCTTATGAAATTATAAATCAAACCCGGAAGAGGTGAATAAATGAAATAATGTCTTGCCCAATTTATAAGGTTCCAAAACCTTGTCAATGATAAAATATTAGGGCTTAATATGAAACTAATCTATAAACTTTGGATTTTATGATAAAATAAAGTTTATAAATTAGATTTTCTTATAATATTTATCTTTTGAAATATTTATGAAATTAAATATTCAAAAGAGTAAATGTGATCTCTGGTTTGAAATTTGGATTTCTGAAATAGATAGAACTATATTGTAAATCAAATCCAAATTGAATTTTAGAGATATCAATCCGAGTTCCTCAACCTTATGAAATTAAGGTGAGGAATAGAATATTCATTTATCCCTTCTTAAATTTATTAATTCGAATATTAATTAATGTAATATCCGAATTATAAATTTAATTATAACTTAGTCATATAATTTTACTTTATAAAATTATACTAAGTTATAATATATAGTTTTCAGAATGAAAATAAAATAATAAAATATTTAAGCTTTAGAAATTAAACTAATGTCTCGGACAAATTCAACAGAACAAATTTCCATTTACAGAATTCTAAAACCAATCCAATGTTCACCAGTATTCACACAGTGAAATCAAATAAATTGATGCAATCTTCTAAGGTATACAAACTATTAAGAAATTGCAATAAGCACTTTATTAATTCCAAATACAGTCAGTGCACAAATCTGGATCCAAAATGCTTAAAACAATTTATAAAATCTTACAATAATTTCCATTGTTCTGCAAATGGCCTTCTCTATTTTCCTCCAACGAATGTGTAGCTTTGCTCCTTCCAATCGTTCCTCTCCTTCTCTGTATAAAATGTCCGACCCTTCCCATGAATCTCAATGATTTATTTATAATTTGAAAAGTTTAGTTATTCCGTTTCATCACCGGGAACGGATTTTATAACGATCTTCTTCAAATCCTTGCCCTTGTATTACCTACATAATGAAACAATAATCATAATATCAAAACAAAACCAAACTTTACTTTCCCGTAACTTTCTTTTTTTCAAAAGTATTTCAAAGTTCTCATATTGCTAAATTAACCCGCTATTTTTTTTGGTGAAATTGATATCTAGAATCTTGCAAGTTTGGTATCATTAGAAAGAGAATATTCATATCTTCTTACCAAGTTTTGAATGAGATCAAACGGAGTTGTCTACCTCAAGATATGTCCATTTCAATTTTGCATTAATTTTAGGGTTAACCCTAAAATAAAATTTAATTATTTAAATGAAAATTAATCATTTAAACCTTTGAAAAGGATTTTGATCAAATTATTCATTTAAACATTTGAAAATGATTTTAATCAAATTATTTGATTTGAAATAATGCAATTAATATGCAAATAATCAAAATATTCAGTTTTGAAGCATTGCAACTACATTCAAACCTTCAAAATGCAAATATGTCAACAATTCCAAAGTGAAAGCAAATTTTCCAAGACCTTGATGCGAGCAAAATCGGATAAACAAAAATTTCCCAAAATCACAAAATTTAAGGTGGGTCCCCAATTTTGGGGTCGTTGTGAAGGACGTCACAACAGGTTCTCTTGCTCCCGCTATTAAGTGGTAATTAATGTCAAATTTGATGCCTTTGATTTATATGGTTTCTTTATGTGTTTCTATATTAGTTTTTATATGAGCATTTTTGCTTACATTGGTAGTTGTTGTTTTATGAGCACTTTCACTCATTTTAGTTGTTGTTGCTTGTTGGCACTTCTGCACCTAATTCCAATGGGTCACTATTATTGAGTGGCACCCTCTTACCACATTATAGACCCTCTATTGAGTTGTTGTTATCTTGCTATTAGAAGCCCTATTTCTAAGAAATGGTTGTGTATCCAAGGTAGATCAGCATCTGCAAAATGTACACATATACCTTTCTCTATGAAGCCATTTGTTTTATTGGAGTCAGACCCTATTTTCCAATTGCAAGTTTTTATTTGTTGTTTTTTCTTGCTATCTTCTGGCAGATTTTTTTATTGTTGGTTGGGGCTTTAGTTTAGACTTCTTTGACTTGCATTTTGTAGATTCTAGCTTTCTACATGGTTGGCTTATGCTTTTTTTTTGTTCTTTTATCTGTGCTACCTAAACTTGAGTAAGAGCTATATTCTTTTATTTAGTTAAGTATGGAAGCTTACGGATTATGTTTTTATATTAAATAAAAGAATATAAGAAATCTTCTTCTATGGGAATTTGCATTTGAAAGTTAGATTTGGCTTTGTTTAGTTGTAACTTGAAGTTGCTTACTTATATTAGATTAACTCTTTTAATTGATATTTCCTCTTATGAGGATATTAGAGTAAAATCTTGGATTTTCTATGTTAATGTTGGAAATTTGGGAAATTTTGGTTTATAAAGAAAAATGTTATAATGTATTTCTAAGACTTGAGTAGTTAGGAAATCATTATAGATAGAAGTATGGGATTCTCTCATCGGTTGTCTTTTAAAATGTATTGTGCATGTTAGGCTTGAAAATTACATTAAGCACATAAATATGAAGCATGGAATCTACTCTTGGTTTTTTTTATTGTTATATATAGTGCATTGTTATCATAGATCATGTTAAGTTTCCTTGCATAATGAGCTATATTAATCCTTACATGAAGAAGATCATGGAAGGAAGGTGGTGTAATGACCATTTAGGCATAATGGCCTAGTTTTATCATGGACTGGGGAAAGGACATGTAAAGGATATTATTACCTTGTATTGTTAGATGAAATCCTCCATTTATATTTGTATAGAATGATAGGTTTGTAAAAATAGAAATAGTTGATTTTGAAAAAAATAGCAAGGAAATTTTTTAAGTGTGTTATTTATTATGCCAAGTAATTTTATTGCTTTGGAGAAATGAATGATCTTGTGATCTACTTTGATGGTTTATTTGGTAATTGTTATGATTAATTGATTTGTGAAAACTATGAAATCTTTTGTATAGTACTTAGATCAATTTAAAACTTTGAGTTTGGTAGCTTTATGTTGAAGCATATGTTTATGGATGATATAATTTATTTTCTCCAAGTTTTAAGATGATTCTATAAGTAAGTTAATTTTTAAAAATTAAGTAAATGTTTTAGAGAGAGTTATTATTTATTGTTATTTGCCTTCATGTTTTTAAGAAAAAAATAGGAGTTTCTTGGAAAAATTTAGATCCCCTTTAGCGCCCATGTCTAAAAAATAACCCAATCCTAGGAGGAGTTATGTCGATACAATAACTAGGTAGAAATGAGTCCTAAAATAATTTATGAGGGATGAAATAGCTAGATACTCATAAATATAGAATGAGTTGTAAGAATACAATAGCTAGATACTTGTGAATTGATACAAATTGGACAATGACGATTGGGTGTTCCATAACTAGGTAGTTATTGGAATCAATCATAGTATATTAGTGGTGGTCCCTTGAACAATTAGGTTTGGGTGATCATGTTCATTAATTAAGGTGAATTAGTGACCTTGGTTAGCCCAGGAAGGTTTGGTAACTAAGCACCAAGGATTTATGCCTGATTAACCTACCTATATGGAATTAGGGTATGGCTAGGGAATAGGAATTTCCCTTTAAGTATTATGGGCCTTAAAGGATAATCCCTACACTATGGTCACAATGTTCTATGCTGGTGAGGGTATGGCAAAGGTGGGGGGACAAAATTGGCATCCTTCTAAATGATGAGTTTTAGTAAGGTGAACCCTAAAAAATAAGGGAGGTTAGCCACTCTTGTCCACTAAGTATTATCTATAGCAACTTGAACTCAAATGTGGTGAAGCTTTGTGATTGCTAATAGAAAAACATTGGGACTTTTGAGAACCTTACTTGTGTAAAAAAATAATATCTCTTGGGTTGTCATTTGGGATTGCTATAGTTACACCAAATATACACTTGGACTTAAGGTGAATCTTATACTCCTTAAGCCATTCGAAAATTTACCTTAAGTATTTGAAATTATCTTCTCTTTTTATTGATCATCATAAGATCATCAACATAATCTTCCATGATATTGTGAATCATATCATGAAATATAAATATTTGTAGAGGGGGAAAATTTCCCTACCACATACAATTCCTAAAAATATTTGATCCACAAAGATAGAAAGCTTAATGGGGTGAAGTGGGGGTATGTTGTTATCTACACTTGGTGCTAGGGGGAAGGGTTCACCAAGAACGGTTTTAGGACTTGATCCAAGTCCTCAGGATTTTGAGATAGTTTGATGTATTCAGTTTCAAGCAATCACCTAAGTTTGGCCTTTCTAGATATATGCTATGAAATATAAAGGACAATGCAAAAAATAGAATGCAAGAATACAAGAGCTAACCTAATATGATTCTTCCTTTGAATGCTTGCTAATCTAGGGTTTTATCTAAAAAACCTTTAAAGCAAAGGCACGAAGTAAATACACAATATTAATCCTAGATGCACACTATATGCTTTTCACTTTTTACATACCTATAATGAATATACAAATTATATTTATGATCAATAGGGAAAATATAACACTTATCTTGACCAGTGATTGACCTAACCTTTTCTGCATCTTATCCAATGATATCATAAATACCTATTTTTGCAAGATAACTTATGAAACATTTTAAAATGGGATTAGAATTAGGAGGATTACTTAGGCTACTATACAACAATACTTGGAGGTGCAGTAGACAAGCTCCATAGGTCCTTTTAGATGACCTTTGGAAAAAAATCCAAAATTGACCTTTGGAGAATTAATCATAAAATAAAAATGCAACTACAGAGAAACAGAAACAAATTATACTATCATGCCATAGATGTAATTTAGAAAATACTCGTACAATTAGAATTTGACAAATACCCCCAGTTCAGTCTTGGTAAAAATCATGCCTTGTAGATAGTTGGCACGATAATTCTACAGGCAAAATCATGCATCGTCAAAATAGGGTACGGTTTTGTTTCTTTGAGCAAAAACCCTAAATTAGGGTTAGCGAAGTCACACCTAACCAGGACAGGGTACGATTTCACTTCAAACACACACAAAATAAAAGATAGATGGAGAACATAAATGAATGCAGAAAATAAAGTATGCAAAACGTAATGGATGGTGCAGAAGTAGGCAGAAGAGATCAAGGTATCCAAATAAACATTCTCTTTCTTTTTGAACCACAACACGAATCCACCAAACCACATGGTAATATAAAATAATGCAGCAAAATATTAAATCTAAAATTTACACTTTAAGGTTAGCTTGTAGAAAAAATAGGAAGCAAAGTGAAAGTAAAAATGTGAGCACAATTCAATCATAAGAATTTTGAGCTTAATTATGTGTCTAAAATCATCATTTTTGAAGAGTGAGATTAACCCTTCCTTTTATAAATGAATATCGGGGCAAAAAGAGTGAGAAAAAAAACATAGGATGATCCCAAGCATGCTAGAAAAAGGTTAAACCCGAGTTTTAATTATTAAAATCCTAAAATGGCAAAATCGTACCCCATGTCGATGGGGTGCGATATCGCTTCTATGAAATCGTGCCCTATCGTAACCATGTGAAATTTTGCTAAAAATGCTAAAGAAGGTAAGGTAGGGTCAAAAGAGGCCTACCCTTGTCTAATGCAAGGGTTAGGGACCTCTTAAAGGCTCTAAGGAAGATTACCCACTGAAAGTGGGTCAATTTTCCATGTCTACATTTTGCCCCCTCTTTGATGCATTTAAGGCCAAGTAAATGCATCAAAGAAAGGATGTAGGCACACTCACTAGAAGAAAATAGCAAGAAAAAATGGGATGGTCATTTTAGAAGAAAGGGGTGGGGCAAAAATAGTGTCATTCCATACACTTTCTTGTTTTGCACGTGAATCAAGGTAGTAGGGATATTAATGCCTCTATAGGCCAGGGTGCCCCCTCGAGTTTTTATGAAGATGACATATCTCATAAAAAATCAAAAGAATTGACACAGAAGAAGAAAGAGAGAAAGAATGAAAACTAGAGAAAATAATGGTAACAAATAGAGTTTAAAAAATATGAAAAAGGGTAAAACCCTAATTCATTTTCACCATGCGTTGGCAGAGAAATGGCTTTGAGGAGAAAAATAAATTGCATTATTAGTTCATCGAGCAGTAGTCACAAGGGGTGAAACCAGGGCACGAGAGCGAGTAAGTACCAAATTCTTCCCTTCTGATGCAAATGTTTTTTTGTTTTTCATGAATTTTGAGGGTAGAATCTAGGGAATTTCACCATTTTTGATGATGCAATTTACACTCGACCTGGGTACATTTTCATGGCCCAACCATGATTTGTTCCAGTTGAAACATGATGAAAATCATGGATGGATAAAATTGTACGCAAATTTGTTAAATCACGTCTCCTAAAATGGAGGGCACGATTTCACTAAAAACCAAGAAAAAGGAAAAAAAAGAAAGCAAAAACCACCACAGAAGGAAAAAGAGGAACAACAACCAACTGTGAAGTGCGAATTACAAAATTGTGATCAACTTTGTGTTTGGATTTGAAATTATATATTTTATTATTTTTATTTTTATTTATGAAACTAATTTGATTTTATTTATCTGTGAATGCAACTAGGTATCCTTGAGAGTCAAGAGTGGAGGGCAGGAGCTCTAGTGGCAAAGCTGAATACACTAGGATAGGTGGGGAGGTATTGGCTAGAGGTGGTGGGGCTAGACCACCTAGTGAGGATGCCTTGCATTGATACAAAGAGGGCTATGCTAAAATCCCTAGAAGATAGGTGGTACCCAAAGTCCTCTACTTTTTGGTTATCCATAAGAGATCTCACCGTCACACTGGAGGATGTGTGGTGGATCTTGTGGATCCCTATCAATGGGATAGTAGTTTATGGAGCATGAGGATGGATGGCCACAATACAACTATTCTCGATAGGTTTTACCCACCAGGTGTGAGAGAGCACCATATCAATCGATGATCTAGTGGACCGCTATTGGGAAGATACTCTAACTGTCATGCTCTATGGGGTTGTGGTTGAGCTACTGATGTGCCATACCAATAGGCAACACTTACCATGGACAATGGAAAGAATAGTGGTAGACATGCATGATCAAGATATTCAATTTGCATGGGATCCATATGTGTTGGACCATCTATACAGGATGTTGTACATCATGTATAAGTGATGTACAATATTGATATGTACGCCAATACTCCATGTGTGGTTTTGGGAGCACATTGTGATACAAAGACTAGAGGTACTACCAGGTCCACTGCCTAGCCTAGAGTGGCCAGTAACATACAAGTGGTCAAAGTCCCTAGAGAGGATCGCAAGGACCTATGCAAGGAACCTACCACTAGCGAGGTAGGTGATTGATAAAATTCAGGAGGTAAATATCATCTGGTGGCCATGGTAGCTTCACCCTAGGTGGGATGAGGATATGACAGAGCTAACTAGGATACATAGGATCAGGTGGTTGATGTCAGATAAGGGGGAGTCGAAAGTCTTCAAATTTGAGTGAGTCCTTCAATAGCACAAGATTTTATATGGAGTCCTAGACCTGAGGAACTACTAGTACTAGAGGGTGACCCGAGATCTAGCAGGGATGGTAGATGATCTAGACCTCACCATGTGGGATGAGGAGGATATGGTGTTGGAAAGTTGAGCACTTTGGTTGTCATTGATGTCAAAGTTTCATGGTCATTGATGTCAAAGGTTAATATGCTATGAAAGCAAGGCAAGGTTCTCTCCAAAGCACTTAGGACCATGGGTTCTAAGTTAATGAATAATGATGTTTGAAGGAGGCTTGAAGACCTAATTTTAAGACTATGTGCAAGAGAGTAAGTTAAAAAGAATAATATTTTAATATTATAATATCTTGGCCATATGGGCCCTTCAAAGAGAATATTGGATAATGCATTGGTCAAAGGTTTTATGAAGAAGCTAAGTATATTATTTAACACTAAGGTTAAATAATATAATTAATTAATATTTAAGCCTAAGGTTAAATATTAATAAAAATAATAATTAAATTTGAAGCGCCAATTTCAAATTGCAAGTGAGCCAACGTCAAAATACAAAAAGGCATGTGTATTTATAGGCTAAAGTTTAGCCTAAGCAAAGGTGTTCGAAAAATATTATCAACTCCCAAATTATTTCCTTGCTCAATTTTCATTCGGACGCGGTGGAGGAAAAGACAATAGTTCTCACATTTTTTGGAGCAGCGCATTGGTCAAAGTAGGAAGGAGATTGTTTCCACCCGAAGTGAGGTGGTAGCTGAGCTGGCAAGCTTGGCTTGCGCAATGCGTGGAGGGCAGAAGATGTTGAGTTTGATTCGCGCGAAGGTATTTTCATCTGCATGATCAGATTTTGGTTTTAGCACTAGAGGTGGAGAATATCAAGGAGCTCATGCTCCTTTGGTTCATGTGGGTAGCTAGCTCACGTGGTGATTGCCCTTGTGTTAGGGCATGGCAGCCAATGAGGTCACGGGTTCAAGCAGTGGTGACAATGCTTTGAGGAGGATTAAAATTTTGTTAAGGTATGTATTATGTGCCTTGGTTTGGGAGTCATAAGGATTGATTAAATATTTTTATGTGCCTTGGTTTGGGAGTCATAAGAGTTGATTAAATATTTTTGATGTGCCTAGCTAGGGAGTCATAAGGGTTTTGTCATTATTTTTGATGTGCTTGGCTAGGGATTTATAAGGGTTAGATAATATTTTTTTTGTGAAATGGTTAAGGAGCTATAAGGATTAGTAGGGTATTTTGAATATTATTTTTCAAGGGTTGAAAAGTGAAAATTCAAATTGTTGAGAGGATTTTGTTGAGATTTAATGCATTGTCTTTGAGAACAAAAATAATCTTAGAACATTATTTTCAAAATTTATTGAGCACTTTATTGAGGGAAAATTCATGTGGATATTCTAGAGATAGAATATTGCTATCTAACCTTGAAGTGGCACAAAAGAAATTGGTTGTTGGTAAGACAGGTTTTGAAGATATATCTCCATCAAAGCAAAAAGGTATGGGCACATCAATCTTTGTTTAAAGTGTTTTGTTGAGTGAATATTTCTGAACATAAGGTGGAGTGAAAAGGATTGTTTGATAAGCATTGTTGGAAATATTTGAGTAGGGTTTGAAGTATACATTGTGCATCCTTGTTGAAAGAAAGTGGAAACACCTGAGTTAGGGTTTGTGAGCAAGTTGTGCTTCATTGGTTGAATGTTTTTGTGAAACATCTTATACATTGGTTTGGGTTGATTTGAAAAGTAAATTGTGCAAGTGATAGAGATTGATTGGTTGAGTACATAACTTGTGAGTGTGAAACATATTGAGATTTTGATAGAGCATATCATACTCTATATGTTCCAGAGGTTAAATGAATTCTGAGTAGAATATATTTTGTTTGAAGAAAGCATTTTTGAAAAAGATACAAGTTTTGTTTGTGTGCAAGGATTGGAAATATTTGGTACAATTTTTGTGAGTGTATTTGAGCAAGTCTTTTGAGAAGACTTGAAGGCATATTTGAGCAAGTATTTTGAGAAGACTTGAAGGTAGATTTGAGAGCAGGGTTGTTTGCTGATTTGATCAAGCTTTGTGTTAAGGCTTGAGGATAAATTTGAGAGCAGGTTTGATTGCTGATTTGATCAAGTTTTGTGTTAAGGCTTGAGGATAGATTTAAGAGCAAGTTTGATTACTGATTTGATCAAGCTTTGTGTTAAGGCTTGAGGGAATATTTGAGAGCATGTTTTATTACTGATTTGTTCAATATTTGTGTTAAGGATTGAGTACATATTTGAGTGCAAGGTTGTTTGATGAGTTGATCAAGATTTGTGTTAAGGCTTGAGGATAGATTTAAGAGTAGTTGATTGGTGATTTGTTCAAGATTTGTGTTAAGGCTTGGGGCAGATATAAGCAAATTTATTTGATTATTTGATCAAGATTTTTTAAGGATTGAGGATAGATTTGAGATAGAGTTTGGTGTATATTTATGAGCAGAGTTAAAGCATATTTGTGCTAGAATTGAGACAAAGTTTGGTGTAGATTTGAGATAGAGTTGAGAGTAAAATTTGGAGGTGATAGAGTAAAGAGGATAATAGTATCCAGTGGATAGATATCCATTAGCCAGTGTAGTGGGGATAGAGGTCTCCTATGGAGAGATATCCACAAGCTAGAGTAGTGGGGGTAGAAGTCTTCTAGAAGATCACCACCTAGAGCAGAGGGGATAGAGTTCTCTTATGGATAGAGATATATGAACTAGAGCAAGGGGAAAGAGTTCTATTGTGGAGTATGATACATGAACTATATGGGAATATAGAGTTCTTCTATGGAGATATATCCATAAACCATTTGAGGAGATAGAGTTCTCCTTAGATCAAGTTCCATGAACTAGAGCTAAGGGGAAAGAGTTCTCTTATGGAGAGAGATCCACAAATTAGAGCATAGGGGATTGGTGTCTCCTTTGGATAGAGGTCCATAAACATTGTAATAGGGAATTTATTCCCAAGAGATTTGTTGAGAAAATTTAGTAGAAATATTTTCTCCGTGGAGTAGCCCACATTGGGTGAACCATATTAAATTGGTGTCTCTCTTGTGTGTGATGATTTGTGCATTGCTTTGATTATTGCTATTGATATTGCCATTGATAATATTGGATAATATTATTTGGGAAAGAAAAGTAAAAGTTGGTCTTATACTATTCACCCCCCTCTCAGTATAAGCATGTGTTCTTCAATTGGTATCAAAGCGGGTTCCTTAGGAAGAGTCTAACATATTGAAGGAAGAAGTTATAGGAACACATATGGCATCTCAGAATGGATCTTCATCAAATAAGGCACCATTTTTCGATGGGAATAATTATGCTTTTTGGAGCATAAGAATGAGGACTTACTTGATGTCACAAGGATATGAGACATGGCAATTTATTGAGGATGGGTTCACACCTATAGCTACTCCTCCCAAAGATAAAGATGGTAAGAAGTTACATGTGAATAATACCAAGGCTATGCATGCAATCCTAAGTGGATTACATGAAGTAGAATTTGTAAAAGTTATGCAGTGCACATCAACAAAAGAGATTTGGGAAAAATTGAAGCAAGCCTATGAGGAAAATAAAAAGGTCAAGATGGCAAAACTTCAAAACCACAAGAAAAGGTTTGAATATTTGAATATGGAAGAAGAGGAAGATATTGCTACATACTTACTTCATGTGGATGAGATTGTTAATACCATGCGTGGACTTGGATTTAAAGTTGAAGAATCCGATGTTGCTCAAAAAGTTTTAAGGTCACTTCCTACAAGGTATGATGGAAAAGTTTCAGCTATAGAAGAGATGAAATATATTGATCAGTTGACTATGGATGAGTTACATGGAATTCTCACAGCCTATGAGATGAGAATGGTAAAGGATCCCAACTCCAAGAAAGAGGCAGCCTTCAAAGCATCAAATAAGACAAAGGATAAAAAACTAGAATCAAGTGGTGAGTCAAGAAGTGATGAAGAAGCTAACTATGGCAAAAGAAACAAGGACTCAAGAAAGCACAAAGGTATGAAAATAGTGAAATGTTTTAATTGTGGAAATTTTGGTCACTATGCATCTAATTATCTAGAATCTGGAAGCAGTAGCAATGAAGAGAAATATGATCATAAGAAAAAGGAAGGAAGAAAATCCAGGTATGAAAAGAAAAACAGGTATGGTCAAAACAAGCATGAAAATAAATTCTTTCAAAGGCACAAGAAGAGTTTCTATGTTGATAAGGGAAGCAAGACTTCAAGTGATAGTGATGAAAGACCTTCAGATAGTGAAGAAGAAGAAATTCTATTTCTGAAAATAGAAGAGGAAGGAAGTGCTCTTGTTGAAGATAAATCTGAAAAGTATGAAGATGTTATTGAAGACCAAGAAGTAGAAAAAGATTCATAAAATGAAGAGGAAGGTGTAGTAGATCTAGAAGTAGAACTTATTGCTGCTCTTAAAGAATTGAAAAAGGTTAGAAAGCAGAATTCAAAATTCAAGGCTCAAGTTCAAGAATGTGATGAAGAAAAAGAAAATCTTATACAAGACCTGACAAACTCAATAGCTAAGACAAGGAGATTTAAAGAAAATTTAGAGGTAAAAGTCTTAGAATGTGAAATATTAGAACATGAGGTAACCTCACTAAGGATGGAAGTGAAAGTGTCTAAGGACAAGCTACACAGGTTTGGGAAAATTTCAAAGACTTTGGATAAGATTATCAATGCACAAAGATCCTCATCTATCAAAACAGGACTTGGTTTTGAAGAAGGACAAGGGAAACAAGAAGAAGGGTCAAGCTCAAGCTCAAAAGAAGAATAAGGTTTATAGGAAGAGAGTGAAGTAGAAATTGAGACTTATGAAGATAATTCAAAGAATAAAAGCTTCACTAAGAAAGGAAACAATGCACAAACAAGGTACATGGATCATCACAAAGAAGAAAGGACTAAGAGACCAATGGGTTCAAGGCAAGATTTCTTCAAAGGATGTTGCTTTTCATGTAACAGGTTTGGTCACAAGGCTATGCATTGCAGGACTCATGAAAAGAAGGAATATGGTTTTACTAAGAAGAACTTCAAATATGGACATCTCTTTCAAGGGTATTGCTACTCTTGTAATCATTTTGGTCATAAAGCAATTCAATGCAGGGTTCATGATAGAAATGGGTATGGCTTCACCAAGAGGAACTTCAAGATATTTGCACCTTATAGGAACCACAACATTAAGTGTTATAAGTGCAATAATGTTGGGCATAATGCCAAGTGGTGTAGAACAGAGTTTCCAGAGACAAGGAAGAACATGGACACTCAAAAGAATCAAAAGGGTATGATGAGAAAGAAGGTTGACAAAGAAAAAGAGCATTGTATGTTGGGAGTAGAAATACTCCCACCCCAAAATTAATCACCTCAAGGAGAGGAGGTGGGGAGGGGGCTGAGCTAAGAGTCTTATATTTAGCCCCAAAGGAGTCCCTTTGCCATTGATGTCAAAGGGGGAGATATTTGAGTAAGGGGGAGAGCATTCAGTCAAGGGGAGCAGTTTCTCAGGGGGAGCAGATTTGGAAAAGGAAAGGAAAAAGAAAATTTTAGAAAAGGGTTGCCATCAATGACAAAGGGGGAGATTGTTGGAAAGTTGAGCACTTTGGTTGTCATTGATGTCAAAGTTGCATGGTCATTGATGTCAAAGGTTAATGTGCTATGAAAGCAAGGCAAGGTTCTCTCCAAAGCACTTGGGACCATGGGTTCTAAGTTAATGGATAAGAGGTTTGAAGGAGGCTTGAAGACCTAAGTTTAAGACTATGTGCAAGAGAGCAAGTGAAAAAGAATAATATTATAATATTTTAATATTATAATATCTTGGCCATCAGGGCCCTTCAAAGAGAAGATTGGATAATGCATTGGTCAAAGGGTTTATGAAGAAGCTAAGTATATTATTTAACACTAAGGTTAAATAATATAATTAATTAATATTTAAGCCTAAGGTTAAATATTAATAAAAATAATAATTAAATTCGAAGCACCAATTTCAAATTGCAAGTGAGCCAACGTCAAAATACAAAAAGGCATGTGTATTTATAGGCTAAAGTTTAGCCTAAGCAAAGGTGTTCGAAAAATATTAATCAACTCCTGAATTATTTCCTTGCTCGATTTCGTTCGGACATGGTGGAGGAAAAAGATAGCAGTTTGCATATTTTCTAGAGCAACGCATTGGTCAAAGCAGGAAGGAGATTGTTTCCACTCGAAGCAAGGTGGTAGTCGAGCTGGCAAGCTTGGCTTACGCAGTGCATGGAGGGTAGAAGATGCCATGTTCGATTTGCATGAAGGTCTTTTCATTTGCATGATCGGATTTTGGTTTTAGCATTGGAGGTGGAGAATATCAAGGAGCTCATGCTCCTTTTGGTTCACATGGGTAGCTAGCTCACGCGGTGATTGCCCCTTGTGTTAGGGCATGGCATCCAGCGAGGTTGCAGGTTCAAGTAGTGATGGCAGCACTTTGAGGAGGATTAAAATTTTGTTGAGGTATGTATTATGTGCCTTGGTTTGGGAGTCATAAGGATTGATTAAATATTTTTTATGTGCCTTGGTTTGGGAGTCATAAGAGTTGATTAAATATTTTGATGTGCCTAGCTAGGGAGTCATAAGGGTTTTGTCATTATTTTTTATGTGCTTGGCTAGGGAGTTATAAGGGTTAGATAATATTTTTTTGTGAAATGGTTAAGGAGCTATAAGGATTAGTAGGGTATTTTGAATATTATTTTTCAAGGGTTGAAAAGTGAAAATTCAAATTGTTGAGAGGATTTTGTTGAGATTTAAATGCATTGTCTTTGAGAACAAAAAGAATCTTAGAACATTATTTTCAGAATTTATTGAGCACTTTATTGAGGGAAAATTCATGTGGATATTCTAGAGATAGAATATTACTATCTAACCTTGAAGTGGCACAAAGGAAAGTGGTTGTTGGTAAGACAAGTTTTGAAGACATATCTCCATCAAAGCAAAAAGGTATGGGCACATCAATCTTTGTTTAAAGTGTTTTGTTGAGTGAATATTTCTGAACATAAGGTGGAGTGAAAAGGATTGTTTGATAAGCATTGTTGGAAATATTTGAGTAGGGTTTGAAGTCTACATTGTGCATCCTTGTTGAAAGAAAGTGGAAACACCTGAGTTAGGGTTTGTGAGCAAGTTGTGCTTCATTGGTTGAATGTTTTTGTGAAACATCTTATACATTGGTTTGGGTTGATTTGAAAGTGAATTTTGCAAGTGATAGAGATTGATTGGTTGAGTACATAACTTGTGAGTGTGAAACATATTGAGATTTTTATAGAGCATATCATACTCTATATGTTCCAAAGGTTAAATGAATTCTGAGTAGAATATATTTTATTTGAAGAAAGCATTTTTGAAAAAGATACAAGTTTTGTTTGTGTGCAAGGATTGGAAATATTTGGTATAGTTTTTGTGAGTGTATTTGAGCAAGTATTTTGAGAAGAATTGAAGGTAGATTTGAGAGCAAGGTTGTTTTCTGATTTGATCAAGCTTTGTGTTAAGGCTTGAGGATATATTTGAGAGTAGGTTTGATTGTTGATTTGATCAAGATTTGTGATAAGGCTTGAGGACAAATTTGAGAGTAGGTTTGATTGCTGATTTGATCAAGCTTTGTGATAAGGCTTGAGGACAAATTTAAGAGTAGATTTGATTGGTGATTTGTTCAAGCTTTGTGTTAAGGCTTGAGGATATATTTGAGTGTAGGGTTGATTGGTGATTTGTTCAAGCTTTGTGTTAAGGCTTGAGGATAGATTTGAGAGCAGTTGATTGGTGATTTGTTCAAGCTTTGTGTTAAGGCTTGGGGCATATCTAAGAAATTTAGTTTGGTGATTTTATCAAGATTTTATTAAGGCTTGAGGATAGATTTGAGATAGATTTTGGTGCAGATTTATGAGTAGAGTTAGAGCAGATTTGTGCTAGACTTGGGATAGATTTTGGTGTAGATTTGAGACAGAGTTGAGAGTAAAATTTGGAGGTGATAGAGCAAATAGGATAGTAGTCTCCAGTGGATAGAGATCCATTAGCTAGTGTAGTGGGGATAGAGGTATCCTGTGGAGAGAGATCCACAAGCTAGAGTAGTGGGGGTAGAAGTCTTCTAGAAGATCACTAGATAGAGAAGAGGGGATATATTTCTCCTGTGGATAGAGATCTATGAACCAGAGCTAAGGGGAAAGAGTTCTCCTATGGAGTGTGATCCATGAACCAGTTGGGAAGATAGAGTTCTTATATGGAGAGAGATCCACGAACAAGTTGAGGAGATAGAGTTCTCCTGGATCAAGTTCCATGAACCAAAGCTAAGGGGAAAGATTTCTCCTGTGGAGAGAGATCCACAAATCAGAGCATAGGGGATTGGTGTCTCCTTTGGATAGAGGTCCATAAAAATTATAATAGGGAATTGATTCCCAAGATATTTGTTGAGAAAATTTAGTAGAAATATTTTCTCCGTGGAGTATCCCACATTGGGTGAACCACGTTAAATTGGTGTCTCTCTTGTGTGTGATGATTTGTGCATTACTTTTATTACTGCTATTGATATTGCCATTGATAATATTGGATAATATTGTTTGGGAAAGAAAAATAAAATTTGGTCTTATATTGTTCACCTCCCTATTCAGTATAAGCATGTGTTCTTCATATGGAAGATCCTCTTTATGTCAACCCGAGGGTAGACTATGCAAGAGTGGTTGTTGGGTATATACTATGGTACATAAGAGTTGTGCCCCAAAGGATATCCCTTCTAGTATCGATATAGAGGTGCCAAGTGATGATCCTAGGCATACAACAAGCATTCCAAGAGGTAGTTCATAAAGCCATAGAGAGGGCACAATAGAATCTCATTGCTCTGAGATAGAGACTAACTTGTGTTTGGATCTTAGTGATAGAGGAGACCATATAGGTGGTAGGGATCAGAGAGGGGGGTGAGGTATGCCTCCATAGATAGGGAGGCTACAAATTAGAGATCCCGAAGAGGCCTTCACATCTACTGTAGCATCTAGTGAGAGCTAGGAGAGGAGGGAGATAGAGGAGATATGAGCATAGATAGCCTCTCTATAAATCCAAATGACCTAGGTCTATGAGGATAGGACCAAAAGGCTAGGGGAACTATGAAGTTTTTTGAGCATCGTAGAGGTTGAGAGGGATGCAACTTAGGTAGAGGCTAGCTGGCTTCAGGGAGAGATGGATCATCTAGATGGAGAGCACCAGAGATCTAGGACAGAGGGGATGGTTATTATTGAGATCAACCAGGTAGGATGCATGGTGTAGATTCTTCAGTTATAGTTGTGGTGTATGGGAGAGATGTTGGAGTAGCCCTTTAGCAGGCTATATTTTACAATATGGCTTACTGTATAGTTATACCACCAATTCATAGGTTGCCACTTCCTCCATCCTTGTAGTTAGTGAGAAGATCATGGTCTCAATCACAGATGACATCGATATCATGGTAGTCCATTTCATAGCCTAGGTTGCCTCCTCCATAGGGTGGACCAAAGGGATCTAGCTCTCATATATAGGAGAGAGAGGAGACTGGGGATCGAGATGATGCACCAATTTTTGGATTATGGTGTGCATCCCTAGGTTGAGTGTACCAAGTATAGATTGTGGTACACCAACCTGACATGGGGATGATGTACTCTTGTTCTCTCGAGTAATATATAGCTTCTTTTGTTGTTTTATTGTATGTGTAATATGTTTTTTATTTATGTGTTTTCATGTATGCAAACTATCATAATGCAAAATATATGAAAATGAATGGATGCAAAAGGAAATAAATGAGAAGGAGAAGGATGAAGGGGACAATCAAAAAAATAAAGGAGAAGAAAGAAGATGAGATAAAAAGAGGAGAAAGAATAAGATGAAGAGGAAGAAAAGAAGAAGAAGAAAAATCCAAAGGTCAACCATTTGAAAAGGAGAAGAACTAACAACCCATAGCATGGAACTAGCGTAGGTTGCAAGGAACCAGTGTAGTTAAATACCATAGATCATTTTAGAAAGAGAGCTAGACCCGCTATAGGTTTAGCACTTGTAGTAGTGTAAAAATATGTATGTATTCTGACCTACTATGGGTGGTTGCTTCCTTATTGATTGCTATGAGGTATTTACCTGCTAGGATGTATGCCAAGGTCTACTGAAAATGACCAAGGAGTATATCTTGTAATAGGGTGTTAAGCCTACTGAGTCAAAATAAAGTATGACACGATAGAAGATCGTAGATAATGTAATACCTTCTAGGATGTATAAATATCCCATGTGGGGTGTAATATGCATATAAATAGTATGCAATCCCAAATAGGGATCTTACAAAGACTTTGTGAATGAAAGCATTATCATGATAAATAAATTGAGAGAATGAGAAGTAATCATAAGAATAAGGAAGTGAGAAGTCCTTATGGGGATATTGATAGGTATCAAAGTCCTAGTGAGAAGTGCAATGCATGTAAGCTATGTACTAACTAGGTATCATCACATGCCATTATTGCAAAATCCCTAAAAATATATATGAGCAAGCAGTCATGAACAATCAATCATGCAATTATGATAAACAATCATGCAAGGTGTTCTTTATATATCAAGAAATCATGCATGAATGACAAGAAATAGTGCAATATGAGAAAATAGATGGATGAAAATGCAACTATATGATTTTTTTTAATTTTTAATTTAATTTTATTTTATTTTTATACATAATTGATATAAATTCAAAATCTAAATGCAAAATTCATATTATTAAAATAAATTAGAGTGCCATGGGGTGTCATATCGAAGATATCCCCAAGGAATGCATTTTATCAGTGATACAAATCATAGGAAAGTTCCTCTAAGGCCCTTATTTTGACATCCATGGCATAATAATCACTACATTTTCTAACAACACCATTATTTTTAGTAAAACAAAATGATATAAAGATCTATCACTCTCACATAGAAGTAATTTCATATTTAGAATAAATATAATCAATCATATTACAAGACATTAGCTTTGGAGAAGAAGCAAAATTACACTTTTATTTTTAGCTATTATCATCTTTTGATATTCTACACATTCTACATAAGTCACAAGATGGTCATCATCCTCAAAAGGAAAAGGTTGACTTTTATTAGGTATAAAACCTATATCACATCTCCCAAGCCAAATATCAACATCCAAATGTTCTTGAATACCTTTTTTTGTAGTCCCAATCCTTTACCTGCATATACCATACTAGATAGGATTTGCTTAGGAAGGGGATAATCATTAGTGAGATAACATTGAGTAAAATAGCACTCACTAGGAGATGGGTTGCTACCATGAATATTTTCTTTGAATACAACCCCTCCAAAGATAAAGGTACACATACCAATGTGTAAAACATCACCCTTACTATGGGGCAAACCTATAGTTCAAGGTGATGGTGGTAGCTTGGCTAGATCCAGAAGAGGCTCTTGAAGAAATTGATTATCATGATCCAAGGATGAAGAATAGGGTTTACGTTCCTCACTCAGTTTTAAATTTTGAAGATGCTCTAAAATTTGAGATGAGGAACATGAATAATTTGTTGAAGAGATAGAAGGACAAGAATAAGATTCAGATTGAGCTAACTCTATATTTGAACATAATTCAAATGGTCGAGGATTACCCAAAATGGTGATAACTTGATTCTAGAATTCAAATTTGAGACATTGATGAAAATTTGAAGGGACGACCTTCATTGCATGAATCTAAGGTCACCCAAGAAGAATATTAAAGGATGTAAGACAATGAACCACATAAAAAAAAGTATCCAATATTATGGGCCCCACCTTTAATGTAAGAGATATGACATCACATGCCTCTTGGGGCTTATTTTTGAAATCTTTAAAAATGATATCAAATTTTCTTAAATCTTCCTCTTTTAATCCAAAATTTTGAAATAATTTATATGTACACAAGTTGAGGGATGAGCCATTATCAACCAAAAATGCTTGATAAGGGTATCCCCAATAAGTGTAGTGATGTAAAGTGATGAATATCCATGTAAGTTTGAGGAAGGTTTATCATCATATGAGAATGAGACATGATGTATCCCAAAAGAACCTATGGCATCAACTATGGCATTAGGGGCAATGTCTGAAGAAACTGATTATTGTTTTAAGAATTCCATTAAAGCATTTCTATGATTAGGAGAAGTCTACAAAATTTCTAAAATTGATATTTTTGTTGGAGTATTAGCTATATTTTTTCAAAGATCAAATGAAATATGTGGATGTGGTCTCAACACTATAGTTGGAATTTTTGTAGCTGAATCTTTTCTTTGATTTTCCTTTAAAATTGAACTAGGCTATGGTGTTAAATTTTTTCCTTGTTGATTCTATTGATTCTGAGCTTGTTTCCTTGTAGTTACCCCAACCATACCAACCACATTACTATGGCATAGAGAATCATCTTGATGAGACACTTCATTGGCTTCTTATTGATCATGCTTTGGTAATGGACCCTTGAATATTACCATATCTTGATTTATTGTTGGAGCTTGTTGAGTAGGATCCCGATTACTTGGAGTTTGGGAATTTCTTAAATCAATTGAACTATATGCTTCAACTTCTTACAAGAGTTTGTCCAATGTCCTTCTACTATGAGATATGTGCAATATGATCTGCCTTATACCAATGAGCTATAGTATCTGGTTGTCTTATAGGAGGTAGTTCAATTGCCTTAGCTTCCAATAGTTGCTTCAAAATTGCTTCCATAGTTATATTAAGTGTAGTAAAATACCTTTGAGGAGGTTTCTGAAGTACAATATTTTGTATATTGTTGGTTATATTATTAACAAACCTACTACCATTATCACCTCCTATATGCTTATTCTTATGTTGATATTTAGTAAGCTTTTCTTCTTTAGTCTTAAGTTGACCTCTTCTAATGAGATCTTGTTCCACTTTTCTCACTAACTCAATTGCTTGATCAAGAGATGTGATAGTAGTAGTTTCTAGTGCATAAGATATTTGTTCTTATAAATTACTAATGAATATATCAAGCATATCTTTCTGAGACATAGGCTATATTAATCGGCCAACTAAACTTCTCCAATGAGCTAAGAATTTTGAAAAACTTTCTTTACTTTGCTTTAGATCATATAGATCTCTCATTGTCACTTCCTTTTCAATGTAAGCACTAAATTTATGAACAAACATCTCTGTAGTATTCTCAAAGCTCTTTAAATAATAGTTGGGCAACCGATAATACCATTCTAATACAACTCCAATAAGACTCTTTGGAAAAAATTTTAATAGAAGAATATCATCATAAACAAGATCATGGTAAGATATCCTGAATCCTCTTAGATGATCTATTGGATCTTATATCCTTTTATATATTGGTAAAACTGACATAGAAAAATGCTTGGGATAATATCTAGCAGCAACAATAGGATCCAATGGCTGACTACACATTTCCTTATAATTGTATGTGTAGACACCTAAAACACATCATTTCGAGGTGACTACTCATATGGGACATGCTAGAAGACCATATGGAAGACCTTGGATAGATTCCAAGGTATAGCAGTGGCTTTTACCACTCAATTTGGGCACCTTTGCCTAATAAATTCTAGTCATTGCTGATACCCGTAGTTAGCAGAGCTGACCATGCTTGTCAGCCACAGTAAGGCCTCAAAGTCAGTTGGCCTTTAACTAATTCAAATTTGGTTCAAACAACCAATTGGTTACGAATTGGAGCAGTTTGAATGACAAATTTTCTAGATCCTTCCATCCAAGAAGCTCAACCATCCAATCTTGTTCTTGGATTCCTCATGAAGCCACCCCTAGCCCTTTGTGAATGCTATAAAACCCCCTTTCAAATGGGAGAAATATATAGATGAATCTCAAATTGAAAAACAACGAAGCCCTATAGAATTGCATACTCACTTACATGCATTGAGAGGAACACTTTTGCTGCCCAATTGGATATTACATGCCATGGAGGTCCTAGGAGGCTAGGAGATTCAAGAAACATTAATTTGTGTAATCCATGCACCAACTAAGCAATTCAACCGCCAAATATGTTAGAGGACATAGTGGTGACCCTTGATCATCAATTCCTCAAGGAGAATTGAATATTGGACACCAAATTAGGAGGGCAAGATCATTTCAAGCTCAGCTACAACTATCAACCATGGTGGACAGTGCTCATTGCACATCATACCCGTGATTAGGCTATCATATTTAGTTTCCTTGTTTTCTAGCTGTTGGATTTTTTTAATTGCATTATATTAGACATATATCATATTAATTTACTTTAGTAGAGACTTTGACTAGTGCAATTAGAGTTGTTAGTCATTTCTCTTCACTTTTGCAATTATGGCACTAATGATTATTTTCATGCTTCCATGCTTTTAATTTTGTAATTAGGTCAATAGATAGCTAGATCTACTTTTGCTTATATGTTTACAACAATCTTCTTTGGTTTAATATAAGTTTAGTATGTTTCTTGTACTTTCTTGATCTCCTGCTAGTTAGATTACCTTTTATGTAAATACCTCCTAAAAGCCTCATCAAGAGAGGCCTCCTTTGTTGCTAATTTATTCTTGTTGTTTATTGCACGCAGGACTAACAGGGTTTTGAGATGCAGGGAAGCAAATACCTCTAATCATGGAGAAGAAGGTCATTGACACCTTGGAGCAGTTCGTGTCCATTTAGAAATTTTGCATATTGCACCTACCCCGTTGGGGATTTCAAATTGTATTAACTGTATCATCATTTGGGTGACCTTAAGAGGGGCATGATTGTAATCGAGATTTGATTCAATATTAACAAAAGAAATACTCACTTTCTTGTCATATGTAATATTTTCTTTCATTTCTTGATTTAATGATGGATTTCAATTAATGCATTAGCTAGGTGTATGTTTTTTAGATTAGTATAGAAGGCAATCATGGTGGAAATTCCATATTTTATTCCATGTATCATTGACCTCTATTATTTTTTTATGATAGGTGCTCACTGTGGTTGATAGCCATGGTCAAAATTTATCATCATGGCTGACACCTGTGGGCAACAGTGGTCACTGCACCACAGAGCTGTGGTTAGAGTATGACATACCAGACAACAAAGGAGTAAAGCTTAATTAGATGTGGACCTGAGGTAGGTGCCACTGTCACCTTCTATTTCTATTTTTACTCTCTGTAAATTTCTAGAATGCAAAAATATTAGACTAATTATGGAAGACAACAAAATTAGCAATATGCATAGGATTCCGTAGGTCTTTTTCTTTTTAGGTATTTACTAGGTGTTTCTAGGAACAACGAACCTCTGAGTGTATTCCACCATAGTCTCTAGCATTTGAGAACTTATTTTATGCTTTTTTTACTTGATTGAGGCTCGATCAGTGGCTATACCATCGTTAGTATGCATTGTCAAAATATCATGTAAAACTAATCATGCATACATTATAAATTTGAAATGTTCCTTTTTCTAGATTGCATATAGAAAAGAATCATTTGAATATTATATTATGCATATTTATTTCATGCAAATTAAAAGGAACCACACACCATGATTCACATTAAACGCTAGTGAGTTGGAAGTCACATCCAACCACTAGTAGGGTTTCAACAACGGTGGTAGTGATTTCCATCCATTGGCCCAACTCCTATGTACCTTATGTTCTAGACCAATACTGAATCCAATATGCCATCATAGCCCATGAAAAATAGCATGTATTCCTCCTTGTAGGGGTGTATCACTACGCACGAGTAAACTGGTTGAGGACTGGGAGGACCTGTGCTCCCTGCCCGAGTGTGGGTTTCATATCCATATTTTGAGGGGTTTACATGACCATGAATTTCATTTCTGGTTATTGAGCTATGAGTATATAGGTGAAAGCCCTTTAAAATTTGAGAAAATCATCAACATATTGCAAACACGACAAGAGTTACTTTACTAATACAAAAAATTGCAAAACACATCAAACAATTTAGGGCTCATTTTAAAACTTTAAAAATAGATAATCATCATTGTATTCTTTACGTGTTAATAAAAGTTAAATCTATAAATAGGATACACAATGGTGAAAACACAGAGAGGTCAATCCGAGAATAGACCTGAGATCGAAGCCCAAGATCCACCTAATTCACAACACGATATAGAATCCTCAATCACAAAATCCTCCTGGATGTCATTTAGTGAGTATTAGAGGGGATAATTCATAGAATACCCCAATTAGAGGAAATACTAGACACTCCTCTATACATTTATTAGATCATGTGATTTCCCAGCATAGGGGTTCTATACATGGTAGCATTTATCATGACTGCATTCCTCGTGCATCCATGGGTTCTATTGAGGAATATGTCATTGAGGGATATAGATTGGTACCCCTTCGACCTTTAGCTAAGGGAGGCTCATGACCTCCACCATCTGAGTATAGAGAGGCTCAAGATTTGCCCATTCATGGGTAGGTATATGGGACCACTTCTGAGCATAGGCCCATGCAGACTCCCTATAGGGGTGAACCTTATAAGTTCACCATATATATGTCAAAAGTGGGAGCTAATGGTATGCCACCTCATGAGCCTTAGTGTAGTAGATAGTTAGATGGTCTAGACATAGTCCTAGGGTAGCTAGGATATAAGCCTACACCCACACCCTCTCGACCTACAAGCACATGTAGTGGAAGCACCATTAGGATCATTCAAGAACCTGGAGAGTGATCCATGCATTCTCATGACATACGTGCTCCTACATCTCATGTAGGCACAAATTATAGGAGACAACCTAACACGAATGTCGTATTTACAAACAAAGGCAAGAGTGTGGCAAATCAGTCCATTTGAGGACATACCCATAAAGTTTCTCAAACAAAGTGCACACACCAGAGGCCTCAAATGGCCAATCATGTTGATAGATCTCATATACTGGTGTTAGAAAAAAGATGATAGATTCTCCAATACCAATTGGAAGATGTTTGCATAGAGAAAGAGAACCTTGAAAATGAGAACTCTTAGAGGAAAAGGTTCATAATACAAATATTATATGAACAACTCGTGCATGAACAACACATCCTTGATCAGAAGGAGCATGTTGAAAAGAGTACCGATTGGCTAGCATCGATTTATCTCCTTGTAGTGAGACCAAGGAGCATGTCGATAGATGAGTGGCTTCACAACCTAAGTTATACCCTGAGTACATAGACATACATACTCATTTTACAACTCAGCACAAAGATCAGTGTCTAGCATTTGAACAACGTGAGCATAAGCAGTATGAGGAAGAAGTGGGAGAGGAATTAGAATAGGAATATCTAGAAATCTCCAAATTCAAGGAGGAGGACAAGCCTGGTCCACCACCTCGATGGAGGAATAATTTGCCTCTGAAAGTATCTCCAAGACAATCTCGAGAAGAGGAGTTCCTTTCCTTGCAGGCCTATAAAGCCTTAGCAGGGAAGGTTCAAGCCATAGAGAAGCAAGAAATAGCTTATCAAAAGCCTACCTTGAACAAAATCCATAAGGAACCTCTATGCACATCAATACCCATTCTGGCCTATCCTAAGCATTTCAATATGCCTATACTAGAAAAGTTTCAAGGAGAGGAAGATGCACAAGAACATATAATGAGTTTCCTAGATATGTGCTTTTATATTGAGAGCAACGATACTTTGCTCCTAAGCACCTTAATTATGAATCTCTCAAGCCCAGCTCGGGAGTGGTTCAACCAATTAAAGAGGCATAATATCACTAGTTTCAAACAACTAGCCGATGCATTTCTTGAAAGCTTCTCCTTCGACATCAAGAAAAATGTAAACTTATCCATCTTGGTTGCTTTAACGCAACACGACGATGAGCCAATTATTTATTATGGAAAATTATTAAGGAAATTGATGGCAAAGATGCCATTCTCAATCCCATCCTATGAATTACCTTGAATTTTCATGAAGAGTTGTGCCAAGCACATTTCATTATTGCTATAGTTGCAGCAGTACTAGATATTCGAAGAGGGTTTGGTGCAAGCCAAGATGATAGAGGACATCGAGTTATAGGAAGGTAACTTGAAGCTCAAAAATAAGGAGTGGCACAAGAAAAGTACTGAGAGACAATAGGCCAAGTCGACCCACATTAATCAAGTAGTTTTGAACCTTTAGAAATGGGATAAGGGGCAACAACAATGAAACTATCAATACCAACCTCCTCTTGTGCAATATGAGCAGCACAACAATAATCAAAGGGGTAAAAATAAGGAACAACACCCACCTCGCATATTCACTCAATTATCAAAGTCGTTGGCTTCGATTTTTTATCAGTTATGTGAGGCTAAGGATATACACTTACCTGAGGTCAAGTTAATGGACCCTAATCCGCCTAAGCCTAAGGCCTACAAGGATGATAAATATTGCATATTTTATCGATCGAAAGGCTATGATATTGAGGTATGTTGGTCTTTCAAACATCTTGTGCAAAATATTATCGAAAGAGGTACTCTTATGCAGACAACACACAAGTTCCTGACAATCAAAATATGGGGATTTACAAAGATCCTCTACCAAATCATGAGGCACCAAATAATAATGTTGGCCAGGTCAACCAAGTACGCATCGAACCACCAACCTAGGGGTTCATCAGAATGGTCAACATTGTCATAATGAATACGATGTATGAATCATCAAATAAACCTCTAGCACCCATTAGATTCCAATTTTAACCTCTTCCAAGGATAGCCTAGCATGTGCTAGGCCCACCAACTAGACCGGTGGTGAAAATCAAGAGTAGGTTGGTCCAAAACCTACAGATGACTAGCAAACTTATCAATTTATGAGTTGATTCAAAAATATCCCAAATATAGGGAGACTCTTATGGACATCCTAAGGTCCATTTAAATGTAGCCTCAATACCCCGAAGCATCTACACACTTCATGGAGCACATGCAATAGTGTCAAGAACTGATCATACAATTTTATGATCATGAATTCAAGATGGTTTCCACTATTATAGAAGACTCACCACTGCATATTATTGCGTGTGTGAATCACAAACTGTTCAAGTGATTTTTGACTGACATAATATTTTCAATCAATATCATAACTACCAAGGCATTAGTTCACTTGAAGTTGCCCAAGATGCATATCATCGCTTCTACCTTCACGTTGAGAGCTTTCAACGATGCATTATGCTCAATGGTTGATACTATAGTTTTACCTATCTAGGTAGGACTGAAGACCATCCTGGTGATGTGTCACATAATTTAAGGTGTTATGAAATACAACATACTTCTAGGGAGGCATTGGATTAGAGAAATACACTGCATACCTTCTATTCTGCATCAATGTATAAAATACATTCATGAGGGATAGGTTCACATGGTGCCTTTAGATGAATAACCCTTTAAATACATGAATCTAGCAGATTTTTTGGGGGACTTTGTGCTCTCCTCAATGCACCTGGATGTGCGGCTAGCATCACCAATCAAAGATCTAAGAGGCAAAATCAAATAAGCATGTGCTAAACCTACAATGTCCACATATCAATGATCAGAGCACACAACAGTTGCTTCTACCAGAACATCTGCATCTATGATGCATCGGGATGATAAGAAGTTGAAATTAAATATGGGTGACAAAGAAATAAAGCAAAAACCCAAGCTAGTTATCATTGAAGCCCCTACTCCCATGGAAGTAAAGGAAATTCAAGGTGAAGTCAAAGAGGCACCTTAGCCTATTTCACCTGCATATTCAATAGGGTCATCTGCACCACAGGTGACCATCCATTTGGTTAATATTGGATTAGGGGAATATATCATGTAGAATGTGATATTCACACTAATTATCGAGACTGCATAGGACATGGACCGACCATGAGCCCATCACCTTCCTGTAGGTATGGTGGCACCATTGGGAGTTCTGCCTAACCAAACCAACTTAATCTATGGAGGGTTAGACTAGCTTGCATCTCCCATGCCATGGATGAGGATGATAATGAACCATTCACTATGAATGTTCATTATCTCTCTAACCTAGAATACACCATTTGATACTTTGAGCATTACCATTGGCATGGTTACGGTCTTGTACTATTCTAGCAAGGGCGTAGAAGGCCATATGAACCACAATATTAGTTGCTAATTGATAGGTTCGGGTTAGGATACTATATTCAAGGATAGGGTAAACTTCTCATGGCATCTTTAGACTACTTGTACCTTATTCTGGGGGGTGAAGTTGACTTCAATCCTTATCACCCTAATCCTTTTGTTTTTCATAGGGATAACCTGTTAGTGACCTATGTCACTATAGAGCCACCCGGGAGATATCATGCAAACATCTTGGTGGAGATCAACCTAGAGAACATTCCAAGAGCCAAATTGGACAATCAAAGTCATGGAGCTACTAAAAATATTGGTATGCACATCTAGAGTCTAGATATAGCTTCAAACATTGAATCATAAGTTACTTTTGAGGACATGCATGTAGTATCCCTCACCAAAAGTGATAAGCCGGACTACAATTTTGGAACATATGACACTGAGTTATCCTTAAAATATGAGCAATCCGAGGATTAAATTGAGTTAGCCTATCTAGGCCCTACACTCTTATGTCGTCTGCTACCCATGTAAAAAATGGATGAGATTGAAGAGCACTTCATAGTCGATAGTGACAATGAAGATGAAAGGAAGAGGGCCTATTTAAGACCTCCCTACTTGCATCATCGTAATGCATTGTATACTGCTAAGGATATGTACAAAGAGATCAATCTCCATCCTCACCTCAGGGTAAGACCACTAAATATTAATGCGATTTATCACATGGTGTTTTTTGATCTACCAACGTACATGGAGCTCCTTGAACCCAATGATCCCATTCAATAGCCTATTCATGGATCGGATCCAAAGATCTGCATACCCCCAAAACCACATCTCAGGGATGGAATTTTTTCTAATGTTGAGTCATGTGCACATGGTCCTAGAGATATGATCCATTCCATCAATATGATCTCCATTTATTTTACCACTCCACTCCACAATACAATTGATCCTTCCAAACCATTATGTCTTAATGTAGATGCTATTGATTGGGATCACACTGATTCACCCCTAGAGCCTAAGGATTTCTTCCCTAATGAAGAAATACTACAACCTTTTAATTTTGCATTAGGTTGTGCACATGATGTCTATCATGCTGAGGATACTTCCAATGAGGAACCTATAAACCCAGTAGATGGCATCCACTTGATTCCTACACCTCACCAGCTTGAGGAGGGATCCCATATGTCAGTAGAGGAAACCTTTGAAGTGGATATCAGTAATGATATCCTAAGAAGGTTAAATTTGAAGAAATTTTAAATCTTGATGAGCGTGCCAACCTCATCCCTCTACTAAGAGAGAGACCTGATCTATTTGCTTGTAATTATAAGGATATGTCGGGTCTAGATCCAAAATTGGTTACTCATAACCTTTTTCTAGATCTATAAAAGAATCCAGTCAAGAAAAAACTCAGGAATATGCATCCAATAGTAGCCTTAATGGTTAAGTATGAGTTGCAAAAGCTATTGGATTTAGAGTTTGTCATTTCCATTGACTATGTAGAATGTGTATCAAACATGGTTCCTGTAGGAAAACCTTATTAAAGGATTCATATTTGTACGTATTTTAGAGACCTAAATAGGGCAACACCAAAGGATTCATTTCTATTACCAAACATAGATGCTCTCATAGATGCAACTATGGTTTATGACATGCTCTCCTTAATGGATGGTTTTTCTAGTTACAATCAAATTCAGATTAATCCCGAAGACCAACATAAAACCACGTTCATAATGCCATGGGGATATTCTATTACAAGGCTATGCCATTCAGTCTAAATAATGTTGGTGTTACATATCAATGGGCTATGACATATATCTTTCATGACTACATGCATAATATCTTAGAATATTATATCGATGAATTGTTGGCAAAGTCATTGTTGCGTTCAAAGCATGTAGAGGTCCTGAGAAAAGTCTTCAATCGCCTGATAGAGCATAATGTCAGGTTGAATCCTAAGAAGTGTGTATTTGACATAACTTCAAGAAAGCTCTTAGGATTCATCATTTCAAATAGAGGCATTGAAGTTAACCCAACAAAGGTCAAGGCTATTTTAGAAATGCATCCCCCCATGAATATCAAGGAATTAAGAAGCCTTCAGGGAAAAGTAGCATGCATAAAGTGATTTATCACACAGTTATCGAATAAATGTTGACCCATAAATTGACTTCTACACAAGGGGGTCCCATTCAATTGGTACGAGGACTATCAAGTAGCCTTTGCTGAGATTAAGCAATACCTGGCAATGTCGCCAGTGCTAGCTCCACCAAGACCCGATGTACCATTTTTGCTATATATCGATGATTGAATTTGCATTGGTAACTATGTTAGCCCAAAATAATGTGTAAGACAAATAACAAGCCATATATTACATTAGTTGAACCTTGGTGATTTACGAGCTAGGATATGCATACGTGGAAAAGTTGTGTTTAGCAATAGTGTTTTCTACCAAGAAATTGTGGCATTATATGTTGAGTCATACGATGTGTGTCATATCAAAACAAAATCCTTTGTAGTATATGATGAGCAAGACATCATAATACACGTACTACAAAGTGGATCATGCTACTGATATAATTTGATTTGGAATTTATAAGCCAAAAGTCCATTAAGGGACAAGTCATAGCTGATCAACTGGCTAAGGCACCTCCTAAGAATAGTAGGCTCCTCGCTATAGAGCTTCTTTATGATGTAGTATTTGCCTTATCAGAAGCACCCAAACCCGAGGAACCACATAACAAAGTCGATATGACCTTGTTCTTTGATGGTTCGAAGTGTGAGCAAGGGGGTGGTGCAGGAATAGTGTTGTTCATGCCACAAGGAGCTCCAATATCCTTGTCATTCAAGTTGGACTTTCCTTGCACTAACAAAAATTCTGAATATGAAGCCCTAATTTTGGTTCTCCAAATAGCTATCATTATGAAGATCAAAAGGCTAAATATCTTTAGCGATTCTCTTCTGATTGTTAACCAAGTTAAGGGATTATTTCAATGCTGATGTTTGGTATTGAAATATTACAAGGATATTGTTGACATTTATCTAGCTCAACTAGAATGGTATGACATCGATAAAATCCCTCATTCATCCAATAGATTTGTAGACACAATGACATATTTTGGATCTTTAATCCCTCATAATTGGTTACCGATTTCACTACCATCCATGTAAAAACATTGTCACATTCTGATGTGCAGTGGGAAGCATTGGATAACAAAGAGTCAATAAACATGATTCATATAGAACCAACCCATGAATGATTCTACAGAGGTAGATACTTTCTCAATAGAGCATCTTGGGGGTCTTTAATCTCATAGGATCTGACGAGGAGTGGTACTACCATTCACCACAAGGTTGTTTCCAAGTCTGCATTTGCAAATGTTGAACCACAAGGGTAACATGTTGTCTTGTCATTCAAATATAAATCTTATCATAACTAGAAGTCATAGATACATGACTTCCTTAGACTTGGTGTAATACCTCAGATATTGTTGCATGCCATGAAGTGCACATTTAAATATAAAGTGACAAAGTATGTCTTCTTAGTAGACATCTTGTACCATAGAAGCTATGATGGAATTCTCCTTCATTTTCTTGAGCCCCAAGAGTCATCTTGGGCAATTTTGTAAGCTCACAATGGTACATACAGTGGCCATTTCAATGGCATGGCTATCGTCAAGTGCATCTTTTGCATGGGTTATTATTGGCCCACTATGGAGAAGGAATGTAATGTGTATGTTAGGAAATGAGTTAAATGCTAGCATTATGCTAATATTGCACACCTACCATCATAGGACTTATAGCCCATTCAAATAGCTTGGCCATTTGCTTAGTGGGGTTTGGATATCATCGATAAGATCTATCCTCCATCATTGGGTCAGCATACATTCATTATTATGGCTATTGAGTATTTTACTAAATGGATGGAAGCCATTCCCTTAACAATGACAACTGGAGTGTGTATTGTTGAGTTCATACTCACTAATATAATAAGTCATTTTGGGATACCATCCAAGATAATTTCAGATAATGGAATGTCATTCAAAAACAAAAATGTGAGAGCTTTTATGTCTAAGTATAGAATCAAATACATTTTTACAACTCCATATTATCCATAAGAAAATGGGTAAGCTAAAGCTTCAAATAAGATAGTGGTTTCCATCTTGAAAAATATGGTACAAGAGAACCACAAATATTGGCACATCCAATTGCCCCTTGCATTATGGGCTTACAGTACTAGCATTTAGACACCCACTGGGGCAACTCCATTTTCACTAGTATATGGCACTGAGGCCATTATGTGCTTAGATTTGGAGATTCCAATGCTATAGTTTCATTGAAATAGTTCATTGATGACAAAACTACGTGACAAGCTCACATAGATCGATTGATGCTACTTGATGAACGTTGCATGAATGCCCTTGAACACCACATTTATCAAGAGTGCTTAAAATAATCTTACAATGGCAAATTCCATCTAAGAGACTTTGAGGTTGGTGATATTGTGCTAAAAGAGAACCAACAGAACTTGAATTTACCATGAGAAATACAAGATAAATTTATATCTAACTGGTTACATCCTTATATGATCTCTAAGAATATTGGACCTGGGACATATCGCTTGAAGGAGTTGAAGAGCCTAAACCTTTAAACATCCTTCATATTAAAGCATTCTATGCTTAAAACCATCAAACTGTCCCAATGGCATCTGTAAGCCCTTTGGTCATCCCAGTAAAAGCTCCAAAGGCATCTGTAAGCCCTTTGGTCATCCCAGTAAATGCTCCAAAGACATCTGTAAGCCATTTGATCAAATAAAAAAGTAATAAAATCCATAAAAAAAAAATTGAAAAAAAAATCAAATCCAAAAACATTTGCATCATTGCATTTCTTTTGCATCATGCATTTCATTTTGCATTGCATTGGGCATTTCCATCTGTCGCATTGCATTAGGATGAATTGTGTTTACAATCTAAAAAACAATACCACATTTGTGTTTTAATCATGCATCATTGCATTTTCATCATTCATCACCCTTGTGAGTAATTGAGTTTCTCAACACAACCCTTCCTATTGCTATGAAGAATATACTAGGGTTTTCTGATCATTTAACCATACCTAGTGGTCTTCTCAAGACTTGATAGAAATATTACTTTTCTTTTGTATAGGAGGTCTATTTTGTATAGCCCTTAGCATATCATAATTATATCACTAATAAACAAATTAAACAATCTTAATAAATACTGGGGGAATATGAAAGCTACAAAGCAAGACCAGGTATCCTGAGGTAAAAAGTTTATTCTTGCTTATCCCCCTGTGTGGACGGTTTGGGAAATATTGATAGTTGGCAAAAGGACAAGCTTACCCCTTACCCAAATAAATCCCTTGCTTACAAATGAAGGAGAAATATCCTAGAATGATATCCCTGAAAGATATCCCAAAGTGAAACTCCCAAAGTTAAGTCCTCAGAAGTCAAATCAAATCAGTATCAAATCCCTTGCTAAAATAAAAGTATAAAATAAACTATGATTTTTATCACTATAGTACAAATATAAACAATGATTCTTATCACTTTACATGAGTAATTATCCAAATAAAATTAAATAAAAGAAGGGGGTGAGCTTGAATCCCTAGAATTTTTAGCACTACTATACCTTATGCACGATGATATGTTTAATACATTAGCATTTTACTTGTGTGCAGACCAATGTTTGAATGTGGAAGATCTAGCTTTAGGTTTCCTGTATCACCTAGTAGTCTAGTCCAACTAAAATATAAACCTAGGATTGGATAGACATTTGAGGATCCCCAATCTTAGTAATGGGCTGAAAGAATCCTGCCTGACATCGGGGTATGCTTATGCCTTATCTAATATACTCATTTGCACACAGGGACAATGAACAGTTAGGGCCTATCCTAGCAAAAGCCTTATGTTTCAGAAGTCTATAATGGTTAGTATAAAAATTTTGATAAGTCAACTAGGGTGTTTGAGTCTCATGGAAAACCTCAAAAATTCCCAAATAGCAACAACCAATTTTCAATGCAATTATCAAATATTAAATTTCTCCTTATAAGACTTTTTTTATTAAAGGTTGTTCATGATGTAGGTTAGATACCGGATGGATGTCAGAAATGATATTTAAATGGCCACTGACTATGTTATGCATATTATTTTAATTTACAAAAGCTTATGGACAGAAACAATACATCATTGCATATCACATATGGGTGTCCAATTGACTAATTCTTCTCATAAGATATAGCAATTACAATCCATGATTATTACACATTCAGTGGTGTCATCCATTAGATTTTTATATCCATATTACATTCAAACTTTATGTTTTAATGATTAAAGCATACAGGTTCATTTCCATATATCATCATAGAAAAATTATGCAATACATACATGGCATAAACTATATCATAACAACATAAATTAAATGCATACAAGTGAAGCAAAGTATACATGCATTTAACATCAAAATATGACATTCATATTCATCCATCATAAGTATTCCATATACATACATAACTCATAGCATATAATCATCTATTGCATAGCTATCTAGTGCATGTTATCCATACATCACATCATATAGCATTAAATCAATATAAGCATTGCATCCATGTGCATAACATAAACATAAATACCAAAAATAAAGTACACATGTAATGAGATGAACTATCATATATATATATATATATATATATATATATATATATATATATATATATATATATATATATATATGTGTGTGTGTGTGTGTGTGTGTGTGTGTGTGTGTAAAATGTACATCATAGTGGGGTACATCAAAATGCCCATAGGCTATAACTATGTAGGTCCTCAGACCTTACACAAAAATGGTACAAGTGGTAAAATTTATGCCATGCCAATGTTCTAGCTCTGGTCTGTACCTCTTGATCCCCCTACATCGGAGCTCTCTTTGCCTCCCTTAGTCGCATCCCTAGGGGTCCACTTTAGAACTTGCTATGGGTCCTGCTATGTATCCTACACTCAATCTAGACCAACTATACTCAGTGCATGCAAGATAGTCCTATGACTAGATTGAGCACTAGACTACCCTAGCTTCCTGGTCTTGGTCTAGCTCTGATGTGACCCTGTAGTAGTGGTCCTCACTGGAACCTGCCCACCTAGCAACCTGATAATGCCCTCCAGTTGGGCATTGTGAGATACATCTACTGTATGTTGATCATTACCCTCCTCCACGAGGGTACATAACCTCCTAATCTCTACCATCAAGTCAAAACCTACAAACCTTGGAGTTAATGGTACTGTAGGAGGTGCCATGATAGCCTATAGGTGAGAGAGCTACCCTCACCACCCTAAATAGGTCCTGCTCAGAAATCACTGCATCTAGCATCACCTATAGAAGATCATGATAGCCAATGATCTTCTCAATCTCGATGTTTGTTATAGTTATCTATGCTCAGAGATCTACCCTCTCCTCCTCGTAGCTACTCCACTAGCTTTGATCATTAGATAGCTTCACCTTTAGAGTGGTGATAGTGGTGTCCCTATGCAGTATTTGGGTACAAAGTGTCACAATCTAAGTTTAGAGATCAACAACCTGTGTTGTCAACTATCCAACCTCACTATCAAGAGGTTCCTGACCCTCCTCAAATGCCCCCTCCTCTACCTCTATATGTGGGCTCTCCTCTACAGTGGCCCCTATGTCCCATGCACCCTCGATCCTCTAATGGACCCTACATCCATGAGGGTCCACTTATACACCCTTTGTGCCCTCTAATACAAATTTATCTACTAGTAGACCTAGAGTTCCCTCTCCATACCATTGTAGGCTAGTCTACCATGCATGATAATCAGCAGTAGTGCCTATGTACACAAGGCCCAAATCCTAAAAGTCATCATCATCATCCCATAGTGGAGCCACCTGGGGCTAGGTTAGGTCCCTCTCTAGCACCAGGTATATGTAGATAGTGGGCACATTTGGGACATCCTACTGAATCCAAAACTACCTCAAGATGTGAGAGAAGTATTGGTACTCATGTATATCGGCCTTGTGGTTGATAACCTACCTATCTATATGCACTTGGTGAAGGTATCTATCTGCATCTGTCCATACAGGGTAGCCCATGTATGGTCATCACTCAATCTACTTAGGGTGAAGTTGCAAGAATCTAGAGATGTAATGATGGTGGAGAACAGATCTAGCACAAGACAGGAAACAAGAATAACAAGAGCCAAATTCCTTATTTAGTAGCTTTAGAAAGATTTACAGAGAATATACAGCAATCTGCCATTTTGCCAACCCCTTCTCATTATAATTCTTGGGTTTTTATCGAGGCCCCGACCCTCTGTGTTTTCAAATTTCCTACGATCTGCAATAGCCTCCTGGCTCAATACTAGAAATTTGCATTCATGGGACTCTGGGTGAGGTGCACAACTGGCTGCCATAACCACTGTAATATTCTTCTAGAACTGTTGTTTCGTTGCTAGTTGCCTTAACTGCATCTCTAGATATAATGCGTGAGTGGCCGACATGCTTGCTGGAATATTTCTCTGAGACTGTTGCTTCACTATCGCTAGCTTGTCATGCATGAAAGCATGCATTAAAGAGACCCTTGACTTGCAACCATCATTTTGTCAGACTGTTCTTCTGAACTGCTATCTCATCCATATTTCCCATGACCTGCAACTGTCGCTTTGTCAGAATGTTCATCTGTGACTATTGCCTCTTTTTCCATGTGCGTGGTCGTTCACGTGTTTGTTTCTTATTTGTTTTCTTACGGTCGTCACGATATCACGACATGTGATATCGCGATGAAATTTCCTTGTGTCCTCACTTCTATTTTTGTGTCGCGATATCGCGACCTCCCCGCCTTCGATCCTTGGTTTCATTTTTATGTCACGATTTTGCGACGTCGCGATATCGCGACATCCCCGCCTTCGAGCCTATGCTTTGTTTTTATGTCACGATATCATGATGTCGTTATTTTGTGATGTCGTGATATCTTGATGTCGTGATATCATGACCTCCCCACCTTTGAGCCTTGGTTTTATTTTTATGTCATGATTTTGCGACATCACGATATCGTGACGTCGTGATATCGCGACCTCCCTGCCTTCGAGCCTTGGTTTCATTTTTATGTCACGATATCATGACGTCGTGATATCACGATGTCATGATATCATGAACTCCTTGCATTCGAGCCTTGGTTTTATTTTTATGTCACAATTTCATGACGTCGCGAAATCGCGACGTCGCGATTTAATGACCAACTTCTGCCTTGTTAAAATGACCAACTTCTGCCTGGTTAAAAATAAAACAAAACACTTAGAAAAATTTTGGTTGATGCAAGATTGCTCTATTGCCACTGGATGCTCCTGCATTAGACACCCGAGGTTGATGGAGAAGTGACCTTCACTTTTGTGTTGTTCGGTCACCGTTTTCTACAACATCTCCAAACGTACACCTACCTCTACAACCTACTTAAATCCTATCTCCTGGCAAAAAAAAATTTGCCTTCTACCAGACAAATTCTGGAACTGCTGCACACCTTCTCGTCCACTACCCGTAATGGCTTTAACTTGTGGTGCACTCCATCTTTCATCAAGGAGTACGTATTTGCATGACCATCATGCACTGCACTATGATCAAACTGCCATGGCATTCCCAACAGAAAATGGCAAGCATCCATAGGGAAAACATCACACAGGACCTCATCCTGGTATCTCCCAACATTGAACATGACTAAGCACTGTTCACAAACCCATGCTCTATGGTCCTTTCGCAACCACGCAATTTGGTATGGATGCGGGTGCCTCCTCCTCTCCAGCTGTAACTTAGTAACCATCTCTTCGAAAACTAAGTTATCCGTGCTACCGTTGTCAATAATAATATTGCAAATCTTACCCACGCATTTACACCTTGTGCGGAATAAGCTTTTCCTCTGATCTGTGTTCCCCTCCTCATTCAGCAGGACTCTCCTTGCGATCATTACTTCTCCTCTCTCTGCTTCTTTATAATGTTCAGATCCAGCATCTTCATCAGCGACCGCGGCTCTGGCATTTCCTTTCGGCCTCCTATTAGTCCTTTCTCATTGTTGTGGACACTCATATTGGTGATGTCCCTCTTCTCCACATTGGAAACAAGTTCCACAGTATCTTCCTCTTCCCTGGCCACGTCCAGCTCTACACCTTCCCCCTTGGTAATCATTATTTTGATTACGGGGGTGGTAGGTATTTTCTCTCCTTTGTTCCCGATTACTGCTACCTTCTCCATTCTTCTGAGAATCTTCATTTCTTCTTCCGTCGGTTCTTCCACCACGACCTCTTCCTCTTTGCTTGTTCTCAAACCTCCTATTGAGCTTTTCTTCAACCTTTAGGGAAAATTGGTAAGCGTCCTCTATGGTGGTCATCTAGACTAGACTTAATTCTTCTTGAATACTTGCTCGCAACCCATTAATGTAACTTTCCAGTATTGAGCCAGGTTGTTGTTGCAAATCATGGAAAATTTGAAAACATAGAGGGTCAGGGCCTCGATAAAAACCCAAGAATTGTAATGAGAAGGGGTTGGCAAAATGACAGATTGTTGTATATTCTCTATAAATATTTTTGAAGCTACTGAATAAGGAATTTGGCTCTTGTTATTCTTGTTTCTTGTCTTGTGCTAGATCTATTCTCCACCAAGTGGTATCAGAGCCGAAAGTTCCTGAGTGTGTAACAGATCGTCGGACATGAGGCAGTTACACCAGGATCTGTGGTAGGGCTTGTGATTGAGTGAGCAGAATGCCTTCAAGAAGAAACCCTGTTGGTGGGAGAGGCATGGTGGCAGTGAAAGATGTCTGAGATTTGCAGCGGCTAATGCAAGCCCTGCAAGAAGAGATGCGTCGAAGATTGGAGCTAAGAAGAGATGAAGGTAGTGAAGAGGAAGATGACGAAGAAGAATGCCAGCCTAAGGAAGAAGAAGAAGTAGTAGATCCTGCTCAAGCTAGACTATACAAAGCCATATCCCAAATTGGGAAGAGGCCGAAGATGGAGGTTTCCATGTATTTTGAGAACCTTGATCCAAAGGAATTGATCGACTAGATCAACGATCTAGAAGAGTACTTTGAGTATGAGGAGGTTGAGGATCCTGATATGGTCAGATTATCTAAGACCAAACTGAAAGGTCATGCCAGCATTTGATGGAAGGGAGTGCAGCTGGAGCAAAATAAAAGAGCAAAAGAGAGAATAACAAAATGGGAATGGATGGCAGAAAAGCTGAAGAGGCAGTTCATCCCTGGTGATTATGAGTTAGACCTGCTAAATAAAATGCAAGGGTTGAGGCAATCAAGTAAGTTTGTAAAAGAATACACAAAAGAGTTTCATAAAATTATGATCAAAACAGGCCACTCAGAGGCCAACAAGGAGAAGGTAGCCTGTTACATTAATGGGTTACGAGCAAGTATTCAAGAAGAATTAAGTCTGGTTTGGATGACCACCATAGAGGAGGCTTACCAATTTGCCCTAAAGTTTGAAGAAAATCTCAATAGGAGGTTTGAGAACAAGCAAAGAGGAAGAGGTCATGGCAGAAGAACCAACGGAAGAAGAAATGAAGATTCTCAAAAGAATGGAGAAGGTAGCAGTAATCAGGAACAAAGGAGAGAAAATACCTACTACCCCCGTAATCAGAATAATGATTACCAAGGGGGAAGGGGCAGAGCTGGACGTGGGTAGGGAAGAGGAAGATACCGTGGAACTTGTTTCCAGTGTGGAGAAGAGGGAAATCACCAATATGAGTGTCCACAACAATAAGAAAGGACTAATAGGAGGTCGTAAGGAAATGCTAGAGCCATGGTCGCTGATGAAGATGCTAGATCTAAACATTCTATAGAAGCAGAGAGAGGAGAAGTAATGATCGCAAGGAGAGTCCTGCTAAATGAGGAGGGGAACACAAATCAAAGGAAAAGCTTATTCCACACAAGGTGTAAATGCACGGGTAAGATTTGCAATATTATTATTGACAACGATAGCACGGATAACTTAGTTTCCAAAGAGATGGTTACTAAGTTACAGCTAGAGAGGAGGAGGCACCCGCATCCATACTGAATTACGTGGTTGCAAAAGGACCATAGAGCATGGGTTCATGAATACTTGCTCGTAACCCATTAATGTAACAGGCTACCTTCTCCTTGTTGGCCTCTGAGTGGCCTGTTCTGATCATAATTTTATGAAACTCTTCTATGTATTCTTTTACAGACTTACTTGATTGCCTCAACCCTTGCATTTTCTTTAGCAGGTCTAACTCATAATCACCAGGGATGAACTGCCTCTTCAGCTTTTCTGCCATCCATTCCCATTTTTTTATTCTCTCTTTTCCTATTTTATTTCGCTCCAGCTGCACTCCCTTCCACCAAATGCTGGCATGACCTTTTAGTTTGGTCTTAGCAAATCTGACCCTATCAGGATCCTCAACCTCCTCGTACTCAAAGTACTCTTCCAGATTGTTGATCCAGTCAATTAATTCCTCTGGATCAAGGTTCCTAAAATACGTGGAAACCTCCATATTCGGCCTCTTCCCAATCTGGGATATGGCTTTGTATAGTCTGGATTGAGCAGGATCTACTACTTCTTCTTCCTCAGGCTGGCCTTCTTCTTCGTCATCTTCCTCTTCACTACCTTCATCTCTTCTTGGCTCCAATCTTCTACGCATCTCTTCTTGCAAGGCTTGCATTTGCCACTGCAAAGCTCATATATCTTCCACTGCTGCCATGCCTCTCCCACCAACAGGGTTTCTTCTTGGAGGCATTCTGCTCACTCAATCACAAGCCCTCCCACAGATCCTGGTGTAACTGCCTCACGTCCGGTGATCTTTTACACACTCAAGAACTTCCGACTCTGATACCACTTGGTGGAGAACATATCTAGCACAAGACAAGAAACAAGAATAACAAGAGCCAAATTCCTTATTCAGTATCTTTAGAAAGATTTACAAAGAATATACAGCAATCTACCATTTTGCCAACCCCTTCTCATTACAATTCTTGGGTTTTTATCGAGGCCCCGACCCTCTATGTTTTCAAATTTCCCACAATCTGCAACAGCCACCTGGCTCAATACTAGAAAGTTGCATTCATGGGACTCTAGGTGAGGTGCACGACTGGCCACCATAACCACCGTAATCTTCTTCTAGAACTGTTGTTTCATTGCTAGTTGCCTTAACTACGTCTCTAGATATAATGCGCGAGTGGCCGACATGCTTGCTGGAATCTTTCTCTGAGACTGTTGCTTCACTATCGCTAGCTTGTCGTGCATGAAAGCATGCATTAAAGAGACCCTTGACCTGCAACCATCATTTTGTCAGACTGTTCTTCTGAACTGTTGTCTCATCCATATTGCCCATGACCTGCAACTGTCGCTTTGTCAGAATGTTCATCTGTGACTGTTGCCTCTTTTTTTGTGCACATGGCCGTCCACGTGTTTGTTTCTTATTTGTTTTCTTCCAGTCGTGGCGATATTGTGACATGTCGTGATATCATGACAAAATTTCCTTGCGTCCTCACTTCTATTTTTGTGTCATGATATCGTGACGTATGGCGACCTCCCCGCCTTTGATCCTTGGTTTCATTTTTATGTCATGATTTTGTGACATCATGAAATCACGACGTCGCAATATCGTGACCTCCCCACCTTCGAGCCTATGCTTTGTTTTTATGTCACGATATCGCGATGTCATGATTTCGTGATGTCGCGATATCACGACCTCCCTGCCTTTGAGCCTTGGTTTTATTTTTATGTCACGATTTCATGACGTCGCGATATCGCGACCTCCCCGCCTTCGAGCCTTGGTTTCATTTTTATGTCATGATTTCGCGACGTCGCGATATTGCAACGTCGTGATATCACGACCTCCCCACATTTGAGCCTTGGTTTTATTTTTATGTCATGATTTCACGACCAACTTTTGCCTTGTTAAAACGACCAACTTCTACCTGGTTAAAAATAAAACAAAACACTTAGAAAAATTTTGGTTGATGCAAGATTGCTCTATTGCCATCGGATGCTCCTGCATCAAATGATCTAGATCTCTTGCATGATATCTAATCCTGAACCCCTCCTACTCCTGAGACCATTAGGTTGTATAACATTGATGATCCTCATTGATAGCAGTGATCTTCAGAGCTAAATATATGGGGTTATCTATCCAAATATGCTACCAACCCCAAATCTAAATAAGTAGAATACATTCAATGCCCACTCTCCTATGACATGTAATATGGTATAGCTCATGATAGATCTATGCTAGAAGAGTACTCCCCCATGCGAGAATGAGATGTCACTCAGTCAAGCTGATCATAACCTCTATGGTCCTAGCCAGGAGGTTCCAAGGGAACCTCACACCTGATGAGGACTATTCGAATAATCAAGTGCATGAACACAACCTTCCATTGTGAAAATAATTTGGTCTGGTACCACCCCTCAACATGGAATCCCTCATGGTCAATGCAGTCCTGAGCCGCAATGCTCTGTGTGCTAAATATCGCATCAAACACGACCTTCCTCACTATGGTAGGAGAGAAGGTGATGGCCTCACCATCAATTGGTAGGCAGAATATGTGATAGACATCCTCTAGAGTAATAGTCATTTCACCCGTCGATAGGTGAAATGTATTGGTCCACGCATTCCAACGATGATCCCATACAGTCATATATGCTTGGTCATATCTGATGGTGGGGAGGTCTAAGACGTACTGAGACCCCATGGTAGAAAACCAATCCCACTCCACATCAATGAGATTACGATGTAAGTTCCAAAGGAGATAAGTATCCCTCGCTCTGTTCATCAAGGCCTGAGTGAAAGCAATCAAATAAATAAGAAAAATAATTAAAAATGACTAAAAAATGACAAACAAATAAAAAAATCTCATAAAAATGCAAAAAAATGCAAAAAAATGATCAAAAATTTCAAAAAATCAAATAAAATCACTTTAAAATTGCAATAAAATGTATTTATTCAAATAAAAATTAAAAAAATGAAAAAAATTCTAAGGGCATCACATCACAGGTCAGAACCATGATCGATGAGGCGATAAAAAATGTGACCATTGGGATTTAAATCCCACCATGGCTAACAGTCGTGGTCCCCAATTTGCCAATTGGGAACTGTGTCTGCCACCCACGTCTAGGGAACATGACCTTTTTAGGGTCATTTCTCTCCCAAAATAACCTCAAAATTAAACCCTCCCCTATAATATAACCTACGCTAAACCTAACTAGGGTGAGGTTCGTTATCGGTAGTTTAATGTGGTTCATTTAACCCATTGTTTAGTGTGGTTAATTTTAATCCTATAATTTACAAGTGTGGTCTTGGTTTATGTGTTACCTTGGAAGCACTGGCTCTCCCACTAGTCGAAGCTTCTGACTGGTTGACCATCGATGTGGATAGAAGGCAATTAGTGATGTTTGTGGTATCATTCCATGTTAGAATTCACTTTTTACCTCTCAAATCTCTTAGGTTTACTAGCAGTTTTAGGTAAATAATAAAAAATTTCAAATGGAAAAAGCCTTATATACTTTTTCAAATTTTATTTGGACCGTGTTTGACAACTGTGATCTCCGAATTAGGGTTTTCCACCGATGGGTCTAAGTTGTGATCAAGGAATTTGAACTTCTTAACCACTTCTGACAGGCACGGTCATCAAACTGCAATAAATGCTCTCAATTCCCATCATGGAGAGCTATAAAATAACAAATTAAAAATACCCACTAGACTAGATAATTAAAAAAAAATACAAAAATATAAAAAAATCAGATAACATTAAAATCCAAATGCACCTCGTATTTAGTTATTTACCTTATACACTTGGTGGTTGTAGTGAATTGCAATCCATGCAATCTAGCAAGATGAGTAAATTACCATAAGGACATTTGGGGTAAATTAGTCATCGCTAAATTGTATGCTTCATTTCAATCCCTAAGAAGGCCCAGGCAGCCAGACTGCTCCAAGGGAACGAGATATTCATGTCAATTATCCTATGATATTTTTAGCAGATCCTTGGCAATATGATTCAACATAAGCCTAAGTAGAATTGTACTCATTTAAATTCCCTAAAAAGAACTTCATGGCTGGACTGCTCTAGGGGATAGAAATAGACAATTATTATTAATAGTTGCAATCATAGCTGATTAGGCATTACCAATAATTCAAATGCTAAATATTTAAATTTGTTCAAGATCATTCATAGTTATCAAGTGACTTGTTGCTTCATTTAATTGTCATTACCCTCATCAACTCGTCTCTTGAGGGGGTAGTCATAATATCAAATCATAATCAAAGTCAACAGAAGATCCCTTGATCGTAGATCCCTAGATCTTGTCAAAATTGCATTCATCTTATGAATCATTGCCAATGACTATCATAAGCTTACCCTCTGCTGCAGAAAATAGCACATATGACAGTTAGTTTGTAGCTCTCCTTCTTTTAGTTATATAGGTCTAACTCCTATTGTAGAACCAAAGCTAACCGAATGTTTGATGATGAGTGCAAAATTTTTCAAATTTAAGCCTTCCATCCAGTTGGAAGTAATAATTCTAGGATGCGCATCTTCTTTGCAAGACTTGATCATCTAATGTTGATCAAACCAATGATCATCATCCAACCTACGACATTGTTTTAGGACGTCTATTTTTGCTCAACGTTGTTTGATATCACAATGCATCTCAAAAGGGGCATTTGTAGACACCTAAAATGCATCATGTCAAGGTGACTACTCATATGGGATATGCTAGAATACCATATGGAAGACCTTGGATAGATTCCAAGGTATAGCAGTGGTTTTTACCACTCAATTTGGGCACCTTTACCTAGTCAGTTCTAGTCACTACTGATACCCACGGTTAGTAGAGCTAACTGCTCTTATCAGCCGCAGTCAGGCCTCAAAGTCAGTTGGCCTTTGACCGATTCAAAGTTGGTTCAAATGGCAAATTGGTTACATATTGGAGTGGTTTGAGTGAGGAAGGTTCCGGATCCTTCCATCCAACAAGCTCAACCACCCAATATTGTTCTTGGATTCCTCATGAAGCCACCCCTAGCCCTTGGTGAATGCTATAAAACCCCCCTCCAAATGATAGAAAGATATAGATGAATCTCGAATTGAAATGTAGCGAAGACCTGTCAAATTGTATACTCACATGCATTGAGAGGAACACTTTTGTTGCCCAATTGTATATCACATGCCATGGAGGTCCTAGGAGGCTAGGATATTCAATAAACGTTAATTCATGCAATCCGTGCACCAACTGAGAAATTCAACCACCAAATCCATCAGAGGACACAGTGGTGACTCTTGATCATCAATTCCTCAAGGATAATTTAAGATTGGACACCAAATTAGGAGGGTAAGAGCATTTCAAGCTTGGCTACAGTTATCAGCTATGGTGGATAGTGCTCACCACGCATCATACCTATGATCAGGTTGTCATATTTAGTTTCCTTTTTTTCTAGCTGTAGGATTTGTTTAATTGTGTTATATTAGACATATATCATGTTAATTTTTTCTAGTAGAGACTTTGACCAGTGCAATTAGAGCTATTAGTAATTTCTGTCATTTTTGCAATGATGGCACTAATGGTTATTTTCATGCTTTCATACTTTCAATTTTGTAATTAGGTCAATAGATAGCTAGATCTACTTTTGCTTATATGTTTATAACAATCTTATTTGGTTTAATATAATTTTAGTATGTTTCTTGAACTTTCTTGATCTCATGCTAGTTAGATTACATTTTATGCAAATACCTCCTAAAAGCCTCATCAAGAGAGGCCTCCTTTGTTGCTAATTGCTTCTTGTTATTTATTGCACGCATGACTAACAGGTTTTTGAGATGCAAGGTAGCAAATTCCTCTAATCATGGAGAAGAAGTTCATCGATACCTTGGAGCAGTTCATGTCCATTTAGAAAGTCTACGTATTGCACCTACCCCATTGGGGCTTTCAAATTGTATTAATTGTATCATAATTTGGGTGACCCTAAGAGGGGCATGATTGTAATCGAGATTTGATTCAAGATTAATAAAAGAAACACTCACTTTCTTGTCATATGTAATCTTATCTTTCATTTCTTGCTTTAATGATTGATTTCAATTAATGCATTAGCTAGGTGTATGCTATATACATAACTCATAGCATATAATCATCTATTACATAGTTGTCTAGTGCATGCCATCCATACATCACATCATATAGCATTAAATCAATATAAGCATTACATCCATGTGCATAAAATAAACATAAAATACCAAAAATAAAGTACACATGTAATGAGATGAACTATCAGATATATATATATATATATATAATGTACATCATAGTGGGGTACATCAAAATACCCATAGGCTATTGCTGTGTAGGTCCTCAGACCTTAAACAAAAATGGTACAAGTGGTAAAATCTATGCCATGCCAATGTGCTAGCTCTGGTCTGTACCCCCTAATCCCCTTACATCAGAGCTCTCTTTGCCTTCCTTAGTCGCATCCCTAGGGATCCACTTTAGAACTTGCTATGGGTCCTACTATGGATCCTGCACTCGATCTAGACCAACTATACTCAGTGCACGCAAGATAGTCCTATGAATAGATTGAGCACTAGACTACCCTGTCTCCTTGGTCCTGGTACAACTCTGATGTGACCATGTAGTAGTGGTCCTCACTGGAACCTGCCCACCTAGCAACATGATAATGCCCTCCAATTGGACATTGTGAGCTACATCTACTGTATGCTGATCATTACCCTTGTCCATGAGGGTACATAACCTTCTAGTCTCTGCCATCAAGTCAAAACCTACAAACCTTGGAGTGAATTGTACCATAGGAGGTGCCATGATAGCCTGTGTAGGTGAAAGAGCTACCCTCACCACCCTGAATAGGTCCCGCTCAATAGTCACTGCATCTAGCATTACTTGTAGAAGATCATGATAGCCAATGATCTTCTCAATCTCAATTTTTGTTGTAGCTATCTATGCCCGAAGAGCTACCCTTTCCTCCTCGTAGCTACTCCACTAGCTATGATCATTAGATAGCTTCACCTTTAGAGTGGTGATAGTGGTGTCCCTATGCAAGAGTTGGGTACAAAGTGTCCCAATCTAAGTTTAGAGATTGACAACCTATGTTGCCAACTATCCAACCTCACTATTAGGAGGTGCTCGACCCTCCTCAAATACCTCATCCTCTACCTCTATCTATGGTCCCTCCTCTATAGTTGCCCCTATGCCCCATGTGCCCTCGATCCTCTAATGGACCCTACATCCATGAGGGTCCACCTCTACACCCTTTGTGCCCTCTACTACAAATTTATCTACTGGTAGGCCTAGAGGTCCCTCTCCATACCATTGTAGGCTAGTCTACCATGCATGATAATTATTAGTAGTGCCTGCGTACATCAGGTCCAACTCCTGAAAGTCGTCATCATCATCCCCCAGTGGAGCTACCTAGGTCTAGGTCATGTCCCTCTCTAGCACTAGGTATATATAGATAGTGGGCACATTTGGGACATCCTATTGAATCCCAAACTACCTCATGACATGAGAGAAGTACTGATACTCGTGTATATCGACCTTATGATTGATAACCTACCTATCTCTATGCTCTTGGTGCATGTATCTATTTTCCTCTAGCTAGACAGGGTAGCCCATGTATGGTCACCACTCGATCTAATTAGGGTGAAGCTACAAGAATCTAGTGATGTAATGATCTAGATCTCTTGCATGAGATTGACTCCTGAAGCCCTCTTGCTCCTGAGACCAGTAGGTTGTATAACATTTATGATCCTCATTGATAACAGTGATATTCAAAGCTAAATCTATGGGGTTCTCTATCCAAATATGCTACCAACCCCAAATATAAAGAAGTAGAATACAGTCGATGCCCACTCTCCTACGACGTGTAATCTGGTACAACTTGTGATAGAGCTACGCTAGAAGAGTACTCCCCCATGTCAGAATGAGAGGTCACTCAGTCAAGCTGATCATAACCTCTATGGTCCTAGCTAAGAGGTTCCAGGGGAACCTCACACATGATGAGTCTAGGAGGACTATTCGGATAATCAAGTGCATGAACACAACCTTCCATTATGAAAATAATTTGGTCTGGTACCACTCCTCAACATGGATGCCCCCATGGTCAATGCAGCCCTGAGCTGCAATGCTCTATGTGTTAAATATCACATCAAACATGACCTTCCTAACTATGGTAGGAGACAAGGTGATGGCCTCACCATCAATCGGTAGGCAGAATATGCGATAGACATCCTCTAGAGTAATAGTCATTTCACCCGTCAATAGCTGAAATGTATTGGTCCACGCATTCCAATGATGAGCCAATATAGTCATATACGCTTGGTTATATCTGATGGTGTGGAGGTCCAAGATGTACTGAAACCCCATGGTAGCAAACCAATCCCACTCCACATCAATGAGAGTATGGTGTAAGTTCCAAAGGAGATTAGTACTCCTCACTCTGTTCATCAAGGCCTGAGTGAAAGCAATCAAATAAATAAGAAAAATAATTAAAAATGACTAAAAAATGGCAAACAAATTAGAAAATCTCATCAAAATGTAAAAAATTGCAAAAACAAGATCAAAAATTCCAAAAAATCAAACAAAATCACTTTAAAATTGCAATAAAACATATTAATTCAAAGAAAAATTAAAAAATTAAAAATTTGAAAAAATTTCTAAGGGCATCGCATCACGGTACAGAACCGTCATCGATGAGGTGATAAAAAATGTGACCATTGGGATTTAAATCCCACCATTGCTAACAACTGTGGTCCCCAATTTGCCAATTAGGAATTGCGTCTGCCACCCACGTCTAGGGAACATGACATTTTTAGGGTCATTTCCCTCCCAAAATAACCTCAAAATTAAACCCTCCTCTCTAATCTAACCTATGCTAAACCTAAGTAGGGTGAGGTTCGTTACCAATAGTTTAATGTGGTTCATTTAACCCATTGTTTAGTGTGGTTAATTTTAATCTAGTAATTTACAAGTGTGGTCTTGGTTTATGTGTTACCTTGGAAGCACTGACTCTCCCACTGGTCGAAGCTTTCGACTAGTCGGTCATCGATGTGGATATAAGGGAATCAATGAAGTTTGTGCCAACATTCCATTTCAGAATTCACTTTTTACCTCTCAGATATCTCAGATTTACTAGTAGTTTCAGGTAAATAATAAAAAATTTCAAATGGAAAAAGCCTTATATACTTTTTCAAATTTTATTTGGACAGTGTTTGATAACTGTGATCCCCAAATTAGGGTTTTTCGCCCATGGGTCTAATCTGTGGTCAAGGAATTTTAACTTCTTAACCACTTCTGACAGGCATGGTCATAAAACTACAATAAATACTCTCAATTCCCATTGTGGAGAGCTATAAAATAACAAATTACAGATACCCACTAGACTAGATAAAAAAAAAAATCATGTAACATTAAAATCCAAATGCACCTCGTATTTAGTTATTTACCCTATACACTTGGTGGTTGCAGTGACTTGCGATCCATGCAATATAGCAAGATGATTAAATTACCATAAGGAAATTTGGGGTAAATTAGTCATCGCTAAATTGTATACTTCATTTCAATCCCTAAGAAGGCCCAGGGGGCCAGAATGCTCCAAGGGAATGAGATATTCATGTCAATTATCCTATGATAATTTTAGCAGATCATTGACAATATGATTCAACATAAGCTTAAGTAGAATTGTACTCATTTCAATTCCCTAAGAAGACCTTCATGGCTGGACCGCTCCAGGGGATAGAAATAGATAATTATTATTAACAGTTGCAATCATAGCTGATTAGGCCTTGCCAATAATTCAAATGCTAAATATTTAAATTTTTTCAAGATCATTCATAGTGGTCAAGTGACTTGTTAATTCATTTAATTGTCATTACCCTCATCAACTCATCGCTTGAGGGGGTAGTCATAATATCAAATAATAATCAAAGTCAATAGAAGATCCCTTGATTGTAGATCCCTAGATCTTATCAAAATTACATTTGTCTCACGAATCATTACCAATGACTATCATAAGCTTACCCTTTGCTGGGGAAAATAGCACATATGATAGTTTGTAGCTCTCCTTATTTCATTTATATAGACCTAACTCCTATTGTAGAACCAAAGCTACCCGAATGTTTGATGATGAGTGCAAAATTTTTCAAATTTAAGCCTTCCATCCAGTTGGAAGTAATAATTCTAGGATGTGCATCTTCTTTGCAAGACTTGATCATCTAATGCTGATCAGACCAATGATCATCATCCAACCTACAAAATTATTTTAGGAGGTCTATTTTTGCTCAGCATTGTTTGATCTCACAACGTGTCTCAAAAGGGGTATTTGTAGACACCTAAAATGCATCATGTCAAGGTGACTACTCATATGGGATATGCTATAAGACCATATGGAAGACCTTAGACAAATTACAAGGTATAGCAATGGTTTTTACCACTCAATTTGGATACCTTTACCTAGTCATTTCTAGTCGCTACTGATACCCACGGTTAGTAGAGCTGATCACTCTTGTTAGCCATAATCAGGCCTCAAAGTTAGTTGGCCTTTGACCGATTCAAAGTTGGTTCAAATGGCCAATTGGTTACATATTGGAGCAGTTTGAGTGAGGAAGTTTTTGGATACTTCCATCCAACAAGCTCAACCACCCAATATTGTTCTTGGATTCCTCATGAATCCACCCCTATACCTTGGTGAATGCTATAAAACCCCCCTCCAAATGGGAGAAAGATATAGATGAATCTTGAATTGAAATGCAGCGAAGACCTATTGAATTACATACTCACTTACATGCATTGAGAGGAACACTTTTACTATCCAATTGGAGATCACATGCCATGGAGGTCCTAGGAGACTAGGAGATTCAAGAAACATTAATTTGTACAATCTGTGCATCAACTGAGCAATTCAACCGCCAAATCCATTAGAGGACATAGTGGTGACTCTTGATCATCAATTCCTCAAGGATAATTTAATATTGGACACCAAATAATAAGGGCAAGAGCATTTCAAGCTCAGCTATGGCTATTAGCTATGGTGTATAGTGCTCACCACACATCATACCTATGGTCAGGTTGTCATCTTTAGTTTCCTTTTTTTATAGTTGTAGGATTTGTTTAATTGTGTTAGATTAGACATATATAATGTTAATTTGCTCTAGTAGAGACTTTGACTAGTACAATTAGAGATATTAGTAATTTCCTTCACTTTTGCAATGATGGCACTAATGGTTATTTTCATGCTTTCATACTTTCAATTTTATAATTAGGTCAATAGATAGCTAGATCTACTTTTGCTTATATGTTTATAACAATCTTCTTTGGTTTAATATAAGTTTAGTATGTTTCTTGCACTTTCTTGATCTCATGCTAGTTAGATTACCTTTTATGCAAATACCTCCTAAAAGCCTCATCAAGAGAGGCCTCCTTTGTTGCTAATTGCTTCTTGTTGTTTATTTCATGCAAGACTAACAGGTTTTTGAGATGCAAGATAGCAAATTCCTCTAATCATGGAGAAGTTCATCGATACCTTGGAGCAGTTCGTGTCCATTTAGAAAGTCTACGTATTGCACCTACCCCATTGGGGCTTTCAAATTGTATTAATTGTATCATAATTTGGGTGACCCTAAGAGGAGCATGATTGTAATCGAGATTTGATTCAAGATTAATAAAAGAAACACTCACTTTCTTGTCGTATGCAATCTTGTCTATCATTTCTTGCTTTAATGATTGATTTCAATTAATGCATTAGCTAGGTGTATGATTTTTAGATCGGTACAATATGTAAACCTTGAAGGCTGAATCATATCCATCCTTGAAACCAACTGATTCACTATATTTGTGAAATTTTGCATTTATGGATTATGTGGGTTTCCAATATTCCCTTGACTTAGGTTGGACATGAGAAGGTTATTGTTATATTTGGTACCTTGTGAGAATGGAAGATAAACTTGTGGTGGAACATAAGCAATAGTGTGGACATTAGATTATGAAGGAGGAAATTGAAAATAATTTTGGGTTCAATTACTAGTTGGAGGAATAGGCGGATTCCATCCAACATTGGTGGTTTTAGTAGTAGCACAAGTTAGTTGGTTATTTAGATTATTGAGATGCACAGGTTGAGATGTGGGATTATCATGATTAAGTATAGGATATATAATGGGAGGAGAAGGAGTAGCATCCTCTTTTTTTAAGATAGGCTTCTTGTTCTACATATTCCAATAGTTCTCCTTATGAGCTTTAATGAATTCCTAAATATGATCAAATGATGAGAAGACAAAGCTACTATTGGGTCCAGTATAATGACCAGGATTGGTCTCAGTTTCCATATCTATCTCTTCTTTCCCTTATGTACCTATATTAGGGTCTTCCTTATAAATTTGATCATCTTCCAAAGGAACATAATCAGATTCTAATTGTTTCCTCTAACTTCTATGGAAGGGAGCCATTAGTAGTAGTGGAAAAAAACTATGGGAAAACACTAGAACACATCTTTTAGAAGTTTTTAAAATTAATTAGTGATCTTTCTTATATTTTTCAAATTAAATGAGGTGTTCACGTCGGGTTCACCAAATATGTAGAGGGGGAAAAACTGCCCTACCACGTATAACTCCCAAAAATACTGTATCCACAAAGATAGAAAACCTTATGGGGTGAACCGTGGGGGTATGTTTTTCTCTACACTCGATGCTAGGAGGAAGGGTTCACCAAGAATTATTTTAGGACTCGCTCCAAGTCCTTAAGATTTTGGGATAGTTTGATGTATTCAGATTCAAGAAATCACCTAAGTTTGGCCTTTCTAGATCTATGCTATGAAAAATAAAGGACAATGTAAAAAATAGAATGTAAGAATACAAGAGCTAATTTAATATGATTCTTCCTTTGAATGCTTGCTAATCTAGGGTTATATCTAAAAAAACTTTAAAGCAAGGGCACAAGGTAAATACACAATGTTAACCCTATATGCACACTATGTGCTTTTCACTTTTTAGATGCCTATAATGAATATCCAAATTAAATTTATGATCAATAGGACAAATAGAACACTTATCTTGATCGACGGTTGATCTAATATTTTCTACCTCTTTTCCAATGATATTAGAAATACCTATTTTTTCAATATAACTTATGAAACACTTGAAAATAGGATTAGCATTAGGGGGCCTTCTTAAGCCACTATACAACAATGCTTGGAGGTGTAGCATTCAAGCCCCCTAGGTATTTTAGATGACCTTTGAAAACAAAAGCAAAAATTAACCTTTGGAGAATTAATCATAAAAAAATAATGCAACAACAAAGAAATAGAAAATAGATTATGCTATCATGCCCTAGATGCGATTTAGAAAATACTCATGCAATAAGAATTTTAAAAATACCCCCAGTTCAATCCTGGGAAAAATTGTGCCTCGCAGGTAGCTAGCACATTAACACTACAGGAAAAATTATGCTCTGTCAGAATGGGGTGCGATTTCGCTTCTATGAGCAAAAACCCTAGCTGGGATAGGGCACAATTTTACTTCAAACACAATAAATAAAAGATAGATGCATAACGTAAATGAATGTAGAAAACAAATAGAACCTGATGGATGGCGTAGAAGCAAGTAGAAGATATTAAGGTATCCAAATGGGCACTCTCTTTCTTTTCAAACCACAACATGAATCCACCAAACCACATGGTAATCCAAATTAATGTAGCAAAAGATCCAATCAAAAATTTGCACTTTGGGGTTGGATTGTAGAAGAAATAGGAAGCAGAGTGAAAGTAAAAATGTGATCACAAGTCAATCATAAGAATTTTGAGCTTAATTGTGTGTCTAAAATTGTTTTTTTTTAAGAGTGATATTAATCCCTCATTTTATAGATGAAGATCGGGGTGAAAAGAGTAGGACAAACAACATAGACTGCTACCAAGCACATTGGAAAAAGGTTAAACCTAGGTTTTAATAATTAAAACCCTAAAATAGCAAAATCAAGCCCCATGTTGATGGGGTATGATATCTCTTCTGTGAAATTGCACCCCATCGTAATTGGGTGTTATTTCACTAAAAAGGCTAAATAAAGCAATTAGGGGAAAAGAGGCCTACCCTTATCTAAGGAAATGGTTAGGGACCTCTTAGGGTCTCTAAGGAAGATTACCCACTGAAAGTGGGTCAATTTTCTGTGTCTACAATATTATGATGTGTTGATAATTTCTCCAACATTCTTTAACCCAAATGACATAACTTCATGGGAGAAGTTACCCCAAGTAGTAGTGAACATTGTTTTAGATTGATATTTTGGCACTATATGAATTTGGTTATAATAAAAAAAATCCATCCATTAAGGATAATATCCTACAACTAGCATAACAATTACTACTCATTTCTATATTTAGAAAATGAAAATCATCCTTAGGATAATATTTGTCGGTCTCAAAATTTTGTGCATACGTGCACAATATCCTCTTTCTTGGTTATTAGGACTATGTTTAAGATCCAATTGGAATAGTCAATAGCTCCTCTTTGACCAACAAAGCAAATTTAGGATGCATATTTTATAATTATTACTTCACTTAGTTCCAGGATTGATTACTAAGTGGTGAACTACTAGGGATGAATCCAATCTAGGCATGTTCACATAAGACCATGTGAATATATCATAAAATTAAGCTAAGAGCTTCGTATACTCTTATATTTATTCTAAAGTTAGAATATTTCCTAACTTTATTATCCTTGGATTGTCATTGTTCCTATGGTAATGCCTACGGTATCTTCTATTAGGATACTATATTCATATTTATAATGTGGAGGGATGGGCATTATCCCTAGAATTTGAATCTCATCAACATCTAAAATCTATGGTTCAACGTTAAATGATTGTAAGGGATGTGTATCTAAAGAAATAGGACCTTCAATAGAAATATTTTCATGAGGAGAGACATTATTGTCATTATCTCTAAGAGGATGGTAGGGTAAATTTCTCTCCTTACAATCATTTAAGTGTAATTTTGATACAATATTTGCTATTGATTAATATTTCATATTGTTATCTTCTTATGATAAAGCTAATCTATGTCAAGATTTTCATTAGATTCTTGATTGATATCCTCAATAAGATAAATGCTTATAGTGTTAATTTATGTGTACTATGAGAAGAAATTATAAAAGGATAATGGAAGAGGTTTATTGGCCTCATATTCATCATAATCTAGAATATTATCAAAGTTATTTCTTTTTAAATTTTAGGTGAGAAAAGGAATTTGTCTTCATTATCACTTTTTGAAGAAGAGTAAAATGGCATTTCATTTTGGTTGGGAAAATATCCCAACACACAATGTTTGGGCTAGGTTCTGGTTTTTAAAGGCTCTTTAATGCCTTATTTCCAATGTTCTAGTCCCTTTACCTTATATCTAAAGTTACAAAGGATTTTATTGGGGATAGGTAAATATTAGAAAGAAAACATGAGACATATCTCAACTTTGTTGGTTGTTGGCTTTTAAGCCAAACTATCTCAAATTGTCTCAAGTTCCAATATAATTAATCCATAATATCTTAGGTATTAATATCAATAATCAAGAGTATAATTATATATGAGCAATTAAAATATAATCTGGCCAATATAAATTATAATAACATTCACTATAACTTCAAATATGAATGTAAATGATCCAAAATCAATCATGTAATAACATGGAAATACAATAAAATTGCTCTAGATCTATATACAAGATTCAATATTATCAATGCTTGTTGGTGATATCTTACAGGCCATTTTCCCAATACAATGTATGGAGCTTTATCTTCATAATATAGACATATAAATGTGACTCTTCAATACTTGACTTTTGCACTCCTCATATATTTAGGAGTTGCAACCTTTCTTATTCTTCTTCTCATATTTTCACTTGTATAAAAGACTCTTCACTCTCTTCTTACATGCATACTTGAATCTATGAAACTTGCACAATTCTACATGATTCTTACTGTCCTACATGCACTTCTAATACAAAACACTTGTACGCATCCCCACATTACATATTTGCACACTTACACACATGATACTCATGCACATTCTCTCATTACACACTTGCACTCTTACTTACATGACACTTGTGCATATCTTGCACATAGAAACTTACATAAAGTAAAAATATAAATCACTCATCTAAAGTATATATTCAAACCCTAATTTACTACACATTTACATTTGTACAATAAAGGTACCATTGGGATACATTTACATGTACTATATAATGTAATTTTCTCCAACATTGGTCATGGATTAGTTCCATGTATTCTCTCTTAATTTTTTGTTCCTTTAAATATAAAGGTGTAAATTCCTATTTACACAATTATTCCTTTCTAGGAAGGAAACCCTAAAGCATGAGGTAATGGGGGTAACCTAACCAAGTATACGACTAATAGCTCAAGGTATTGGTTTTCCTCAATATTTGATTTACCCTTTATAATAATTTAGTTGTTGGTTCCTTCTTGGTTGATGTTTTTTTCCTTAGGTTAGTTAGATATTAAGGTATCATCCATTAAGGGATGAGAAGCATTCAAATAAGGGCAAAGTCAATATTTTAGGTTTTTTGAATGGATATTTTGGCAATACGCAAAGGGATCATGATTAGATACTATTCTATACAATTTGCCTTGATATTCAAATTTGACACACTGATGGTAAGTTGAGGGCATATCCTACATTGCAAGAATCCAATATCATCACAAAAGATACTTATACTTAGTAGGGGGAATTTTAGCCATAATTTTAGTTGAAACAAAAATGCTATAGAATGGATTGGATGCAAACAAATTCAAAGCATAAGGTATACTAAGAAATATGTCCACATGTTGGACCTATGGATGACTTATGTGCTAAGATATAGGATGGTTTAGCCTAAATGGATCTATGTTTGGAGGTATAGATCCCAATTTTCTTGAGGAAGATGGGATACTTGATGACCTCCATCCTAATGTTGTGGTGATAATTGAGTCTCATTTTTTATCACTCAAAGGATTAGATCTAGATTGATGTGGAAGTTCTAAGAGAAGTTCTTCTACAATAGAAGGGAGAATTTCTTCTATCTTGAAGACAAATTCCATGTTTTCTTTATTTAATTGTAGGAAAGTAGCAATATAATCCATGGATTTAAAAACTAAATCTCTTTGTTCATTATGAATAGGAAAAAAATATTCAAAAGGAGAAATTTCTTCCTCTTCTTCCTCAAATATTGGGTTTTTTTATCATCGATTGCTTCTCTAGAGGTTCAAATGAGGCACTTGAGTTTTGTATTATTTTTCATGCTATGTTCTAAGTAATATAAGGAGGTTTGGACATGATCAAGAATGAGTTAAATTTATTAAGTTTTGTTTTGAGAGTAATTATAGAAAAATAGAGAAGATGTTTGATAGTCTTATGTCACCTTGGAAAAGCAACCCTCCTTATGAATCTTGCTAGCCCCCTATAATATACTAGCCAAGGAACATAACCCCCAAGGTTCATACATTAATTTAATAAAGGTGTCATTAAACTTATCCTTGTAGGGTTACTAATTGGTTATGTTCTTGTTAACATAATTTAATCTTATTTAATTAAACAAAAAAGTTAAATAATCTTGATTAAAGTAATATTTATTTTATCTTGAATAAGAATAAGGTCCTAAGTCAAATATTTTTGGATAGGGACTCAATTTATGTGTTCATTTTAGGTTCACACAATATGTGGGATGCCAAAATGTGTATGTAGGTACCAGCCCTAGGTGTGTTCCCTTGAGGGTTTTCAATACTCAATGGGAGAGCACTACTGATGAGGCCCAGAAATACCTCATTTTTGCACTATGTTTGACATATATAAAATTGCCATATTACAAATCATAACAAAGTTAATTGCCAAATAGTTGATTAAAATATATTATTTGTTAAGTGTTTGCATGATTTTATGTTAGGAGCATTGTACCCCTATTTTGACTATTTTTAGCATTTTTATGACTGTTTTTGACATGATTTTATTGGTGAAAATTGCATAGAAAAATAAAGCAAATAAGCATGTTCAGATATTTGGCTAAATCTAGCATATTTTAAGTGTCATCCCATTTCAAAACCAAATTTTTCAAGTGATCTGGCATCAAAATAGTCTCTGCTACAAAACAGGGCAGTGACAAGTTTTGTGCAGCATACAAAAACAACAAGTTGTCACATTAAAGGAGCACCTTGAAGTTGTCAAGAAAAGCATGGGAAAATGGTTGGAATGTGTTCATGGGGACCAAATAAGACCTTTGACCCACTTGGATGCATTCCCACATGGTCTAAATGGATAGCAATAGGGCATAACAACTATAAGGCAGGGATAGTTGTGCAACACTGTTGCACTATTTCAGTTTGGTTATTTAGTGAATAAAAGGTGTAATTTAAGTAGTAGAATGATGTGTGCTAAGGTGTATCCCTTCATAATGGTATTTGAATATTTTTTCCACCTTCCAATTGATTTAAATTGCAAATTGGCACCAAACTCTTAGAATTGTGCAGGAAATATGGAAAATGCAGGACACAACCATACAAATTCCAACCAACTGTCAATGAATGGCATGGCTTGGAATTTGTCACAATTGGCATGCAAAACTGATTGGATCTGACTTCTAAGGGATAGGAGAGATGTCCTATCCAATTAAACCTACTTTTTTGGCCATTTTTATAGCTGCTGAGCATAAAGTATGTTGCACAACTAGATATTCCGAAGAAGCTTCGAAATGAGGGGGAAAGTAGCCATTTTTAGCCAAATAGAGGATTTAGCACCCAAAATGGTAGGGAAAGGATATTTTAAGATGGAGACAGGTGTACAAGACCATTTCTAACCTCTTCCAACTCACTCCCACCATTGAGGATGCATCCCAAAGAGCCAATGAATATTGTTGCAACATATACTATCTTAATTTAGACTAGGTCAATTTTAGAATTGATTAGCAAATCACTATAAAATAGCAACACAGCTGATATTGAGCACGAGGGATATGTAATAGGTTAGTATAAATAATAGATCTCCCTTATTGGTTGAGCTAATAGAGTAGTAGATAGTATGTAGTAGTAGCAAATAGGATTTGACATAGTGTAGTATTTCTCTATAGGATTGTAATGTTTTTTATCAATCAATAAAAGTGCAGTTCTTTTGTCAAATTTTGTTCATGAGTAAGTGTGAGTGTTAAGTAGTTAGTAGTGCTTATTCACATTCTTCTATATCAGGAAGCAAGGGCCAATTTTAAGCCTAGAAGGAGGACTATTATGACAGGTTTTTCTGATAACTTTGTTGCAGCAGATTTAGCAGGATGCTTATCAATTTTCATTTCTTGTTAATTACTAACCCCTATTTTGAATCAATGTGATGTCTTCATGTTTTCAATTATGTTTTTATGTAGCATATGTGTGTGTCAGCTGACAAAGTAGCTTAGACCTATGTTTTCATTATTTCCTATTTTTGTGATTTGATAATTAGCATAAATTGCAACATTTCTATTTTTCCCTATTTTTCATGCTTTAGCAACTTTTCCAAGTTTCCAATATTTTTCATTTTATTGTCAACCACTATAGTAGAATCCTAAACATTCTACATATTTTTTTTTCATGTTGCTTTACAACCTTCTACAATAGGACACTGACAAGTGTTTGTAGCATGTGTATTTCCCTTTCAAGCAAATTTTCAATTTAGCAATTTTAAATTCCTGCACTATAGTTAGAATTCAATTCTAGTAATTAGAATTAGTTTTCAATTCTTGCAAGTTAATTTAGTTTCCATTCTGTAGATTAGGTTTAGTGTGACACCAAAAAGGCTAAACCAACATCTGTTTCACTGAACAAATGCTTGTAATATGAATGTCTGAATTGTAATCTACCCAAACCTTCTATCATAGACAACCTTGGACACCACCCCGAATTTGACAAATCATAAAATTAAATGATGACAATAATGACACTCATCATTTTTGGCATCATTTTTAGGGAACACGGTGTTGTTAGAGGGTAAAAGCAGTCAAATAATTATTATTATGCTAAGTTGTGAACTTCAGAGTAAAATCTGAATGTAATAACTGGTATAAATAATAGTTGTTGATAGTTGCATTTCAGAAACATTTAGAAAACAAGAAAGAAACCATAGGAAGAAAAATTTCACAATAAGAGGTTGAAACTATGTCAAAGTTGTCTGGATTTATGATTTCCAAAAATGTTGGAATTTTCAAAGAATCACAATCATCTATTTCAAGAACTGTAGGATCCTTTGAGAAATCATTACAAGGAGGAAAAATCAGTAGTTCAACACCACTTTCTCTTGAAAAATCCATACAATCAGGACAATTTAATAGGATTTATAATTGTTGTTGGGAACCCATAATGGTAGGCTCATAAGAGAATCTAGGGAAAGCCAATAATGTGCTCCACCCTAGTGCAACTAGTACACCTACCAAAACTTTTCAAAATCCCATTCAATTAGATCCTAATCAAAATGCTCCCATGAAGGTCATTTCACCTTCAGTGTTACCAACTTTCAAGGGAGTTACATCTGAAGATCCTGATATGTTTTTATTTGAGTTTAAGATTGTATGTCAAGCTCATGATTACACTAATGACAATCAAAAGCTCAAATTGTTTCCTTCCACTCTTAAAGAATCAACCCTACGATGGTTTATCACCTTAGCACCTGATTCAATTAGAACTTGGGATGAGATGGAAAATATATTTTTGGAGAGATACCAAGAATATTGTCAAGTCAAGAATCAAAATGATGAATTGCTTAGAATGAAACAAGAGGAAAATGAAATTTTAGAAGACTATCTAGATAAATTTTCTTTTGTTCATAAGAGATGTGGTAGTGTTGAACCTAAAATTTGTAAAATCATATTCTTAAGGGGACTGCAAGATGAATCTAGAGATGTATTGGATATTTTGGGAAGAGGAGATGCAAATACACTTGAATTTTAAGAAATCATTAAACTTTGTAAAAATTATTCTCATTCAAGGCATAGAAAACACAAAACTGGTAGTAACACAAATGATTTGAAAGAATTCATGAAAGAGTTTTCTAATCTAAAGGCTGATATTGATAAAATATTAGATGAAAAGAATGAATCTATTGAATCTTTAGCCATCTATTATTCAAAATGTGAGAAGCAACACTCTCTTCATGAATGTCCTTTGAACAAAACATTTATATCTGCTACATGTAGCATTTGTGAAAAAGGACACCCTACAGATCAATGCAATTTGTTACCAGAACTCAAAAGTGTCTTTGAAAAATAGTCTCAACCTATGAAAGAACTCAATTTTGTAGGACAAAGACAAGGGGATAATTTTCTTAAATTTCCATATCATAATGCTTCTCAATTTCCTGCACATTGGAGAAATAATCCTTGGTATATGCCATGGTCTACTTCAAATCCACTTCAACAATATTGGAGTCAACCACCATGGGCATATTCCCAAGAGTGGTCTCAACATGGATGGATGAAACAACAATGGAATCAACAACATCCACCATGGTTGCAACCAAAACTACAAGGACATCAATGGGTACAACAACAAAAATTGTACAAAGGGCAACAACATTATCAAAAACAACAACCAAATTTGTTGCCTACTCATACCCATAATTTCTCTCATGGACAACAACAACAACAAGCAAAACAACCTCTATTTTTAGCTCAACCTATGGCCAATCCAAATAATGTTAAACAGGCAACCCCTATCTCTATGGCTGAATCAAAAAATACAACCATAATAAATGCTAGTGACTATGATAACACTCAGTTGTGTTCAAGAAAACCACTTCTTGAACCTATTCCACTTATCAATGTAGAAATGAGAGCTAAAAAGAATGAACATGAAAACAAATCTACACTGAAACATCAAAAAGAAAAAGAAAATCTCTCTCAAAATGATTTAATGGAGAAAGTATCATATCTTGAATAGTTTGAAATATCAAAACTAACATCTTTAAAATTAGATTTGATAAAGGAATTAAAATATTTAACTATTACAATCCCTTTACTTCAAGCTATTAAAGATGTACCAATCATTAATAAGATTGTTCAAGAAATGTGTTTTAAGAAACCAAGAAAAAAAGAAAGTATATCCTGAAACCATACAAGTAGGTGGAAAATTAGTAGACTTGCTTGTAGGAAAACTTACTCCACCTAAGTATGATTGTCTAGGAAGTCCATTGTTTCTTGAATCACATAAGGAAAATGAAAAGAATATTTCAACTTTGGCCTCCATAGTTATAAGGGATAATGTAGAAGAGTTGGATTCATCCAAAAAGTTTGTTTTTGATGAAAATGTTCTAAATTCAGATTTTAAAGATGAACCAATTATTGTTCAACAATTACTATGGAATGATGAAAAATAAAATCCTGAACATTTATCACCCATTCCAATACAAAATAGTTTCCTTCATTTACCACATGGATGGCATCATCATTTTTCTCATCTTTTCATTGTCATTTATCAAATTTAATTCCTTCAAGAATTGTTTTTGATAAAGATACACAGATTTTCCATTCTTTTCTACCACACCATTGCTCTCTTAATTCATTAATGCATAATTTTCCAAAAATCAATTCTGGTATAAAACAAATTGAAATACAACCAAAACAACCTTTGAATATCAATAGTTGGTTGACTTATAACCAGGAAGCAAAATTGTTTGATGCATTGATCCAACATCCTAATGCTTTACTAACACTTCATACATATTTAGAAGTTGGCATTGAGTTGTTGCAGGTACAAAACAAGAGAATTTTGTAGTTGAATGCATTGGATGAACTTTGGTTGGAGGCACTTCACCAAACATAGTTCATTCAACAAAAATGGAAAATGTGGAATGATGATCACATTAAGAGTAGCAAGGATGAACCAGAAGAGTTTGAGAATGAAGTTGTTCAACTTTCTTCAGTTGATGATTTAAGGAGGACATTAGTGGTGAATGGACATCATTTACAATTGTACCATAAGCCACTAACAAAGGTGGAATTTGCTCAATATTTCACACAGTCAAACTTGCATATGATAGAAGAGGCTTCCTCTTCTGACAAAGATTCCAAATGATCATATTTTTGAATCTTGAAAAAAAGAGAAAAAAAGAGAGAGAGAAAAGAGAAAAAAAAGAGAGAGAGAAAAAGAAAAAATTGCAGCATAAGGCATGTCCCACAAAATGAGGATACATGAGGACATGCATCAATTTCAGTAGGGAGGAGGAACAATGAAGTCAATACTTCATTTCCAGTAATAAGGAGGTAATGATGACATAAGAAGATTCTTACTACTCATATGGAAAGAAAGGGTGCATCATTGTTGCTACTTTCAAGCAGAAAAAGATGTTTTCATACAAAAAATTGATGTGCTTTTTGCAGAATAAGGATTGTTCTTATCCAAATAAAAATGAGAGACATTCTCTCTCATTGAAGCCTCATGAGAGACATTCTCTCTCATTGAAGCACCTAAAAAAAAGATAGAAGTTGGTTGAAAACCAGAAATGGTAACCTCTTCTGATGAAAAAAATGAAAAAAAATGAAAAATAAATAAAAAAGAAAAGAAAAGAAAGATGAAAAAAAAAAAATGAATAATTCAGTAGTGAAAACCTTTTCGGAGGTGTTGCTGAATTAAGGCTTACATGAAAACTAGTTTTTCGGTATGTTTGCCTTGTTTGATCTACCCATCATTGTTCCACCATTGTACAAATCTCACCTACTACATGTGTTATTTTTGATTTCATAAAATTAGCTAACAATCATCGGAAGTAGTTTGTAAGGTGCATGATAAATTTTCAAGATAGTAAGGTATGTGTTTCTTGCATTTAGTCATAGTAAGCATTTAGCATTTAGTGTATGATAATCGGTATTTGGCATAAACTATTTATAAAATATTGGCAAATTAAAAAAAATGGAGCATGTTGTTCAAAATGTCAAGAAGCACCCCCTTCTGCCCTTAGTTGCATGAGAAATTCAAAATTGGCTGCAAGAAGAGCAAGAACATTCTGTTATAGAGAAACTGTCTACAAAAACCTGATTTTGGGATAGACATGGCAAAAATTCTATTTGAATTAGCAGGGTAGGTTCTAGAAAAAGAAATGCAAGTTGATACCCCATAACTACCTCATAGATTTGAGGAGGATAATCTAGAAAATGCACCTGAAGATTATGTTTTACTACTACTGCAATAAAACAACATACAAAATGAAGAATAACATCTAAACAAAAGGATGGAGAAGGGATTTTTGATGTTATGGAAGGCTCACACACCCTAGAGATGGGCCCACAATAGAATCTGTAGCTAAATTTTGCATAGGAGGTCATTTCGACACTTTCGAATGCAGCTTTGGAACATCCTAGGTCAGCTTCGGAATGACACAGTCTCATTTCGAAGATCTTCGAAATGAGACAGAAATTATGCTAAAATACCTTGAAAATGTTGTAGAACAGCAAAAGAGCAAGGCACATCAAAGGTTGAGTTCCCTTAAGCTCATAACATCCCACCACAAGTAAGTACATCCCTCAAGCAAATTCAAAATCAAATTTTTGTCAATTCTATTTCAAAGGTGCAAACAGCAGAAATAGGCATTCAAGTTGAAATGTTGTCAGAATAGAAAATTACATTAGTAGTGCATCCACCATATATGATTCCATTAGAAAAATACAATGAGGCTATTGCAAGATGAATCACATGCTATCAAGCCTTTAAGAGGTACCTTGCAACACTAAAACTTGTAGAAGGGTAGAAAAAGAGTCAAAACTACAAGAATTGTAGAAATTGCAATATTGAAGGATGAAAGTGCAGAAATCAAAGAATTGCAAGATGAAAATGAAAAATTGAAAAAATGCAAGAACAAAACAAAGAGCAGAATAAAAAAAAGAGGAAGAAAAGAAAAAAAATTGCAAGAATTACAAAAATTAAAAAATTGCAAAGTTGCAAAAAAATGAAATACATGTGCTTAATTGCAAAATGCTTAGTGTAGTACAGCAAGGAGAAATTTCTCAGGTGGTAGGTAATGTGAACTATTCAAAAATTTTTAGAAAATTACAATAGTTTCATATTTTCAACATCACATTTTCAAAAATTGTAGTACTTTCAGATTTTTCAACATTTTGAACCATTTTAGAAAATTACAACAATTTTAGAAATTGCAGCATCTTTATCATTTCTCAAAAATTGTAAAAATTTCTCAGGTGGCAAAATATGTTGTTTAAAAGGATAAAACCTGCATATTGCTATGGCCTACTAGGATGCATGAGGGCATGCATCAGTTCAAGCTAGGGGGGATGATGAGGCCCATAAATACCTCATTTTTGCACTATGTTTGACATATATAAAACTGCCATATTACAAAACATAACAAAGTTAATTACCAAATAGTTGATTAAAATATATTATTTGTTAAGTTTTTGCATGATTTTATGTTAGGAGCATTGTACCCCTATTTCTGACTATTTTCAGCATTTTTATGATTGTTTTTTGCATGATTAGTTAAGTGAAAAATGCATATAAAAATAAAGCAGATAAGCATGTTCAGAAATTTATAACTCCAGCATATTTTAAATGTCATCCCATTTCAAAACCAAATTTTTCAAGTGATATGGCACCAAAATAATCTCTACTTGCAAAACAGGGCAGTGACAAGTTTTGTGCAGCATACAAAAATCAACAAGCTATCACATTAAAGGAGCACCTTGAAGTTGTCAAGCAAAGCATGGGAAAATGGATGGAATGTGTTCATAGAGACCAAATAAGACTTTTGACCCACTTGGATGCATTCCCACATGGTCTAAATGGACAACAATAGGGCATAACAAAGCAGGGATAGTTGTGCAGCACTATTGCACTGTTATTTAGTGAATAAAATGCATAATTTAGATAGCAGTATGATGTGTGCTGATGTTTATCACTTCCTAATGCTATTTAAATATTTTTACCACCTTCCAAACAATTTGAATTGTGAATTAGCACCAAATTCTTAGGACTGTGCAGAAAATCTAGAAAATGTAGGACACAACCATACAAATTCCAGCCAATTGTCAATGAATGGCATGGCTTGGAATTTGTTAGAATTAGCATGCAAAACTTATTGGATCTAAATTATGAGGGATAGGAGAGATGTCCTATCTAGTTAAACCTACTTTGTTAACCATTTTGATAGCTGCTGAGCATAAAGTATGTTACACAACCAGATATTTCGAAGAAGCTTCGGAATGAGGGGGAAAGTAGCCAATTTTAGCCAAACAAAGGATTTAGCACCCAAAACGGTAGGGAAAGGATATTTTAAGATGGATATAGGTGTAAAAGACCATTTCTAACCTCCTCCAACTCACTCCCACCATTGGAGATGCATCCCAAGGACCAATGAACATTGCTGCAACATATATTATCTTAATTTAGACTAGGTCAGTTTTAGAATTGATTGGCAAATCACTATAAAACAACAACACAACTGATATTGAGCATGAGGCATATGTAATAGGATAGTATAAATAATAGATCTCCCTTATTGGTTGAGCTAATAGAGTAGTAGAGAGTAGGTAGTAGCAACAAATAGGATTTGACATAGTGTAGTATTTTCTTGTAATAGTTGTAATGTTTTGATAGTCAATAAAGTGCAGTTTTTTAGTCATATTTTGTTCATGAGTAAGTGTGAGTGTTAAGTAGTTAGTAGTACTTCTTCACCTTCTTCTGGATCAGGAAGCAAGGGCCACTTTTAGGCCTAGAAGGAGGACTAATTGATGACAAGTTTTTCTGATAACTTTGTTGCAATAGATTTAGCAAGATACTTGTCAATTTCTATTTCTTGTTATTGAATGTACTAATCCCTTGTTTCAAATTAATGTGATGTTTTCATGTTTTTAATTATGTTTTTATGCAGCATATGTGTGTGTCAGCTGAAAAAGTAGCTTAGACCTGTGTTTCCCTTATTTTCCTATTTTTATAATTTGACAATTAGCATAAATTTATAGCATTTCTATTTTCCTCTATTTTTCATGCTTTAGCAACTTTTCCAAGTTTCCAGCATTTTTCATTTTACTATCAGCCACTATAGTAGAAGCCTGACAACCTTCTACAATAGGACACTGATAGGTTTTTTAGCATGTGTGTTTCCATTTCAAGCAACATTTCAATTTAGCAATTTCAAATTCTTGCATTGTAGTTAATTTTCAATTTTTGCAATTAGAATTAGTTTTCAATTCTTGCAAGTTAATTTAGTTTCCATTCTATAGATTAGGTTTAGTGTGACACCAAAAAGGCTAAACCAACATCTATTTCATCGAACAAATGCTTGTAATATGAATGTCTGAATTGTAATCTGCCCAAGCCTTCTATCGTAGACAACCTTGGACACCACCCTAGATTTGACAAATATTGAAAATTAAATGATGATAATAATGACACTCATCAACTATTTCTAACCCTTCATTTTTGGGATTGCACTTTTGTGGCTAGTATTTTATCTTTGGTGGGGATATATTCAAGTTCATTAAGGGTTTATAGATTCTCTAATCTAGTTTGTTGTGTTTAATCTAGCAATACACCTAGGTTTTAATCTATCCTAGGAAACCAATTCAATTTATAATAATGCAATACAGTATGAGTATAATATGTAGAATACAAGTGCTATCCTATATGCGATTTAGCTTTTTTTGAGTGATATCTACACTATAGAAATAAATATTTCTTCTTATTTTTGGAAACAAGGGTGAAAGGAGAATGTAAAAATACAACTTAACTTAATGTAAACTATATATAATTCAGGTTAAATGACTAAGAAAATGAGGATAATATACTACGATACAATTCTTTTGATTTCTACCTTTTATAAATGTCTTCATAAGACAAAATGAAAATATAAACAAATAAGCAACCAAAAATCACCCTATGCTAAGGATTGTAAATAGAATTATTTTGGATACATACCTATTTTAATTTTTAATGCAAATATATTTTCTAGACACAAATCCACTGTCTAAACAAGTATGCCACCTAAAAACCTTGTTGCTAGTGAATTTGCTAAAACATACAAAACTAACAAAAAAATGGATTACAATTTGGGGCCTACTAAACAACAAGAATGTTACAATTTTCTCATGGCATAGGTAGGACCCTTGTTTATAAACAAAAATAGAAATGATTTTCCTTGGATATGAATGCTAAAAAATTTGTAGTGAATATGCCACCTAGAAATATTATAGATGGAAAATTTGTTAATATGACAAAATTAGATTGACAATCAAATGGAGTAAAGACTCAAAAAAAAATGGAGTAAAGGTCAAGGGTTGAAGATAATGGTAAAACAATGCACAGGAGTGGGTCTAGCTATGATGGATGTTGGACTATCAAGGAAATATAATATTTCTTAGATGTATCATGAATACATTACTTGTAATTGTCACAAGTGGTGTATTCACTTTTGGAGATAGAAAACAAACTGATGTTAAGCCAATGAAAATCGGTATTCAGATATCAATAAAAAATACATTGCCTAAATTAGATATAAGTTGTAGATTCATTTGAACTAATATAAAATGAAAAGGACAAGTTGTATAGGGTTACATATATCCTTTTACTAGTATTGTAGAATTTGATAAGTAGTTTCCTATCCTATAATATTTATGAGGTGGCTATAAAATTGAGAGGAAGATCTTTTGATAATGTGATAGTTAGATCTAAATACAAGAAATATAGGGATGCATTTAAAAGTATTATATCATGAAAACATTAATAAAATGTTAAAATAAATTAGCAATACATTAAGGAAAAGTATCATCAAATTATGACTACAAGATACCCCCTTTCCTTCCTTCAAATACTAAATTACTTGATGACTTTGTGGGAGAATTTTGGTAGTACTTAGTTACACAAAATTGGATTTTTATTTTGAAAAAGTTTCACTACCATCATTCATCATTGTTAATACGAACCTAAGGGATCAATTTATAGAAATTGAACCTCCTGGGGGTTTCCCAAATGGGAGAGGTTAGGTGGTTGGTAGATAGGTTAGATTGACTATTGATGGGACTACTGGTTTGTAGCCTACAATCAGATTTCCCTTTGATTGGGGCTACTTTGGGTAGGTGTAGGAGGATGGAGAGAAAATATCCACCTTCCTTCTTCCCTGTTGATTGCCTACGATGATAGAAGGGTAGGCAAGAGATATTTATTCACTGATTGGAATACTTTAAGTTTTATTTTTTAGATGTGAATACACTACCTATATGAATATGCCTTCCAATGTATTCACTACTCATCGTATTCATGAATTTGACTATTAGAGGTCAAATCTAGTGAAGGGTTGGGGATTTTGAATTGGTTGCAAATATGCTAGATAGAAAGCATATTCATTTTCTAGCAAATATTCCCTAAGGTTGTAGATTCACTTATGATAAGATTTGTATATAAATTATAAATTTGAGTCAATTATTTTGGTTAAATTATTTTTTTTATGGGTTTGCATCAAGGATCGATTTAAAAGATATGGCCAAATTTTAGATATATATAGGTACCAACATCATAGGTAAGATTTTGATATAATGCTTTGCCCCTAATTAATTTAGTTTTCTTGATTTCAATGTCATATTCAAGGATCATAGTGATCCATCCTACTATTTTCTCACTAATTTCTCTATTCATAATATCATCCTTTATACTTGAATGGATGAAATTAGCAATGACTTTATTTTTTAATCAAGTTCTTGAAGTGTTCTAGTCCCCAAATAAAAGCATATACCTAGTTTTACACAAATGCATACTACTCTTTGTAGTCTTTTAGAGTTTGGCTAAAGAATTTTATGGAATGATTATTATTTTCATCATCCTTCAAAGGATGATAACTATACTAATCTCACCCTTATAGGAAAAGAGAATGAAATCCTTTCCAAAATCTATGTTGATTAGAATTGGGACATCTGATATGGCTCACTTGATTTCCTAGAAATCATTCTTGTCTTCTTTTGTCCACTTAAACTATTATCCTTTATTTAATATTTGGGTTATTGGCTAGACTATGGTGGCAAATTATGCTATGAACCTATAGATGAAATTGACCTAACCTAAGAACGGCTAGAGAGATTTCTCATGTTGCAAAAGTGATAGATTAACAATAGCCTCAACCCAATATAGGTCTATGGCTATCCCATCCTCAAACATAATATGTCCTAGTAGCTTGCCCTATAGTACACAAAAGATGTACTTTTTTGCATTTAAGAATACCTAAAATGCTTGACAGTGCTCAAAATTTTTTTCTAGGTATGCCAAATGGTCTTCTTTCTTCTTGGAAAATACCATGAGGTCATCTAGATATACTACTATTATCATATTTAGGATATTACTAAATGTAATATCCATATCTCTCTATAAATTTACCCCTACATTGGATAGACCAAAAGGCATGTGTTGGTAAGTAAAGGTACCCCATTTATAGGTAACTATTGTTTTGTGTTGGTCCTCATATTTTACCTAGATCTATATTGAGAAGCCATCCAATAGGAATAATATTTTAGACCTAGCTACTATTTACAAGATTTGATCCATATAAGGTAGAGAATAGTGATCCTTCAATTATGCCTAGTTGAGATCTCTAAAATCAACATTCTTTCTAATCAATACTAGATTTAACACCTAGGTGGTATGCTTAAGTGGGCATATGATTTTTGCTTCTATGCACTTGATAAAATACTTCCTCGTGAGGGGTTCAATATTTGGATTTATTGAACTTTGCTTCTATATTTTGAGCTTGGTCCATGGACCTAGTTGTATTGTATGTTGGATAATCTCCTAGTCATACCCTTTTAGATCTTCATAACTCTAAGATATCACCTCAACATACTTCAAGAATAGGTTGATAAAATCTTTAAGTTCTTTTAGGTTGGCTATCTTCCCTATCATTAGTGTTTGTCCAATTAATACCTCCACTTCCCAATGGCCTTCTTTTTCTACCATGATGTCATTTCTACATTTGAATCAAGCATCCATATTAAACAAAGACTCTAGCATGGCTAATCCTTTAGGAATATTATTGCCCTTGATCTAAATGATTTGATCTCAATAAGATTCTTAAACTTTATTATCAAGTCTTACACATTTTTCTTCCTACTAGATAAAGTTGAAAAACTATTTGCCACTATAAAAAACTTACTAATGTGTTCCATTATTTGAGACTAATTGCCTGATGATGATCTTGACATACTGATGGTCATGCAATAGATATTCTATTGGGTCAAATTGGGCACTAATAACCACTATGAAATATTTTTAATAATTTTATTTTGAGGAATAGTGGAATGGTGGTTAAAAAGAGAGTCATAAGGGGCCTAGGATCTAGCCTTCCTTTATGAATGGGATAATTTTTTAATTGAATGAATATTTTAAAGGCTATTGAAAAGGTGTTCCCTCTATATTTTCCCATTATAGCTATATCTTTGAATTAAAAAATTTCAAGTAATAAATGAAGGCCATACCTAGGGGTGGTTTGATCTCATCACGGGTTTTATACTAAGTCTTATGAAAATAGGTATTGAAGTCATCCATGGCCTCCAATGAATATCTTTTGATGGTTTCTAAATTCTCCAAGAGGGACACTCCATCTGCCTTCTCTCCAAACCTATTTGCAAATAGGTTAGCAAGTTTAACCCAATCGATGATTGAATGTGGATCAAGTCATATAATACCATTCACATACTTTTCCTTTAAAGGATGTTGCTAATATTACTACCACCACATTCTGCTCCCTTGTAAAGAGCATATATGTTAATCATGTGTTGAAAGTTATCTATTGATGTTGTTGCATTTTATCCATAAAATATGACAAGTATTTTAATGTATAATCCATAATCGCATACCACATAGCAATTGGTATTGGTGGTCATAATGAGCCTCTATCATTCCAAGTAGGTAGCCTTCTCTAATGTGGGTTTTTTGGTGTAGCCATGTTCTATTATCATCCTCTTCTTGTATGACCATGATTGAGTGTTGACTATAATATATAAGGATTTGTTCTTATGTTGGACCTTGTGATAAGTTTGAAGCTCATAAAATAATGGGTTTATTATTTATTAATGAAATATCACTCATTGAGTTCTTTGGTCATGGGAGTCTACAAAATAATTTTAGATACTAAGATTTTCACTAGGATCTTAGCTCAATTACTCTAATTAGTGAGACAAATATTGGGATTCATCCCACTGAGCATGCTAGGAAAAAACAATGTTATGCTCAAGATGCCATGGCTATTTGTTGCAATAGTTGGATGCACCCAACACCTATTCTACTTGGAGTGTGCACAGTTATAAAAATAATAGAACCATAAATCATGGCTCAAAGGACAGCCTCTAGTATTTTTAGCAAGTCCTACTCCTTTTTTGGATATGATATTTGATGATAATATTTCTCTAAACAATTACTAAGCTAGTGGGTTTTGTTAATAAAAATGAAAGAGAATGGACATAAAATAAGAGTCATAATCCAAGGGTGAATATTTTCCAAGATCATAAAACCTTTTGTGTATTAGTGGGATAAAATAACACATACATCATTCATGATAGCTTAAAATGAACATGATTCTAAACTAGCATAATTTAGCCTATAAAACTTATATAAAACATAGGTCTGATACTAGTCATAGCTTCTTATACAAACTAATATACATGCAAATACCAAGATAGATAGAAAGTAGTCACACCTCTTTATATATATATGAAGTCTTCAATACATGTATGCCAGAAAGAAAGAGGTTTGAAGCCTATACATAAATTGCCTCAAGATTCAATTCTAGACTAGTATATAGAGGAAATGGAGAAAAATTACACTCAAAGCTACATATTAGGCATGAAAATATAACCTCCCCCTTATCCCAGGCTCAAATATTGTTATTTATACAATTTTATGGAAATTTTAAAATTCAACTCCCTTCACTATGCCATAGGCAAGAAACCTATATCCTCCATTGTTGTTGGGCTCAAGATGCCATTTTGCATTTATGTTTAGTAGGTTTAAATATGGTCTAGGGTATTTTATCATTAAATTATCTATATACTAGAAGCTCCTTTAAAATGCAATATTGATGGCCTTTCTCTTCTAGAAAATATAGGCTTTGGTGAAAATTGTAAAGGTGGATTTTGCTTATCATGTAAATTTCTTATTGGTCTAAAGGCTAACATTAATCACATGGATATTAGCCTTTGCTTACCTTGCTCTGAGAGAGCTATCCTCATTGAGGTATCTCTAATAAATCTAGTTGGTGTTTGCCTTCACTAGATCTTGTCCATAATTTTTGTGATCGGTCTTTTGCATGTGGCATGGCCCATGATATATTACCAAAACTAAATGTTTTCACCATATCACTTTTTGTTTTTGTTTTTGAGGATTCAATTACTAGAATTTTGTAGTAGCGTTTCACTCATACCTCTTCCAAGATTCCAATTTCTCTTTTTTTCACTTCTATCATGTTGGCCTTTCCCCAAAACTTTGGTTTGAGCAATAACTTGCCACCAAATTCTTTATGTAGTGAAAAATCACTACAATAGATATGAATATATAATATCCTAGTTATAATTAAATCGAAAAAGTTATGACAACAATGTAATATAATACAAAATTGATCTAGAACAAAATGCCATGTATTTTCACTAAAAGTGAAGACTAATCAATCCCAAAATAGAGGCTATGATGAACAAAGAGTTGTTAAAACTCTTACAGTTCCATATTAGACTTTTTTAAAAGCATTCTATATGGATCACCAACCAAGTGCTAATTCATACAAAAAAAAGGGATATCAAGCTATGCAAAAAATTTAGGAACTTAAATAGGGCATCCTTAAAAGATCATTACCAATTACTTGTCATTGATCAAATACTATAGAAAGTGGTCAATTCACAAATGTTGTTATTGCTAGATTATTTCTTTAGATACAATGAGATCTAGTTCAAGGATGAATATCAACATAAAATAACTTTCACCACCAAATGGGTTCCTTTTGCTTATCAATGAATGCATTTAGATCTACAAATGCTAGAGAAACCTTCCAAAGGATAATGGATATAGCTTTATCAGGGTTGGTAGACGATATCATTCTAATATATCTTGATGATTTGATAGATGTTTCCAAATATAAGCATAAATATGTTAAATATTTTTTGGATTTTAAGCCTTACTACCATGGAATATCATAGGTCCCAATATAAATAAGCCACAATACTAAAGTTCTAAATATTAATATTCAATAATATAACAATATTATTCAAATAAAATCCTCATAATATTATTCATAAGTCAAATATTAATATTTGATATTTTCTCTACATTCAAATGCATTTCATGGTGTTTTGTCTCTATAATATAGTTTTACAAGATAAATATTCAAATTCTTTACTATTGCTTTCCATATGACCTTTGGATTCTTGTCTTGTCACTTGCATACAAGACTCTTAGTCTTATAGCATACCTATCTACATGACACATGTACATATCCTACACATCCTAATTTATCAAATAATGTAATATTCTCTAACACCCCCTTATATTACATTATTTGATGTGAACTTCTCTTGATGTACATAGATGATTTTGGAATATCTAAAATTTGTTTTGACCAAGTGCTTTTGTAAAAATATGTTTTAATTGGATATGATGATTTTAACATGATCCCTGATAAATTGACATTGAGCTTAAATTTGTTTTGTTATTTCATAAATAATTGTATTTTTTATTAAATTAAGTACTCCTTGATTATCACAATTTATTATTATAAGAGTTTTTCTAATTACCATATTTGACAATATGTATTGTAACCAAAGCACTTCACAAGCTACATCTTTTATTGGACAATATTATACTTCTATAGATGAAAGTGCTAATGCATGTTGTTTTTTACCACACCAATAAATAGGTCTGAAACCAAGATAGAAAACATAACCTGATGTAAATTTTCTATCATCTATAGATCCAACATAATCAAAATTTGAATAACCCTATAGATAGAATTTCTCATCATACTTTTTATATGTTAGACCATATCTTTGTAGCCTTATTAATATATTGTAGTATTCCTTTTGTGGATTTCTAATGAATTTCTCTAGGTTATTGCATAAATCTTGAAATATAATTTATAGAAAAAACTATATCTAGTTTGTTTGTTAAACATATAAGACTTCCAGTTAACTAACGATAGATAGCGGTTGAGACTAGAGATGTCTCATCTTATATAATAATTTAAATCCTTACTTCATAGGAGTATCTTTGGTTTACAAATTTTCATCTTGTATTTTCAAGTAGCGATTTTGCCTTCTTTGTCTATGTTATTATAATATTGTTATCATTTTGATAAATTTACAAACCAAGACAACAGTGAAGGATCCCCAAATCTATAATTTCAAAATCCTTTTCTAGATCCCTTTTAACTTCATTTATTAGAATTCTTGAGCTTCCTATTTTTACTATGTCATCAATATATACTATAAGTATTATTTGTCACGTACAACAATTTTCATATAGATATTTGGATTTGATAAACTTATTTTTAAAATATATTGTAATAAATGATTATTAATATTTATATACCATGCTCTTTGTGCTTATTGTAGACCATATAAATATTTGTTTAGCTTGCAATATTTGTGTTCCTATACTTTGATCACAAATTCTTCTGGTTGTGACATATACCTCTTCTTCAAGAACACTATTAAGAAATGCACTTTATTACATCCATTTGATTAAGTTTCCATCCAAGATGTGATGTTAAAGCACAAATTGTTCAAATGGTAGTAATTATTGTTATTGGTGCAAATTTTCTTCATAATCAATTCCTTCTATTTGATTATATCCTTTTATAATAAATTGATCTTTGTATTTTTTAAGTGAACCATTTTCTTTGTATTTGATCTTGTAGATCCATTTACTATTGTCTTTCCTTGAGGGAAATCAACCAGATTCCATGTTTTTTAATTAATATTATATAATTTGACTCCATGGATGCCCTCCATTCTAGATGATTTAAATAATTTAGATTAGTTGTAATTTCTACTAAAAAACTTATCAACCCCTTATTCATTCTTGTTAAACTACAAGTTTGATATCTTGTAGTAGTGAGACATGACATTTTCTCTAGTTTTAAGTATTTAAGTGTAAATCTAATCCATATTGGTTCTTTCCTTTAAAGTGTGGTAGTAGTCTCTAAGTTCTCAAATTTTTATCATACATGTCTAATTCTGAGTCTTCACTTGATTTTTTTTCTAAAAAATCTAGAATTGTCCCTAAATCAACCTTTGGTTCTATAATAACATTTTTTTTTCTTTTGTCAAATACTACATCTCTGGTTATGTAAATTTTCTTTGTTGTTGGATCAATTATTTTGTAACCTGTTGAATCATTATCATAACCAAGAAATATTCCACACATAGTTTTTTCATCTAGTTTAGTTCTTATTTTCTTTGGGATATGCATGCATGTCTTACATACAAAGATTATTAATTTTTCTACTATTGGTTTTTATCCTAACCATACTTCTTCAGGAGTAATATTTTGTAGTACCATTGTAGGTGATCTATTTTGTAAGTATACATCTATTTTAACACTTTTGGCCAATATTGACAATCAAGATGGGCTTATTTTAGCATACAATGAACTATTGCTATAAATGATCTATTCATTCTTTCTACAATACCATTTTACTATGGTGAATATGCCATAGTAAGTTACCTTTTTATACCATTATTTTCTAAAAACAAGTAAAATTATTTTGATAAAAATTCACCTTTATCAAAATGAAGATTCTTGATTGATTTTCATGTTTATTTTTCCACTAGTAGTTTGAATTTTTTGAAATAATTGAATGCTTTAGATTTAAATTTTATAAAATACACCCATATTTTTCTAGAGTAATCATCAAAAAATAATTAAAAATATCTATGTCCTCCAATACTAGTAATGTTCATTGGACCAAATAAATATGTATATGTCAAATCCAACGGTTATTGAGTTCTATATTGACTGAGTTCAAAAGGTGTTCTATTCTATTTCCCTACTAGAAATTTTGAACAAACTATAGATTCCCATGAAATTTTAAGTAAACATTTTACCATTTGATGTTTACTCGTCTCATTTAATGAAGATGCACTTATGTGTCCTAACCTTTTATGCCAAAGTTATTTTGTTTTTTAAATTCCTACTGATAGAGCCATATTTTACAATGCATCAAGAGTAAACAAACTATTTTTACAAGAAATATAAGATATAACTCTTTCTTGTTTGGTAGTAAGACATTTTTATCTTTATTAGTTTTGAATTCAACTACTAGGTTTTGATCCATCAGTTGAGATACTAAAAGTATATTAGCAGTTAATCTACGTACATATAGTACATTGTTAATTATTTATTTTTAATTTGATAGATCAATTAAGACATATCATACTCCTTTAACCTCATAAGTTATACTATTGTAGGACAAAATCGACTACATCTCTACTTAGCCAAAAAAATCATAAATTTGACCAAGTATGGAGAAAATAAACAGAAAAGCACTGAAAAACAAGAAAGCACTGAAAATGACCAAAAGGAAGAAAGAGGGTGTGCTAATATTTCCCACCACCTTTGTATTTCATGCAGAAACAAGAAAGCGTGAGAAAACAAGAAAGTATGAGAAATAGCCAAAAATGGAAAGGGAAAATGCATTGAGATTTTTTGTCTTCTTTGTAATCCATGAAAAAAAGAAAGTTCTAGGAAACATAAAAGCGTTGGAAAAAGGTAGAATCAAGAAATTTGGGAGAGTAAGATTTCTTGTTCCCTTTGTAATCTATGTGTAAATTGAAAAGCGTGAGCAAATGTGAAAGCACATAAAATGGTTGAAAGCAAAGAAATATTTGCAACACACGATTCTCCAACTCCTTTGCATTTTGCATGCAAACAAAAAAGCACAAGAATTGGCTTGCAAAAGGGAAAGAATAAAAAGAAAGCATTGAAAAATATCCAAATAAGAGATAATAGAATGAGCATGATTCTTTATTCCTTTGTAATTTTTACGCAAACACAAAAGTGCTGGAAAACATGAAATCATGAGAAAATACAAAAGACGGGAAAAAGCATTCACACGCAATTTTTCAATCCCTTTGTTGACCATGTGCAAATATAAAAAGTGTTGAGAAGTATTTGCTAGCATTATGCCATCCACATACTGCTTTAGGCCACCTACCACTATTTCTACCACCACTTGATATATTTCGCCCATCCATTAATGTTCCTCAATTTTTTTTATGGCCACTTTGAGAAGGATTATCCTGTAAAAAAGGATGTGGATGCAGCGATGCAAAATTGCACCCACAGTAGGCCCAACAAAGAAGAATTGCATATTAGAAAAACCAAGTCTAGATTCATGGCCAAAATCATTTCAAATAAGTAGTGGTGTACTACTGAGAGTATAGCCAAAGACATCTTGACCAAGAACAAGCTATTATTGAAGGGTATGCAATTGCTAGATAGACTAGAAGATAATATAAATAAAATTATAATTCCTTCGTGAAATCGTGACAATCTTTCATTCCGTACACCTTGGCTGCTTTCTGTCATGAAATCACGATGCCTTTTAATTTGGAGCTGTCTTGCGGCTTTCTGTCGCGAAATCATGACGCTTTTCTATTTTAGGCTGCTCTCGTTGTATTTGGCCGTGAAAACGTGACATGTCGCGAAATCATGACATATTTTCCTTCCGTACCACTTTTTTTCTTGGAGCCACGAAAACGTGACCTGTCGCGATATCCCGAAATTTTTCTGCTTCGTGCCCCTTTGCTGCTTCCTGTCGCGAAATCACGACATTTTTTTGCCTCGCCCTGTTTGACTGGTTTGACCGTGATTTTGTGACATGTCATGATTTCACGACAATTTTCCATTCTGTCTTTCTCTCTCCTCTCTGGACCGCGATGGAGCAACATGTCGCGATATCGCGACACTTTTTCATTTTCGGCCGCGACGGAGCGACATGTCGCGATATCGCGACACTTTTTCATTTTTGTGCAATTTTGCCTTTTTCTTGATTTTTAGCATCTGGGTCACTGAGATCTTCTTTGAAAGCATGCAAAAAGGGTGGGTCCCCAATTTTGGGGTGTGTTGTGGATCAGCCACAACAAATGGCGACTCTGCTATCAAATGCTCCTGAGCATTTTAGTGAGAACCCTACCTGGAAGTATACAAACTCGAAAACATGTGTTAGCACATAAGAAATATAAACAAATGCCCAAAGATCAGAAATACATGAATCATCAGAATCATCAAGTATTAGCTCGGTGTGTGCAATGTGTTTTCATTCCCTATCGTTTGAAATTGATCAACATTCCATTGTCAGTTTTACATGAATGCATATGTGAGATTGTGAATGATTTGTGTAACTCTGATAACTATGCTTAGAGATTTTGCTCTTGTAAAGGCCTAAACTTTCTAGTATCATGCACAAACATTCAAGATTACCAAACCCTCTTAGGATCCACTAATGAATTGCTTTATTATATCCCAAAGTTGGTTATGAGTCCCTACTATCTTGAACCCATGTGCAAGTGAACGTGAAATCAGAACTTTGGGGAATCAGACTCCCAACCTAACCGAGATGGGAGTTTAACCCTATCCTTACTATTCTGATTTGGAATTCATTACCTCACTTTGAGCAAAATAATTTAACCAATTATGGAAGAAATGGTCATGCTAGTCTAACCCTTTGAACAATCAATGGTCTTGTTTTTTAGACAAGACATGTTGCCATGCATGGGCATACTTAACCCCATAATCCAAGACTTATCTTCATTTCTTTGGACCTTGGGGATGACTACCCATCCTTTGCAGAGGACAAGTAGTACGATCCTTCCAATCCAATATAAATATGAGATGGGAAAAATTAATTTTTTACTTCTTGGACCTTGGGGATGACTACCCATCCTTGCTAGGGACATGTAGTACGATCCTTCCAATCCAAGCTTTGGATGAAAATGGAGAATATTAATTTTATTGCTTAGACCTTGGGGATGACTACCCATCCTTTGCAGAGGACAAGTAGTACGATCCTTCCAATCCAAGATTTATCATGAAATGAGACATAGGAGCTTTGGGGAATCGGATTCTCAACCTAAGCGAGATGAGAATTTATGCCCTATCCTTACTACTCCATGTAGGTCAAATCAAAGCTTTGGGGAGTTGGATCCTCAACCTAAGTTCGATGAGGATTTAGCCCTATCCTTACTACTCTGATTTTAGGCTTTAAGCTTTATGGAAGTGGTCAAAACCACTGTTTTAAGGATCATGTTGCATAATAGGATAGACATGAAATACTTCCTTCGCCCAACCTTTTCTTCCAAGCAAGGTTTTGATCATTTTGCTCAAGATCCTTTTTAATGTGTATAAAATGTGCTTGGTTCTAGATATCTCAAGACTCAGTTCCCAACCTTAGGATTTTCTTCTTATTTATGTGATAGCATAACCCTAAGAGGATTTGACACACTTTAATGATTTGTATTTGAAATGCATATGCAACTAAGATGGCATGCATGTGCAAAGTGAGATGTAATATGAATGCATTGTCTTTTGAATTGCAGATGAAATATTGCCATATAAAACTGACCACTTCATGCATCACAAGTTTCAAACGATACTATTAAACTGTTTGTATTTCTTGTGGAGCTTTCTACCACATAATTCCAATGTTCCATATTCTCCCGATCTAGAACATAAGTTAGCATCTCAAGGCAACTTTTTCATCATTTTTTTTTTTATAGACAAACAAAACATGTCAAATAAACACACAACTTTAAATTAAAACTTATTCAATCCAAAACCAAATAGCAATCCCAAAATGAAAACTTGAAAACACAAACCCAAAACCCAAAAAACCAAAATCTATATACAAATGTACAATATAATACAAGATGATGCAAAGCTTGGATTATCACTTTCCTGGATCCCAAACATGATTAGAACATTTCAACAAAAATATAACGTGATATGCATGCCAAATGTTGTGGGAATCCCACAAAAACAAGACTAGACCAAACAATGCAACAAATTTCCACTTGCCATGCTCACCATACCAATTTAATTTAGTTCCAATAATACTCCCATAGGTGAGCATCAAATTACTAAAATGATTAGACAATAAATGATTTTCAATTTTATCATGTCTATTCTTTAAAATGTAAACTTCATAATTCCCTCCTTGATTTAGAATTAGGCTATCTTTTTCAAATATGCAATTTTGTAAGTAGGAGCCTATTTCTACAAATTTCAAAGCCAAATCATTTTCCAAATTTGTAGGCCAATCAAATTTGTGTAACAATTTACAAGCATCTAGGATATTTACTAAATTAGGATCATTAAAAGTTTTTACCCTAGATTCAATTAGTAATTGTTGATGAATTTGGTTTAACAATTCAAGTGCATCAACTTCTTTTTCATTCATTGAAACAATGTTATCAAAGGTGTAATTAGAAATCATACCCTGTTTTTCATTCACCTTTAACGACATTTCATCATAAACATCAATCAAATTCAAAACATGGTCATGCAAATTTTCAACCCTCAAATGTTTTTGGTCAAAGTGTATGTCCCATGACTCATCTTGATGATCCTTCATTTGAGTTGCTTCCAATTGATCAATCTCTTTATCATTTGGTTCTAATTCTTTGTTCACTATCCATGGTATCTCTTCATGTGAGGTGGAAGTTTCCATATCTTGCATATCAAGTGAGATATGAGTTTCATCTATAGAGATGTGAGAAAAGAATGCATCATCATATCTCCCCCAACCATTGTAAAAATCGTCATCCAAATCCATAGAATGAAATTCCATGATGTTTGTGACATGATCTCTTGATTCATTCGTCAATTCTTTTTCTTCTTTGTCCTTGGTAATAGAATCATCATGATCTTTCAAAATTTGATGAGATTTGAAACTTTCTTCCAAAACATCCTCAAATTGTACAGGAGTTGTAAAGTCTTCCTTTGAGTAGGCGATTATGTTGTCCTGTATATCAATGGGCACACAAGTTTCATTAGTAGTTTTGGAATGAGTGAAGTCTTCCCACTTCTTCCAAGCATCATAATAATCATCTTTCAAAATCAAGTGGTGACGTTCAACTACTTCTTCAACATCTTCCAATTCATCAATGTGCTTCTCATCAAATTCATCTTCACCTTCCTTAGATGGTTCAATTATTTCCAAAAGTGGGTTATTTCTTGAATTCAAATTTATAAGGCTATCATCGTCCAAATTAGTAACCCATGATTCAATTTTATCATAATTTGGAGGGTGAAGAATTTCTTGATCCTTAATTTTACACATCTCATCAATAGTATCTTCCAAGAACAAGTGGTGAAACTCTATCATGTCTTCAAATTCATTTATTGGTTTTCTCCCAATTTCACTTTCAACCACTTCATTCAATTCTATGGTGGGTTCCATCCTATCACATATATCAAACATTGTTGAATTTAGAACCCCTTCATCCAGATAATCGTGTATCTCTATGAATGAGATCATTTCTGCATAATCCTCACTAGCGGATGTTGGCTTAGCAATTTGCACCTCCTCGTGGACTACATCTAAGGTGGTTGTAAGATTTGGATATTCAAATTCATCCCCTTGATCATTTACCTTAGATATCATTGGAGTGGAGGGTGCTATATTTGATGGTTGGTGTAGGTTGGCATCAATATCTTTAGAAGGACAATCTCTTATGTGAGCATGTTGTGCCTTTTCTTCTTCAAGACCTTGTCGTTCTATCTCTTCTAAGATCTCATGGATTTTCTCTAAAGACAAACCACTCAGTTTTTCCTCAATGAGTGAAGCAAGTGTGGGGTGTATGGCTCCTAGGTATACTTCCATGGCTTCCTCTTCTAATGTGTTAAAATTTTCCCACATTTGGGAGTGCAACTCATGAAATCTTCCATTGAATTGACTCAAGGATTCATTAGGCTCCTTACATATGGAGGTAAACTGATTTTTCAAGATTTCTAAGTCAACTTGATTACCAAAATGATAAAGATAGGCTGCTTCTAGTTGTATCCAAGAAGTCCTAACCTCCATGGGTAGTTGGCTATACCAAAAGAATGGTTTATCATCCAAAATGTATGCAAATAACTTACAAGCCACCTCCTCATAGAACACCTGGAATTGACATAATGTATTCTTGTAGACATGCAGTTTTTGCAAGTATCCTAGTGGCACCTCTTGATTAAAACACCGTAAAAAATCCAATAACATTGTAGGAATTTGATAGGGTACCACAGGTATAGACAAACCCTTATAATGATCCTCCATCATTGATACCATTCTCTCTCTTAGAGACACTATTTCAGCTCTCAAGGATACCATTTGCTCCTCAAGTGTTGCCATTAGTGAAACTTAAAATGTAATTTTAGAACCAAATCTGTTGAATATTCAACCTGCAATGATAAAAAAAAAATCAAGTTAGCATCAACTAAGAGATGTACTTATTAAAATCAAATGTCAAGTAATTGCATGAGCAACACTTTTTTTCAGACCAAAATTTTCAAAATTAAATCAAATCACCATATTTCTGTATGAACAATCAGAAAAGTGTTAGAATAATATACAACATACCTGAATTGCTTAAAATAGAAACAAGTAAATAAATTCAGGCCGTCCTTTTTACAATCCGCTGAGTGTTAGAGGACTAAAGCATAAAAAATTTAAATTTAAATAACACTAAAATAAACCCGTTCGGCCCTCCTAGCACCAATCTGTTGAGTGGTGTTAGAGGAGGCCGAAGATGCTAATCAAATGGACTTGAAATATTTAGCAATGTAAAGCTCTTAAACAATTATAAACCCGTAGCATCTAAAATCATGATAAAATAAACCTTTTCATGCCCTCCTTCTAGCGCCAATCTGTTGAGTGGTGTTAGAAGGCTAAAGATAACAATCAGTACGGCATGAAATATACAAAAATTTTAAATCTCACTAAAATAAACCCATCCAACCCTCCTTCTAGCGCCAATCTGTTGAGTGGTATTTTCACCCGATTGTGAAAACACACTCTCCGATAGGATTTGGGTTCTAAATCCTCTGCTTGCAAAGAAATTAAACAAGTAACTTCTCCAAGGTTCCTGTTATGTTAGCATTTTGCATCGATGTATTAATAATCTCAAATAAAGATATTCAATTAAAATGCTTGGAACACCTTAGTGGTTGCAAGTAATCGAAAACAAGGGGCACTGTTGGTTTATTTTACTGTGAAACTTTAATGATTGTTCATTGAACCCGAATAAAGCAAATGTGATTTGATCCTTAAATAACCATGCTGTAACTTCAAAATGAAAATTGATGAAATGCCATAAACATAAACCCTTTAATGAAAATGGAATTTTATGAAGGGAATTTCATCATCTGCTCATGAATGAAAAACAAAACTGAAAAATGAAACTCTGGCCTTGAAATGGAAATTTTCTATTTTTTGACTTTGGAATTTTTTAGTTTTTTAATTTTTATTTTAATGCATGTAAATAAAATAAAATGCAGAAAAAAAAATGAAAATAAAATGTGAAAGAAAAATAAAAAGTGCATTCAGTATGATGCTATCCTCTTTGACAAAACCGAAGCTAATGAGGTTTTCTGCATACAACCTAACCTATTGAACCTGCAAACTCGCACAATCCAGGTAAGTTAGGTGCTGGTTTCTAGGGTTTAAATTGTAATTTTCAGATTTAGACATTCGCATGAAGCAACCAAGAGAACTTGCATTAAACTTCACCTATAAGCCTAGAAATCTAAAAAGGGGAAAGATAAACATTTAATCCTGCATGCAGAAAATAACTCCTTCTTTCTTGCCAATGAGGTGCAACTCTCTGAATTTTTTGTATTAAAAATTGGTCATTATACAACAAAAGAATCTCTGGTTTCCCAAACCCAGTCTATGGAAGAAAACAGCCTCAAAGCAGGCCCAGAATGGCCCTCTGGCCTTCAGCATTGCAACTCTGCTTACAACAATTTCCTACCCAGTCCAATGTAAAGGAATATCCAGACAAAGTGGAAGAAAAACACCACAAAAGCGAGCCCGGAATGGCTTATTGCCTTTGGCTCTGCAACTCGCCCGTAGTGGTTTTCCGACCCTTCGTACCAATCTGTGCTTCCGATTTTAAAGTTATGGTAAATTGCTTCTTCCTTCCACGACGGTTCGTTTCATCTTCCAGATTGCTTCGTTTCACATTCCCCGCCTTTTCGTTGCTTTTGACCTTATGTTCGATGCCAAAACGTTCGATATTCTCTGTTAAAATGTAACGCTTCTGTAACCCTGACACCTGTATGCCACGTGTTTCACACTTTTCTGCATGTTCCGTAACTGCCCCCTTGTAAATCGTGACAAAAAATAGCATGTCGCGCTATCGCGATGTTTTTATGCATGCAACTTTGCTCCTCTACTTTCATCGCGAAAACGTGACATGTCGCGATATCGCGACATTTTCCTGCCAACAGCCTTGTCTGCCTTCATGCGTCATGAAAATGAGACATGTCACGAAATCGTGACATTTTTATGCTATCGGGCCCTGTGGCTGCAACCTGTCATGAAATCGTGACGCTTTTCCTCTCCGTACGCCTCGGCTGCTTCCTGTCGTGAAATCGTGATGCTTTTCATCTCCGTACGCCTTGGCTGCTTCCTGTCATGAAATCGTGATGCTTTTCATCTTCGTACGCCTTGGCTGCTTCCTGTCGCGAAATCGTGACACTTTTTTGTTTCTTACACTCTGGCAGCTTTCTGTCACGAAATCGCGACATTTTTCTTTTTGGCACCACCTTCCTGCTTTCTGTCGCGAAATCGCGACAATTTTTTGTTCCATACACCTTGGCTGCTTTCTGTCACGAAATCACGACGCCTTTTCATTTGGAGCTGTCTTGCAGCTTTCTGTCGCGATATTGTGACACTTTTTCATTTTCGGCCACGACGGAGCAACATGTCGCGATATCGTGACACTTTTTCATTTTTGTGCAATTTTGCCTTTTTCTTGATTTTTAGCATCTGGGTCACTGAGATCTTCTTTGAAAGCATGCAAAAAAAGTGTGTCCCCAATTTTGGGGTGTGTTGTGGATCAGCCACAACAGGAAGTAGTTGCTAGCATAAGGAATCTGCGCAATGATAACTTACAACCATCCAATTGGAATATCAATGACATCTATTAAATCCTTCTTTGTAATCAAATCCTTAGTGAATTTTTACATGCATTATTTATAAAAGGTAGGGGAAAGATAAATTAGATGCCATAGAAGTCGAATCACTGCTCTTAGTCTAGAAGCTTCTATAATCCTTTGATGAAACAGATTCAGTTGAAAATTGATGAATGAAAGAGGGTTTCAAGAAACATCAACTACAAAGGTGATCTGGAGTAGAATTTGGTTGTAATAGATCAAGAACTTACAACTAACTGGCACTATGGATGGCAAGTGGTCAAGAAAATCAAGAAACATTGAACTCCATGTAATGCTTAGAAAGGATATTATTGTAAAACTATAAATAAAGGTAGTGACCTTATTTCAAAAGTTTGGCTCTAAATAATTTGCTTTCACTATTGTGTATATCTTCTACAAATTTATGAATGAATCATTACAAGGGAGGTTTACCTCGAATTTGCACTTGTGTTGATTGGCTAGATTTAATTTTGTAAAGTTGTCTCAGTTGTTACTACTATGGTTAGTCTATTTTATTAATTTGGATAGCTAACTTAGAGTAAATTGAAATAATTTGTTCTTGTATGTATGCTTATGAGAACTCTATTTATGTTAGTCAAGGCATTTATCTTATTTTGTTAACTTGGATAATTAATGCTTTAGATGTTTGAAATAATTCTTTGAGTGTGCAAAAACCCATTAATACAATAATTACAAAGTTTTAAATGTTGTTAGTCCTGGGTACTATTTATGAAGCTTAAATTACCAGAAGTTGTTTGTGGATGTCTATGATGTTAGCTTCACCCATACAAATGTTATCCATACATTCCTAACCATTACCCCTTACCCTTAAGCTTTTACTATTTTAAGCTAAAATAGAGTCAACACCTATTGAGTTGACAAGGTATACCAACCTTTTCTAGAGGTCAAATAAAAGCAATTTGGTTCTTCCAATGTTTAGTTTAGGCTATGATCAGTGGGTGCTTACCTTCAAATCTTTCAAGATGATGATCACAGTTCTAGAATTGGCTTGATGATAAACCAAACTACAACAACTATTAGCTATGACAATTGGTTTTCATATTTCTATTGAAAATTTTTAAACCATTGTTTATTTTTAGTCATATGCCTACTTGCTTAGGAATCAATATACCAATAATCCATAGTAAGTACCTTTGAATTTGAAAATATTATATCTCCTAGTTTAAACAATCAATCAAATAAGAAATTTCAAAATTTCAAAATTTGATGTAGAAATCCTTTTAACTCCCTATTAAATTTGTAAAATTTATAATTTTGAAAATTTTCAAAAATTTCAAAATGCTTCAAATAACTTTAAACTAAAAATAAATATTCAAATCTAAAAAATATTAAAAAAAAATAGCTCCTTTTAACTCCTAATTCTTGAAAGAATTTTTAAAAGGAAACTAATATCTCTTATAAAAATAGACCTATGTAGTAACCCTTATTATGTTAGAAATAGAGTATATTACATCATTTGGGTCATGTAAATGTATCTTCCAAGGTACATACTTAGGACATTAGATTACTTTAGGGGGAAGTTATCTAGTTACTTCATGCAATGTAATAAATGCACAAGTGTCAATGTGCAAGTTGTATATGTGCAAGTTGTCCCTTGCACAACTAGGTAGAGTGTTGGCCAAGGAACCTATTTTCCTATATAAGAAAGGCCTCATTGTAATACAGATATAGAGTCGGGGGACATAGTCAGATAGTGTAGCTTAGAGCATAGTACAGTTCTATGTAGATCACCATCCATTGGTGATGGGTGCAATGTAGTTCAGTAGCTTTATTAATGGAGTGTTCATTTCCTCCATAGCTACATTGTATTCTTTTATGTCATTTCTATTTACAACATATTTTAGTCATCTAGCAGATTTACTTTCTTTCATATTATTCTGCATCTTGTGATTGCTATCTCCCAGTGCTCATTACATCAAAATCTAATAGTGGTATCAGAGCCACGGTAGATCTAGCCATAGTAGGTCAATAGGAAAACCACCATTATTATTGAGCCTAAGTTTTTTGTCAACCTGATGCGCTGCTGGACCAACCACTATCAAAAACTCTTAGAAGAGTCTAGGTGGTAGAATTAGGGAGAGCCCAAGTGAGGACTGAAAGAAATCTCAGTTCCAAAAATACTGAGATTACATTTGACTAGAGTCTTTTCCACAGAGTTGCAAGAAAAACTCGTGAAGACTAGGACTCAACATTCAATCCACTAGATTGACAAATCATCTAGTGAAGATCATCCAGGATATCTAGAATTTGCTAACTATTGCCTAAAGTTTCTTTTGTTGTAGAAAATTAATTCTTAGAGGATTGGGACTCCTCCTACAATAGAAAGCTAGGAGACTCCAACTTCGTTGCTCGAAGGTCGGTGTGCCTTCATAGTGCAGAGATTAGTTCCTTGTGCAAGAGAAGAATACTACGGAAGAAGACTTCTAGTGAAGAGTCGTGGTGAAGTCAAGAGACTGAAGATCTCCATTGTTGGATTGAAGAACTTCACAGTTGAAGAAAAGGCCATAGAAGCCTTGAAGAAGAAGCCATAGAAGTCTTGATACTAAAAAGGCCACAGAAGCCTTGATACTAAAAAGGCCATAGAAGCCTTGATACTAAAAAGGCCATAGAAGCCTAGATACTAAAAAGGCTCCAAAAGCCTTGATCCTGAAGAAGAATTCAAAAAGAATATCTGATTCAAAAGTAGATTAATATTTTAGTACTAATATTTTTATTGTAGGGAAAGAAGATTCAATGAGTTGGGAAACTTCCTACAAGAAAGTTAGGAAGAGTATCTTCTTCAAAATCAACTCAACACCTGAAGCAAAAATGAAGAGATCAGGAGAAGATCTCATTGAAGAACTTCCAGTCTTGGAAGAAGAAGAAGGACTAGGAGAGTCCTACTCACATTCAAAAGTAACAAAATCAGATATCCAGAAGAAGATCTCACCACCAACACTTCCAAGAGTAGAAGGTTGAAGAGAAGGTCTCAAGGAAGACCAATAGAAGCTGCAAGATCAAAGACCTTGGGAAGGTCTCAATGAGCATCTAATAAAAGGCTAGGAGAGCCTTACTGAAGAAATCATCAAAGGAGAACTCACTGGAGAAATCCACTACCAAGGAGAAGCCCCTGATAGTGAAGGACTTGGGACAATTATCGCCATCCGACAACAAGCCCAAGAGAAGGAGAATTTGGCAAGGAGGCCAAATAAAGAAGGAGAATTTGGCAAGGAGTGCCAAATACAGAAGAAGAATTTAGCAAGGAGTGCCAAATCCTAGAAGAAGAATCTAATGAAGACCTCAAGACATTCAAAATCTTGAGAAGAAGATCCTGCTTGAAGTCAGAATTCGACAAGAAGACTTGAAGATAGAAGAAGCTCACCAAATCTAGGAGATTTGAAGATTACCTCTCACAGCAAGAAGGCACCACTTCAGAGACAAAGACTTCTCCAAATATATAGCAGAAGGAGGAGACCACAAGAGGAGAACAAGCCACCAAATATTAGGCTCATGAAAGAAAGTTTAAGACCATATTTTGGTGAAGGAGTTGTTCAGGATAGTCTACAAAAAGTTGCAAGATCCTACTCGAAGCAACAACTTGGTGATCTTAGACACCAAGATTCACATCCTCTACAAAAGTAATAAAATAACTATGAAATCTTTAAAAAGGTAAGCAAATTTTGGTGCAAATAAACTTGTTAATTGGATTACTTATCAGATTTTTTATAGCACCTTAATTTAGATTAAAGTTGCAAGAAGAAGAAAAATTGGATTACAGTCTTCAAAAAGTGCAAAAAGAGAAAAGTTATTTTTAAGGTTCATTTGCACATTAATTAGGAGTTGATTAGATTTTAGTATTACATCTATCAACTACCTATCATCTACTTTGGAAAAATAAAAAGAAGACTAAGTCCTACAATATTGATTGTAGTGAAATTGTAGAATAATTATTGAAGGTTCATTTCAAATTATTCTTGATTAGTTGCAGTAAATTGATTAAGTGCATTATCTTGAGAGTTTATTGGAGTGATAAGGTGAAATTTTTAGTGCATTAAAAGTGAAATATTATTAGATTCATTTGCACTATTCTATTGCTCTCAAAAGGATTAGTTTTGTGTACTTGAGAAGGGCACAAAATCTGATTTGAATCAAGTGTCTAAAGACACTATTAAAGCATAAAAATCTGCAATACATAGTGGCCAAGGGAAGCCACCAAAATAGGTTAGTACAATCCAAATAGCAACTAACTAAAGGTAGAAAAAGAAGCTTCAAATATTGAGACTTGGTGAGTCTCAAATCCAAAGCATTACAGGGTTAATTGCATGGTACAAAGGGCAGAAAATTACAGCTACAAAGAAGCTTCTATCTACATCATTAAGGGCTTGGATTTATCATCAAAGTATCCAAGCAAAAAGGGTAAGGAGTCTAGCCAAAGAGACATCCTCAAAACCCCCATATTTGCATTCAAAAATCTGCTACAAAACCAGAATTTTAGACCTGCAAAAGAGTGCAAGAAAAGGTGCAATAAAGAAGGTTTTATATACATATAAGGTTACATGGTATTGCACTTCTACAATACATTATACATAGGAAGAGAGAATATTTGAAGGTGCCTCAAAAGGCACAATATCTATAGGGTAAGCCAACCAAGGAAGGTCGAACGTTAGCACTCTTCTTCCATAGCAAAAGGAGCCACTCAAAGGGCTCACTCTCTGCATATCTTGGATGGACGAACCTACAAAATCAAAGCCCACATAAGGCTATTATCAAGTTGCATTTACATAGACAAAAAGAGTGCTCATCTACAAAGAGAAGGCATCAAAATCTACTTCTACCAACATGGGATGAACAACATAACAAGAGGCTATCTACACTACAAAGAAGCACATGAATCAACATGTTGAAGGTATAGAAGACAAGGAGAAAAGGTGCTACATTCAAGGTCTTAAACTTGGAGAAGATCATCCACCAAAGGAAGCACCAAAATCACCATTCGAAGCTCCATAGCGCCTCATCAATTCACCTACAAAAGAAAATATTGCTTGTTGTCCAAGAAACAAAGCAAGCTAGGGAAAGGCATACAAAAGGAGTTATAATATTCTCCTTGGAAGCATTATAGCAAAGGACTTCATGCAGAGAGCTTGAATGCCACTTGGCATAAACTTTCTAAGGTACCATTTCATCTCTCAATGCTCAAGAAACCTCACGTAGGAGTTACAGGGAATATCAAGGAAGTGGTGACACTTGTTATCTTCCACAAGCCTCACACAAGTGCCCACATGAGTGCTCATACATTACAGAGTGACCAAGAAGTGTTAAAGAAGGAAATTAGTATGTTAAGAAAGGTGGAGTGCTCATACATAATGGATGTGACACTTGTCACAAAGTTCAAGACCTTTCTTCCATAAAAAGGTGCTCAAGTCCAAAGCAGTCAAGCATAGGAAAGCGTAGTCAAAGCATAGCAAAGCGCAACATGGAAGGAAGGAAGAGGAAGCATTAAAATCTCTTGGTCTTGAAGGTCAAACCTCTCCATATTTGTAGCACCTACATTCCAACATTAAAGACAAGGAATTCCAAAGCATAAGCATTGTTTCTAGCACCAAAGGAGGACATTAAAGTGTTATTATATTCAGCCAAAAAAGGTGCCAAACAGTGTGGTGATACAATGTTCAAAGGTAAGGTTTAAATCCCATTTATTATTGCTTTCACTTTAGGGAGATATAAGGGTTATAAGCTAAGGTCAAATCTTAGATTTTGAAAGCAAAAACCATAAGGGATAACTTATCAAATTGAAATAATATTTGCAATTTAACCTAGGAGAAATAAGGAATTCTACTTGGGATTAAATTCTTTAATATTTTGCAAATATTATTAATTTTCTAATTTTCCAAATTTGGGAGTGATAAGGGTTACAACATCAAACTAGGTTATTGGAAATTAGAAACACTTGAATAAAATCCTAAGGGTTACAAAAGAGGTTATTAAGATTTTTTGTTAAGGTTGGAAATTTATAATTTTCTTGTCTCAAAAATTTCTCAAAAGGGACAAAAGAAATCCAACATTAAAACCTCTTCAAAATTGAAAAGTGCTTAGTTCAATAGGAGTAATAAGGTGTTAGAAAAGTTGATTTTTGATCTTTACAAAAATTGTACAAAATCAACCAAAATTGAACTATACTTTACAAAAGCACTATATCATACTCCAAAATCATTAGGGAGTCATAAGGTATTCTACAAAACTTGATAATAATAATATCTATCAAATATTATCAAGTTGGGAAGATATAAGCTTTCTTCAAAACCTAAAATTAGGTGTTCATACTCTCATTACTAGGGAGACATAAGGAAGCCTACAAATCTAAGGATTGATATTAGGAAGATTTAAATGGCATCAAATAAATTCTTCCTAGAAGAATCTCAACTACTCAAGGGTCCTAATTATTTCTCTTGGAAAAATAAAGTGAAAGCAATCTTAGTATATGAAAAACTTTGGGATGTTGTCAAAGGGAAAACACAGAGACCTACCACAGGTGAAACTGAAATCCTAAAGTTTGAGGAAAATGATTCAAAATCTCTAATGATAATAACCTTTGCTATCACTGATGAGATTCAACCTTATATCAGTTCAACAAAAACATCTTCAGATGCATGGACAAGCCTAGAGAAAATATTTGAAGGAAAGAATAAGGTAACTATTCTTCATCTCCAAACTCAACTTCACTCATTAAAAATGAATAGTGGGGAAAGCATAGAACTGTTCCTAAGGAAGGTAGTAGATATTAAAGGGAAATTGTTGACCTTAGGAGAAACAATTAAGGATGAACTACTTACTCAAGTAACCATGAGAGCACTTCCAGACAACTATAAGCATTTGGTAACATCTTTACAGGTTTTAAGTAAAGATACTTATTTTGATGACTTAGTCAATATACTTCAAGAATATGAAGTAGAAAACACTATGAAATATGAGATGACTAACACTGCATTGGCATCAAAAGATAATCCATAGGGAAATATCACTTCATCAGCAAGAGGATGGAAAACATGGTATTGTCAGATATGTAGAAAGAGAGGTCATAGTACCAGCTATTGCAGATACAATCCCAAAAATAGGAACCAAGGAAATCAGATGAATAATGGGAATCAATTTCAACCTCGACAATATCAAAGGAACCCTCATCAGCAACAATCTCAGTGACCAACCAATTATCCTCAACTGGAATATCAGAAGAGAAATCAGAAAGGACACCTGGTTCAGAGGATAGAAGAAATTGAAGAACTGGAAGAACCCACAGAAGACTATGAGGTGAAAGCTCTGTCAACAAATGTAACATATTATAGAGACACTAACTATTTGCTTGAATAGGTTACAAAGAATGCAGAAGAAGAGTACAAAGTTTAGGATGAAGAAGAAGAAGATCCATATTGAAGACTAAAGTCTTCAATACCCAAATAATGTAATACAGGGGGTGTTAGAAATAGAGTATATTACATCATTTGGGTCATGTAAATGTATCTTCCAAGGTACATACTTAGGACATTAGATTACTTTAGGGGGAAGTTATCTAGTTACTTCATGCAATGTAATAAATGCACAAGTGTCAATGTGCAAGTTGTATATGTGCAAGTTGTCCCTTGCACAACTAGGTAGAGTGTTGGCCAAGGAACCTATTTTCCTATATAAGAAAGGCCTCATTGTAATACAAATATAGAGTCGGGGGACATAGTCAGATAGTGTAGCTTAGAGCATAGTATAGTTCTATGTAGATCACCATCCATTGGTGATGGGTGCAATGTAGTTCAGTAGCTTTATTAATGGAGTGTTCATTTCCTCCATAGCTACATTGTATTCTTTTATGTCATTTCTATTTACAACATATTTCAGTCATCTAGCAGATTTACTTTCTTTCATATTATTCTGCATCTTGTGATTGCTATCTCCTAGTGCTCATTACATCAAAAGCTAACATATTACTCCATATCTTAAAAAAAATCAAATCAAAATAACCTTTTAAAAAATATTAATGTGCATAAACCTTATAACTCCATTTTAGAGCATTTTCAAATTCATTTCTTTCCCTCCAAAATTAATATTATGCACCAAATATAATATCTATATATTACCTAGGATTACATCTATGAAATTATTATTGTTCAACACTACTTTCAATGCAATACATATTATCACTCTCAATGCAATGTCAGGTGATAATTAGAACATTTTATTTCTCCAACATTCCTTAATACTTGGTTTTCCTACTTAATACCTGATTGTATTCCAACTCTATTGTTAAATATTTTCTAGTTTGTGTACTGCATCAATCAGATGAGAAAATCCTTTGTTGTTGGTGACTTCAATCCATTTTTAGATCAAGTACGATGGATGTCTCTTGGTATATTGCTTATCCTCTAATGGATTGTGCTTTGGTGATATATTATCTAGAAACTTGATCTTTTTTATCTAGCCCTTTCTTTGATGTCTCATTCTCTTGAAATCTTGTCCTTTGGTGGACCATTATCTAGTGGTTCAATATTTTATAGCTTTCCATTTCTCTAATGGCTCATTCTCCTAGAAATTTGCTTTATGATAGCTTAACCTTTCATAGCACATTCTCATAAGGCTCATTCTCTGGTGACTTGTCTTCCTATAGCATCATTCTCTAATGGATTTTTCTCCTAAAGCTTATCCTTTTTCCTCTAGAACTCTATGAGTGATTGCAATTCTTCTATAGTGCATTATGAGTTCTTCCTCTAGCACCTTATGGGTTCTTCCTCTAGAACCTTATGAAATATTAATTTAGAGCCTTATGAGTGCTTCCTTTAGAATCTTATGAGTGCTTCCTCTAATACCTTATGATTTCTTGTTGTTATATCTCTAGTACCTTATGATCACTTGTTTTTCAGTATCTAGTGCCTTATTAACACTTATTGTCTTGTGTCTAGTGCTTTATGAGCATTTGAATCTATATAGTATTTTGTTGTAAGTAGCTATATTGTTGTGTACTCTAATTACAGTATTCTTTCTCGTGTTGCCTCTCAATATCGGTTTGTGTATAATGACCTATTGCTTTGTATTTACTTCAATGTTACACTAAATATTATCCTTTTAAGATATATTGCTCCAAGGCCAATATTGAATTGATATTTTTAGTTAGCCTAGTTCTTCAATATTTCCTTATCATAGAAAGCTTATAATGCTTCCTTCTACTTTTATTCTATGTGATTTACTTAAAATCTATTCTATAGAAGATTTGTATTGCTTTTTATTCTTTGAAAACTTAATTGATCCTCTATAATTGGAAGATTAAATATTTTTGTCTCTTTGGAAGCAAAGATGCTTCTCTATTTATATCCTAAAATATATGATGCTTCTATATCTCCTAGAAGTTATGATGCTTCTCTATCTCTGGAAGCTATTATGCTTCTCTCTCTGGTAGCTATGATGCTCCTCTATATAATTTTTTTCTTCAATGTCTTAGGTCACACCTAAGAACAAAATATGATTCTCCTTTTTTTTAGAGAAAAAATATCAATGTCAGGGTGACTATGAATGTCCTTGAATGACTAAATTTCTCTTGAGTCAGTTCTTTCTCAATATTCAATAGTGATTCTCCTTTTCTTCTCTAGATAATCTAAAATATTATCAAGGTGACTTTGAATATCTCCAAAATTCCAACTTTCTTCTGAGTTGGCTTCCAATAAATCAATGTCCAAGTGGAAATACCTTAGCATCCAAATTAGTATGACTAATACGTGTCCCCTGATATCTACTCAATCAGGCCTTCTGAAATAGAGTCCAAGTCTTCACTACAATCAAAGTGGATAGACTCTAAAATGGTGGCTAATATATAACTCTCTCAAAAATTGATAGAGTTAAGTGGTAGCTCTAATACCACTATTGGATTTTAAGCCTTAATACCAAATAATATCATAGATACCAATATAAAGAAGCCACAATATTAAAGGTCTAAATATTAATATTCAAAAACATAAAAATTTTAGTTAAATAAAATACTCACAACATTATTCATAAGCCAAATATATAAATTTGAGTTTTTCTCTACATTCATATGCATTTCATGGAGCTTTGTCCTTATAATATAGCTTTACAAGGTAACTCTTTAATTTTTTGTCTATTGCTTTCCATAGGACCTTTGGATTATTGTCTTTCCAATTGCATAAAATACTCTTAGTCTTATAGCTTACCTATCTACATGATACATGTACATATCCTATGCATGTTAATTTATCAAATAATGTAATATTCTCTAACAACATCTAGAGTTAGTATTTTAAACGTGTAGAGAATTTAGTCTCTCACCAAACCCAAAGAAGTTTATCTTTATGGTCTAGGAAGAAAAATTTCTAGGTGTAGCTTTAGAACCTCATGGGCATGTGGGGAGGGGGAGGGATTCATTGGAACCCCTAATTCCACACTCAAGGGCATTTTTTCAATGGATTCATTTAGTATATGGGAATATTCAATGCGAGTAGGCTCTACCTCATGTATAAAACAAGATGACTATGTTGATGTTATGCTTATAATTTGTTAAATGAGTTAATTCAACAAACACGTAAGGTTTTTGGTTTGTTAATCTAACTTTTTATCAAGCCTTTATAAGATAAAATTTATTCAAACCTAAATTAAAGATCACCAAAAATATATGCTAAGTGCAAGCACACAAAATGCAAGAAAACAAGAGCTAGCTTAGCATGCTTTTTTTATTCAAATTATGTCTATGCTAAAGAAGTTTTTCTTTCAAGGAAAAAAAAAGGAATATGCAACAAGAAATCTAGCCTAATATGTAAGCTATATGATTTTCAAGTTTTTAATGCATTTTGAAAATAAAATATCTATGTGAAGGTTCCTTTATTTTCCAAAGTAAATGTAGCTTAAAATAGTTAATTAGAAACAAAGGTCTACAAATTGAAAATGATGAAATTATAGCAATTTTGGGGGTGCCAAGTGGTAGGGTTACTTGAATCAGTGTCTAATAAAATTTTCCATAGTCTATCAAATTCACCACTGGCATTTTTACAACCAGGTGGTATTTTTAAAACATTCAAAAATAGACCCCAAAAAAAATAGGTTTATCTGATTTTGGGGGTCTATCTAATTGTAGAGAGGTGATAAACTATATTCCTAGCTAATTAGACACCTTATTAAAATAGTTTTAAGTATGATTTTGAACCTTTTGGCATGGAAGTAGTCCCTATAAAATTTACCATAGAGTAACAAATTCACCAGTGGTATTTTAGATAGGGTTTGGTGTTTTTGCTTTGTGTAATTCTAGAGAGTCAAATTTGCCAATGACTATAGATAATGGGAATTTTTCTTGTGATGGAGATCAACCAAGTTCTAGCTCAAAATTTGAATCTATTTAGGTCAAATTATCATGGAATCATTGGGAGGGAGATTATAGGATCAATTCCTAAGACTTGCAACCTATGATTATTACAAAATATTAGGAGATGATATCAAAAATTTCTAAAAAATTTGCAAAAGGGGAATGAGTTTGATGAAATAACATAGTTTTGAACCATTGTTATAGATTAAAATAATAGTAAGGGATTCAATGCTATCTTATATAATATAAGAAGCAAATAGATCATGCAAATGGAAAGAAAATAGAAAAGAAATGAATTTAGTTTATAATGCTAAGGTAAAATGAAAATAACATGAAGTGATGCATGAAATAAAGAGCTTATTTAGAGTGCATTGAATATAAGAACATGTAAGTATGAAATTGTAAACTCTATACTATATATTAATATGAAAAAACATAACTCATCTTGGAGGTAAATAATAGGCAATAGCCTGACTAGATAAAACTCAAATCCTCAAAGAAATGTCATGGATTACAAAGGATATATATGAGGCAGGAAGAGGTAAGATGGTGACACATGTCACCATGTGAAATCCAAATGACACATGTCATGTACACATGTCAGGGTAAGCAAGGGTAAAGTACACATTATTTTATTTCTAACATCCCCCCTTAATGTGTACTTTACTAAAAAAGTAAGTCAACATTAGATACATCCCCCCTTAATGTTGACTTATATTACAACATACATAGATCATTTTGATAAACTTGGAGAATTTGTCAAGTCCAAGTGACTTGGTGAAGATGTTATCCAATTGATCTTGAGTATGTGCATACTCCATCTGTATAATGTTCTCTTTGACCATTTTTTTGATGAAGTGATGATGGATCTGAAAGCAAGAAATTTGCACCATATAAAGAATAGTAAACATAGATGTATTTTAAAGCACAATAAAAGAGAATTCTTGTATTAATATTGTACTTCTTTAATGAGTTATAATAGTATCCCTCGAGGGGATATTTTAATATTGATACAAATATTTACAAAATATTGGGAATAGGTTTTCCCTCTCTTTAACAAAAGAAGTGTCCTAGTTAGCACAATTTTTAGGGGAGTGGGTTTTCCATGACTGTCGTGTTGAATTTGATGTGGATCTGAATCCTTTTGTCATCCTTGAGTCTTGTTGCCTGCACACAAAGAAAACAAAAAGCATATTAATAGCATATGAAGGGCCCACCATATTTGGACCCGTATTGAGTATAAAAATGATAAATAAAATGAAATATAGATGCATGCATGTATAAAATACAATCTAAGCTAACACAAAAACCAAAAAAAAAACATATCTAAGCTATACTAAAAAAAAAAAAAAACTAGTGGTCTATTTGATATCATCTTGGGTTGAGATAGTTTCATTTATGGATCATCTCAAGACGAGATGGTCATTGTCATGGGCCTACATTTTTGTGTGACCAGATTTAAATGGAATTTGAGGTGGCCTAAGGTGTATTATTGATGTATTCTCATAGCTAGAAGGTGATTTCAGGCTTGAACAATCATTAAAAAAATGGTATGAGTTATGCAAGGTAGGGAAGCACAAAATTCAATCCTATATTATAGTCTAAAAGCATAGTCTTGGCAATAAGAAAACCTAGCAAATTGATTTTGGTAGCACTTTGTTGGACAAATTCAAAGTTTGGGGATCCTTAAAATTGAGGGGTGATTGCCATTTTATAGACCTATTGGCTAGAGGCTAAATATGGTAAGGGCACTCTGCATGAAAAGTAGAGGGACAATCTACATTGAAAAAATAGATGCATACCCCAAAATAATTAATTGCATTTAATTTTATGAAATTTCCTCATGCAAGGTGTTTGACATTGGTGTGAAATCATGTACATAGCTAATAGGCAGTTTTGAATGCTAGATAATATTGTTATTGTTTTTGTTTTTGTTTTTTGTGATCATCTCGGGTCAAGATAGTCTCGATCCTAAGACTGTCTCAGGTCAATATGGTTAGGCTTCCCATGGGGAAAAGTACCTATTGATGGTAAAAGTAATAAATTATCCTTTCCCAGATTCCATGTATAAATAATACATTTACACACATTCAGTTTTTCATCTCGCTCAATAAAGGGGTATAATCATGCCCATTCATTTTTAAAATCCCTTCCAATAGTCCATTCGCTTATCTTTTGATGTTTAGATTTTTGACTAGAAGATTCCCTAGAGGTCTAAATTTTAATTGTATTGTATTTTTCTTTTTTGGTTGATGTGTCTAAATTTAAAATCTCCTAAAGTGGTTTTTGAATGTTGTTATTAGGAAAATTATCATGTGGTCCCATCTCATCTTCTAGAATATCTTCGAGTGAACGCACATCAGGGTCAACAATGTTAACTGCATTCAATTTTTGGTGTTCTCTATCATTTTTTGTTGTAAAAAAGGTACTATTTTAAATAATTAACATAATATATTTTACAAAGAATTTCAAAAGAGGTAGATAAGCAGAAAACCATTTATCTATTAATAGAGAAAGGTTTTACATTTAAGAAGAATTTTGTTTTTAGAAAATTGATGGTAAAAGGTGTCTGTACGTACAAGTTGTGTAGAATATATAGAGATTGATGTCTCATTGTATTTTGGTGTAAAATATTTTAGAATTGTATTTTTACAAGAATATTGGCCTCCCTTATTTCCATATTTAGTAGGTGACATTGTATCTATAAAGAAAAACCTTCAGATGTTAGGAAATGTATATGAATTTGAAGTAAAATAGCAGACATCCCTCAAGATGAACATATGATCCTAACACACAACATTATAGGGAATACTTATCAATCAGAGTTGCAGATAGTGCTTCTACACTGCATATGAAATATACTCTAAGAGACAAGAAGCAGTCTCTAGAAAAATAAATGCTCTTGACACACAATTGGATGACATTGATAGTTGTCTACCACTGTTGCATATAGTTCACCTATAGTGCCTATGAAACTATAGAAAAAGAGATTTGGAACAAAAAAACAATGGAATAAGAATACTATATCAATTTTTAGTCATAAATCCTCTGCAACCGATACACTTTTACTGATAAACACTTCCCTATAACCGATCAGTTTATATCGATCGATAGTAACTACAAGCAATAGAATACCGACCACACGTCCCTGCAATCGACAAAGTTATGCTGACAACACTACAACCAACAACCTAACATCGATTGACATGACCCTACAACCAACAAACTAATATTGATTGGCATATCTACAACTGACCTACCAAGTCCGATCGACACCTCTGCAATCGATAGACGAATACCGATCAACACCTCTACAATTGACCAACTAAAGATGATCAATAGAATTCTATAATCAACAGACCAATGTTGATCGGCACCTCTACAACTGATAGGCAAATGCCAATTGACAAACCCTACAATCGATTGGCTTATGCTGACAGACATGGCTCTACAACCGATCAACTTATGTTGATATACACAGCTCTACAAGCGATCATATTGTACTGATAGACATGGCTCTACAGTTTATCAGCTTCTACCAATAGACATGGCTCTGCAATCGATCAACTTATATTGATAGACACATCTCTATAACCGATCGACTTATGTTGATAAATAGGGCTTTACAACCAATCAGCTTCTATTGATAAACATGGCTCTACAACTGATCAAATTATGATGATCGACACGGCTCTACAACTGATCAGCTTATGTCAACAGACATAGCTCTACAACCGATCATCTTATACTGACAAACACAGCTCTGCAACTGATCGTCTTGCACCGATCGACATTCATCTACAACCGATTGATTTATTTTGATAGTCATGACTCTGCAATCGATCGTCTTGCGTCGATCGACACTCCTCTGCAACCTTCTCAAGTTTTTTTTGTTTTAGAGCTATTTTTGACTTATAGTATTTTCGATGTATGTTTATCGGTACCCAGTATAGTATATATATATATATATATGTAGTATATGAGGTGATTTGGGCAGGACAAATAAAATCATTTATAATTTGAAGACGATTTGGGCAGAAAATATAAAATCATTTACAATTTGAAGGCAAATTGGGTGAGAAAATAAAAATCATATGTAATTTGAGGTCGATGAATTAAAATAAAGTTAGGTTCATGATTATCAATGATGGGCAAATTTACCCCAAAAAAAATTTCACCTCGTAAATTTCAGGCGAATGGGCCCCATTGAAATGATCCAAAATTAGCCTTTTCAAAATTTTAAAAATCCTAAATAGAGCCAATTTATGATATTTTGCACTTGTGCATAACCCTGGCCACTCGTTGCTTGTTGGCCACTCCCTTGGGCCTATGCTTTTTCTTCCTACTCCTGGATTGATAGTACTTGTGGATGGATTCTTGCATTGTAGGGATAGAGCATTACTTCATGCCCCATCACATTACAAATATGGCAATAGTTGTTCTTCGGATATTTATATTTGTATATCCCTCACTCTTGCATTCTATGCACCATAGTTCCTTCCCATCTGGTTTGATCTTCTGTTATTTAACCATCTTATAAAACTCCTTGCAGAATTATTCTACCATCCTCTAGATAGTGTCTTCTTCCTCACTATCTAAATATTTTGACTTGGGATGAGAAAAGATTCCTATGTATGTATGTTTCGATTCACTCTCAAAGGTCGTTGCATGTTTCAATTCTTCCTCATATTTTTCAGATGGTACTCCCTTCATATTTTTCTTATACTTCAGTAGTAACCCATCTACAAACCATCATTTTATTAGTACATCTTCCAATGGCATTTTCATCTTGTCGACTAACTATTTTAGTTGATGGTTGAAGGATTTTACATCTTTTAAAGGTCAAAATTCCTCAATGAACTTCTCCTTTATCTGATTACAAGTCTAAAAATCAATGTTATTTTCTCTCTTTAGGTACCAGTCTATTGCCAATCCTCTCAAGGTGGCAGGAAAGAGGACTACCCAATCCTCTGGACTGTCTACACATTTTGCTCTCCAAATGGTTATGCAAGTTCCTATGTGCCATGTGGGGTCTTCCTTACCCTCACCTAAAAATGGTGGACATATTTGTTTGATTGCTCTGTTAGCCATTTTGGGAGAGTCATCGCTCTCACTTGAGGTTTCTCATGAAATATCTGTTGGATTTCTCCTTGGGGGTGTCTTACTCCCATTTTCATCAGAAGTTTCAATTCAAGGTATCTTGTTTTTTCCCTCCACTTGGTGACCAAATTGTCATGCATCCTCACTCTGCGATCTTCTTCGCTGGTTTTATGGAGATGATCTTGGTCTATCCTCCTGAGTCCCTACATCCTATTGCCTTGGTGTCTGACTCCCATCCTCTAAACCCTCTTGCAAACTTGCTACCACATCCTTAGGTCTTACAATCCACTCTCTATCATTGTTCACTTTCTCTTTCTCACCCGTATCCTCTATTTTTAGTGGTTCTTCCTCCTCATATTTTGTCTCAATCAACAACATCTCAAAGTCTCCCTCTTCAAATGTCCAAACTTTCTCTATCTCTAGTTCATGCATACTCTGATCTAAGTTACTTGTGTTTCCTCTTATAGCAATCCTTGTGCTCCTTATTAATATAATGTTGTCTCGTGGTTCCCTTCTCCCACGCCTTTGTGTACTGGTGTTCATCATAAAAAATAAAATCACCTATAGTCTTTAGTCAAATTCGACCCATTTTAACAAGAATGCCAAATTCGATAAGGCAATGATACCAAATGTAACATAGTGGTGGATTATTCCAAATGGGGAGGTATTTTCCAGAGGTAAGAATGATTCCTAGACCAATCTTATCTCAATGACCAAATAGGATAGTCTTCTAGTCACCCAAACTACCCTTGTACGAATTATCAATTCATTGTACGGACCCAAATTACATACACTATACAATCTCAGATCGTACAGTGACCAATATGGTACGATCTTACACTCAAAAAAATTGACAAATGCTATTTTGAAGGCTTTCGTACACATTTTTGTAATCGTTTAAGCTGATTCACCAAAACTACCAAATCGGGTAAATTCTTATCAATTACCTATTTTACCAAATAGGGTAACAATTGTTTGTACGATTTGTACGATGTATGATCTGTATGAACTACAGATACAAAAAGGTTTTAATTATTATGCTCTTCTAATCCAATTTCTCTCCAGGATGTTTTGTAAATTTTTAACAGCCTAAACAAGACAATCTCTTTCACCAACAAAGCATTCAAACCGGACTGAGGAGATATTCCATACAAGCAATTCCATCTAGGAATCGTACAGTCTATGTCAAATTGTCTTCACAAACATCACTAATATCCTAAATCATTCCCCATGATTCACCAGTGATCATCTTCTCCAAAAAGCTGCAACAAATCTAAAACTAACATATAATAGTAAGGTAGAAACCCGATTACACAATGTTAATCCACAATGCATTATCAATTCATAACAATATTGTACGCTGTCATTCACAATGTCTATTATTCTCATTAATGGTTGTAAATTCAGTTACAATGTGGAAAACTCTCTCAAGGTAATTGCAATAACTCAGAATTATGTCTATCTCTCTATTCTAGCAACTAATAACCAGTAAACTAGTAGCCAAACCTACAAATTCAAAAATGGGGCCTTATATAACATTGCCCAGGTCATTCCAAAGTGGTTCCTAAGACAATATGTTATTCACAACTGCCCATCTATAATTGAATACATTATTTTGGCATTTTCCTAAGTTTACACCTTAGTTTAGCAAATCCATGCAACATTTCATCTCGAAATTACATTTCCTTTGCATCTAAGTGAATTTTGGTGCACCCTGTACAATTTTTTATTGTTATTTATGGTTTTCCAATCCAATTATATGATATTGCCTTCCACTATATGATTTTATCCAACTGTACAATTTTTAAAAACTTGAGCAAATCATTCCCAAAACTGTAAAAATCTAGCAAATCACTTTTTCTTCTTCTGGGAGGAGGATTTTATGCCTACAACCTCCACACCATGATATACAACATCTCCTCTCCTGCATCAATGCTCTAGATCTACAAATGAGCCACTACCACTACCATGTTCACCCGTGCCAGTCTCCCATGACCCATACACCTTTGCCTTCCCACAAATCCACCCTTTGATCATGTGCCCAACCTAAATTGGACCCTCGACACATGCACCCGTAGGTAGACCGACCTTCATCACCTCCAAAAAATCCCCATATTTACCCCATGACATTCCCACTAACCCCATTATCAAAAATATTTTACCACCTAATGCACCAAGACCACTTGACTCTACCAAAGACCTGGCCTATTGATACCTTATGCCCTAAACTACATAACTATCATGTGAACAAATACTGCATCTACCATCTCAAACCAAGCCATGATATTGAAGAGTGCAAAAGATTCAAAAACCTAGTGAACAACATTCTACATGGTAACCGCACCATCACATCACCTTCTCATACACATCCTGACTCGCACAGTTTTGCCCACCATTAGGCATTCTTATATCCTTCTTCCACTTCCTCATCCATATTTCTTTTAATTTCCTCACGTAGCTACATGGCCCCCCTTTGAGAAATCACATACCTATGTTAATTCACTCTCCTATTCTATCATATTTTGGACTTTGGTAATCCCCTCTTCTTTTTGGTTACCAAAGTCTATTTCTTCTCACTTATTCCATCTGTACATTCTACTATTACATATTACCTCCTTCGATGACTATTACATACATTTTTGTAGCCTCAGCTTTTACACCCACTACACACACACCCCACACACTGGGGCAACCATGATCATAGCATCATGCTTTTTATCATCATAACACACACTACTCATATGTAGATACAATTCACCACAAACTCCTTCATCTTCATATCACAAACTTCCTCTTGTAGATATTGCATTCCCCCACTTGCATCGGTTACATTTACATACATTACACATATTCATATGCTTTACATGTAGACTTTTAATTCATGTTTGTACATTCTTCCCCAAAATACGCATTAGTAGGATTAAAAAATGCACTTGTTAGCATCACCACCTAGATTTCCATTCCTCCTTTTTAGGGTCATGATATACATAGGTGTCATATTCGACTTTGACTACTCTTTAGTTCAGTCAATCCAGTGTCACCCATAGCTACCAAGACTTGTATATTCTTCTTATGGATCTTTAGGCTAGTTCAACTTCTCTCATGAACCATACACAAATAGGTCATACATTAAACAATTTTGAGTCCAAGAAAGAGGACATCTTGAGTAGATATCGCCATCTAGTGAACGATATCCCCTACTCACCCTATCGCTTGCATGTTCAACATACAACCTGGGGATAAACAAAGGGATCAAGCATAAGAAAAAATAAATGATTGGGTAGAAAATAAAATTCATCGCCCATACAAAAAGAGCACCACAAAAAAATACAAAAAGAGCACCACCAATAAAAAACAAATAAGAGTACCACAATCATTAGGTCAACACTATAAGAGGGGCAAAAAACAAAAGGAAATGCATATTGATATCACCCACGTTATCCTTATTGCCTTTGGTCCTTAGGTTCAACATAACACCATGGGATTATTTCCATCACTAGCAATAGCCTCCAAGAGCCTGCCTACCAATGTAATAGTCTTACAGGTGGTAACACATCTGTAACATTGGCATCTCACTTTTGTATATATCACTACTGCAGACGGATGAGCTAGCTAGTCTGGTATCGTCTACAACGGGTTAATCCAACCTCCCTCGAAATGGATAAATGAACCTTAAACATGCACACACATAGGTCCATGATAGATTTTGAACCATCCCAATTAATTATAAGTTGCCATAATACTTGTATAGCTAAGGATATGAGATTTGATTGTCACAACTATGTTAGTCAAAGTCATTACACATGCTTTACATTATCCAACTTCCTTGAAATCATGGTATGGATTGCATCCATACAGGTAAATATCATGATAAAAGTGCTTCCTTGGTGCATTTCAGTAAGTCCATACATGCATCCATGCATCTATGTCATACACACTTATTACACATTACATCTATGCATTCATCCTACATGTATTTAAAATAGCAAATCACATTATTGCATTCATCTTACATAAATTCCAATATCAAATTACAGCATTGCATTCATCCTACATGCATTCGATATCACATCACATTGCATTTGAAACACAATCATGCATACTACTCTACAATTCATTCATACAAAAGAACGATAATAGATCTAAACCATTCACACATATGCATATATTTATCATACATACCTACATATTATGTTGTACTACCTATGCCAACATACAAACAATACATTTCAAAACATCAAAATGACACATTTAACAACCGAAATCAAGGTATATATATATCATCCATACAAAATGTTCTAAGGCTACAATATGGGACCATGCCCATCATCTAGCATCCAAAATTCCCACAGGTTATAATCATGTATATGAATCCTAACTACCACCATGAGCCTCCCCGCATCCCTCCTGGCTCACTTGCATCTCCGTAGCCCTACTCGACTCTGCCATAGACTTTGAAACAAGATCTACAGCAAGCTACTCCATAGTATGTGGATCTTACACCTCAACCCTAGCACAAACCTATGCTACTAGAGCAACACTATGATGACTCTGATAATAATGTTTCTGCACTCATGAATGTCTCCTAGACTATGACACCACCTGATCATAATTAGGTAATGGGATACCGTGCACTGTCAGAACAGTCTCACATAAAACCTTCTTCATAGACTCCATAGCCAACTAACCAATCAACCTCCTAATAGCCTACTCCTTCCTAGCCATATCGACCCTCAACTGCTCCACCTTAGTCCCTTGCCTAGCCATCCCAGCCCTCAGCTGCTCTACCTCAGCCTCCAACTATCATAATCTATCATGTAGCACCTGTATCTCCTCCTCTGCATCATGTCTCACTAGGATATTAACAGGAATATGTGGTACCATACCAACGAATGCACCAATATCAATGGTATCATCAATGTCACCCAAAATAGTATCCCTGCCTCTTCCCTCCTCTTCTTCATCAACATGCCCCATATCCACATCAACATCTACAGGAACTTGCTCCACCCTCACATATTGGGTGATGACTCCACCACCCAAGCAGCACCATGACCATTGTAGAGGAACCTCCTCCTTATCACCAGCCACACTCTCTACCCTAGCTCAAGCTCCCCTATCGGCTCTCCACTTTGATGGAGGTGCCCCAACATTAGGTGCCACCCATCAGTCAATCACACCTCTGCCATGCTCCCAACTCTACCATGTTCACTAGGCCTCAAACTCTGTAGTAGTCCCAATATTCTCCACATCCAAAATATCCATAGGAGGATCCCTCTCCCCAATTCGATACTGCACCTCGACCTCATTAAATCATAATAAATCGATATGCTCAACAAGTTGCATCATTTGACTTACATTTTATCACAAATATTCTTTTTATATTCTTAGCACACTAGGTTTTCTCCAAAATCCTTAGCAAAAATTTTGGAACATTCTTTTTAAAAGCTCTTAGCAAATTAGGTTCCCCAAAAACCTCAGTAAAACTTTTGATAGGTTTCCCCAAAAAACCTCAGTAAAACTATGGATAGGTTTACCCAAAAACCTCAGTAAAATTTTGGATAGGTTTGTCCCAAAATCTTTGCAAAAATATCATAGCCTAGCATACATAGCCTAGCATTGCCTAGCATAGCACAATAATTTTTCACCTCTTTGTCCTCACAAAGATTTTGCTTCCATGCACACCCTTCACAAGGCTTGAAATTGTGCATTCATTACTTCTAAAAGTAGGGTCATATTTGGTCTAACTTTTCACCTATAAAATCATATCCACATTTCCTAAAACTTTCACCATTATATCGTATTAGAAAGAGCTTTCCAACAGTATAATATTTGTCTAATTTTGACATTGTTTGATTCCCCGAACTACCAAAATACTACACATGTGTCAAATAGTTTAAAATCCTAATTCACCCCTCGGGTGGCGATTTAGTTCAAAATCACCCCCCGAGTGGTAAACTCAGCTCAGACCTTCCAAAATCAACCAAGTTGCCCCCAAAACCCTAGGAAATCATGCAAATTTCTTCTAAAACCCTAGGAAATTCCCAAAACACTCTTATAATTTGTTGTTTGTCATCATAATCATCATGCATTGGTATCTTATTAATTGATGCATCATCAACTCATCACATTTCATTCACCTCATTGTTGATTCCTCATTTGAGGGGGTATTCATATCCAATGCCAGCTTTGCATGCAATCACAACATCTAAAATCTAAAACTGCGGTTAGCACATTTTTCTACAAAAATATTTTCTAAAGATTATCATACGAAATAATATCAATCACAATCAAACATGGGTTACATCAAGAGAGTTATGTGTGACAATGGAAAGGTCATCTTGGCATTCATGGATCACAATGAATGACATGGGCGACTAATTCAGTGCAACATTTGGAATACTTCACTCAAGCATTCATGGAGCATAATGAATGACATGTTTGAATATATCAAATGTTAACTAACTCAAATGTTTTGACACTTGTCACCATGTTATCATCAATCAATCAACAACAAAGATTTAGTTAGGATTTTTTCCTAATCATACTTTTGGACCATGTTGATCTAGTTGCAAAAGCAAAGCATTCAAAAGTTGCATTCTCAAGTAACTAGTATGGCATCGTAATTGTCATACAGACTCAGCAAATTCACTTCATTGTATCCACAATTATCCATTTCCTTTTACCGGTATTATTTTATTTCTTTCCTCTTTTCCTTTCCTTCTTCTCTTATCCTTCTTGGCTACCTAGTCAATGTTGTTTGGTCACGCTTCGAGTGGCTACATACCTTTGATTGGATTCCATTCTTTTATCTTCTCCTTCTTGGATATCTAGTCAATGTTGTATGGGCATGCTTCGAGCGGCCACCTACCTTGATTGGATCCCATTATTTTCCCTTCCCTTCTTTGCTATATAGTCAATGTTGTATGGTCATGCTTCGAGCGACTACATACCTTTTATTTGATTCCATTATTTTCTCTTCTCCTTCTTGGCTATCTAGTAAATGTTGTATGGTCACGCTTCGAGTGGCTACATACCTTTGATTGGATCTCATTATTTTCCCTTATCTTCCTGGCTATCAATAAATGTTGTATGGTCATGCTTTGAGTGGCTACATACCTTTTATTGGATCCTATTCCCATTCTATCCCATTTCCTTCTACACAAACCCTTCACATTTTTGTATTAAAATGTGTTCCACATAGTATAGTACAAAAAGGGGAAAATGTAGACACCCAAAAGTTGCACATTGCTATACCTACATACTTTTAGATCCTTTTGGACACTTATAGGTTTACATAGGCCATCCTAGGTATCCCTAGGCTATCATAGACCAGTGTAGACTATTGTAGATCCTCCTAGACATGTGTAGATTACTGTAGTCATGCGTAGTCATATGCAGATGATCGTAGTCATGTGTAGTCATGCGTAGATCGCCATAGATTGTCATAGCATCGTGTAGACTCCCATATACCACTCCACCAACTTTCAGGTCCTAAACCCTCATAAGCCTTCAATATCGTATCCCATGCACTGGGATATCCTTCGAAAGCCTATTTACACTCGATTGAGGCCCCCACAGGGTATTAGTTGACCAAAATAATTAACAATTCAATACCTAAAATCTAATTTAATGTTGACTTCACTTAAGTCACCCTTTTAGGGTAAATTTGATTAAAAGAACCCTTAATATTTATTAACACTAATTACATCCTCCCACATGTGTGAAATTAGGGTTTTTTAGGATATTTATTTAATCATGTCGTAAATTCGCTTAAGCACCTCCTAATCAGGATTAGCCCTAATCCATCCTTACACATGTGTGAGGATGAGATATTTCTCATAAGGAATGTGATGTTGACACATTGCATTTCTTAACCTAACCCTAGTCAGAATCAAACCTAGGTTTAGTCTATCTAACCCCACCCCCTGCACCTTGCATTTTCCTATAAATAGTGGGTCCTAAACCCCTAATTAGAGAGCTCTCCAAAATTCAAAAAAGCATAGAAACTTTTTAGAAATGGACAATGAAGATTGAACAACCAGTTCTCGAAGCATAAACATCAGATCCAGACCTGCACATCAATATTACAACACCTGAGGAGCATCTCCATTGAAGGATTTTTGTAAAATAATTCTCTAGGTCTGATTCACCCCTTGCCCCATGAATCTGGCACCAATTCACCCCATGGGGGATGAATTGGATCTATAGGCCCCAAATCACCTCAAATTTGGGAGGAAATGTATGTTTTACCATATTATCAGGTTCTGCACAGTTTATTTCAATTTTTGTTATGTTTTCATGGTCATTTCATCTTCATAAATATGGGGCCTGACTAAGGCAAGCCCCCCATCACACTAACACCATTTTGTAGGTCTTTCATAGGTTATGTAGAAAATTTGAAGAGGGAAAGCAGCATCAAACCAACAACAACCCGATGGTGGCCCACATACAAAGAAGCCCACCTACACTGAGGGATGATTGAAGAAGACATAAAATTAATTATAACATTATTAGGAAAATAAATGGATAAAGGGCATCATGTCCCTCTTGTAACACTTATCTTTTAATATCAATGGAATCATAGTCTCTTTGTTTAATGCATCATTGTGTTTTATGTTAAATTATCAAATGTCATTTTCTAACCATTTCACTAGGTCCCACTATGATCGCCACTAAAGATACCCAAAAAGAGATCATACATCCACACAAAGAAATGCAAGATTGAAATGTAGCCAATATAATATAACCATCAAATAAAGAATAAATAGATGATGAAAGGTGTCATTTTATTGATAATATCTTGTTCTTTTACAAAGAGGTTACAAAGAAGATCCCCTCTGAAGGATCACTACCAATATTTGATACAATTGATTACACATAAAGCCATTTTGGATGTACTACACAAATATATCTTTGGCATCCCACAAACTAATTTTGGGAGGGTTTCTTGTGAACTCCACATTCCCTTGCAAAGACCTATAATCTACACACAAAGAAACTCAAAAGGGATTAATATCATTTGAAGGGCCTTTTAGGATGAGGCCCTATTCATGATAAAGCAAATGAAATGGCAATGCTGAAAACATATAAAGAAATATATGATAAATGTATTAAACTATGTCAAAAAGCATATAACATATTTCTAAGCCTACTGTAACTAATAAAAATAGTAAAATAGGTATATCCCAGAGGTCATCCTAGGCAAGAGTGGCCTAGTCTATTGGCCACTTTAGGGTGAAGTGGTCTCGAATGTAAGCCACCTCGAGGTGAAGTGGTCTCAAATGCGGCTACCTCAAGGTGAAGTGGTCTCGAATGCGGGTTGCCTCAAGGTGATGTAGTCATGACTGTGGACTGTCTCAGGGTGAGATGATCATAGTCACTAAGGTTGCATCTTTTGTGGCCAAATTTAAATGGTGTTAGGAGTTGATCCTAGGTATTATCGATAGATTAGATGCATTTAGAAAGTGACTTGGTGGTTGGTGATGGCCTTGTTGCAGCAAAATTCTACCTTTGGTTACGTTTACGCCCAAGACTTTGCCAACATTGAAATATCGGGCTAAAACAAAGTTTACCTAGTTCAATCTCCAGAGGAGGTTGGTTCCTTGCTTATTTTAGGAAAAGGGAGAGAGAAGAAAATGCATAAAGAGAGGGAAATATAGCTATTACTAGAGTTGATTAAAGGGTACATATTAGATAACAACAAAGCAACTTATTACAACATTTTATAGAGAAGCATATAACTAAACCGTAAAAATAGAGAAACTAAAATTTTGGTGAAAATCTATTTAAGTGTAAGCTTATCTGTAAAGTTAATTTTAGAACTAGAAAAACTTTGTTGCAAAAATTCAAAGTAAGAATTAAAGCAAGTTACATTCAATCTAGCCTTATGTAGCAATTAACAATACATACATACTTGATTTAGAACACCAGTGAGCCAGAACCAAAATGGATAATCTTTTATTAAGATTTCAAAAGTTTGTGTACATATCCTTTTAAACACCTAAGAGCCCACCACATTTTTAGATCACTCATTCTATATATAAAAGTTTTACATAATAGAAAAACTAAAATTCATTATAATATCATGCCCATAGGCTCATTCTAGTTTAGAAGAAATTAAGAGAGCATGGAGTTTTCAACTGGAAGTGGTTGAGATCTTCTTGTTATAGCAATCTTCCTTAACCTTCTTGGGGGTTTCATAGTCCATCTATCTTCAAAGTGTCACGCCATCATGACTATTTGCCTTAGTTTCTTCTTTAACCTCAAAATGTTGTGTCAGTGCAACTTTCGATCATGGTTCCGTCCTTGGCCTTAAAAATGTTGCATCGTCGTAACCTGTTGCCTTAGTTTCTCCATTAACCTCAAAATTTCATGCCAGCATGACTTTTGGTCTTCATTTGGTCCCTTAGCTCCAAAATGTCATGTTGTTGTGACTTTTATCCCTTGGCTTACCGTTGTCTTTAGAATTTTGTGCCATCATGACTTTTGGTCTTCATTTGGCCCCTTAGCTCCAAAATGTCATGTTGTCATGACTTTTCACCCTTAGCTTACCTTTGTCTTAAAAATTTCATGTTGTCATGAATTTTGGATTTTATTTCCACATCGGCCTTTAAAATGTCACGTTGTCATGACTTTTCTCTTAGACTTAGTGAAATCTTGAGAAGACTACTCATTATTTCCATGGATGTGGTCATTTTGACCAACATTATTGGTGCCTCTTGGGGTAATTATGTCAGTTGAATGTTAGAACCTAGAGCCTTTATCCATTGGGGAATGGAGTAAAAAGAATCAATTAAGAAAAAAGAAGGGAAAGAAAAGGGGAATGATACCAAGCACAAAAAATACTTCTTGCTTTGGGCGGTCATTCTTTTGGAGTATCTTCTTTAGTAGATTTCTCTACTTTACCTTGACCAGGAGCTACTGCATTGCTTGATGAGGCTTTCTTAGCCTTTTCTTATTTTTCCTTTTCCTAGATGACTTCATTATAAGTGGTGTATGCTTTCCTCTAGGTTTCTTCATCTATATTTTATTTTTCCTTGAAAGTGATGTACAGATATTCCAAATCTTTAACCTTATCATATGATAGGGATTTTGATTTCATGTATAGTTCATGTAGATAAGAGTTGATCTAGGTAATGTCTTGAGCCATGCCAAAAAAAAATTCTTCTTCAATAGGGTCTTCCCAGCTATCAATATATAACTCACTTCTATAAATTTTTCCAAGCAGCCTTCAATTCTTCTTCCACCAAGAAAATGGAATCTTTGTCCCAAAAGCTAGGTATAGCACAATTTTCAGCTATGCTTACATATTTTAGAATTGCCTTAGCTTCTTATTTGAGATCTTGCATGAGTTTACCACTTTTTATTACCATCTTGTACCTTTCAAATAAGTTTCTAGTGGTTAACTTGCCCTAGGACCAATTATTATCCCATGCTTTGTATCCAGTTATTGCTTGTGTGCTATCTCCCAAGACTTGAATCTTTGTAGTTGCTGATAGCCTTATTTTCAGGATTTTGATTGATACTTTGAATTCATCTTCCACTTGGCCTAGCGTATATTTAATTTTGGCCAGATATGATAGGGTGGGTCTTACCTTCATGGTCATCTTGTTGATGCTTTCAATCATTTCTCTCCTTACCATCCTTGCTTTTTCTTTAGATAGCCCGTAGGTCTTATTGGTGTTTTAGATAGCTGCTTTTTGAGGTCCTCAGCCTACTGGTAAAACCTAGTATTCAGTGTTTAGATAAATGGTTACCATATGGGCTTGGGCCTTCCCCCACTCGTCTTCCATTGGTAGTTGAGTGATATCCTCTGTTGTTATCTTAGCTTGGTAGTCTTCTAGGGTCATTTCTCCCTCAAGATTTTGGATGAGTGGTGTCATTTTCATAGTGGAACACTACATGTTGATGGGGTCCAGTATCGCTCCTTCCTTGATGTGGGCCATTTATTTAGAAATTTGAGAGCTTCATGACTTCATCCATGTAGCAACATTCAATGTTATCTTTTTTAATTTTTTTAATTTGGAGATGGTGGGGTGGCTCTCGAAAGAAGAGGTAGGGATGGTTTGGAAGCTCTGTAGATTGGTGGAGTAAGGAAAAGGGATAGTGGCTAGGGAGGCCTCCACATTTGATTTTTCAGTGGGGGAATCTATGGGGATAGAGGAGGATGCTTTTGGGTCTTTATGAGCTGATGGTAGCGATGGTGGAGGCTGGTGAGTGGAGGGTGGAGAGGTATTGCCTTGACCTATAGAATGGGAGGGGGAGTTCCTTTTGGAATGAGGAGAATAATAAGGAGTATCGAGATTGATAAGAGATATACTTGATATTTTTGGTGGATTTTTGTCTTCCTTTTTTGATGTATATTTGAGAGCTTCTATGTAAATTTCTACAATTTGCTTCAAGCTCGAGTCACTAGCCTCAGTTGCAGCTTTTGTTGTGGCTTCTCCTTTGCCAGGGGTTTCTTCTGCAAGGGTGGTTTTCTCAGTAGTATCATCCAACTCCTGGCTATCTATTTCCTAGTGCTTAGAGGTCTTCTTAGAAGCTTCCCCCATATCTTCCTATTCTTCTACCTCTTGTTGATCCCCTGTTTCCTCTTGGTCCTCTATTTCTTCTTGAGACCCTGCTTCTTCCTGTTCCTCTATCTCTTTAGAGTCTCCTATTTATTTAGAGTGTGACTCTACTTGTTTTATTTTCTTTCACCCATTTTCTTTCGATGATTCTACCTTTTGCTTCCTTGATTTTGCTCTCCTTTTCCTATGGATGAGAGTCTCATCATCAGACTCTATGTTTGATCCAGAATGGGGGATGAAACTTCAGGGTTTCTTTTTAGGTACTTCTATTTGCTCAGTGGTGATCCCTTTCCCTTTACCAGTATCTACTGTAGCTTTGATTATTTTTATAGGGATGCCATTGGTGCCTAGAGGGAATTTGTATGCAAGATTTTCAGACCATTCATCATGGTTCTCATTGTTCTTTTTAGAGAACTCCTTGTTGATCTTTGTCCCATAGCTAGAAAATGTTTTTATATGGCATCTCATTTGCCACCATGCTAATATCTTAGCATGATACCAATATTCTCCTTTTCATTTCATATTTTTGAAGGTCTTGTTATCCATATTTTGGGTTGGGTTCACATCAGGGCTCCAATAAGCCAAGTGTTCATAGAAGTCATGCCACGGAGGTAATGGTTGTATTTTTTTGATGTGCCACTCTAATGGTCGATATTCCTCATTATTCCTACCCTAATTATCAATATGCCTATCTGATGAATGAAATTATTTGAAGGGAATTCGATTGATGGTGGCCTGCCTCTGAGAAAAAATTTCTATAGGATCATATTTCCATTTTTGTGGTAACTCTACCAACTTTAGATTTCTCAAAGTTCAAGCAATTATCTTGTGGTCTCCTTTATTTGACACTGATACACCCTCAAACTAAAATGGCATGAGGCAAGTACCTATCTTACTAGCACCTATACCAAACATACTTTTGATGAATTCAATTTACCTCACATATTCCATAGTGAATAATCACTTAGTAACATAATAAGGCAACAAAAAGGGCTTCTCCATGAAGCCATAGAGTCTGATGACCACTCCCTGTGTCAAAATAAACCAGTCCCCCTCCTTTGCATGGATATGCTACAAAGTATCCCTCATATATTGGGGAATTCTTGGCATAGCACTATATATGAGCTTCAACATAGGGCCCAAGAATTCCAAATTGAAGTGATAGTATGATCCCACTTTCAAAAGGAGTGGCATCCACTCACATATGGGCAAGAGGTTTCCATTTTGGTCTTTCATTGCAGTAGGAATAAAACTTAAATTTTTTGCCTAAAAGAAAAATAAAATCCATACCAAGTAAGAATAAAACTTGAAGGCTTCAAGATTGTCTCTCTGGATCTGGTAGAGGCTTGCATGTAGTTGCTAGACTATGTATGTCAGCCAATCAAAGTAGAGGGGGACTATCTTTGGGTTCATGCACGATGCATCATAGAATTTAGGATTGGATATGCACTATGCTGCTACAACTTACCATCCTTGGACCTACGTATCTATTTCTAACCCTGCCATCATAGCCAACATGGAGAAACATTCCTTGTCCTTGAATTTAGATAGAGGAATTGAGGATTTTGAGAATGTTCCCTCAAGGAGAGGGTCTAAAAAATGTTCTTGCAGGAACAATCTAATGTTCTTGGTGTTGGTATAAAACTTCATTGAATTAATAGGGTTGAAGGGGATAGGGTTTACCATAGGTTTTCTACCACAACTAAAGGCAGCCCTGATTGCATCAGTGTCAAGCATAAATATGACTCCTCCCTTGGAGTCCCTCACAATCCTGTGCTTGACATCATAAAATTCTACCATAGCTCTGATTAGCTTGGGGTAGGGATGGACTTGAGGGTAGACATACCAATAAAGTAGGGCATGGTAGGAAAACATGCTTGGGCATGATGGAGCTACATTTTTGGCTACCATGTCTGCTATGTCACTCTAAATTCACTTTGTATCTTTCCATATTAGCTTAGTATTAGTGATATGGTTGTCGAGGTCCATGAAACTTCTTACCCTTATGGTTGAATTTCATTTCCCCTTTGAAGTAGCTGGTGCAAAATCCATCATGATTTCCTACTATTGTTTGGACATAAAATATGCCTAGAATAAGTTTAGCAAATATTTTGTAGGGTTTTTTGAGAGAGCAGGGAGTGCAAAAGTAGAAGGAACAAAATGTAGAAGCTAAAAAATGATGGAAAAGCTTCTACAATATTAAAAGGATGTGCATGCATGTGCCAAGGTGACATGCAATAAATGAGGTTGGTGGCACACACCCCACTACTAATTTCAAATATTTTCCAGATGCCTCGTTTCATGTGCTACTTTCAAGAAACCAACTACATGCATTATCATTCTGCTAGGGCCAATGGCATTACTTTTCTACTATTCTGGGCCAATGAATTGGTATCACCTTTTTTCTAGTCCAATGAGCTATTACGGAGGTACCTTAAAAATGGGGCCTTTTAAATTTTGAGAAGACTATTTTTCCCACCAAAAGGAGGCTTGTGGACACCGAAATATCATGCCATCACAAAATTTTACCTTGGAGTGGCCATTGGTTTTCGAGATGTCACAAAATCATGAAAATTTTCATTGAGGAGGCCTGTGGGCACCGAAATGTCGTGCCATCATGATATTTTACCTTGGAGTGGCCATCGGTCATCGAGATGTCATGAAATCATGATAATTTTCATTGAGGAGGCCTATGGGCACCGAAATGTCATGTCATCATGATATTACCTTGGAGTGGCCATCAGTCATCGTGATATTGTGAAATCATAACAATTTTTATTGAGGAGGCCTATGGGTACCAAAATATCGTGCCATAATGACATTTTACCTTGGAGTGGCCATCGATCATCGAGATGTCATGAAATCATGAAAATTTTCATTGAGGAGGCTTGTGGGCACCAAAATGTTGTGCCATTATGATATTTTACCTTAGAGTGGTCATCGGTCACCAATATGTCATGAAATCATGATAATTTTCATTGAGGAGGCCTATGGGTGCCAAAATGTCACACCATCATGATATTTTACCTAAATACTAAAAGAAAACAAATATTTACATAAAATACATACAAGGTAGAGGGAAACCATTTACTTGTAGTACAACTTTAGATGGAAGCCATTGATGGGGATAGGTTGAACCTAACCCTATTTGTTTCTCAGCTAGAAAGAGTTTTGTTGTTTTTCCTCTATTACCTTGAAAGGACCTTCCAAAAATGCATCGAATTTATCATAATTTTTGGGTTTCGACTTCTTCTCATTCCATCTTAGGACCAAGTCTCCCACCTTGAAATTTCTCAAAGTGGCCATTTCTTAAAACCATTTCTTTGTGGTAGCCACATGATTTTGATAGTGGTCGTAGGCTTACTTTGTTTGTTCTTCTAGCTATAGGAATTGGATCAACTTGTTCTCCATTGGTTCTACCTCTTTTGTGTCGGTCTAATTGAGTAGTTTTAAAGTCGGTATCTCTATGTGTATTGGAAAAACTGCTTCTTTTTTGTAGATCAAAGAGTAGGGAGATGTGTTGATAGAATTCTTAATGGTTATTCTATTAGCCCATAGTGCTTGGTTTATTAGAGAGTGCCAATTCCTTTTATTGTTATTTAGAGTCCTCTTCAAGATCCTGAGCAAGTTTTTATTTGTTGATTCAACTAATCCATTTTCCTATGGATAGTAGTTTGAGGATGCTTTCAAATAAATCCCATATTTACAAGTGAATTCAATCATCTTAGCACCTACAAAATATGATCTATTATTTGTGACCAATGCATCTAGGATGCCAAATATTGTGATTAAACTTTCTATGAATTCCATCACCACCTCTTGGTCTACTTTTTTGGTGGGTATTGCTTCTGACAACTTAGTAAAATAATTGGTAGCTATCAGGATGTACTTGTGACCAGCATATGATTTGGGCTCTATTACTCAAATGAAATCCAATCCCCATTATTGAAAAGGTTCTTCAACCTAAATGGATTTTAGGGGTATCAAAACATTTTTGTTTCTCCTAACATATCTTTGGTATTCTTTGTAGTTTCTTGTTTTTTTGAAGGTGTCTACGAAGATAGTTGGCCAGTAGCATCCATTTTTGATGATCTTTAAGGTAGTGGTCCTCCCTGAGTAGTGTCCTCCAGATAAGCCACCGTGGAATTCCTCCAATATCTTCTATTTTTGATTCTCATTTATGCATCGAAGCAACACTCCATCCAAATTCTTTTTGTACAACCCCTCAAGTAGTAGAGTGTATTTCAAAGCTTGGATCCTGTACCTTCTTCTTTGTGAATAATTCAAACTTGTTGGGTACTTTCCAATTTGGAAGTACCTAATTAATTCATCTACCCAGTCAAGCTTCTCTAAAGGTTGATCATCATCTGAGGTTGCTTCTTGAGTTTGGCAAGCTATGTATTCTAATGAAGCTTGCTTGGTGAGCTCTTGGCATAGTTCTCTACCTCTTACTAGCTTGGTTGGGTGTATTTCTATGTTGTATTCTTATATCTTAGTCACCCAACCTACTCTTTTATCACCAAGTTCACCCTGTATGATGAAGTTTCTAACGTAGGGGTGAACTACATATACTATAGTCCTACTTTGTGAGAGGAAATGCCTAAAAAATTTTAGAGACTTCATTATTGCATAGATCTATTTTGCAATGAATTTATACTTATCTTCATGTTATTGCATAGTTTGAATCATAAAAGCTATGGTTCTTTCTTCATTGTCATCCCATTTCTATGTGAGTACTGCGATGTAGCTTTCTTGTTCGCCTACAACGTATAAGATGAAACCTCTAGAGTAGTCTAGGTTTACCAAGATGGGGGATTGAGCTATTTATTCCTTGATCTACTAGAAGGCCTATTTCCTTGCATCTATCCACTTGAACTCAACATATTTCTTTAACAACTCGATCATGGGTTTGACGATTTGCACAAAGTCAGCTATGAATTTGCACATGAAGTTGATTTGGACGAAGAAAGACTACAAGCCTTTTTTGTTAGAGGGAGAGGGAGTTCCGACAGTGCTTTCACCCTTTTAGGGTGGCTATATCGTTCTTAGAAACAACATGGCCAAGTAAAAGTCCTTCTTCCACTACAAAGATAGATTTCTTGGGATTTATAAAGATACCAAAATCTCTATATTGTTTTAACACACTCCTGAGGTGTCCTATATGATCTTTATTTTGGTGATAAAACACTGTCATATCATCTAGATATATCACTATTATTTTATTGACAAGTTCTCCAAATGTCATATCCATATCTCTTTGAAAGGTTGCTCTAGTGTTGGATAACCCAAAGGGCATTCTCTGGTAGGAAAATGTTCCCCACTTGGTTGTGAATGTGGTATTGAATTGATCTTCATCCTTGACCCACACCTGATTATACCTAGAGAAGCCATCTAGGAGCGAGAATCTTTCTGCTCCTGCTAATGTGTGCAAGATTTGGTCAATTTGTGGGAGAGGGTAATGGTATTTAAATGAAGCTTTATTCAAGTTGTGAAAGTTGACACACAATCGGATGTCTCCATTCTTTTTTCTAACCAGGACTAGGTTGGATACCCAAGTTGAATGCTTGATTGGGTAAATAATTTTAGCTTCAAGAAATTTTAGCAGCTCTTGCTTCATCAAGGCTTCAATTTTTGGATTTACCAATCATTACTTCTATCGAAATGGCTTTGCACCTTCTTCAAGTTCAATCGTATGTTGTATTATTTCTTTGGAGTAGATTTTGAGATCACCATAAGTCCAGGCTATGATGTTTGGGTATTCTTTGCATGGTTTCTTGATTTGGTCCAGTTCTTCTTCTATGGTGTTTACTCCCACCTTGATTGATTTATTAGGTCCCATTTGATCTTCTTTGTATTTGTGTTTGCTAACTTTCATTTTATGGCTAGTTGACATATCATTGTTATCAAATAAGCTCTCAAGGGTGACCAAACCTTTTGGGATGTGATTGTTCTTTAACTGGATCATACATGTATCCTCTTCATCTTTGGATGTCCTATTGCTTGAGCAGTTCATCTCGTGGATGAGGAAGTCCACTATCTGTTTATCATTTTTGAACACCTACCAGAAGGTATCTCTATCTAGAACGGAAGGCCTATAAATTAGCCTAACTATTTTTGACTTTTGAATGACGTTGTTGATAGGGCAAAAATTTAGCCCTATCAAAGCCAGGAAATTTGCATGGGTGTTCTTTTCCCTTGGGATTGCTTTAATATTTAGATATTCAAAATATTCTAGAAAGTCCCAAACCTTATTTCTGTAAGCTTTAAGGTAATGGTTCTTGCTTACACATTTCTCAGTAACTTGATTCACTATCAATTCGGAGTCCCCAAAAATCTGTAGTTGCTTGATACCCATATTTTTAGCCTTCTTGAGACCTAAGCAGAGTGCTTCATACTCTGCTATGTTTTTAGTAAAACTCTGGGTCAACTGATAGGATAATAATTTCTCTTCATCTATTGGAGATATTAGAACAATACCTACTCTAGCTCCATTTTTACATCTAGCACCATCGAAGAAGAGTTTCCATAGTTGATTATTGGGTTGGTCAACCTGATGGAGAGGAATAGGGGTAATTTTCTTGGGTTTTAAAATTGTGTATCTCCTAATGTTAGTCTCAATCATGGCTTTGAAGTCTTGGAGAGATAATTGGTCTTCCTATTGTAATACATTTAGAGCTTCTTCCATCAAGTTCAGGTCCTCTAGTTCCTCTATCATCATGTTCATAGTGGTGGATTGTTTGCCTTCCTCTTCAAGTCTTTCGATATGAAAATTTGAAGGCTTTTCATTAAATATTTTCACTCTTTTACCTTTGAATGGGATTTCCAGATGCGAGAAATATAATGACAAATATCCTCTTATCTTGGAGGTGAACTCCCTAGAGAGGCACATGCCAAAATAAGGCTCTAAATCTACCACCACTACCTCTTGTATAACTGTGAGCTGAGGTAGTTTATGGAGAACTATTAGGATGTCTTTAATCACCCCCACTATTTTTATGGGGGTTCCATCTAATTGCAATACACAATAATACTCCTTGTATATTCAATTCCCATGATGTCACATATTTCTTTGGGCATCATAGTGGTTGTAGCTCCAGAGTCTATCATACAATTGTGAACTACCCATCCCTCCATCTGAAGAGATAAATAGAAGGGAGGGGGCCTATTTTTTCCTGAAGTGGATGTTAGGCTAGCTTGTATAGATTCCAACTGGACTGGAGTTTAATTCTTATTTTTTATAGACATCAAGGATTCTTGCAACAAATCAATCTATCTTCGAAGCTACAAAGCTTCATACATAGTTGCTTTGGAGGAGGTTTTCTTCATTTCCTTGACTATGTTAAATGGAAGGGGTTCGACACTTTTCTCCTTCACTATTATGTTATACTTATTTTTATACCCATGGGTAGTGTCTATCCTTTGATTCTTAGTTAGTGAGGGATATCTTAGTTTATCTCTAGCTTGTTCCTACATTTTTGCTTCTTTCTGCTGAGGTGCTTCCTTACGATTTTTTGCATATTTCTGTCCTGAACTTGGGGGATATTTTTCATAAGAAGTTCTTTTCTCAATAGGGTTATGTACGATCCTAAAAAGCATATACCAAATCTAGTAACAATTGAAAATCACATAAAGAATACAAGAATTGACGAAATTGCAAATAACCAAAAGAAAGGTTTCTTTTATTGATTTCCAAATGAATATCGGTTACAAATCCATCCCTCTTAGGGATACCCAATGTGATACAATGTTACAATCATAAGAACTCCCTCTCAAGGGTAGGTGTAATCTGCAAACTCTTTAGAATGACATGAACTACTCCAAGGTGTCTATGATCTTCTTCCCCAATATTAGAGGTATTTTCTACCTTGCATGTCAAAACCTTGTTAGTCCTATGTGCAATAAACAACAAGAAGCATTAGTAATAAAGGATACCTCTCTTGATGAGGCTTTTTGAGGAAATTGCACTAAAGATGATGTCATTAGCATATAATAAAGAAAGTGCAAGAAAGCTAATAAACCTATGCAAAACATGAAAATATGATATGAAACATGTAAAGGAAAAGCATATGTATCTATCTAATGCTCTAATTATGAATTTGAAATCATGGACACATGAAAAAGATTCATTAGTATCCTAGTTACAATATTTAAAGCAAGATGATAAAACAAGCTAATTCTATCGGTTAGAAATCTCTAATAATGCAATTAAGTCTAAATTATGATTAATATAATGCCATTATCAAATCCTATGGTGAGAAAGCAAGGGAAACAATGTTGATACCCTAATTGTGGCTCTGTGGCATAGTGAGCACTGTTAGCCATGACTGATAGCTGCAGCAGAGTTTGAAGTTTGCTTGTCCTCTAATTCAAGGGCTAAATATCTGAATCCTCTTGCCAAATTAATGCTCAAGGGTCGCCTCTATTTCCTCTGACAGATTTGGTGGTTGAATTACTTTGATTTCATGTGAAATGGATGTAATTGAGTTTCTTGGCTCTCCTAACCTCCTAGGACCTCCATGGCTAGAATTGCCATTTCAATCTCTTAATTAATGGTAAGAAAGAAATGTCACAATGCAATTATGTGAGTGTTGAATTCGATAGGAATTTGTTGCTCAAGTTCACCTATGCATCTCCCCATAGTTTCCCCAATTTGGATGGGGTTCTTATAGCACCTTGGAGGGCTATGTCCTAGCTTCATGAGGAAGCCAATATCAAGATTGGGTAGTTGAGTTTGTTGGATGAAAATATCCAAAACCTTCCTCACTCAAACCACTTCAATCCACAACCAAATGACCATTTGGAACCAAATTTGAATTGATCAAATGCTAACTAACTTCGAGGCTTGACCATGGCTGACAAGTGCATTCAGCTCTACTAACCATGAGTGTCAACAGTGGCTAACACTGACTAGGCAAATATTCCCAAATTAGTGGTTAAAAACCACTAATATACCTTGGTATCTATCCAAAGTATTCCATATGGTCTTCTAGCATGTCCCATATGAGTAGTTGCTTTGACATGACACATTTTAGGTGTCTATAGATACCCATTTTGAGATGGGTTGTGAGATCGAACAAAATTGAGCAAAAATAGACTTCCTAAAATGATGTCGTAGGTTGCATGATGATCATTAGTCTGATCAACATTAGATGCTCAGGTTCTAGCAAAAGGATGCACATCCTAGAATAATTGCTCCCAACTAGATGGAAGGTTTAAATTTGCAAATCTTTGGTAAGCTCCAATGGTGATCGGGTAGCTCAGGGCTACTATAGGCTTTTGTGCCATATAGATTCGAAAGGAGGAGAGCTACTAACTTAACTATCATATTTGCTTTTTGCCCCAACAAAGGGTAATATTATAATAGTCATTGGCAATGATTTGTAATATGAATGTAATTTTGACAAGATCAAGAGATCTATGATCAATGGATCTTCTATTGACTTTGATTATGATTATGATATTATGACTACCCCCTCAAGCGACGAGTCAATGAGGGTAGGATAATTAAATGAAGTGACAATTCGTTTGACCTCTATGAATAACTCTGAATAAAGTAAAATTTAGCATTTAATTACTTGATTAGGCCTAATCAACTTTGATTGCAAATTAATAGTAATTACAAATTTGTATCCCATGGAGTAGTCTAGTCGTAATGGCCTTCTTAGGAAATCAAAATGATAGAAATTCCAATTAGGCATGTGTTGAATCATATTGTCGATGATCTGCTAAAAATATCATAGGAGAATTGCCATGAACACTTCATTCCCATGGAGCAGTTTGACCGTCTTGGCCTTCTTAGGGATTGAAATGAAGTATAGCAATGCCACGATGATGAATTTACCCCAAATGTCCTTATGGTAATTTACTCATCTTTGTTGGATTGCATGGAGCACAAGTCTCTTCAACCACTATTTGTATAGGGTAAATAACTAGATACAAGGCACATTTGGATTTTTATTTTATCTATTTTTTTTTATTTTATGATTTTTTTGTAATTTTGGTCATGTGGGTATTTTTAATTTGGCATTCAACAGCTCTCCACAATGGGATTTTTGATCATTTATTGCAGTTTGCTAACCACAGTTGACAAAAAAAGCTAAAATTTTCAAATTTCTTAGTCATGGGTGATACTCGTGATAGAAAAAAACCCAATTCTATATTTGTGGGTGTCAGCCATGGTCAGGAATAAAATAGGAAATATTTAAAATTTTTCTTGTCATTTTTGACATCATTGTCAACTGACAGATTTGCAAATTTGAGTGCTCTGAGAGGTGATTCAACAATTCTAATGTGAAGTACTACTAAAAAGTCGACCTCACTACCACCTAGAATGATGACAGCCCAACCTGGAGGAGTCGGTGCGACTAAGGTAGAAGCACATGAAACCCTTGACCATTTTGATTTTACCAGTTTTTAAAATTAACCTCACTAAGTAATGGGTTAAATTAACTTCATTAAATTGTCGGTAACGAACCTCACCCTAGTTAGGTTTAGCTTAGGTTAGCTTAAGGGGAGGGGTTTTAATTTTTTTGCTTTGTTTTTTTTGTATCTTTTTTATTTTTATTATTTTTATTTTTTGTTATTTTTTGGGGATACAGGGGTGAGAAATGACCCTAAAAAGGTCATACTTGCTAGTTGGAGTTGGCAGGCGCGGTCCCCAATTGGAAAATTGGGGGCTGCGACTGTCAGCCACGATGGTATTCAAAATCCAACAGTCAAAATTTTGAACACCTCCCTAATCGAGGGTCTGAGCCGCGGTTCGCAACATTAGCATAATGTTTTTATTTTTTATTTTTTTTTAGCAGTTTTAATTGATTTTTTTAATTTTTAAAGTGTGTTTTTCCATTGTTTTTGGTGTTTTGAATTTTTTTTAATTTGTTTGATGTTTTCAAGTTCATTTTGTGATGTTTATGTTTGACTTTTATTTATTTTGCCTTATTATCCTTCTTTCTATCATACCCTGACTACGAGGGCGAGGGAGTCAGAGATCCTTCGCAACTTGCGTGGCATCCTTTTGGTGGTGGATCAAGCATGGTTTAATGTTATAGTATTTGGTTATGTCCTATGCCTCCCTTCCATCAGGGCCGATCAAGTCTACATGACTACATTGGCCCAATGTTGGGATGCACGGACCAACACCTTTCACCTACCTATAGGTGAAATGACCATTACTCTAGAGGATGTCTATCGCATCTTCTGAATCCCACTGGATGGTGAGGCCATCATATCTTCACTGACCACAATGAAGGACTCATATTTTGCTCAATATTTGGTCACCACAATGTTGCAGCACAGCGAGATTTGGACCACAAAGGGGTCCATATTGAGCACTGGTTCAGACAGCAGGTTTTCACTAAGTGGGCAACTATTTTCATACACCTGATTGTGCAGATCGTGCTACCCGACACATATGGAGTGAGGTTCCCATGGGACCTCCTAGCTAAGACTATGGAGGTCCTAGTGAGCCTCATTGATCATCCTCTGATCTTGTCCTAGGGAAGTGGCCTACTAGCGCAACTCTATAGTGAGTTATACTTGTTGTCACATTTTGTAACAGGGTAAAATTATTGAAAATTTAAAGGAATTGCTACTGCCTCCCTCTTTTCTCTCTTTCAGTTTTCTTCATCAAGTTTCATGTTTCATATCTTTCATTTTTTGGTTTTCATGCTTGTCTTTCAAGTGTTCCATTTTGAAAAAGTGTCAAAATATGGCTAAGTTTGGGCCCTCTCGTTGTCGCTCCCTTTTTGGGGTGACATCCATCGATGCTCATTTTTGAGCGAAAGTCAGCTGAAGGTTTGAAAAAAGTAAAATTTTGACTAAGTGTCAAAAAAGGCGCGCTGCCCGTCGTTGCTCCATTTTGGAGCATTGCCCATCATCGTGCCCCATTGTCAAGCAAAACCTAGTAGGAAAGAAAAAATGGAAAAATATTCTAAGTGTTGAAAATGCGCACCACCTGTTGTCATGACATTTTGGGCATGACACCCAGAGTCGCTCAAATTTTGGGTGCCACCCATCGTCGCTCCCCCTTTTTGAGTGACCATCGATGAACGAAGAAGGAAGACAAAATTTTAGCTAACCATAGAGCCTCCCACCGTCACTCTATATTTCCCTTGCCTCCCGATGTCGCTCCATTTTTGGGCGATGCTAGGCATCGCTATCATTATTCAGTGATAGCAAGTAGAGTACTCAAATTCAGCTAAGGCATGAAAGAGAGCACCTCCCGTCATCGGTTAATTATTGAGCACTACCCATCATCGCTGCTATTTTCCAGTGATCGTTGCAGCTTCCCCTACATTGCAAACCATGTAGGTTTTGAGATCAGTTCCTATAAAGAAGTGATAGGTTGTGTGCTGCCAAGATACAGAGTAGATGAGCATTGAAGAACCAAAAGTACCTCATCTCCCACATTCAACCAGACCTGGATTTCCCGCCCACTAGACCTGTCCAGGGATGTACAATTTTTAGAATGACCATATCTCAAGTACAATTACAGCCGATAGGAGTCTCATCCATGTGGCTTTTTACACTTTTTTAGCTTTTTCTAGTCCTTGGGATCCATGCATAATTGTATTTTTGGGGGAAATTCCTGCTATAAAGGGCAGTTCATTTAATTGTAAAAACAGGGGAACATATTGCTAGAGAACTCTGCTGTGACGGATCACATTCTAATTAATACAAACCATCCTTGGCTCTGCTTCTTGTCTCTATCTTGTATGCTATCTTCTGCTAGTATTTCTGCTTCATGTCCATTTATATTTCTATCTATTTGAATTCTGAATTCTGGAGTATTGGTGATTATTTGGATTTGGAATACTAATCAGAAGGATACATAGGATAGAGTAACAGCTGTAATTTCTATTACATGCTTTGTTTTGATTATTGTTGGTTTGGATACAAATTTGTAATTGTTCTACTTGTTCTTCCCCACCTGAAAAAAATTATTTTCCCATTTCTTTCTACAAATTTATCTCTTTCCAGCACTCTTATCTAAACCCCCAAACTAGATTAGTATAGGATCCAGTCTTCTCCGAAGATTGGCACAGAAGGCATGTAACACAGTGGTGGATTATTCCTAGTGGGGAGGTGTTTTATAGAGGAAAGAATGATTCCTAGACCAAGCTTATCTCAATGACCAAATCGAACAGTCTTCTAGTCACCCAAACTACCCTTGTACGAATTATCAATTCCTTGTACGAACCCAAATTACATACACTGTACGATCCTAGATCATACAGTGACCAAGATGGTATGATCTTGCACTTATCAAAACTGAAATATGCTATTTTGGAGGCTGTCATACATAGTTTTGTAATTGTTTAAGCCGATTCACCAAAAATACCAAATCGGGTAAATTCCTGTCAATCGCCTGTTTTACAAAATTGGATAACAACTGTTTGTACGATTTGTATAATGTATGATGTACGATATGTATGAAATAAAGGTACATCAAGGTGTTAAATTTTATGCTCTTCTGCTCCAATTTCTCTTCAGGATGTTTTGTAAAGGTTTAACAGCCTAAAAAATACAATCTCTTTCACCAACAAAGCATTCAAGTCGGGTTGAGGAGAGATTCCATACAAGAAATCACTAATCCTAAATCATTCCCCATGATTCACCAGTGATAATATTCTCCACAAAGCTGCAACAAAGCTAAAACTAACATATAACAGTAAGGTAGAAACTCAATTACATAATGTTAATCCATAATACATTATCTATTCACAATAAGATCGTACACTGTCATCCACAATGTTTGTTATTCTCATTAAAGGCTGTAAATTCAGTTATAATGTGGAAAAATCTCTCAAGGTAATTGCAATAACTAAGAATTATGTCTATCTCTCTATTCTAGCAACTAATAACCAATCAACTAGTAGCCAAGCCTACAAATTCAAAAATGGGGCCTTATATAACGTTGCCTAGGCCATTCCAAAGTGGTTCCTGAGACAATCCATTATTCACAACTACCCATCTACAACTAAATAAATTATTTTGGCATTTTCCTAATTTTACACCTTAGTTTAGCAAATCAATGTGAAATTTCACCCCGAAATTACATTTCCTTTGTATCTGAGTGAATTTTGGTGTGCCCTATACGATTTGCTACTACTTTGTATAGTTTATAAATCCAATTGTACGATCTTACCTTCCACTGTACAATTTGCTCCAATTGTGTGGTTTTACAAAACTTGAGCAAATCATTCCCAAAACTATCAAAATCTAGAAAATCACTTTTTCTTATTTTAGGAGGTGGATTTTCTACCTACATCTACCCTCCCATTTACTTTAGTTGGCATCCTCGATGACTCATTCTGCTTATTTTGCTGAGTTTCCTATCTAGCTACTTCAGCCTCCAAGTCCTTGACTTGTGTCTTGTACATTTCCCATTCATTTCTTAGCTTGGCTGCATAGCTCCTCATTTTGACAGATTTGGCTCTGTGAAGGTTAGCTTTCTCCTCAGTGGATTTCATGAAGTCCATCATTTTTCTTTCTCGGTCGAAGGTACTCTTTGTCAACTTCTCCTTCCAATGAGCTTCTGCTCGAGCGATCGCCTAAAGTTCCTCATTCTTCTCATAAATTGTCTCCAAGTGGTGTTTAATATCAGCTTCTAGAGCTTGAACCTGGTCTTCTTTAATCCTTACTTGAGATTGGTTCTCCATGATCATGTCATTCAGATTATTTCTATTCCTTGTTATTTCTTCTATCTACTTGGCATGTGTAGCCATTTGCTCACTCTTTTCAGCCAACTAAGTTGTCATCTGCTCATCGTTCGCTTTGAGTTGTGCCTCCAAATCTTTAATATTGTCTTCTACCATCTAGAAAATCGACCACTTTTCCTCTTCAAGCATGGTAACTCTGGCTTCAGATTCTACTCTAAGGTCAGTCAGATCCTCCTCCAATTTCTTTATTTTCTCCTCCACCACAGTTCTGCTTTTTGCAGTTCCTATTCCATTGTGGCCATTTTCTTTTGAGCGGTTGTAGTCTCTTCCACCTGTGCCTTCTTGAGTCGATGGATTTATTCCAATCCCATGCTCATCCACTCTATCTAGTGTGTTAGGAAATTTAACTTTTGTAGGGTAATGGAAACTCCTATAGCGACCCTCCTATATTCAACTTCTACCATATTTATGGGGCAGGTTGGATGACTTACTCGATCCAAATATATCCTCGGGTCCTTCCTGTAATTTGTGACCATCCCTTATAGCAAGTCTTCTCTTCATAACATCATTGTTACCTCTTTCCTGGGTAACCTCCATGTATGTTGTGCATGAATATCTACTATCCTCTTTATGCGCTTCGCACTACTCACCCATTCTATTATCCTCTCCAACTCGAGAGATAATTGTTGCTCCCACAACTTTAGTTCTCCCACATGGCCAATGCAAAATTCCATTCTAGCACTATTCATCACATGGCATAACTGAGTAAATAAGTGTTCCACCTTATCCTCTATTCCACTTGCCTCCTCCTCCATTGTCATTCTCTGAAACCATGGTATTTCTAGAAGATAACTGGATTTCATTCCTCGTAATTCTTCCTCTGTAGGAGTTCTTAAGTCTTCTTCTTCCCTAAGGTGGCTAGAGCTTCCTCCCAGCTCTCTAAGTTCTCTCTCGATATCTATATTTTCTTGAGGTTGGGATTGTTTCATTGTTTTCTCCTCCCCCTCGCTATCCATAATATTTATGATCTCCTTCTGAGATTACCACTCAACTTTTTCCTGAGCCTTTTCTACTTCTATTGAGCCCTCCTATGGCTCCTCTATATTTTCCTAAGCTACTTCATGTTTCGTTTTGTCCACTTGTTGTTCCTCCATCACTCTTTCTTTTGGAATATGTTGTGCATTCCCAACTATGACCTACTAAGTAATAAGTGCTTCTTTCTCTTATGGCACTTATGATTTTTGGTATATTTCTAATTACAGAGGAGGCAGTTGATTTAATCAACGAGATGTTGGAGGAATGATCTCAATAGAAGAATTGGATGCCGATTGAGGTGGATTGCAAAAAATAGGGTGGAGAGATCACCAGGTCCACTACACGAGAGAGAGGCATACTCATGGCAGCACTCTGGGCATCATTTTTAGTCCTAAAAAAATCATGGTAATATTTCATGGAGGATATGAGGGTATAGGTCATGTAGGAGATAGATCCATTGGTGAGCACACATGGTAATAAAGAAACTGGAGGAGGATCTGACTGACCTCATAGCAGAATCTGAAGCCAGAGTTACCATGCTTGAAGAGGAAAAGTGGTAGATTTTCCAAATGGTATAAGACAAGATTAAAGAGTTGGAGGTATAACTCAAAGCAAAGGATGAGCAGATGACAACTCATTTGGCAAAAAAGAGTGAGAAAATTGCTACATAGGCCAAGCATATAGAAGAGCTAACAAGGGATAGAAAGAAGTTGAACGACATGATCATGGAGAAGCAAGCTCAAGTAAGGATTAAATAAGACCAGCCAAGCAACTTCCTGGAGTTCCTCATTCTTCTCATCAATGGTCTCCAAGTGGTGTTTAATATAAGCTTCTAGAGCTTGAACTTGGTGTTCTTTAATCCTTACTTGATCTTGCTTCTCTATGACCATGTCGTTCAGATTATTGCTATCCCTTGTTAGCTCTTCTATCTGCTTGGTCTGTGTAGCCATTTGCTCACTCTTTTCAGTAAACTAAGTTGTCATCTGATCATCCTTTGCTTTGAGTTGTGGCTCCAAATATTTAATCTTGTCTTCTACCATATGGAAAATCTTTTGCTTTTCCTCTTCAAGTGTGGTAACTCTGGCTTCAGATTCTACTCTAAGTTCAGATAAATCCTCCTCCAGTTTCTTTATTTTCTCCTCCACCGTAGTTCTATTTTTTTGTAGTTCCTCTTCCATTGTGGCCATTTACTTTTGAGTGGTTGTAGTCTCTTCCACCTATGCCTCCCTGAGCCTATTGATTTCTTCCAATCCCATGCTTAGCCACTCTATCCAGTGTGTTAGGAAATTCAACTTTTGTAGCGTAATGGACACTCCTATAGCGAACCTCTTATATTCAACTTCTACCATATTTATGGGGCAGGTTGGATGACTTACTCGATCTAAATATATCCTTGGGTTCTTCCTACAATTTGTGACCATCCCTTCTGGTAAGTCTTCTCTTCCTAACATCATTGTTACCTCTTCCCTGGGTAACCTCCATGGATGTTGTGCGTGAATATCTACTATCCTCTCTATGCACTCTGCACTACTCACCCATTCTGTTATCCTCTCCAACTCGAGAGATACTTGTTGCTCCCACAACTTCAGTTCTCCCATGTGGCCAATGCAAAATTCCATTCTGGAATTATTCATCACATGGCCTAATTGAGCAAAGAAGTGTTCCACATTATCCTCTCTTCCACTTGCCTCCTCTCCATTGTAATTCTCTGAAACTATGGTATTTCTAGAAGATAACTAGATTGCATTCCCCATCATTCTTCCTCTGTTGGAGTTCTTAAGTCTTCCTCTTCCCTAAGATGGCTAGAGCTTCCTCCCAACTCTCTAAGTGCTATCTCTATATCTATATTTTCCTGAGGTGGGGATTGTTTCACTATTTTATCCTCCCCCTTGCTATCCATAATATTTATGATATCCTTATGAGATCACCGCTCAACTTGTTCCTAAGACTTTTCTACTTTCATTGAGCCCTCTTGTGGCTCCTCTGTATTTTCCTGAGCTACTTCCTATTCCATGCCATCCACTTGTTTTTCCTCCATCAATATTTCTTTTGGAATCTACTGTGCATTCCCAACTATGACCTGTTGAGTAACAAGTGCTTCTTTCTCTTGTGGCACTTCCATATTCTTCGGGACCTCTTGTTTACTAGAGCCTCCTGTTACAATTTTGTAATGGATATTCCTCTTGGGATCTTCTACCGTGGTACTCGGTCCAACTCTTGCTTCATCCTGGGTAGTGGTTACTCCATCATGCCCTATCTCAATTCCTTTAAAAAAATCATAGGCATCCATCTTATCAAAATGATCAAAGATGTCCGAATATTGCACTATCTTCTCTACCTCTGTCCAATATAACTCCTCAATTTTTGTCACTTTTGAGTTCGATTGTTCTTTCCTATGTACTTCTGGAACTGGTTTTTCTGCTATTATTTCTTGTTGCTTTCTTGTCCTTATTTTTACTGGACTACTCTTCCTTTATTTATCGAGATACTGCTCCTGCTACCTTTGTGTAGGTACTTGTTGTTCTAGTTCCAGCTCCAACTGTCTAGAACAATTTCTCTAATCATGTACATTGCGATCCTCCTCCAAAGAAGTATCTCCTTGAGCTTCACTCTTGTGTCACTCACTCCTTGTGTGTGGTTTCTCTAGAGTACTCTTTACTATGGGTACAACCTTTACCCATATCAATATTGTTAGTTGGTATGGCCTAATTTCTCTAGGCGATGTCAACCCTAGGAATTGCATTCCTACTTTTGTGATTGCATTCAGTAGCAATCCTATTACCTAAAATGCCATACCAAAGTTGTTTGGTCTTTTCATCAAGGTCTCATGCATTCTTCTCTCTAGAAAGGTACCCCAATCATACATAATCCCTTGGGTAATACCTTCTACATACTGTGCCATCCACATTGGCATCTCAGTTGCCCTTATATCGCTTGACAATCGAGCCATGAATGTGTTCATATCACATACCCAGTTATCACTTCACAACTGGATCTGCTTTATTCTACGTATTTTTGTGTAAAAAATATTTGTGTCTCTCATCGATTTGAAAGTGTTCATGGTGGTAACTAGATGGTGTGCTTCTATTGGGTCTACCAATTTCTTGACTATCTCCATGCCTTCCATCGGTAACCCAAATGTTCTTCGAAATGCCTCCATTGAAACCTCCACCTTCACTGACCTCTTGCCTACATTAACGTAGGTTGTCCTTGTTGTTGCATTATATGCTTGAAATATCTGCAAAATATAGTTATGGAAGAATGTCTTATGAAATTGTGGAATCTGCATAATGACTACCACTTGCACTTTTTTGAATGTCTTCCTCCATGGATGAGACCTATTCTTCTCATCACTCCACCATTTCTTGCCTGATTTCACTCCATGCTATACAAATGCGATGTTTGACAGTTCCACATAGCATTCCTCCTGTTAACTACTCAGGTGTTATTCCCATTTTGGTACATGTACCTCACTCCTCCATTCTCTCCATGAGGTAGTTGCTTGGGCTATCCTTTTCTATCGGTTCCTTGGTGGTGTTCTATCCAGGTGTGCTCGCCAATGGCTCTATCTCCTCAATGACCTATACCCTCCTCTCCTCCATGGAATATTACCATACTTTTTATGGGATTGAAACTGATGCCCAGAGTGTTGCCATGAGTATGCCTCTCTCTCGTGTAGCAGACCTAGTGATATCTCCACCCTATTTGTTGCAATCCACCTTAATCAGCATCCAAATTCTTCTATTGAGATCATTCCTCCAACATCTCATTGATTAACTCAATTGCCTCCTCTATAATTATAAATGTACCATAAATCTTACAAACTCCTATAAAAGTGTACAATGTATGGTTTGGGTCCCTTGTATGGTTTTACCTTCCTTCGTCGCCTCTAGATTGTATACTATTTGGATATTCTTCCTTTTATCCCATCAATCTTCAAATGGTCAAATATCCTCCAAATCATACAACTGCGACCTAAAATCATATAGGGTGCCAGTACTCTGTACTCTTTTTCTTGTTGGCTGCCCTCCCCTTTAAAATTTGTATGATTTCGTACAAATCCGTACGATCTCTAAAAAAACTACCAAAAATGGAAAAAACTACACTTTTCTCCCTGGAAATCATACAACCCACCTCCAAATTATACCATACAACTTCTCTAACCCTCACTACTACAAAATATCAATATTTTTGCCTCATTTACCAAATATGCCACCAACCCAGTTGTCGAATTGTTTCGATCTACTCTCGAGTGCTTTTTCTCAATCAATCTTTCACTCCTTCACTCCTAGTGCAATTTTATTTACTTTGATGAATTTCTACCCACAATGTATGGTTGTACGGTCTGTATTTTTCTCTCCTCACATTTCCCAGCTTATTTTCTGCTATACTTTCCAGTTCTTAGGGTTTCAATATTTCAGTCTCTTGCAATTTCCTCAATTTCAACCACTAATCTCTGGTTCCTCCAGCTCGAATCAGCAATTTCTTCATTAAAAATATGTAAAATGACGTATTCTAACATCTTTTGCTGCAATATTTATTTAAAAAATTGAATCCCCCCTATTTGTAGAGAACAAACCCCAATTCCTCTTTCCCAAGTTGATTCCTTGAAGCGAAAAATAATTCCTTGGTACAAATTAATAATGGGTCTGCAATTTCAGAGTGTTGGTGAATAATTCCCACCCATGTAGTCCTCTATTATCAAATGTATGCTTTTCCTCTTCAATATCCTAAAAAATTTTAATTCTTCTTGGTGATTGAAAAATTATGGTCACTTTACTGTCTTATAAAGCAAGTTTTCAAAAACCCTAAACCTTAACTGAAAAACCCTAACTATCAAAAGAATCGAAAAGCACCAATTTGCATGCATTTTCCATCTTCACTGCTATATGACTGCCAAATCAGTAGTGTGTTTTAAATTTTTATCTTTTTCCCCTTATTTTCCTCCAACCGCTGCTTTTTGGCATGTCACATTAATTAGTTAGTTGGCAAATCATACACTGTACGATCCAAATTGTATAGTATGACTTTATGTATGATTTGCATGTCATTATTTGCATTGTATGATTCTCCTTTGTACGATTTCTATATTGTACTTTTCATTGCACGATTTCATGACTTCGAGAAAATTTTGCTTTCTTTTACTCTAGACAGGCCATCATTTTCGGTTTTCAACCTCGCCCTTCCTAATTGCGTCCCGAGGGATTTTCACAACTAAGGCATAATTTTTTTTCATTTTTCTTTATCTCTTTTTTTTTCATTCTAGTCTAATTATACTTACCTCCTGGGAAATTGCACAGTGACATTCACCTGTACAACCCCATACCAATATTGGACTCAAGGATCGACCATAACATTTTGACTAGTGGTATCCTCTTGTACATCTGCTTGGCTAGTCTCTACTTGTGATGTTGTTACCCATTCATTTCCCCTCCTATAATGTGTATAGTTTCGAATTGTACATTAGCAAGTTGGAGTCTCATGTCTTGGTAGGCCTTCTTCTCATCGTGCAGGTGATTAATCCCATACTGGTGGTGTCTTCACCATTCTTCTATTATTTGAGCAACTTATTTGCCTATCTCTATGAATCATTTTTGGATCCAAAATTGGTGATCAGGTTTGTTGTTGGTCTAGTTTTCCCCCATCTGTGAACTGTACTATTCCTCTATCAATAAGGTTTCTACCACGTGGGTATCTCCCCCTTCCATTCCCACTAGGCATGAAACCTCCTAGTACTATTGATGACTCTTATCTTACTCGGGGTAATTTCCAATTACCCCCTTCTCATTGGTGTCCCTAATGGTTTAGGGGTGGTCGCTCATCTCTGCATCTTTATAACATGTTTCATAACATACCTATTAGTTTGGGTATATATTGTGGGTTCTTACCCAATTCATACATACTAGCGGGTTATCTCTTGATCATCTAGGAGTAGGGGGTCATAATATTCCTCGTCCTCTACCTCCTCTAATTGCAATATCACCAAGGTCTTCATAGTTTTTTGGTCATCTACCTCTTCCTCTTCCTTGTTGAAGTCTTATAGGTCCTTGTCCAATTCTTCCTCTTATTCCTCAGTCATCAGGAGTAATAACTACCAATTCAATATTAGCTAGTGAACTCTGGTTCGATGACAACTATCGCAAGGTTCTAACTCTTCTATCAACCCTTACCAAGTGATGCCTCCATATTCTTTCCTCAAAGGATATTTGGAGGTATGAAGATGCCAATACTTCCCTATAATTGTTAGAAAAGTCTATCTCATAACTAGAATCAGTCCAACCTTCTTCTCTCTATTCTGCCCAGTCGTGTGGCAAATTCATAACTCTCTCCAATCGTCTAACTTCCCTCCTTTGTCTTCTCAGCTACTAGTGAGCTATTACATATGCTTGTGTATCATTCTCAGGCCTATCCTCCTGAACTCTCCCGACTTGCCTTAGTCTCAATGCTCTAATTGGAATACTTCGATCCCTCTAAGGATTATGAGGATTCGTCGGTTCATCATCATTTGTACTAGGCTCTTTTACAAACCATGAAATTCCTTTATCACTAGAATCTATCATACCTACTACATTATGGTGCACTTCAGGTGATGTGGTGGTCTCCTCTATATCTCACCAAAGTACTTTTGCACCCTTGTTTATCGTAGGCTACTTTCTTGGTGGGAGTGGAAAACTTGTACTTGTGCCTTCATTTCCTCCACCATTTCTTGGAGTTAAGTCTTCAACCTCCTCAGGTTCACTTCCAATCTCTTGTAATCTAACTACCATTTCTTCATCCAATATTTGTATGGTACCATCAAATTCCTTGATTACTTGTTCTCTCAATATTGCATTGTGTAGCACCCTAAAATTGGCACGGTTAAAACCTTAGTAAAAATATAAAATATTAAAATTTGAATTTCAACCCCAAACTACCCGTTAAACCGCATTTTACCCGCTTTCCCTATTTTTCACACCATTTTTAGGATTTTTTTTTACCGTTGGATGATATCGTCGTAGATTAGACGAAATCGTCCCCAATCTGATGAATTCATCTGGAATAGAATGTCCAGACGATTTCGTCCCAAAATAAAATTTTCATAATTAGCTTCTATTTCAACAGCCTCTCCAACTCGAGCAGAAGCGTGTCTGCGCATTTGGAGATTTCCCTATTGGAGATCTCCCAGATTGGGATGATCCCCAACCTCCCAAACCTCTTTTTAATCATATATAAACTAGGATTTTTCTAGTTTATCCCCCTGCCTCCCTGACTAATTCTTGTTGATTCTCCCTAAACCCCCAACCCCTTTGTTGATAGGATTTCATTGTAGAGTTAGCTCCTTATTCCCTCGCATTATTGCTTGCATTTTGGTATTTTGCATTGTTTTTATTGCAGGAATTCTACTGCTTTTCAGTCGAAGCTAGCTTGGATCGTCGCAGATGATCTCGGACGATTGTGGATGATTTTGTATGATTGGAGGCGATCCTGAATGTAGTCCAGATTGGGGGCAGTCCGAGTTTAGAGTTCACATTTTCTTAAGCTTTTCTGTATTTTCCATAACATATTTCTGCACTGTTTTAAGTTACTATGTTTTATGCATCTTGGAGTTCACCTCATTTAGCATAATTCCATGATAAAGGTAAAATCAATCATTAAATTTATTGCATTTTCTCATTTGTTATTAGACACTATTATTTAGGCATGTTTGCTATTATTTCTATCATTATCCCTTGCTTCTACATTTGCATATTTGGTATTTTGTGTCTATTTCTGTGATTGTAGGTTTCTGACGGATTCGTCTGACGAATTCATTAGATTTCGGGCGATTTTGTCCTATTTCAGATGACCTTCTATGATTTTAGATGATCCCAAGAAATATCAGATGATAATGTGCAAACTAAGACGATCTGAACTACTACAAGACTCAGAATCTCCATCAGACATTCGAAATCAGGTATGAATTCTTTTGGTTAGCATATTCTCTGTAATTTGCATCTATTTTTGTTTTATGTATTCTTTGAAATCCGCATTGGTATATAGAATACTTTATATTCATATCGGCCAAACCTAGGACTTGAATGATCAAGCATAAAAATGAACACATCAAACACACTATCAACCTAGGCGTGGAAACTGCCATTTAAAAGTTTCCTGGTGAACCCACCATCCGTCAAAAATTCACCCTTATACACCTCCCCCGAGAGGCGGGACCTTCAAAGGGCCTCTCAGTCCGAGGTATTGTCTCATCCTTTTCACATCCCCCTTCGGGCACGGATCCTATAGCCTAAAGGTAAGGGTGCGAAAAATTTGGAGCGATACATTTTGGTGAACCCGACGTGAAGTCTAAAAACCTTTTGAAAACAATTCAATCCAAAAACAAAAACAAAACATAAATGCATTTAGAATCAAATATTGCATGTCATATTTAGATGGTAGATTATAATAAAATACGAGTTGTTACCATTAATGTTGAAAATCAATTAGCAGCTATAGATATTACTTCTATACTTAGCATACCTCAAACAAATAGGGTTCAACCTTTGTGGGACGAACTTAATAGGAGATTAGATCTCATTTCATCTAGAGCAACTAAACTTAGGAAAATAAAGAGGTTTGTCCTAGATAGAATCCTATATCCCGATCAAGTGACTTTGTATCATGAGCTTCAAAGAGCTTGCCATAGGTGGTTAGCAGATAAAAGAGCCCTTGTGTCTTTTGAGTTGTATACCTTTGAGGAATACCTCGATAATGCAGCTGTAGTACATAAATTTCTATCTCGTATAGAAGATCAAGAGGTCTTTCTTACGGATAGACAAATATGGTATAGAGTTCCAAGAGCTATGTTATATCAAGAGTATTGCCATGAAATCTATTTTTACAAATCAAAGTCAGAAGTAGATAATATCACTATAGCACACTTCATTAAGTTCTTGAAAAACCATTTCCAATTTGAAGAAGAGCACTTTATGACTCTTGATGAACTTGATCCTATCAATGACATCTATAAACTATTTATAGAAAACTAAGTTATTATTTTATTATTGCTATTTCTTGTATTTAGTGTGTTGTTTATTGTCTTTATAAAAATAAAAACAAAAACAAAAACAAAATAAAATTATCATAAAAAAATAATAAAAAAAAAATCAAAACATTTTCTTTTAAGTATTATAGTAGGTATATAATTAAAATATATACCTCCCAAGATCTATTGCAAATATATTAATATATATTTGCTAAAACCTAAATTTAGACACAATGACTAGACTCAGGAATGGAAAACAAATTGAAGTAGAAGAAGATTGGTTAGGAAACACCAATAAACCAGATTCCCTTCTTGAAGAAAAAATTCAAGAAGAAGTAACCTTAAACCAACAAGAAGAAGAATTTGTGGACGCAAATGAACAAAAATAAAATGATAGAGAGGAAGGATCCTCATCTCCTAAAATAACTCCAGACGGAGCTGTTACTTTTGAGAACATGGACCATTTTTAGAAATTTCTCAATAATAATATTGGCACTCTTAATAGAGCAGTTCATATGGATAAAGATCAAATTAGTGATACTCAAGCAACCCTAGAAGATATATATCACACACACACTAATACTTTGTCCTTTTTTGATCAAGAGCGTGATCAAGCCGGACCGTCCAATTTGGACATGGCTGCTATAATCCATAACATGCAACAACAACAGGTTACCCAACCACCTAGAGTGCCTGTTACCAAACCAAGGGTTATTCCTACACAAAAGAAACCTTCATTCACTGCTCTATTTTTCCAAGCTATCGACCAATATACCTCAAATCAACAAAAGCCTAAAAAAAAACCAAATGTTAATTTCCAACAATCTGGGATACAACATAATGCTACCACAAATCTTCTTCATAATACTCTTCCTACCAATCATTTGCATAATAGTAACATAGCATCGAATCCTTATGTTCCACCTTCTTACACTCACAAATACCATACTCATGTACCACCAAACCAATATGGTGGACAAACTGGCAATCTGGAAGCCATGGTGAAATAGTTAACCTCCCGTATGGACCAAATATATCCCTAACGTCCCTCGTACAATTACCGAGAGATGTGTAGTCAACCTCTAGATCCTATAGTTGTAGCACAAACATATCCCAAACACTTTCCTATGCCTCTCCTACCTATATATAAAGGAACTGAAGATCCCATAGAGCATCTTCGTATGTTTAGGATAGCCTGTCATGACATATCACATGATGATTTGCTATTACTAAAAATGTTCTCGAAAAGATTAGGGAGGATGACATTGGAGTGGTATTATCAACTGCCTACTCATTCTTTGAGAAATTTTGAAGAGACCGCTGAGTCTTTTGTGCATCATTTTAGTGCCTATATCGAAATGCATGTAACCATTAAAGATTTGTACAACCTAAAACAAGATAAAGATGAGTGTTTTGCTAACTTCTTAGCTCGATGGAGACAATTGATAGGAAAACTACACTTTGTGTTACCTTATCGGGAGATGTTGGATATTTTTATCAATAATTTACAAGAACAACTATCCTATGAATTATCAACTTCTACCTTGACCACCTTCGATCAAACTATAGACTTAGCTCGAAGGGTGGAAGATGCTCTCATTAGAAGAGGTCAGCTCACAAAGAAAGATGATGAGAAAACATCCAAAAATCAATATAAAAATAAACAAGTTGTGGGTGATGGAGTCACTGATAGTAGAAAAATTGCTAATATTAATACTATGAAAACAACGAAGTTTATATTGAAAGCTCCTGATAAACCACCTCAATAATTTACTAGGTTAAATCAACCTTTATCAACCATTCTCCCGCAATTACTAGCATGAGGCTTGATCCAATTACCAGCTATCTGGGAACCTAATCCAACTATACATGGATATAGAGCTGATTTACATTGTGATTTTCATAGAGGACCTGGACATGCTACCAACTCTTGCAAAATATTAAAACATAAAATACAAGATTTAATTGATAACAATGAGATGGAGGTGCAAGCCTTCCAACCTAAACAAAATCCTTCTAATAATGCTCAAAAGAGCACCCCTCAAAGTCAGAATCAGAATGCCAATCAATCATTGGACATATTTCAACATCCTTTACCAAAACATGGTAAAGAGATGGCTAATCAAATCAAACATCATAATGTTCCTCCTCCTACCCGATATGTAGGAGCCATTAGTGGGCATTTACCTATTCACGATTTAGAAATATTTGACACAACTTTATCCATGGTTACATCCAGACCCCTATATAATACTCAAACACCAGATCTTAGTGATGTAGAATCGGATACTGAAAGTGAAATAGACATCACCTCAAATCAATCGAATAGTTCTAAAAATGAATCAGATCCTATTCAACCTATCACAGATTCTATGGTTCCGAAAGAACCATTTCCTAGAAGAGTTACTACTCGACCCTCTTCTCATCAGTTCCTTCCTAATGAACAAGCCATAAATGCTAGACCAAGACCAATTCATCATCCTCAACATAACATTGTAGGTACCATCGGAGTCATTACCAGACAACAGGCTCAAAATTCTCAACAGGATCAAACTCAGAATGATGGATCAACTCCATTTATTTTGAAAAATCCCAATAAAGGGAATCATATGTCTAATGTTCAACCTAAGCCTCCGTATAATATTAATGAACAATTATCCAACACTACAGCTAGAATTTCCCTTTTGGATCTTTTAAGATCTTCTCCTACCCATAGACATGAATTACTGCTCACATTAAGCCAAATGATGGTACCACAAAATATTTAGCCTGAAGCCATGACCAATACTATCATCACTCGAGAAGTCGATTGTATTGACTTTCGAGATAGAGATATACCACAACATAGTTTACATAAGGATAATCCCTTATATATTACTACCCTAATTGGAGATGTAGCTGTTAAACGAGTCTTGATTGATAATGGTTCATCTTTAAACATCTGCACTTTTGACTTCTACCAACGATATGGGTTTAGAAGTGACAAAATGAAAAGAACGGATATGATTATCAAAGCCTTCAATGACGAAACACAAGAAACACGTGGAGTCATTACTATACCCTTGCAAGTTGGTCCTAGAACCCTAGATACGACCGTGTTTATTGTACATTGCCCTGCATCGTACAATATACTTTTGGGTCACCCTTGGATCAACGTGATGCAAGCGGTTCCCTCCACTTTACATCAGTGTGTTAAATTTGAATTTAAAAACTAGTTGGTTACCATTCATAGTGATCCTAGACCCTTTGATATGTGTGCTTTGGCAGAACCTGTTGGAGTGCAATTTTGCCCCGCCCTGTCATCCACACATCCTAATTCTTATCATCCGTCCAAACATGTGAAACACACCTATAACATCATCTATTCCTTCAACTACACCTATACATTTAGCTCAACCATATTTTGAACAAACCACATTAGGACCTTGAAAAGAACCTAAACCTACACCCAATGAATCCTGTTTTACTCCTATATCTTCCATACCTCTAGATTCACCCGTCAATATCTCTATGACATCTACATCCACTATAGGCATTCTTTCCACATCCGAAGATGTAGGAAATGTTCCTTCTACCTCTTATGCTCTTACTAATGAGCTCTTACCCGATTTATCTAAAATTCTTATATCAGAAGAGATCAACACTGCCATGCAGACTTCCCTCCTTTTAAATAAACTCCCACCTTCTCCTCGTACCTTGGGCCTCCCATAGCCTATGGGAAGTATCTACCAAGTCGGGAGTTGTGCTTTTATTTATAAAGGATATGATTGGGGAAGAATACCGAGAAACATTAAGACACATTGTGATGGGTATGCTAGATGCTATTTTGCTAATGAATATATTAAAGCTAAACCCATAATGCTTAAATTGGGCTATAAAGGGAAAGGTTTGGGACCTTTCCAAAATGGTATGAAAGAACCTTTCGAGGTAGAACCGTGGCCTGCTTGCTGTGGTGTGGGCCTATTTTCTAGTAAATGTTAGCCCTTTCCATTTGAGGATGATGACCATCTCGTATGTTATCAAGATTATCTAGATAAACAATATTCTTTGTGTCTAAAGAATAATTCTTCTACCTGCAATATGCTATCCGTAACCTATCCTGAAATGATTGCCAAATCCGATGACGAGTTGGAGGGAGATATCTTTCATGATATTTCCATTGAGGAATTGTTATATAATGAATTTTATTTTGATGGCTCTATACCTAGTATAGCCCAGCTTGAGGCCTCGACTCCTCAAGATGAATTATCCAAGCTAACCTTGGAAGAATTACAATAATTGGGTGTTTCACCCGCCCCACCTAATTTTGAGAGAGATTTACATATGGAAGTTGAAAATGTTATAAAAATTAACATTGGAACCGAACATAACCCTCACATCATTAATATTGGATCAGAATTGAGTCAAGAAAAACAAGATAAATACATTTCATTTCTTAAAGACTATGAAGATGTCTTTGCTTGGACATATGAAGACATGCCAGGTTTGGACCCTTCCATAGTTATGCATCATTTAGTAGTCCATCCAGGTGCTAAACCTGTTAAACAGAAACTCAGAAAAATGCATCCCAAAGTGGCCTTACTAGTCAAAGGAGAACTAGAAAAACTATTGAAAGTCATTTTTATACAAGCCATTGACTATGTTGAATGGATCTCAAATGTAGTTCCATTAACTAAGAAAGAAGCCACTAAAGTTAGGGTTTGCACCGATTTCAGAAACATTAATGCTGCATGCCCTAACGATGATTTTCCTCTTCCCAACATGGATCTAATCATTGAATTTACTCGTTGGAAGTGGAATGTTATCCTTAATGGATGGATTTTCCTGTTATAATCGGATCGGGATAGCTCCCGAAGATCAGGCCAAAACAACCTTTATTACCCTTTGGGGAACTTTTTGTTGGAAAGTGATGCCATTTGGCTTAAAGAATGCAGGTGCAACCTATCAACGAGCTATGACTTATATTTTTCATGACATGATGCATGATATCCTACATGATTATGTAGATGATATCATAGCTTGTTCCATCAAAGAAGATGATCATTTAAATGACTTAAGGAAAGTATTTGATCGGTTAAGGGAATATCTTATCCAACTAAATCCTGCTAAATGCATATTCGGAGTTAAGTCCGGTAAATTATTAGGGGTTATAGTTTCTTTACGTGGCATTGAAATTGACCCTCTCAAGATCACGACTATCACAGATATGCCCGCACCCACCAATATATCAGAATTACGAAGTTTACAAGGTAAGATTCAAGCTATTCGTCACTTCATCGATAAGTTGGCAAACAAAACTGGACCCTTTCTTAAGCTTCTTAAGAAATATGTCTCTTTTCATTGGGATGACAAATGCCAAGAAGCATTTGAACTCCTTAAGCAATATCTCCTCAAACCTCCAGTGCTTTCCCCACCTAGATCTGATCATCCTTTTATCTTGTACATTTTTGCTTCTGATTTTGCCTTAGGGGCTATGTTAGCTCAGCTTGACGATGAGAAGAAATAACGTGCTAATTATTACATTAGCATAACCTTAATCAGTTATGAAACTCGCTATACCATATTAGAGAAGTTATGTCTTGCAGTCGTATTTTCTACACAGAAACTACGACATTATATTCTCAGTCAGAAAACGTATGTTATTGCCAAATTTGACCCTTTGCGATATCTCATGAGTCGGCCATATTTATCTGGTCGCATAGCCAAGTGGGTTCTTGTGCTAAGCGAATTTTAACTCACCTTCATAGGACAAAAGTTTGTTAAAGTTCAAATCATAGAATATCAATTAGCTGCTGCACCCTTAGAATCTACTCATCCCCTCATCATTGAGTTTCCTGATGAATGCCTTAAACTAGAGGCAAACCATTCAAAGCAATGGTCCCTATACTTTTACTAAGCCCGATGCATGAGTGTGGCTGGTGCGGGTATTATTATAATATCTCCACAAAAACATCTTATTCCTCTGTCCTTCAAATTGACATTTTCTTGCACCAATAACACTACTGAATATGAAGCTCTTATCCTTGGATTACGAGCTGCATTGGCATTGAAAATCAAAAGTTTATTGGTTTTTGGTGACTCCCAACTTGTCATAAATCAAATCAATGATGTTTATCAGACCAGAGATGATAAATTATGCCCATATAAAGCATATGTTTTGTAGTTGTTATCCTTGTTTGATAAAGTTACTTTGGAAGCTATTCCTCGAACTAGCAATTGTGCAGCTGACACTATGGCTGCAGCTGCATCTCTTTTACCCTTGGAGTTAGACGATGAATATGCTACCATAATTATTCATCGACTCCAGGAACCCGCTTCAAGAAAATCATGTTTAGAACCTTTGGATGTGTTTCTCATCAACGAAACAACTCCTGAACCATGGTATACTGATATATTTAATTTTTTGTAGAAAGGAACCTTCCCTGATGGTTGCACTAGCAACCAGCGTAGGTTATTACGTAGACAAGCAAGTCTCTTTGTGATTATTGGTAATACCTTGTACAAAAGATATTTTGAAGGAATCTTATTGAGATGTTTGAATCTAGAAGAATCCAGAGTAGCTTTGAATGAAGCCCACAATGGATCTTGTGGGGGAAATTTTAGTGGTAGCGCCATTTCTAAGAAACTCCTTTGGATAGGATATTTTGGCCTACCATGGAAACTGATGCACATAATTATGTGTGACATTGCGACAAGTTCCAGAAACACGCTGACCTTATCCATGCGCCTACACAAGAGCTACAGGCTATTTCATCTCCTTGGCCCTTTTCAAAATGGGGCCTAGACATCATTGGAAAAATCAACCCTGTGTCATTTGATGGACACAAATTCATCATAACTGCCACTGAGTATTTCATGAAGTGGGTTGAAGCTATGTCATTAGCTTCTTGCACTGGAACACAAGTTTCCAAGTTTTTTTTTAATCAAATTATTTGTAGGTTTGGAATTCCTGCTAATCTCATTTTTGAATGGAACTTGTTTCAAAAATAAAGATGTCAAGAAATTATGTCAAAATTATAAAATTTAACATCGCTGGTCCACTCCCTATTATCCTCAGGGTAATGGTCAAGTAGAAGCATCTAATAAAACCTTAATCAAAATTCTCAAAAAATTGGTCAATAAAATCGGTCGAGACTGGCACATTCAGTTATATCCTGCTTTGTGGGCCTATCAAACTAGTGTTCGAACCCCCAGTGGAACTTCACCTTTTGTATTGGTTTATGGTGCTGAAGTTGTTTTTCCCTTTGAATTATAAGTTCCTTCTTTAGCTCTACTACTTCAATATACTGAAGTAGGGGATGAATATCATGCTGGCAGATTTAGTAAGCTAGAACTTCTAGATGAAAAATGCATCAATGCTTTGGAGCATCTTCGTGCCTACCAAAACAAGCTTAAGAGAGCATATCTTAAGAAAATTCATCCTCGATCCTTTGAGATCGGTGACCTTGTCTTAAAATAAAATCAAAAAAATACTAATGCAACTACAAACCTTAAAGGTAAATTTGAGCCCAACTGGCTTGGACCATATGTCATCAATGCTAAATTTGGATCAGGAGAATACAAATTATCTACCTTAGATGGTAAAGAACTTAAAGAACCTATGAACATTACGCATCTTAAACGTTACTATGCATAAAAATTGGTCATTTCATCATTGTATATATTTGTTTAAAACATTTCAAAAAAACCACTATCTTGTATTTCTTTCAATTCATACACTTAAAATATAAAAACACCAAAAACATCCAAATCATCAAAATCTTCAAAACCGTCTTTTATATTTGTACCTCTCAATTTGTGAAGTATTGCAGTTATATTTTTAGTTATTTTGGATAAATTAGTATTTATTTGGAATCCCGCACTTTCACATTCACATGAATAAATCTCTTGATTTTATTTGTTATGATTATTCATCTCTCTTATATCAAAGCCCATAGTTGAATTAAATAAAGTTTTGAGTATAGAGAACTGATCTTGTTATTTACTTGAAACAAGTATATCTCTTCACATTAAAATGATTTCATTGCACATTCGATATGATGCTACATAGTAGAAATGGTTTCTTGAGCGAAAAGTTTCCCCTGCTATCCTATCATGCACATGGTCTAGAATCTTTGAGAATTGACAAAAGGACAAGCTCACCCCTACCCAGAATAAAAATCCCTTGCTCTACAGCTAATCCGAGAAAGTATCCCTAGCATAGGAAGAAAAGAAAAGTTCAAGAAACAAAGAAAAAGAAAAAGGTTATTTGAATCATCACAACAATATTTCAGCATTATCTCAAATATCAAGCAAAAATACAAAAGTACAAAAAAAAAAAAGAGAAGCAAAAGTGAAAATCCAAAGCAAAATACAATAAAATCCTTTCCCTACCCCTTGAAAATAAAATAAGGGTGAATGAGCTTGAATCCCTGGAATTCTCAATTATTCGAAAACTGTGAGGTAAGCCCCATAACAGGTGGTTTGTGCCCAACCCGCTTGGTCTTGGGTAATCCCTAGCATGGTGATATGTCTGTCACATTAGAGACCTTATTTTGTATAGACCTCTATTAGCTTATGGATTAGCTAGCTCTTGATAACCTAACTTACATAGTAGTCTGGTACGGTTACATGCATATAAATCATGGTCAACGAACATTCATTTGGTTATGGCAAATTACTTGTATCAAATTATCTTGCTCAAAATTGGTGAATGAACAAATACAATCGCACACACATTTGTATTTGAGAGATTTTGTATCATTATGATAAATCAAGATTGGTAATGAACTCACATTTGCACATGAGGATTCCTTATAAATCTACATTTCTCTTTGAGATAATTTAAAATATCTCTGTAACTCTTTTCGAAATAATTTTATCCTTTTATTTCAGATTTTTTTTTTTTGTATAAAAGCAATTACATACATCTTCTCATAAAATCTCAAAAATAATTTCAAAAAAATATTTCATATTATTATTTTTCTGTTTATCAAAAGTCAAAAATGCATCTTGCAATAAAACCAACAATTTATTTTCTTCTTTGGATTTCGTGATGATGGTATAAGTTTATACCTATAATTCTATGCCTAGCGCAAACCATAGTTCTAATTTTCTTTTCCATTTATTTTAAAACAAAATTCATCAAAACATGTGACTTGCATCATTATGTTACACACTTATGCTTTACAAACAAACAAACACCTATTCTATTTCATGACATTATGTTCAAAATTCAATATTGCACCCATGGTATAAATTCTAAAGGAATTGTTCACAATTTTATCACACTTAGGAATTTATGCCTAGCAACATCATATTTTCATGCATACTATTTTTATGAAAATCTAAAAACAAATCATCAAACCATCATTATCTCCATCATTACAACACAAAGTCTTAAGAAATTTTCTTAAGCACTCTTTTACTTTTAACAATATTTCTATACTGGGATTAGCTTGATGACCGAGTGAGCAGCGACTCCATGAAATGGTCTATAATAGTTACAATGTCCTTTGAAATTATTGTTAGAAGTCCCTTTTATTTTTTATCAAATCACACCACAACCACCAATTGTTTAGATCAGATTATTTCATTTAAAATCTTACAGCATGACATCAAAATTATAATATTTCAAAATGACATAATTATATGAATCCTCAATCCAATAAGCAAACAATTCAAACATTAAAGCATCATAAAAACATATGAACAAGTCATATCATCAGAAAAAATATCATATATATATCCAAAAATTATATACATCATATCAAAACTGGATTGGTATGCCACAATCTATACCCTGGCATACTCAATCCTCTCAACAATCTCTACAAAATCTATAGTCCATAGACACCTAGCCTCAAGAATCCCTCGAGCTCTTAGCCTCATCTCCTCCCCCACCCTGACATGGAGGAGGTGGTCCCATAGAGGTTCGGGATGTATCTCGAGTCCTCGTCGTCGATCGGGAGGATGTCCTCACCGATCCCAGCCTGATTGGTTTTGTAATATTGGCTGGTATTTGTACCCTCTGGCCCTCTAGAACCAACTGGAAGTATACCCCCTGGTAGAATGTGGTCTGCATCATAGACCGCACTAGCTCATCCCTGCTCGCCTCTCCGCTCCATGTCCTGAGTCGTGTAGTCTCATCCTACAGTGTTCGTACCTGCGTCCTTAGTTGAGTGGCATCGTCCTGTAGTGACTGCACCTGAACTCATAGGTGGACATTGTGACCTCGTAGTGTTTGATACTAGTCCTACAATTGTTGAGTTTGCATTCTCATCCTCTTCTATAATAACCCTATTTGATCTAATGGAGAAAGTTCCACTCATACTATTTCTATCCTTTCTTCCTTAGCATCCTCTGGAATTTCATCTCAAATGTATCTGCTCTATCCTCATTGCGCACTATTAGCCTTAACCTTTTTTTTTCTTCTAACTGGAGAGGTAGTACCCTATGTTATATTTTCGGGTACCTCCTATTCGAAGCTCTTGGTAATAGTACCCTCTCCTGATAGCATTTTGTTGTTGGAGGGATCCACTCTTCTCCCTCTCTTATGGTTTTATCCACCCATCTGATATGTACTCGCACCCTTCTTTCATTGGGTCTAGGTGCCAACTCTTGTTATTTGATTATTAGTTGCCTCTCCTCCCATTCGGTAAATAGCCTTGCAAGTCCCATATTTGACTCCTCTTGCGATGGACCTGGCTCATGATGAGCCTCATCTTGAGCATCTACTCTTCTTCTTCATTCAATCTCTTCTAAAATAATGAATAAACACTGTACTTTGTAAGGCTTCAAATTTGAGTCATTTACAGTGTTGGGAACCTCTGTCCCATTTAGGTTCTGCAACTTGACTACTCCATTTTCCAATACTTATATAAATTTATAAGGGCCAAGCCATAATGTCTTCAGTTTCCCTGGCTTGATCTCCCTCTTTCCATTAAATTTGAGAACCAAGTCCCCTGGACTAAGTTCCAACTTCCTCAAATGCTTTTCATGCCACACCATTCATCTTTTTTGGGCTATCTCAATCACCCACTATGCCATAACTCTAATTTCATCTAGTTTGGTCAGCATCATCAGTCATTCCTCAAAACTTTCTTGATCTCCCAAGTGATGCTTTACTACAAATATCAATCTTGGTATCAAGAACTCGACTGGCACCACCGCTTCCTGACCATACATCAATTGGAAAGGAGTATGTTTTGTTGTTGGTTTGTAAGTTGTTCTATATACCCACAAAATGGATGATAACCTTTCCTCCCAGTCTGCTCCTTCTATCCCATAGGTTTTATACAGAGTTGATACTAAGACTTTTTTAGTCGCTTCTACCTACCCATTTGCTCTCGGGTAGTACGGACTAGACAATGAGTGTAAAATCTTAAACTTTGTCGTCAGCGTCTTGATAATCTCGTTAAAAAAGTGTCCTCCCTGGTCACTCGTTATACGTAGCATAATATCAAATCTTATGATTACCTGCTCGTACAAAAATCTTGATGTACTTTTAGCATAATTATCAAGTAATGCTCTTGCTTCTACCCATTTTGTGAGCTATTTCATTGCCACTACAATATATCTACATTTCCATATTTGATATGTCTTCAATGGTCCCATGAATTATAAGCCCCAACGTTCAAAAACTTTTTGTGGTTGCGATGGGTTTAAGGGCATAAAGTCCTTCTTGACCGTTTTACCTTATCTCTGGCAAGTATCGCAAGCTTTCACGTATTATTTTGCATCATTGTACAATATGGGCCACCATAGACCTGCTAACAGTATTTTTTGTGCAGTCTCATCTGGTCCCATGTGTCCCCCTGCTAAGCCTGCATGAGCTTCTTTCAATGTCATCTTAACTTCTTCCTCCATTACACATATTCGCAAGATACCATCACTTCCTATCTTGTATAGCAATCCTGCTACTGTTTGGAAAGGTGCTGACTTCATAATTATTCTCTTCTTTTTGGTTGTTGTCATATCTTGTGGAAACTCCCTTGTGGATAGGTACTGGTCAACTAACTTGTACCATGATGGCACAACATTGATGGCAAACAATTACGCATCCAAAAATTCATCAAGAACTCATATTCCTGCTAGCTCTCTTGATCGTATTCAAGACAACTGATCTGCAATCACATGCTTCTTTCAAGGTCTCACCACAACTCGAAATACAAAATCTTGGAGCATAACGAGCCACCAATTAACTCATCCTTGTATTATAGGTTTTTTTATTAAGTACAACAATGCTTGATGATCGACGTAGAATGCAAAGGGGTTTCTAGTAGGTAATTCCTAAACTTTTGGACTGCATATACCATCCCCAAGGCTTCCCTTTCTGTTGTACTATAATTTCTTTCCAGCCTTGACAAAAGGTGACTAGTAAAAAAATCAGCTCATCCAACTTAAACTGTCCTTTTTGTGCCCATGCACATGTTGGCAATTTGAGTTATTTTATGTTGTCATTGATGTCAAATTAATCATTGACGTCATATGGATCACATTGAGTTTTGATGGGCAAATGATATCTTGGAAAGCATGGATAAAATCAGGGTTTTTGCAAAAACCAAGGTAGGAAAAATAAAATATTTTATTTAAAACCATGGATGGCAGATTTGAAATGGGTTTTTCTTAAAACCCAGGTTGGCCTTTCGTTTTGTTGAAAAAGGTGCCCCGATGATGGAGATATTTAATTTTAAATATTTAGTTTAAATTTTAATTATTTAAAATTTTAATTTTAATTTTAAAATTAAAGTTAAAGCTAGCACCAACGTATAAAGAAAAATGGCAAATCAATAATGTGTCAACGTCATCAAAAATGAGGAGAAGACTATATAAAGGGGTATCCTAAGGTTCATTTGAAATTTATCCCTTCTCGTGTTAATCATTGGCTAGCATCCGAAGAGAGCTCGTGCAAAAATCATTATGAAAAGGGAGACACTGAATAAATCCAAGGTTGGTCGAAATCCCAAGACATTGTGGGTAGAGTTACGCATTGGCAATTGGATTTTTATTAAGGGGTGTGGTAGTGCTTTACATCAAGGTTCAAATCTCCTTGACTGCATTCAAAGGTATTGGAAGGAAAGCACTCGAAGCACTTTTGGTTTACATGGAATGGAGGAAGGACTTAAGGTGCATCATGCCTTTTTCTTTCAAACGAGCGGCTAGCTCGTGTGGCAACCTTAGCCATGGATAAGGTGCTCACGGTCTGTGCAAGTTGGGGGTTCGAATCCCCTTGAGGAGGTAATTACATTTTGCTCTAATTAATTTCGTTGATGCGCTAGGATAGGAGTTATAAGGTGGTTAAGGAATAATTAAGGTGATTTATAAGGGTTGTGATTATTATTTCAGATGTGGATGAGTTGATTTATTTTGATATTCATGAAATTGAAAATTAATATTTAGGAGAAATAAGGAGTCGTTATAAAATATTTTTGAGAGCCTTGTTGATTATTATTTTTATAAGGGTTTTTATTAAAAAGGACTTTGGTGGATGTGTTTATTAAGTTAGAGTAAAAAGGTGTAAATTGATTTATGCTTATCTTGTGATTATTATTTGAAGTCCACTAACCCTTATTGAGATTGGAATGGAAATTTGTGTTTAGTGTGGCAAATTTTGTGGACAACTTCTTGGCATCAAAAGGTATGGGCATATTCTCCTATTGATTGTTTATGGTGGTTGATTTCTGAAATATCATTGGAGGGAAAAGGATTGTTTGTGGTTTCCTTTTCTAAAGTGGTTGATTGAATACATCAAGGTTTTCTGAATTGAGAGTTGTGTTTAAACCTTGTGTTATAAGCATAGTTGTTGAAGCCCATTGATTGTGAAAGAACTTGAGTTAGAAAAGAACATGAGTATCATTGTTATGTGAGATTTGTGGTTGAGCATTGTTGGAAATATTTGAGTTGGTTGATACATACTTGGACTAGGGTTGTGTGAGAGAGAGTTGTCCCTTGTGGTGATTGGTTGAGTTGAGTTGATTGAGCCTAGTCAAGTGATGTGTGAAGTGATTGTTCAAATCCTATGAAAAAAACTATTCCATTATTCTGATTTGAGTTGAGAGTGAGATTAGAACATATTGAGTCTCTAAAAATTCTCTTTATGCTTCTATGAGTTGACTTGAGTTGACTTGAGTTGAGTTGAGATTGATTTGATTTGAGTTGAGTTGAGAGTGATATTAGAACATATTGAGTCTCTAACAATTCTCTATATGCTTCTATGAAGTTAATTTGAGTTGAGATCATTTGATCATTGTTGTCTCCATTGAGATACATTGCCCTTAATTGTTGAGTTCATTTTGAGCTTTCTTTTGATATTTGAGTACTACTTGAGCATGATTAATTGAGCCTTTGAGAAGGCCTTTGGGATAGATTTGAGGAAAGTGTTTGGGAAAATTCTTGGTGAGCTTGCTAGAGCATATTTGGGAAAGTTCTTGGTGAGCTTGTTAGAGCATATTTGGACAAGTTCTTGGTGAGCTTGTTGGAGCAGATATGGACAAGTTTTGTGTGAGCTTGTTAAGCATATTTGACAAGTTCTTGGTGAGCTTGTTAAGCATATTTGAGCAAGTTCTTGGTGAGATTGCTGGAGCAGATTTGGACAAGTTCTTGGTGAGATTGTTGGAGTAGATTTTAGCAAGTTCTTGGTGAGCTTGCTAGAGAAGATTTGGACAAGTTATATGTGAGCTTGTTATTAATTTTTTGACAAGTTCTGTGTGAGATTGTTATTCAGTTTTGGACAAGTTCTGTAGTAGAGATTGTTATTCATATTTGGAGAAGTTCTCTGAGAACTTGAGATTAGGGGATCAACATCTCCTTTGGACAAAGATCCATAAACATTGTAATTGGGAGTGATTCCCAAAGATATCGATTGAGAAAGTTTTAGTAAGATATTTTCTTCATGGAGTAGCCCACATTGGGTGAACCACGTTAAATGTGGTGTCTCTATTATGTATGGTGATTTGTGCCTTCTTATTTGCTATCTAAGTTATTAATGACTACTATATTTGTTATCTGATTAACATAATATAATATTGAATTGGAAGAAAAAGTAAAAAGTGGTCTTATAATGTTCACCCCCCTCTCAACATAAGCTTGTGTTCTTCAATTGGTATCAGAGCGGGTTCCTTCGAAAAGGCTAACAACTTGAGGGTAGATTCTACTGGGTTACAATATGGACAAATGGTATATTGATAGTGGGTGCTCTAGTCATATGACTAGGTATAAGAATAAGTTCATTTCCTTAAAAGGGAACAACAGTGGATCTGTGAGATTTGGTGATAATGCTTCAGCTAAAATCAAAGGGAGAGGAACTTTAAGTTTGGATGATGGAAAGACAACTACACAAGGTGTACTCTATGTTGAGGGTCTAAAACACAACCTACTAAGTGTAAGTCAGCTTTGTGATCGAGGGTACACAGTTACTTTTTCCTCTACATGATGCAAAATCAGGGAAACAAAAATAGGGAAGCTTGTTGCAACTATAGAAAGAACCAATAACAATCTCTACATGTTTAGTGAAATAAAAAAGGAAAATTGTCTTTTGTCTCAATAAGAAGAGAGTTGGCTATGGCATAAAAGGTTGTGTCACTTGAATTTTGATAACATAGTGAGTATAAGCAACAAACAAATTGTCAAAGATCTACCAAAGATAGAAAGACCTTCAAATACAATTTGTGCACAGTGTCAATATGGAAAGCAGACAAGATCAAGTTTCAAGGCAAAAGAATATTCCTCTTCCAAGGTATTAGAATTGATTCATACTTATTTATGTGGGCCTATGAGAACTAAAAGTCTACAAGGTGAAAGTTATTTCATGTTGTTCATAGATGATTATTCTAGAATGACTTGGGTTGTTTTTTTGAAAGAAAAATCAGAGGCATTTGAACATTTCAAAGTATTCAAAGAAATGGTAGAAAATGAAACAGGAAATAAGATCAAGTTTTTGCGATCAGATAGAGGAGGGGAATTCATCTCTACAAAATTCATTGAGTTTTGTGCAAAACATGGAATCAAAAAAGAATATTCAGCAACCAGGACTCCTCAGCAAAATGGAGTAGTAGAAAGAAATAATAGAACTCTTGATAATATGGCCAGAGCAATGCTAAATGAATCAAAAAATTTAGATGGATTTGGAAGGAAGCAATTAGTATAACATTCTATGTTATGAATAGAGCTCAAGTTAGAACAAAGCAACATAAGACTCCATATGAGTTTTGGAAAGGAAGACCTCCCACGGTAAACTACTTTAGAATTTTTGGAAGTAAGTGTTACATCAAAATATAGGATAAATACTTGGGCAAGTTTGATCCTAGATGTGATGAAGGTATTTTTCTTGGATACTCTACAAAAATTAAGGCCTACAGATGCTACAATAAAAGAAAACATACCAATGGTGGAAAGTATAAATGTCAGGGTTGATGAAAGAACAAGAATAAATGAGCCACCTCAAGAAGATATTCCTGAAGAAGAAGAAAGTTGTCAAGAAGAAATGGGTGAAGATTCAGATGAAGAAGACTTGTAGAATATACCTTCCAAAACTACATTAAGATATATTCAAAAAAATCATCCAGAGGACTTGATCATTGGTAATCCTGAGGTAATACGGACAAGAAGAGGAATCATTAGACTCAACAGAACAAGCATATGTTTCACTATTATCCAAGATAGAACCAAAGGATTTCAAAGAGGCAAAAAATGATGAATGTTGGATTAAGGCAATGAAGGAAGAACTAGATCATATTGAAAAAAGTAAGACTTGGGAATTAGTTCCAAGACCAAAAGGAAAAAATGTGATTGGTACTAAATGGGTCTACAAGAACAAACTAAATGAAGATGGTCAAGTCATTAGAAACAAGGCAAGATTGGTGTGTAAAGGATATGCACAAGTAGAAGGAATTGATTTTTATGAGACCTTTGCACCAGTTGCAATATTGGAAGTTATACGAATGTTTTTGGCACTTTCAAGCTACAAGAATTTTAAAGTATATCATATGGATGTCAAATCAACTTTTTTGAATGGTCATTTAGAAGAAGAGGTTTACATTGAACAACCTGATGGGTTTAATCAAGCAGATAAGCCAGATTATGTGTGTAAATTGAAAAAGGCTCTCTATAGCTTAAAGCAAGCCCCTAGAGCATGGTATTCAAGATTGGATAAACATCTTCAAGATCAAGGTTTTAGAAAGGGAACAATTGATAGCAATCTATATATTAAAAATAAGGGAAATGATTTGATGATTGTGGATGATATTATTTTTGGGGGTAGCAATGATAGAATGTGTCAAGAGTTTACAAGAAACATGACTAATGAGTTTGAAATGTATATGCTTGGTGAATTAACCTTTTTCCTTGGATTACAGATTTCACAATTAGAAAAAGGGATATTTCTTTCACAAACAAAGTATATAAAGGAGATGTTGAAGAAATTCAAAATGGAATATAGTAAGCCAATTAGTACTCCAATGGTCACAGGATGTAAATTAAGCAAATATGATGAATCTCCTAATGCAAATCAAACTCTATACAGATCTATGATTGATAGCCTGTTATATGTTATAGCCACAAGACCAGATATAATACAGGCAGTTGGTTTAGTGGGAAGATTTCAAGCAGCTCCAAAAGAATCACATGTGACAAGAATGAAAAGAATACTCAAATATCTCAAAGGAACAATGGAGTATGGACTATGGTATCCTAGAAGCAGTGAGTTTACTCTCACAGCCTACACAGATGCAAATTGGGCAGGAAATATTGATGATAGAAAAAGTACAAGTGGAGGAGCATTCTTTCTTGGTGATTGCCTAGTTTCTTGGCTAAGTAAGAAACAACCATCAGTGTCACTTTCCACAATAGAGGCAGAATATATTGCAATAGTAGCATGTTGTTCACAAGTATTATGGATGAAACAGACTCTTAAATATTTTAGCATAGAACATGATCATCCCATTCCTATTCTGTGTGATAATACTAGTGCTATAAGTATCTCAAAGAATATAGTAATGCATGCCAGAACAAAGCACATTCCAATCAAGTATCACTTTTGAAGAGAACAAGTTACAGAGCAAAAAGTAAGATTGGAATATGTTCCTACAAAATATCAGATTGCAGACATCTTTACAAAACCATTACCAAGAGAAGCATTTGAGCGTTTAAGAGAATATCTAGGAGTAAAGGTACTCCCACCCCAAAATTAATCACCTCAAGAGAGAAGGTGGTGAGGGGGCTAAGTTTAAGAGTCATATCTTTTAGCCCCATAGGTGTCCCTTTTGCCATTGATTTCAAAGGGGGAGAGATTTGGGGTTTTTTTTATTTGTGGAAAACATCCCAAAAGGGATGCCACTTTCGGGTAAGACCCAAGGAGGCAGGGGTATCCATTCCGCAAAAAATTCCCAGGACTCGGACCTGGCCTACCACCTTTGACATACTCAAGGAGCAAACAAACACACAAAACCAATTTAAAAATAAGTAAATAACAACAAAAATAATAAAATAAAATAAAAAACATGCTCCTTGAGTGTGTCAAAAACAAAAGCACAACCAAACACGCACAATAAGATAAAAGAAACCACAACACAAACCACATAGAAAAACACAAGAACCACATAACAAAACACAAACAAGACAAAAACAATAGAACACTACAAAGACATAACCCAAAAAAAACATGAAAAATAAACACAACCAAAACCTAAAAAAATAAAAAAAATAAAAATAAAAAACAACCAACAACAGACAATAAACAAAAACAAAAAACATAGAAAACACTCACACATAAAAACACGAAATAACACAAACAAAGAGAAACCCAAGAACAAGAACGAAAAAAACACAAGAACAATAACAAAAAACATAAAAAAAACAAAAACAACAAAAACACAAGAACAACAAAAAACAACACAAAGAACACAAAAACAAAACAAAACAAAAGAACCCACCCACCTTAAAAAACTAAACAAAAAAAAGAAAAAAGAAAAAAAAATTGAACAAAACAATGACCTATCTAGACCAGAAGACTATTAAGGCAAGAATCAACAGAGGAAACAAAATAAAGAATAGAATGAGCTAGGGAACTAAAAAAAACTGAATGAACCAAAGAGAAGCAAAAAAAAAAAACAAGAAGAAACTAGGTACCTTCAAAGCTGGAGCCATCCAAAGAAATGATAGAAAGAAGAGCTTCCCTAATTTGAGAAGCCCACCATATAGGAGGGTGGCCATAACAAGTAAGATCACCTTTGTCCAAAGCCCAATTAGCTAAAGCATCAACACTCTTGTTTTGATCTCTGACCACATGATTGTAATCAACTTTCAAAAATCCCATCTGGATTAACTGAATCTTCTCAATAATTCTTTTTATTCTCCAATCCACCTTATGATTCTTAGAAGGAGTCTTCAAGAGATTAATCATAAGTTGAGAGTCGAGACTCAACTAACACCTTTTCCCATCCAACCTTAGTAGCCTCCTGAAGGCCTCTGAGGATACCATACCCCTCAGCAAGGTTATTGGAAAGAATACCCAAATTCTCAGCAAAAGTAAAAACCAGGGAGCCATCCGAAAGTCTACCAATTCCTCCCACACTTGGCTTTTCCAGGGTTCCCTCTAGAGGCTCCATCAGTATTGACTTTTCCAAAATCCTTAGGAGGAGGTTGCCAATTTCTAGTCCTATCCATCTTACTAATACTCACATTCCCTTTAAGTTGGTTGCCCTTAGAAGATTTAATCTTCAATATTTGCATCACTTGATCCCATATTTGGTGGGAGTTTTGGGGGTGATTAAGGAGTTGATGGACTGATTCAACTAAGTTGGCTATGGTCTTTTGCCAAATATAGTGAATATCCTTCCTATCTTGATTAAAAATTTGGTTGTTCCTTTCATTCCAAATATTCCAAAGAAGAATGGTAGAACCCATCCAAACTAACTGCCTAATAAAATGATCAACACCCTCTTGATTAGGCCAATCCCTCCAAAGCTGTTCAAAAGTAAAAAAATTGGACCACTGTAAGCCAAGTAAAGTGGCCATTCTCCTCCATAGCTCAGAGGCTAAAGTACACTCAATAAAAATATGGTTGATATTTTCTACATTCTCTTCACACATTTCACATCTAAAAGGGCCATGAAAACCACGCTTCATAAGTTGCTCACCGGTAAGCACCCTACGATGCAATAAAAGCCAATTAAAGAACCTCACCTTAGGCCAGAGCTTTTGAGCCCACAATCGAGAAAATATGTCAGAAGAATGGTTGGGATTATTATGGCATAAGGTCAAATAACCTTGAGCAACTGAATACTCACCCTTAGTAGTGTTGTTCCATCCAAAACAATCTTTTTCATGGGACCAAGAGAGGGATCTCATATGAAGGATGCCTTGGATATCTTGTCTTTGCCTTTCTAGGATTTGAATAGGCCGATCCTCAATAGGGATCCAATATCTACCAACCTTTGAATTACCAGTATGGTACCGATAGTAATTAGCCACCTTTATCCAATTAGCTCGGTGAAGCTCCTCCATCCAAGGCCTCCAATCGGGAAACTGAGTTATCAAAGGCTTGTGACCATCCCAAGAATCTGTCCAAAAATTTGCATGTTGACCATTATGAATGATCCAAAATAATTTTTTCTTTATCAAATCCTCACCAGTCTTAAGAACTGCTAAAATGGGAGAACCTTTGGTAGGAAGTTGATAGCGAACAAGGTCTTCAGGACTTTTGTTCTCGGCATATTTAGCACGGAGATTATTGGCCCAAAGAGCATTGGGGTTATGCAACATCCTCCAATATAATTTAGCAGCTAAAGCTTTGTTGTTATTAATTGAAGACCAGAATCCTAACCCCCCTTCACTCTTAGGAAGACATAAAGTATCCCATTTCACCAAGGCCCATTTTCTTTTCTCCTTAGTACCACTCCAAAGGAAACGATGACTGATTTGATCCAATTCTCGAAGAACAGCCTTTGGGATATTCAAAATGGAAGAAACATAAATAGGAATAGCTTGAAGGACTGATTTTACCAAGGTGATTCTACCCCCAGAAGAAAGCCACTTGTTGGTCCACTTTCCAATTTTCTTCTTGACTTTGTCCAACAACCAATTCCAATATTTATTTTTCTGCCTTTGAATATTTATGGGAATACCTAAATAAGTGATTGGAAGAGAGGTCTTCTTATATCTTAATTTATCCAAGACCATGGATTCCTGTCTAGCAGAGCAGTGAAAGAAAATAACTTTAGATTTGTCTTCATTGATCAACTACCCAGTAGCCTTAGAAAAATAGCTAATGATTTGCTTAATATTAGAAGCTTCCTTAACTGTAGCTTTACCTAAAAGAGTAGAGTCATCCACAAATTGAAGATGAGAGATAGGTCTAGCTCCATGAGCAATGGTAACTCCCTCAAGGGTTTTGTTTTCCCTCTTTTTGGTTATAGTCCTACCCAAGCATTCAACAAGAATGATGAATAAATAAGGGGATAGCGGGTCACCTTGCCTAATACCTCTGGAAGCTGGGAAAGATTGAGAAGGCCTGCCATTGATAAGAACTAAGTAGGAAACTAAAGAGATACATCCCATAATCCAATCCATCCAATCCTTAGAGAAACCAAATTGCCTCAAAACTTTGATAAGGAAGTGCCAATCCACTCTGTCATAAGCTTTGGATAAGTCTAACCGAATGAACATGGAAGGAGAATTTTGCATATCCATGGAATGGATGGCTTCCTGAGCAAGAACTATCTCATCTACTATTTGACGTCCTTCCACATAACCCCCTTGCTCTGGGGAAATAATCTTATGCAAAAGAGGCTTCAACCTTTCTGCCATGATTTTAGTAATGATTTTGAGAAGAACATTACATAAAGCAATAGGTCTAAAAGCTGAGATATGATCAACCTCTTGAGCTTTTGGAACAAGAGTAATATAAGTTTTATTGATAACCTTCAAAATTTCTTTGGCTTTCCTGGCTTCTTCCACCACCTCTAATAAATCAACATGAAGGATATCCCAGAACTCTTGGTAGAACTCAATAGGAAAACCATCGAGGACCTGGGGTTTTCCCTTTTTGCATTTTAAAAACTACTTGTTGAAGCTCATTGATAGTAACAGGAGCAGTCAAAATAGAGTTCTCCTCAGAAGTGATAAGAGAAGGGATTGCTTGAAGAACATTTTGTTGTGAAGCTGAGTCAAGAGGAGTAGCAGCAAAAATATTGGAAAAGTAATCAACAACAATAGAGTTCATGCCATCCCAAGTATAAACAACATCTCCAGAATCTGATTTTAAGGAAGAAATAAAGTTGTGAGATCTTCGAGCTAGAAGAGATTTGTGGAAGAAATTTGTGTTTCGATCTCCTTCTTTGAGCCATTGAATTCTAGATTTTTGCTTCCATAAGATTTCTTCTCTTTTTTCCCATTCCTCTGAGTTGTGAGTTTAATTTCATCTACACTTCTCTTCTCTGTGAGGCCATCTAAACGGATTTTCTTATTCAAATTTTCAATATGAGCAATAACTTCATGTTTTTTTTATGAACATCCCCAAACTCTTTCCAGTTCCAAGTCTTGATTTTGGATTTAATGTATTGCAGTATTTTGGCAAAACAGAACATCTTAGTCCCATGCCTAGGTTTACCTTCCTTCCACCATTGTTGCACACGAGGTCTGAAGGAAATGTCTCTAAGCCACATTAATTGAAAACGAAAAGGAGAGAAACTCACATTGGTTTTCCACATTTCCACCATGACTGGCCAATGATCCGAACCAACATTATTAAGAGTCTTCACTTTAGGAATGTGACCATGGATTAAGAAATTTTTAGAGAGCAAAAACCTATCCAATATCTCCATTATACAAGCTAAGCCTTGCCTTCTATTAGACCAAGTCATAAGGCCATTATCTGGTTGGATATCCACAAGATGGAGGTTTGCAATATATTCGCTCATGAGGTCAGTGCTTTTGTCCAAATTTCTATTTCCCCCCTTTTCTCATCCAGAGAGAGGATGGTATTGAAATCTCCTCCGATCAAGATCCAAGCTTTAGGAAAATGAGAGATAATATGAGTAATATCCTTCCATTGTCTTCTTTTTTCCTCCAAAGAAGTCGGAGCATAAATAGTAATGTAGAGCATAATCTGGTTGGAATGTCTACTTTGAATAGCTATAGCCAACAAACCCCAACTGCCAACCATATGGTGAATAACTACCTCTTTTGGGTCCCAAAGACAAGCAATGCCACCCGAAGTCCCTTGGGAACCGAGGGAAACCACTTTTCCAGCTGGCCAAATTTTACTGGCAATTAAGTCCATATCCTCCATTGACATCTTTGTTTCTTGAAGGAAAACAAGATGTGGATGATTTATCTGAATCATTCTTCTAATTTCATTTTGTTTTGAAAGACTCCCTTTGAGTCCTCTAATATTCCAAGTGATGATCTTCATTAATACCAGGGCTAAAAAAGTTGGGAAGGGCATTAATATTACCTTCCTCTACAAGATTTTCACCTTCTTTTACCATATGATATTGATTGGTCTTGCGACCTACTTTTTGATTAGAATCCATATTCAATTTTTTTTCCCTATTTCTTGACTTATTCCAATTGAATCTGAGATGGCTTCTAACCTTGAAGAATGCTCGTACACAACCAAAATTTTACTAGATGGTTCAACGGAGTCTATATTGGGACCTGCATTATTTGAAGTTTTGACATTTGAAATATTGTTTTTCTTGTGTAAATTTTCTCCCTTTTTTTTGTTGAAAACCTTTGATTTGTTGGTTTGTCTCTGAGTTCTTCCCTTCATATTTAAATTGTGTTTCTAAGATTTTAGTTTCCATTATTTCCTCTTCCTCACTTGGGACATCATTTGTGGAAAGGATTTCAAACATATTAGCAGATGACTTTGATTGATCCTTCATAACTAGTTTTTTTTAGTGTTCTTCTTCTTAGGTATTTGGAAACCTGCTGAGTTTATATCTTCTTTCTTTTGATCAAGAATTTTATTTGGGCAAGCACTGGCCAAATGACCATATTCATGGCAAATTCTACAACGAAAAGGAATGTTCTCATAGTCCACTACTTGCTCCCAAGTGTCTTCCCCAAATTGTAATGTGATATTTTTAGGTAGGGGTTTGTCAAAATCCATTAAAACACAAATCCGAGCATAAATAATATGTTCAAAATTTTGAGTACAATCAACGAGTCATCATAAAAGTTCCTAAAGAGTTTCCAATTGAAGAAAAAATAGTAGGATTCCAAAATTCAATAGGGAGGCCAAAGAGTCTAACCCACACGGGAGCTATAGAAGGCATCTCTTCTTCGACTTTAAATTTAGTATGCCGGGGCTTCATGAAAAGCCCCGCCCTTCCAAAAAACCAAGGACCCCCTTGAAAAGTTTTCTCTCTATCTTCATTATTAGCAAATAAAACAAGAAAATAACCATTTGGATAAATAGAGATTTGTAACTCACCTTTAGTTTTCCAGATTTTTGCAGCCCAGACTTTGAAAGCAGATAGACTCGGACGAAAACCCATGAACCGACAAATTAGTCCTCTTTTTTCCAAATCTTCAATGCCAGTCTGAATGTTACCCATATCAAGCTTAACAATAGGAGTTCCATCAGCTGCTTTAAGACATCCTGACTTCGTTTTCCTGGGATCAATCTTAGGCATTCTTAGAGGTTTATGGGAAGCCCTAATATTGATATTAGCATTGGGCTGAGGCTGTCCACCACGAAGGGCATCCCTAAAATTCATTTTTGGGACTGAGTCTTCGAAATTCTTACCCTTGATAGGGGTTTTCATAGTAGAATTATTTTGTGGGTGCACCTTAGCACCAGATTCACTTGAGATATGAGCCATTTTTTGATCAACTACTTGAAACTTGTTTCGTGATCTCTTTAATCCTTGCCCTAGACGCCGTGGAAAGGTATGGTTTTCACTTTTCTTTTGTGCAGCAAATTGGAAGTCGTTGTCACTCAAGTTCACAGTATGATCTGTTGAAAGACAAATTTCTAACCCATATTGGATCCCCTGCAACATTTCCTACTAAAATATTGAGCATAAACCACAAAAATATTGGCCGCTAGGGCCCGAAGGCCCTAAAAACCAACCTCCGGAGCTGCTTGCACTCAACCCGGATGAAACCCTCGCATAGCCGCTTGCCAAATATCTCGTTCACACATAGGGATGCGCTAGGATCTGTGTTGCTCCAAATGATATGAAAATTGGTGGAGACGTTCTAGGGTTTTTCAGGCATCTACCCTCAAAATTTTAGCTCAATCCGAGTCCGGATGAGTGAGATATGGCCGAAACGAGTTCGGTAGTTTGGGAAGTCCTACGAAAAATGTCTCACATCAAGGTTCCCCAACCACAATATTGATCAGCACTTTGATTCTCAAAGATGGTTTTGCAGTGATTGTGGTTTTTGAATTAGAGGTGTTGACATCAATGACAAAGGGGGATATTGTTGGCAATTTGAGTTATTTTATGTTGTCATTGATGTCACATGAATCATTGATGTCATATGGATCACATTGAGTTTTGATGGGCAAATGATATTTTGGAAAGCATGGATAAAATCAGGGTTTTTGTGAAAACCAAGGTAGGAAAAATAAAAGGTTTTATTTAAAACCATGGATGGCAGATTTGAAATGGGTTTTTCTTAAAACCCAGGTTGGCCTTTCGTTTCATCAAAAAAGGTGCCCCGGTGATGGAGATATTTAATTTTAAATATTTTAATTATTTAAAATTTTAATTTTAATTTTAAAATTAAAATTAAAGTTAGCGCCGACGTCTAAAGAAAGAGGGAAAATCAATAATGCATCGACATCATCGAAAATGAGGAGAAGACTATATAAAGGGGGATCCTAAGGTTCATTTGAAATTAATCCTTGCTCGTGTTAATCGTTGGCTAAGCATCCGAAGAGAGCTCATGCAAAAATCATTTTGAAAAGGGAGACAACGAATAAATCCAAGGTTGGTCGAAAGCCCAAGACATTATGGGTAGAGTGGTGCATTGGCAATTGGATTTTTGTTAAGGTGTGTGGTAGCACTTTACGTCAAGGTTCGAATCTCCTTGATTGCATTCGAAGGCATTGGAAGGAAAGTGCTCGAAGCACTTTTGGTTTACGTGGAAGGGAGGAAGGACTTAAGGCACGTCATGCCTTTTCCTTTTGAACGAGTGGCTAGCTCGTGTGGCAACCTTAGCCATGGCTAAGGCGCTCACGGTGTGTGCAAGTTGGGGGTTCGAATCCCCTTGAGGAGGTAATTACGTTTTGCTCTAATTAATTTTGTTGATGCCCTAGGATAGGAGTTATAAGGTGGTTAAGGAATAATTAAAGTTTTTAATTAAACTTTATTTTTATAAGGGTTGTGATTATTATTTCAGAGGTGGATGAGTTGTTGATTTATTTTGATATTCATGAAATTGAAAAATTAAGATTTAGGAGAAATAAGGAGTTGTTATAAAATATTTTTGAGAGCCTTATTGATTATTATTTTTGATAAGGGTTTTTATTAAAAAGGACTTTGGTGGATGTGTTTATTAAGTTGGAGTAAAAAGGTGTAAATTGAGTTATGCTTATCTTGTGATTATTATTTGAAGTCCACTAACCCTTATTGAGATTGGAAAGGAAAGTTGTGTTTAGTGTGGCAGATTTTGTGGACAACTTCTTGGCATCAAAAAGGTATGGGCACATTCTCCTATTGATTGTTTATGGTGGTTGATTTCTGAAATATCATTGGAGTGAAAAGGATTGATTGTGGTTTCCTTTTCGAAAGTGGTTGGTTGAATGCTTCAAGGTTTTCTGGTTTGAGAGTTGTGTTTAAACCTTGTTTTATAAGCATAGTTGTTGAAGCCCATTGGTTGTGAAAGAACTTGAAAAGAACATGAGTATCATTGTTATGTGAGATTTGTGGTTGAGCATTGTTGGAAACATTTGAGTTGGTTGATACATGCTTGGACTAGGGTTTTGTGAGAAAGAGTAGTCCCTTGTGGTGATTGGTTGAGTTGAGTTGATTGAGCCTAGTCAAGTGATTGTGTGAGGTGATTGGTCAAGTTCCATGAAACAAACTATTCCATAATTCTGATTTGAGTTGAGATTGAGATTAGAACATATTGAGTCTCTAACAATTCTCTTTATGCTTCTATGAGTTGACTTGAGTTGAGTTGAGATTGATTTGAGTTGAGTTGAGTTGAGATTGAGCTTAGAACATATTGAGTCTCTAACAATTCTCTTTATGCTTCTATGAGTTGATTTGAGTTGAGTTGAGTTGAGATCATTGTGGATCATTGTTGTCATCCATTGAAGAGTACATTGCCATTCATTGTTGAGTTCATATTTGAGCTTTGCCTTGATAGATTTGTGGATGAGATTTGAGTGCTACTTGAGCATGATTGATTGAGCCTTTGAGAAGGCCTTTGTGGATAGTTTTGGGACAACTTTGTGGACAATTTTGGGATAGCTTTGTGGATAGTTTTGGGACAACTTTGTGGATAGTTTTGGGATAGCTTTGTGGATAGTTTTGGGACAGATTTGTGGATAGATTTGAGCAAGTTCTTGGTGAGCTTGCTAGAGCATATTTGGGAAAGTTCTTGGTGAGCTTGTTAGAGCATATTTGAGCAAGTTCTTGGTGAGCTTGTTAGAGCAGATTTGGGCAAGTTCTTGGTGAGCTTGCTAGAGCAGATTTGGACAAGTTCTTGGTGAGCTTGCTAGAGAATATTTGGACAAGTTCTTTGTGAGCTTGTTGAGCAGATTTGGACAAGTTCTTTGTGAGCTTGTTATTAATTTTGGACAAGTTATATGTGAGCTTGTTATTCATATTTGGACAAGTTATGTGTGAACTTGTTATTCAATTTTGGACAAGTTCTGTGTGAGCTTGTTATTCAGATTTGGACAAGTTCTATGTGAACTTGTTATTGCCTAGCTTTGAGTAGATCAAAGAAATCATTGTATTGGATAAGGATCCTTATTTCTGTGTGAAATATTATAAGGAGATTATCTGGTGGAGTACCCCACATTGGGGGAACCACATTAAATCTTGTGTCTCAATTGTGTGTGGTGACTTGTGCTCTTGCTTACTACTGCTATCTGAGTTATTAATGCACACTGCTATATTTGGTTATTGCAATTAAGGACATTAATTGATATTGATTTGGAAAGAAAGTAAAAAGTGGTCTTATACTGTTCACCCCCCTCTTAGTATAAGCTTGTGTTCTTCAATTGGTATCAGAGCGGGTTCCTTCAAAAAGGCTAACAACTTGAGGGCAGATTCTACTAGGTTACAGGATGGACAAATGGTATATTGATAGTGGGTGCTCTAGTCATATGACTGGGTATAAGAATAAGTTCATTTCTTTAAAAGGAAACAACAATGGATCTATGAGATTTGGTGATAATGCTTCAGCTAAAATCAAAGGGAAAGGAACTTTAAGTTTGGATGATGGAAAGACAACTACACAAGGTGTACTCTATGTTGAGGGTCTAAAACACAACCTACTGAGTGTAAGTCAGCTTTGTGATCGAGGGTACACAGTTACTTTTTCCTCTACAGGATGCAAAATCAGGGAAACAAAAATAGGGAAGCTTGTTGCAACTGTAGAAAGAACCAATAACAATCTCTACATGTTCAAGTGAAATAAAAAAGGAAAAATGTCTTCTATCTCAAGAAGAAGAGAGTTGGTTATGGCATAAAAGGTTGTGTCACTTGAACTTTGATAACATAGTAAGGATAAGCAACAAACAAATTGTCAGAGATCTACCAAAGATAAAAAGACCTTCAAATACAATTTGTGCACAATGTCAGTATGGAAAGCAAACAAGATCAAGTTTCAAGGCAAAAGAATATTCCTCTTCCAAGGTATTAGAATTGATTCATACTGATTTATGTGGGCCTATGAGAACTAAAAGTCTACAAGGTGAAAGCTACTTCATGTTGTTCATAGATGATTATTCTAGAATGACTTGGGTTGTTTTTCTGAAAGAGAAATCAGAGGCATTTGAGCATTTCAAAGTATTCAAAGAAATGGTAGAAAATGAAACAGGAAAGAAGATCAAGTGTTTGCGATCAGATAGAGGAGGGGAATTCATATCTATAGAATTCATTGAGTTTTGTGTAGAACATGGAATCAAAAAAGAATATTCAGCAGCCAGGACTCCTCAACAAAATGGAGTAGTAGAAAGAAAGAATAGAACTCTTGAGAATATGGCCAGAGCAATGCTAAATGAATCAAAAAATTTAGATGGATTTTGGAAGGAAGCAATCAATACAACAGTCTATGTTATGAATAGAGCTCAAGTTAGAACAAAGCAACATAAGACTCCATATGAGTTTTGGAAAGGAAGACCTCCCACGGTAAACTACTTTAGAGTTTTTGGAAGTAAGTGTTATATCAAAAGAGAGAATAAGGACTTGGGCAAGTTTGATCCTAGATGTGATGAAGGTATTTTTCTTGGATACTCTACAAAAAGTAAGGCCTACAGATGCTACAATAAAAGAACACATACCATGGTGGAAAGTATAAATTTCAGAGTTGATGAAAGAACAGGAATAAATGAGCCACCTCAGGAAGATATTCTTGAAGAAGAAGAAAGTTGTCAGGAAGAAATGGGTGAAGATTCAGATGAAGAAGATTTGTAGAATATACCTTCCAAAACTACATCAAGATATATTCATAAAAATCATCCAGAGGACTTGATCATTGGCAGTCCTAATGTAAGACGGACAAGAAGAGGAATCATAGGCTCAACAGAACAAGCAGATGTTTCACTATTATCCAAGATAGAACCAAAGGATTTTAGAGAGGCAAAAAATGATGAATGTTGGATTAAGGCAATGAAGGAAGAACTAGATCAGATTGAAAAAAGTAAGACTTGGGAATTAGTTCCAAGACCAAAAGGAAAAAATGTAATTGGTACTAAATGGGTCTACAGGAACAAACTAAATGAAGATGGTCAAGTCATCAGAAACAAGGCAAGATTGGTGTGTAAAGGATATGCACAAGTAGAAGGAATTGATTTTGATGAGACCTTTGCACCAGTTGCAATATTGGAAGCTATACGGATGTTTTTGGCACTTTCAAGCTACAGGAATTTCAAAGTATATCAGATGGATGTCAAATCAGCTTTTTTGAATGGTCATTTAGAAGAAGAAGTTTACATTGAACAACCTGATGGGTTTAATCAAGTAGATAAGCCAGATTATGTGTGTAAATTGAAAAAGGCTCTCTATGGCTTAAAGCAAGCCCCTAGAGCATGGTATTCAAGACTGGATAAATATCTTCGAGAGCAAGGTTTCAGAAAGGGAACAGTTGATAGCAATCTGTATATTAAAAATAAGGGAAATGATTTGATGATTGTGGAAGTGTATGTGGATGATATCATTTTTGGGGGTAGCAATGATAGAATGTGTCAAGAATTTGCAAGAAACATGACTAATGAGTTTGAAATGTCTATGCTTGGTGAATTAACCTTTTTCCTCGGATTACATATTTCACAATTAGAAAAAGGGATATTTCTTTCACAAACAAAGTATATAAAGGAGATGTTGAAGAAATTCAAAATGGAAGATAGTAAGCCAGTTAGTACTCCAATGGTCATAGGGTGTAAATTAAGCAAATATGATGAATCTCCTGATGCAAATCAAACTCTATACAGATCTATGATTGGTAGCCTATTATATGTTACAGCCACAAGACCAGATATAATACAGGAAGTTGGTTTAGTGGGAATATTTCAAGCAGCTCCAAAAGAATCACATGTGATAGCAGTGAAAAGAATTCTCAGATATCTCAAAGGAACAATGGAGTATGGTCTATGGTATCCTAGAAGTAGTAAGTTTACTCTCACAACCTACACAAATGCATATTGGGTAGGAAATATTGATGATAGAAAAAGCACAAGCGGAGGAGCATTCTTTCTTGGTGATTGCCTAGTTTCTTGGCTAAGTAAGAAACAACCATCAGTGTCACTTTCCACAATAGAGGCAGAATATATTGCAGCAGCAACATGTTGTTCACAAGTATTATGGATGAAACAGACTCTTAAATATTTCAGCATAGAACATGATCATCCCATTCCTATTATGTGTGATAATACTAGTGCTATAAGTATCTCGAAGAATCCAATAATGCATGCCAGAACAAAGCACATTCCAATCAAGTATCACTTTTTAAGAGAACAGGTTACAGAGCAACAAGTAAGATTGGAATATGTTCCTACAAAATATCAGATTGCAGACATCTTTACAAAACCATTACCAAGAGAAGCGTTTGAGCATTTAAGAGAACAGCTAGGAGTAAAGGTACTCCCACCCCAAAATTAATCACCTCAAGAGAGAAGGTGGTGAGGGGGCTATGCTTAAGAGTCATATATTTTAGCCCCATAGGTGTCCCTTTTGCCATTGATGTCAAAGGGGGAGAGATTTGAGTAAGGGGGAGAGCATTGAGTTAGGGGGAGCAGCCTCCAAAGAGAGCATTGAGTTAGGGGGAGAAACCTCCATAGAGATTATTGAGTCAGGGGGAGTAGCTTTGATTCTCAGAGATGGTTTTTGTAGTGATTGTGGTTTTTGCTTTAGAGGTGTTGCCATCAATGACAAAGGGGGATATTGTTGGCAATTTGAGTTATTTTATGTTGTCATTGATGTCACATGAATCATTGATGTCATATGGATCACATTGAGTTTTGATGGGCAAATGATATTTTGGAAAGCATGGATAAAATCAAGGTTTTTGTGAAAACCAAGGTAGGAAAAATAAAAGGTTTTATTTAAAACCATGGATGGCATATTTGAAATGGGTTTTTCTTAAAACCCAGGTTGGCCTTTCGTTTCATCAAAAAAGGTGCCCCGGTGATGGAGATATTTAATTTTAAATATTTAGTTTAAATTTTAATTATTTAAAATTTAAATTTTAATTTTAAAATTAAATTTAAAGTTAGCGTCGACGTCTAAAGAAAGAGGGAAAATCAATAATGCACCAATGCCATCGAAAATGAGTAGAAGACTATATAAAGGGGGATCCTAAGAGAGCTGGTGTAAAAATTGTTTTGAAAAGGGAGACAACGAATAAATCCAAGGTTGGTCAAAAGCCCAAGACATTGTGGGCAGAGTGGCACATTGGAAATTAGATTTTTGTTAAGGTGTGTGGCAGCTCTTTACATCAAGGTTCGAATCTCCTTGACTACATTCGAAGACATTGGAAGGAAAGCACTCGAAGTGCTTTTGGTTTGCATGGAAGGGAGGAAGGACTTAAGGCACGTCGTGCATTTTCCCTTCAAATGAGAGGCTAGCTCATGTGGCAACCTTAGCCACGGCTAAGGAACTCACAATGTGTGCAAGTTGGGGGTTCGAATCCCCTTAAGGAGGTAATTACATTTTGCTCTAATTAATTTCGTTGATGCCCTAGGATAGGAGTTATAAGGTGGTTAAGGAATAATTTAAGTTTTTAATTAAACTTTATTTTTATAAGGGTTGTGATTATTATTTCAGAGGTGGATGAGTTGATTTATTTTGATATTCATGAAATTAAAAATTAAGATATCCATAACATTGAAGCATTATTGCATAACATTGAAGCATTATTGTACTGTTGAATCATTGAGTAATATAGTGAGTTTCATAGTGGATGTTTTCCTTCTTCATTTGAAGTAGGGTTTTACCACTCAATATTTGTATTGTGGGTTTACCTTTTTTATGTGTGATTGATCTTATGGAGCATTCTTTGATCTTGGGGAGACTTTACTTGTCTCACATTTGGTATCAGAGTGATTGGGATCTCCATCAAGTGTCTTTAATCCTTTGAGGTGAAAAACCCATTAAGGTATATATTTTTTTTGCATGCATTTGATATTTGGGTATTTTATGTAAACTTATTTTGCAAATCTGCCATTAGGGTTTATAGATTTATTATGTTTTTAGATCTAGTTGTTAGATCTTTTGCAAACAGTATTTTCATTTTAAATCTATAATTTTTTTTTGGCATTAAGCTTTTGCTGGAAAGGTTTTTGGAGCCAAACGAACCCCATGGTTGCATCCAGAAGACCCAAAAACCCCTATTTCCATATATAGTCATTATTTATTTATTTATTTAAAAAAAAACAGTTGGCTATATATATATAAAAAAAAAACAGTTTTGCTTTATTAAAAAAAAAACAGTTTTGTTTTAAAAAAAAAAAAAACAGTTTTGCCTTATAAAAAAAATAGTTTTGTTTTTTTTTAAAACGTTTTGCTTTATAAAAATATTTAAAATTTTTCATGCCATTTTTTTTATTAATTTAATTGCATTTTTTTAAGCAATTTTTTGTATTAAAAATTATTATTAGTCTCCTTAAAATGCAATATTTTTTTGTCTCACATTAACAATGGTTGTTTGTGAGTTTGCTTGTTTTGCAAGGTTATCCAAGTATGTTTTGGAGTATACAAGGCAATTTTGGATCAACTTTTTCACTCTCTTCCCCTGTTTTTATTAATTTCTTCTAATCTCTCTCTAGTATTTGCTTGAAGAATACTGTAAATTAATGTAACTTGTATCTCTCATTATGAAAGTAAAAGAAAATGAAAGTGAGAATGAGAGAGAGAGAAAGAGAGAGCGAGAGAGTGTATTTTTGTTTTGCTTTGTGTCTCCACTATCTCTTGTCCATCTTTCTTACATTTTGCATCTCAACTAATCTAACTACTAACTTGCTACTAAACAATCTACTAACCAACTAACTTGCAATTTACTAATTTTCATATTAATCAAGAAGGTTAAAAATGAATCAACTTCCTAACCACAACTTTAGTATTTGATTAAAATTTACTTAATCCTGCAACACATTTTATATTTTCTAAACACCTATTGAATCCAAAATAATCCTCTCTATGGGTAGCAAGTCCTTTTTGGGTACTCGTACCCATACCATTTTGGATAGCTTGGTTGACCTTGGGTGAGATGAATTGGCAATTCATTAGGCTATAGCAAAACCTAAAATGAACACTAACTTACTAACTTATTGACTATCTAACATTTAACAAATATTTTATGGTTCAATTTAAGTTAGTTTATTTTGTTGCAAGATGATTGTTATGGTTAGTTACCTTCTTATTGCAAGTTAATCTATTACAAGTTGATCTTGGTTTATTCAATTGCAATATGGTTATAGTTGTTTATTGCAATATGGTTATAGTAGTTCATGATTATCTTTCATGATGATCAATCAGCTATTGCATTGGCTAAAAATCATGTAATGCATCGAAGGACAAAGCATGTTGAAATCCAAGCCCACTTTATCACAGAGAAGGTGTTGGATGGGACTATTTAGTTGGAGAATTTCCCATCATCTTCTAATTTTTTTGATTTGTTCACCAACCTCTTCCCAAGGAGCAGTTTTGTAAGCTGAGGGACTCACTTGGTTTGGTGAAGTTGTCCTCAAGGGGGAATGAAGTGTAGTAACACTTGTATGATGACAACTTCATCCTTATGAGGTGTTTTGTGCTATATATGAGTTGATATTTGGTGGTATAATTGTTTTTTGCATCTCTTTTGAACATGGTACTTTCTTGTTTGCCTTGTGCAACTTTTGTACATGTTACTTTGTAGATGGCATTGTGCAATTATGGTATATGATGTAATTGCTTTATGCAACTCTTTTACATGGTACTTTCTTGTTGCCTTGTGCAACTTTGTACATGTTTTATGTAGTTGGCATTATGCAATTGGTTTATCATGGTACTTTCTTGTTAGCATTTATGCTACTTTTGTACATGATATTTTATGGTTGGCTTTACGCAATCAGTGTGCGCACTTTATTATATTTATATACCTTATGCAACTCTTATACATGGTACTTTTTTGTTAGCCTTATGCTACTTTTGTACATGGTACTTTAGATTTTGCATTATCATGGTACTCCTTGTTTGCTTTATGCAAATTTGTACAAGATATTTTTTTATCAACTATATAGCACATGACTATAAGTATGGCTTGGCATTTTTTTGTGACGACTTATAGTTCACTATTTTTTAGATCAGTTTTGTTATCATCTTTGGATATTCATATGTGTTGTGGTAAATATATTTATGATGATGTATCTAACTGATCTTATGTTGAGTTTCTTGTAGCTTGTAGGTACTTTCATTTGGGATTTTGCAGGCTTACTGAAGACATCATTGTGATGTTTTATTCTTGTAATTTGCAACCACTTGTGGTTGATGGATGGCTTTGTAATCTTCTTGTATCTGAAGCTACTCCGTTGGGGTCTTGCAATCTCATTTTGGCCCATTTTGTATTGGTGCATTATTGTAGACCATTCTTGGTCATAGAAGCTCATTTTAACTATATTACTCATTTGATTCTCATCCCCATTTGTATCTTTAGGGGGAGAATATTTCTTTGTCTCATAATTCATTTTCCCAATATTGCATTAAGGGGGGGTGTTGGAATATGTAATGCAACATTGTGTAAATTATTCTTAGACTAAAATATAAATTCTAAAACCCAGGTGTTGTAGGTGAGTTGGAGAGGAGAGGGCAATCCTCCAAGGGAGGTCCCAGGTTCAAATCTCCACCCTACCAAAAATATGAATTGGGTACCCAAAATCCAACTGATAATGTTGGTGCGAGCAGGGTTGGGTGCAACCCTCGGGTGACTTTGACGGTGTAGAACCCCCTGTTCATGGTCTCTTAGACCAAGGCAGCCCCACAAAGGGTTTTTCACTTAAAATATATATATATATATATATATATATATATATATATATATATATATAATATATAAAGTCTAAAGAATAATATTTGAATTAGAATATAATTCTATCTTATGTAAAATATTCCCACGCAATTAATAAATAAATTAAGGGTGCTAGGAATATTTAATTTCTTGGGAAAAAGTTATTTCTCTTTTCTAGCAAATATTAGAAAGTAACTAATCACTTTCTAATATTTGATAGATGCCACTTATCACATATCTCAAATATTAGATTGTGATAAAATTAGAAAGTAACTAAAGCACTTTCTAATATTTGATAGATTGTGATAAGATTTAGGGTTGTAGTAGAAAATCTTCTCTTTAAATAGGGGTGTTTTCTACTACATATTATCATATCTTATTATATCTTGTCATATTGACTTGTGTTGTAGTTTATGTTGATTCATATTATTGCATAACATTGAAGCATTCTTGTACTGTTGAATCATTGAGTAATATAGTGAGTTTCATAATGGATGTTTCCTTTTTTCATTTGAAGTAGGGTTTTACACTCAATATTTGTGTTATGGGTTTACCTCTTTCATTTATGATTGATCTTGTGGAGCATTCTTCAATCTTGGGGAGACTTTGCTTGTCTCATAGGGGGAACCACGTTAAATCTTGTGTCTCAATTGTGTGTGGTGACTTGTGTTCTTGCTTACTACTTCTATCTGAGTTATTAATGCACATTGCTATATTTGGTTATTGCAATTTAGGACATTAATTGATATTGATTTGGAAAGAAATTAAAAATTGGTCTTATATTGTTCATCCCCCCTCTCAGTATAAGCTTGTGTTCTTTAGCACATCCAATTGCAAAGTCTGAGGCATCTACGTGGACATGGAATTCCTTATCCCAACTATGAATCACCAAAATCGGGCTGCTTACCAACTTAGCCTTTAACTCCTCAAAAGCTCCTTGGTTTTCCTTTATCCATATGAAAGGAATATTATTTTTTGTCAAAGAATCTAACAGATAGGATACATGTGCATAATTTTTGATAAACCTTCAGTAATATCCTATTGACCCAAGGAATATTTTGAGTGAACTCACATCAAAGGGTTCTTCCATGTATAATATTACTCAAATTTTATTCGGATCTGTCTTCAATCCTTCGCTGCACATAATGTGTCCTAACAATTTTCCATATGTTACCATAAGGAAACACTTTACTAGGTTTTATTATATATGTGCATTCCTGCACCTGCTCATACATTCACTAAGATATGGAAGATGCTCCTTGATCTTCCCATAAATGGACCAATCATCCAAAAATACCTTGAAATTCTCTGTCCCCAATTGGTCAAAAATATACAGTATGATTCAATGAAACATAGCTGGAGCATTACAGAGCCCAAATGACATTTGATTATATGTGTAAATGTCATTCTCCACAATAAACATGGTCTTCATATTATTCTCCTCAGTGATGCTGATCTGATTGTATCTTGAGAATCCATCCAGAAATGAATAGATCTCATTACCTGCAACTTCTTCCAAGATAGAATTTGTGAATGGAATAGGAAAGGGATCCTTAATAGTTACTGCGTTTAGACTCCTGAAGTCTATGCATATCCTTATCTTATTGAATTCCTTATTCAAGGTGATTACTATAGGTGAAACCCATTCACTTTTTGTCACCCTAAATATAATTCCTGCTTTCAACATCTTTTCTATCTTCGTATTTACCAATGTCATGTACTTTGGATTCATTCTATATGGCCTCCTCCTGACAAGTTGAGCGCTAGGCATTAGTGTAATCTTATGGACACATAATTCAAATGGGATTCCTTTAAAATCCTTATATGTCCATGTGAAGACATCCTTGTACTCCAATAATATCTTGAAGGTTGTTGCCTTCAATATAGGATTCCAATCATCGCCATAGTGGACCATCCTAGGTTCCTTCTTCATTCCTAGATTGACGTCCACTATCTTGGGTCCTTCATACTTGATATTTTTTGGCTCACTCATAGCTTTCATTACATTCTCAAGGTGTCTCAACCTTGTATCAATATCTACATATTCTATTGTATACTCCGCAAAGCTTTTTGGAAACGTCCACTTCTCTTCTGTTTCCTTCTTAGTTTATTTACTAAATTTTGGTTTGTCTTGTTTTTCCTTGATCTCCTCTAACTCAATACAGAGGCAATTGGATTGAAACATATTCTAATACTCTATTTGCAAATAAAGAAGTTTTCTATCATATCGAGCTTCATCCTCGCTACATTCATCTATGTATAGCATTCCCTCTCCATCAGGTTTGTGTCCTTCATCCCCTGATGATATTTTTGATTCGTTAGTTGTAGCTACATCCTCACAAAATCTTTGATTAGATAAATTGATCATGTATTTATGTTGTCCCTTATTGAATGTGATCTGATTATTTTCCTAATTATGATTAAATTTAGCTACTCGTACCCATCCTCTCCCTAAGAGAGCATCGTATGCAAGTTTCTGCATTGCAACCACAACAAAGTCCAAGACAAACTCTTTCTCAGCTATCATTACTTGTTGTGTAGTCAAAACTCCTTTGATGTTAATATCATTTTGGTTAGCCCCATATAGTTGGAATATTGGTACCGATAGGGATGGAGTGCCTAGTTCTAACCAAGTTCTTTCTGGTAGCACATTAACACTGGATCCTCCATCTATGATCACTTGCATTAATTTGTGCCCTAAAATATCCATATGCATTAATGCAGACTTCTTTCCCACATAAATCATGAGTATAGTAGGATCCATAAATTGGTCTTTCCATCCTTCCTTTATATCCAGTTAGCTCTCTACTTCCATCACCTTTTGTGGTTGCATTTCCTCCATAATTGCTTTCTACAATTCTGGGATAGCTTCTAGTAAGTTGGATACTTTAAGTTCCACTGTGGTATCCAACACCTGTGCTGCCAAATTTTGCACAACTATCTCCTATTCTGATGGTCTTCATAAATTCCTATTGAGTGCTCGACTCTCCTTGCTTAGTTTTCTTTGTTTCTTCTTGCACTATTTTCTTTGTTGCTTGCCAGCATTGCTTTTCTTTTGTTGGCTCTGGATACTTATCCTTTTTAGCCTGATTCCTTGTCACAGCTAAAAATTTCTAATTTTCCTCTTTAACTTGAGGAACTTCGATGTCCAAATAGCTCACATTCTATGGGTTACTCAAACTCACATACTTTGGACAATTCTCCTCCTTGTGGTTCCCCAGACCACACCATCTACACATGTGTGTAGTGATCATTTGCGGTGCTCCTTGCATCGAAGGTGCAGGAAAATTCTTCACAAAATGCCCCCACTCTTGGCAATTGTGACAGTGTATGATTGATCTACCTTTCAATTGATATTGTAAGTGACTTTGTCCTCCTTGTTGATTACCTTGATTATTGGCTACCACCTCTTCTACTATTTTTGTAACTGTCACTCATTTCTTGTTAGCCACTTTCTTGGGCCTATGGTTTTTCTTCCTGCTCCTAGATTGATAGTACCTATGGATGGATTATTGTATTGTAGGGACAAAGCATTACTTCATGCCCTATCACATTACAAATATGAAAATAGTCATTCTTGGAACACTTCATATTTGTATGTCCCTCGCTCTTGCATTCTATGCACCATAGTTCCTTCTTGTCTAGTTTGATCTTCTATTTTTTAACCATCTTATCAAACTCCTTGTGGAATGATGCTACCGTCCTTTGGATAGTGTCTTCTTCCTCACTATCTAAATATTTTGACTTAGGATGAGACAAGAATCCTATGTATGTCTATTTTTATTCACTCTCAAATATTTTTACGTGTTTCAATGCTTCCTCATATGTGTCAGATGGTACTCCATTCATATTTTTCTTATACTTTGATAGTAACCCATCTACAAACCATCATTTTATCAGTACATCTACCAATGGCATTTGCATTTTGTCGACTAACTATTTTAGTCTACGGTTGAAGGATTTTACATCCTCCTTTGCTTTTTGTTTTGTTATGCAACGCTCAGTGACTATGTCTCCATCATCTTTTATAGGCTAAGATTCCTTAATGAACTTCTCCTTTATCTGATTCCAAGTCTAAAAATCAAAATTATTTTATCTCTTTAGGTACCAGTCAATTGTCAATCCTCTCAAGGTGGTAGGAAAGAGGCCTACCCAATCCTTCAAACTATCTACACCATTTTCTCTCCAAATGGTTATGCAAGTTCCTATGTGCCGTGTGGGGTCTTCCTTACCCTAACCTAAAAATGGTGGACATCTTTGTTTGGCTACTATATTAGCCATTTTGGGAGAGTCATCGCTCTTACATGAGGTGTCCCACCTAATATCTATCGGATTCCTCATTGGGGGTTTCTTAGTCTCGTTGTCATCAAAAGTTTCAATTTGAGGTATCTTGTTTTGTCCCTCCACTCGGTGACCAAATTCTCATGCATCCTCACTCTGTGACCTTATTCATTAGTTTTATGAAGATGATCTTGGTCTATCCTCTTGAGTCCCCACATCCTATTGCCCTGGTGCCTGACTCCCATCCTCTACACCCTCTCGCAACCTTGTTGTCACATTCTTAGGTCTTACCATCCACTCTCCATCATTGTGCACTTTCTCTTTGTCACCCATCTCCTCTATGTTTAGTGGTTCTTCCTCCTCATATTCTGTCTTAATCAACAACGTCTCAAAGTCTCCCTCTTTGGATGTCCAAACTTGCTCTATCTTTGGTTCATGAATACTCTGATCTGAGTTACTCATTTTTCCTATTTTATAAATCCTTGTGATCCTTATTACTATAATTTTGTCTCATGGTTCCCTTCTCCCATGCCTTTGTGTACTAGTTTCCATCATAAAAAAGAAAATCACCTCCAGTTTTTAGTCAAATTCGACCCGTTTTAACAATAATTCTAGATTCGATAAGGCAACGGCACAAAATGTAACATAGCAGTGGAGTATTCCTGGTGGGAAGTTTTTTTCCAGAGGCAAGAATGATTCCTAGACCAAGCTTATCTCAATGACCAAATCGGACAGTCTTCTAGTCACCCAAACTACCCTTGTACGAACTATTAATTCCTTGTACGGACCCAAATTACATACACTGTATGATCCTAGATCATACAATGACCAATATGGTATGATATTGCAATCATAAAAACTGACAGATGTTTTTTTGGAGGCTATCATACACATTTTTGTAATCGTTTAAGCCAATTCACCAAAACTGCCAAATTGGGTAAATTCTTGTCAATCACCTATTTTACCAAATCGGGTAACAACTGTTTGTACAATTTGTATGATGTACGATGTACGATCTGTACAAACTATAGGTACATAAATTTGTTAATTTTTATGCTCTTCTACTCTAATTTCTCTTCGAGATGTTTTGTAAAGGTTTAACAGCCTAAACAAGACAATATCTTTCACCAACAAAGCATTCAAACCGAGCTGAGGAGAGATTCCATACAAGCAATACCATCCAATAATTGTACTGTCTACTTCCACATGTCTTAACCAACATCACTAAGCCCCTAAAACATTCCCCATGATTCACCAGTTATCATCTTCTCCACAAAGCTACAACAAAGCTAAAACTAACATATAACAGTAAGGTAGAAACTCAATTACACAATGTTAATCCACAATGCATTATCCATTCACAACAAGATCATACACTATCATCCACAACATCTATTATTCTCATTAATGGTTGTAAATTTAGTTACAATATGGAAAACTCTCTCAAGGTAATTGCAATAACTCATAATTATGTCTATCTCTCTATTCTAGAAACTAATAACCAGTCAACTAGTAGTCAGGCCTTAAAATTCAAAAATGGGGCCTTATATAATGTTTCCTAGGCCATTCCAAATTTGTTCCTAAGGCAAGAATGATTCATAGACCAATATTATCTCAATGACCAAATCGGACAGTCTTCTAGTCACCCAAACTACCCTTGTACGAATTATTAATTCCTTGTATGGACCCAAATTACATACACTGTACGATCCTAGATCATACGATGACAAATATGGTATGATCTTGCACTCATAAAAACTGACAGATGTTGTTTTTTAGGCTATCATACACATTTTTGTAATCGTTTAAGCCAATTCACCAAAACTACCAAATCGGGTAAATTCTTGTCAATCACCTATTTTACCAAATCGGGTAACAACTGTTTGTACAATTTGTATGATGTACGATGTACGATCTGTACAAACTATAGGTACATAAATTTGTTAATTTTTATGCTCTTCTACTCTAATTTCTCTTCGATATGTTTTGTAAAGGTTTAACAGCCTAAACAAGACAATATCTTTCACAAACAAAGCATTCAAACCGAGCTGAGGAGAGATTCCATACAAGCAATACCATCCAGGAATCATACTATGTACTTCAACATGTCTTAAAAAACATCACTAAGATCCTAAATCATTCCCCATGATTCACCAGTGATCATCTTCTCCACAAAGCTACAACAAAGCTAAAACTAACATATAACAGTAAGGTAGAAACTCAATTACACAATGTTAATCCATAATGCATTATCCATTCACAACAAGATCATACACTGTCTTCCACAACATCTTTTATTCTCATTAATGGTTGTAAATTCAGTTACAATATGGAAAACTCTCTCAAGGTAATTGCTATAACTCATAATTATGTCTATCTCTCTATTCTAGAAACTAATAACCAGTCAACTAGTAGCCAGTCCTACAAATTCAAAAATGGGGCCTTATATAATGTTTCCTAGGCCATTCCAAAGTGGTTCTTGAGACAATCCATTATTCACAACTGCCCATCTACAATTTAATAAATTATTTTTGCATTTTCCTAAGTTTACACCTTAGTTTAGCAAATCCATGCGACATTTCATCCCGAAATTACATTTCCTTTGCATCTTAGTGAATTTTGGTGTGCCCTATATTATTTTCTACTACTCTATAAGGTTTGATAACCCAGTTGTACGATCTTGTCTTCCACTATACGATTTGCTCCAATTGTACGGTTTTACAAAACTTGAGCAAATCATTCCCAAAATTGTCAAAATCTAGCAAATCACTTTTTATTCTTCTTGGAGATGGATTTTCTACCTACAAGGCATCCCTTCCTTCTGGCCTTTCAATATGCTAGGTGAATATAGGGTGCAATAGATTTAAAATCCTTTCCTAAGTGGAAAATTTGTAACCAATTATTTCTCTGGCAAGCCTGGTGGGACACGAGTGTTCCACCCTAAAAATAGAATTGAAGCATTGGTGTTTGCTTCATTGCTATCAAATCTGAACACCTGGTGACTCTGATAAACCTGAATATTCTCTGAGTCATAAATATTGGTCAAATATCAAAATATCCTTCATGCATACAATATGGATAGTTAGGAACATAGGACCACAAGAGCCTGAGTTTTATGATCTCGATATTAACACTGCTGGAGAGCACCCAAGGCTAATTGATTATCAGACCCATCAAGATGAAGCTTTTGAGCATACGACTGATACTGAAGAGACAACTTTAGAAAGCACATAATATTATCATGATATTTATCAGCTTGATCAGGACACAAATATGGAAAATCCTCAACCGAATTTTCTTGACCTATTTTTGGTAGTTGACTCTATGAAACCCCTCAATCTAGCTGATCAAGATGTTGTTTCGCCCATTGCATTCAAGGCTATTACCACATATGATGGAACTAAGAATATGGCCTATGAATATATTCAAGATATCTTGGCCTTGTATACGCTTCACACCATCACTAATGAAAGTTTCAAGACCCAGCTATTGGATCTCTCTCTACAAGGGAAGCTTCTATACTGGTATAGATCCTTATCAAAAAACACTATTACGGGATGGTCTCAACTAGCCGAATGGCTAGTTAAAGGCTTCAATGAGTCTATAGATCCTTCCTCACTACTACACCAATTCCAAACCATTTAGCGATATCCATAATAGGAGATCTCAGATTTCAATGTAATATTTGCGAGATCATGGAAGAGAGTACCCATTGAATTGCGTCCTTCAGATGGACAAGCTACTCGCTACTACCTCAGAGCCTTCAACTCAGACATCTGTTTGGTCATCAATTTGGCTCATGTAAACACTTTCCTTGAGTTGTATGAGACAATCCAGAGGGTAGAGCTAGACATGATTTCCATAGGTAGACTCCCGCATAAGATGAAGCCATTGATCTACCCTAATTTACCATAGTCACAATATCCATCGGCATCCGTTGGACCGCCTTCCTCATCTAATGCATATCAAAATCCACCATGGAATCCCGCACTAGTTAGGTCTCAATTTCTACCCCAAGTGCATTTTCCTAATTTGTTGGCACCTCAACTCCTATCTGCCCCTCAATATCCATCACTTCCTACTCCTCCACAGTACCCAACATTACCTCCACCACCACCGCTAGCGCCTTTGCCTCCACCATCCCAACCTGTGTAACCAGATATAGACATACATAATAAGATTCTATAGGAAGTACAAACTCTTTATACTGGCTACCATATGTTGTTCAATGATATGGCCATCATGAAGAAAAAATAGGCCCAACGAGAATTTTCTCCAAGGAGGTCTTATCCTCCTCCCGCACTGATGAGAGACCAAGTGGCTCAAATACCTCTAGCTAGAAATGCTCCCAACAACACCTAGTCGATCAAACCAGACAATATGCACTTGTGCTCTACGTGCAATGATCCTCATGAGGAGGCTACATGTATGTTGCATCAACATTATATCCAAACTCTTGAAGGTAGCATCCCATTAGATGAATAATTCAACATGCTTCGTGAAGAGGGGAGCAACTTTGTGGTCTCCGAGGAAGACCCGGTGTCTATCCTGACCAGGGATGGGAAGAAGCCGATAGAGGTAGAGGCAGCCCAGATGTAGTCTTTAAAAGTGTACACTAGGCAAGAAAAGGTACCATCTACTACAAAAGTCCCTAAAAAAGAACCTTTGCCTCCACCATCAAAAGAGAAGATGCTACCCACGAAGGCCCCATAGATTCAACCTCTAGTTGAAACCAAGGAGCAAGCTCGAGAAAATATGAAGTCCCATCATTGAAAAAGTGATAGAGGATCGAGGCCACGCAGCCATATCGTACCAAGTATGAACTGATAAAATAAATGAAAGCACCCAGTACTTCAACTTACAACATAGTTGATGAGCTCAAGAAGATCGACAAAAATCGGCATGTACGATGCTTTGCAGCTTCCTGGACAAGTAGATTTGCTACATGAGTCTCTAAAGACCTCAATAGGAGGAAAACCACCACAACCTATACTAGATCAACCCCTGAAAACTTCAATAACATGGAAGAATATACCACCACCATTTTACTTATCATTGTAGATGGAGGGACACAGTGCATAACTGCATTATTGATTCCAATGTGAAAACCACCATCATGCCAAGGGTGGTCTGTGAATAAATTGGCATGGAGTACACGAGAATCAATCAAAGGTATCTTGCAGATAGATGACACTCCTGTGAATATAGTTGATGTCATCAAAGATATTCTTATCTGGATACACAAGGCACCTGAAGTTGTCATTCAATAAGTTGTGGTCATTGACCTGGAGACCTATTTCGACATGTGCCTCTCAAGAGAATTTATCACCGATCTGGGTGGATATCTCATGATGGACTACTCTCACATGGATATCCCCTTCAAAGGGAATAAATTCAATATTTACAATGGCAAACCCTCAACTTTCCTAGTTGAAAAGATACCAGGGGAGGGGTTGCAAGATGATGTTGTCCATATGGTCACTGAATTTAACAAAGAGGTGAACTTTGTGGAGAAATACATAGAGCATCTACAAATGATAGGATGAGTTCTCCCTACAAGATTTCAACACCATGATCGAATCAGAAATAGGCTATTACTCCATCACCCAGCCTTGGAATCTAAAGGAGATAGTAAAAGAAGACATAGGCCCTGCTCCAAATGAGTTGTGTAAGTTATACTTTGATGGTGCCATATGTAATAACTATGTAGGGGTAGGGGTCCTTCTAATCTCGCCATCAGGAGAGAAAAAGGACTACTTCTATAGGATGGCATGGAGCTGCACCAATAATGTGATTGAGTATGAAGCCCTATGTCTAGGGTTGAACAAGGTATAGAGACTGTAAATCAAGCAACTATAGATCTTTGGAGATTCTGAGTTAGTGTGCAAGCAAATCACAGACAAGTGCACTGCAAAGAAGCACTATATTAAGGCATACCGTAATTGGGTCTGGGACCTACTGGAATCATTTGAATCCTTGAATATCAAATCCATTCCTAGGGAGAAGAACAAACATGCAGACATCTTGGCATCCATTGGAGCTAGGTACATCCTGGCTGATGACACTTTCCAGAAGCCAAAGTTGGTTCATACCATTTACAGGTCTTCTATACCTGATAAGAACACCTACTGGTAGGTTTTTGACTATGATGAAGATATCATCAATTTTTTTATTCATGAAGCTAGCATAATCGAAGGTAGAGACCCTGATGATGAGCAATATGAGAGGTTAATACAGTTGAAAAATAATCATGTCCCAAAATTACTGATTACCTTGGAGATCCTATTTGACAAAAATTATAGGGCCATATTACACCGAATCAAGGTAGATGCCAAACAGTACATGGACCTGGAGCTTGATCCTGGTAAGATGATTAAAGTAGACATAGAATGCACTCCAAAGGATTTGAGGCAGATTTGGGCCCTATGCAAGGATTACCCAAACATTATTGCCTGGTGCTACCAGGACTTAAAGAGGTATGACAGAGAGATTATCTAGCACACCATAGAGCTGGAGGAAGGTGTGAAACCCTTCAGGTAGAAGTAGATAGTGGTTAACCTGAAGATCAAGGACATGATGAAAGTGAAAATTTTGAATATTCTAGAGGCCAAGATCATATATCCTATCAAGCATTCTTCTTGGATCACAAATCTGGTTCTTGTGAGAAAGAAGAATGAAGATATCCACCTCTACGTGGATTTTCATAATTTGAATCGGGCCTCACTCAAGGACCACTATCCACTCCCGTAGATCAACCAAATTATTCATGTGGTTGTAAGATCCCAATGGTTCTCTATTCTTGATGGATTTTTTGGCTACAACCAAATTTTGGTGAAAGACGAGGACCAGTACAATACAATTTTCACCACCAAATGGGGAGTGTTTTCCTATCAGCGCATGCCATTCGACTTATCCAAAACTGGTGTGACATTCTATAGGGCCATGGACCTTGCATTTTGGGAGCTGTTAAATAAAATCATTGTTATTTACTTGGATGACATGACCGTATTTTCCCACAAGAGGGAAGAGCACACCTCTCACCTATGACAAGTGTTTGAAAGATACCGAGAATTTGGTATATCCATCAACCCCAAAAAGTTAGTCTTTACTGTGAGCAAAGGGAAGTTGTTGGACCATGTAATTTCAAAAAAGGGCCTTGCAGTTGATCCTGATAGATCAGAGGCTCTTCTCCATTTGTCGGCCCCAACCAACAAGAAATAAATGTAGTCCTTATTTGGCTATATTAACTTCGAAAGGAAGTTCGTGCCCTATTTTGCTCAATTCATAAAGCCCATGGTCAAAATATTAAAGAAATATACTCAGTTCCTCTGTACTAAATAAATAATGTAACCCTTTTAAGAGATCAAGGCAATGATTTCTTAGGCTCCAGTACTGATAAACCCAGACTACTCAAAGAATTTCATCCTCTATGTGATTGGTGAGCCTGAAAGTTATGCGACAGACTTGACACCAAAGGGAGACAACGATGAAGAGCAACTGATAGCCTTCTTGAGCCAAGTGATACAACCACATGAAGAAAGGTACAATTTTATTGAGTAACAAGTGCATGCAGTTATGAGGTCCTTCAAAAAGTTTAATCACTTTGTCTCTTAGAGTCGGGTTACAGTTTTTATGATACACCCCGATGTCAAACATTTCAATATTCAATAGGAGCCTGGTCACAAGATGGCAAGATGGATTACCAAAATTCAAGATTTTAACAGAGGTATGACCCACCAAGCTAATTCGAGGTTGGGCTCTATGTCAAGAATTGGCCATAAGTGTTGCAACTGATCTCTCTGCCTTCCAGTGGGAAGATCCAATGATAGAAGGTAATTTTTCCAATTCCTTATTAGAGGGGAGTGATTGGATTGATGATATAGTGTGGTACTTCAACACAGGAATATGTCCAGATAAACTCAATACCTCACAAAGAATGAGGTTCAGGTTTAATACCTTAAATTTTGTATTGTTCCCCAAGGGGCTATATTTTAAAAATAGTGATGGTGTACTTTTGCGATACATCAAAGAATCAGATAAACCAAAGGTCCTAAGCAATTTCTATTCTATAATGTAAGGAAGACACCATTCAGGAAGGCCACTGGCATTAAAAATCATTAGAGTAGGTTATTACTGGCTCACCCTCTTCACATAAGCATATGCAGTCTACCAAAAGTGTAAAAAATATTAGAGGTTTATCGAAAAAAATAAGAACGCATCAATGCCACTCCAGCAGATCTAAGTTGAATCTACATTCCAACAATGGGGTCTTTATTTCATCGGGAGCATATCGCCCAATTCCTCAATAGGGCATAAGTTTATCTTGAATGCCACTAATTATTTCACCCGATGGACTGAGGAGAAACCTACTAAGCATGTCGACCAAGAGACGACCATCACCTTCCTTGAAAGCTTAATCACCCATTTTGGGATCCCGGAGGCTATAGTGATAGACAATGGACCAGGTTTCATTAGGGTTGTACTCACGAAGTTCACCAACAAGTATGGCATCTATCATAAAATGTCATCCAACTACTACCCATAGGGAAATGACATGGTAGAGTCCACAGATAATAATCTCATGAAGATCATCAAAAATAATGTGGAGAGGAACAAGAGGTCCTGGTATCTACACCTGAACCTAGCGCTATGGGTAGACCGAATATCTTTCAATAAGTCAATCAAAACATCATCCTACACGTTGGTCTATGGGAAGGATGTTGTTCTACCAATACATCTTGAAATTCTTGCACTTTGGCTGCTAGATAGTAAAAAAGGAGATATGTACCCTCTTGATGCCAGATTTGCATAGTTGTTGTAGCTTGAAGAGGAAAGAGAAAAGGATTATGAAGCTTTTCTAAAGCACATGAAATCCACACAAATTTGGTTTTTGAAAAGCACTATGGCCTGAGTATTCAATATTTGGGACCTAGTGCTAAAGTGGGATGCCTTGAAGGCAAAACCAGGGAATCACAATAAACTTGATGCCTTCTAGGAAGGCCCCTTTCAGGTTTCCCGAGTGAACCAGTTCAACTCCTTTGTGCTAAGAGACATGGAGGGCCACATTCTCTCAATTCGAGTTAATGGCTTTCATTTGAAAGCCTACCACCATTGAAGTTCCAAAGGTTTCCCTTGTACATATTTCTCTTTCTGCAGTTTAAATTATGTTCTAAATGTAAATATTCCTTTCATAGAGTTAATTTCCTGCTTTAGTTCAAGAAAAAAGAAGCCAAGTGTTTTGCGTAGGTGGTGCCTGGAAGCAGAAGAAAAGGGCCAGGTTTACTGAGTTTTTTAGAAGAAGCTGAAGAAAACAGGAGAAAAAAGATTGCACTAACTCGAGATGCCCGAGTTCACCCAGTTTAGCCGACAACGACTGTTGTCATTCATCTTTTTAAGCGACTCTGGGAGGTGTGCACAAAATTCGATGACCTTGGGAGATTTTAAAAAGAGAAATTTATCTAAGTGTAAATGTAGCATTGCCCATTGTCCCTCATTTTCTTGAGCGACACTGGGAGTTGCTCACATTCTCGCTTGACAATCGTCAGGACCTAGGGCGAGAAAATCTAAAAATTGTATAAATGTTGGTGCTCATCGTTGCTCCATTTTGGGGCGATGCCCAGTTTGTGATGCAAAATTTGGTGAAGTTGAGGAGAAAGAGGCCTAAAACATTTCTAAGTTTGGAGGCGACGACGCCTGTTGTTGCTCATTTTCTTGAGCGACGTTGGGAGTCACGCTTATTTTTATGCAAACTTTGGTGGGCCAGTTTCAAGAGTGATAGAAAAATATTTGAAAATTTTCTAAGTGTCAAAGCGCCCATCATCGTTCATTCCCCTAGCACTGTCCACCGTCACCAATTTTTTGTATGATTCTTGTCGTCGCCCTCTTTTTAAGTGACCCTCGGTAAAATAAAGACAATGGATAAAAAAAAGTGGAAAATTTTCTAACTCCCAAGTGATTTTGGTTGCCCTCCAAGATGCCAAAGAGCCCGACTTCGCTCATTTTTTGAGCAACGCTGGAAGGCACACCTAGTTTTGAGTGCCAGTGGGTCTTGGCATAGTTTCCAAGTACAATGGACCTAGGGGCATGTTCCAAGCAACGGTGGATGACATCAGCAAAGGTGCACATTTTAAAGGAAAAAGTGACTGTGTGTTCTCCAACACATATTTCATTAAATGAAAGGGACAAATGTTAGGCTAACTAAATATGAGTTATGCATGGATCACAAAAAATTACACTCTCCACCCACTTAATGCACCCTGGCTTTAATTCCTCCACATGCCATTAATGCCACTTTTCACTGGTATTCATAAAAATTTGCCCATTTCACTCTTAGTAAAATCCATTCAAGTTCTGAGTTGCGCCAAGGATAAAAATTTCAGAATTAGACTAGCACAAATTGAATTTCAAATCTGTTTCATCGCCATGGAAAAATGGATAGGTGCAAAAAAGGGTAAAGCCCTCATGCAAGTAGCCTTTAGCGCTTCTTAGAGTGAGTCATGAGAATAGGCACCTTTCGACTTGCCCGAAAGTGAATTTTCAAAGGAGAGGAAAGGTAAAGGAAATAAAAGGACCAAGGACCCTCCTCCACCTCCTGAGGACTTCCTGGCTGGCTACCAGGATGACGACTACTCACATAGCATTAAACAATTGTGCCTCACTATGAAAGAATGGTGGTATAAGGTCCCGACTTGGCATCCTTTCAATGCACCATATAATTTGAACCTATACTGGTTCCTATGCACACCCGCTCACCACTACCCGGAGATGGTCAAAGTCATTGCTAGATACTACAAACCCTTCACCTGATAGGTTTGTGACCATGAGGGAAAGGTGTTTTTTTCCCTCTATAAGGAGGTTGTGCAGATGGCCTTCATACTAGGGCACCCACCTAACCAAGAATGCATTGTCAAAAATATCAGCTTGATTGAACAAAGCGATCATTGCTTTGATGACCTAAAAATGAGGAATTTCCTCAACTCCCAACTACAACGACCTCTGCTAGCCCACGAATGACCAGCGTAGCCTATACCTCAGGAGCACTTTAAAATACAGTACATCTATGCCATGCTCGCATGGGTTTTGGGCTGTGGCACTAACACAATGGTGCACCCGTATCAAATTTTTCTCACAAAGTGCATCCTACATGGGGAGTTTTATGATCCTAATGCCCCAAAATTAGGATTAAAACTAGTATTCTTCAACTGGGCAAGTAGGGTTTCCCATGTAATTCATTCGAACCTCATGGACCTGAAGGAGGGGAGAAGTGTGGAATTTAGACACTATTCATTTTTGGCATGGTTGTTCCTGTTCCATATGTACCACCAAATGAACACTGTTCTGGTCTAGAGGTGAGATGAAAATGGCATCGAGTTGTCTATCTATGAGTGCACAACTATCTTGCACCTGAGGGAGTCATATTATGAATTTCATCTTAGATTATTAGGTGTTGCCCTAGCCCTCATAAATTGCGTAACCACATGCCCTCCACTGTACATGAGGAATTATTTGGTTGAAGGAAAAATTGGTGATGTCTTTAAGCTAATGTAGGGCATTATCATCTGGGTGTTGATATTCATAGGTAAGACCTTCCTCCTGTCATAATTTTGCACCGAATATCAATTTAACCTGGAGGCAGTGTAGCAGATGGACTACGTTGAAAATGAATATGATCAGGGGTGAATAAAAGACCATATTTTCAAGTACCCTTTCACCTGGAGCAATGTCAAGGTCCATGTATATGGGAAACACCGATATCTGGTAGCCACTCTCCTAATTTTTGGCTTGGTGGAACTTCCTCAGTGCTGGAAGTATGATCCAATCAAGGTGATACATAAATTTGTGCACTCTTTCCCACAAAAGGACATTATGATAGAAAGGGAGAACCTGAGCGGGAGAGCCCTGGAGTGGCATATTGAAAGAATGCAATCACTCCCGCCATGGCACGAGTTCTATTGCATAGAGGTGGAGTATGATCCCAAGCATAATAAAGACCACAGGATAGGCTCCATTGGCTACAAAAAAATATCATCAAAAGTAAAACCGCTAGGCTGGAAAGATGAAAAAATAGAGCAGTGTTGGATAATGAGGTGCCATACAGGAAAAGACAAGTCAGAAAAGCTGCTGGCCAATGACCATGAGTTTTCTGACCTGTATGATAAATACGTTGACACGTGGCAGCCACTTGTCTTCCATGACATCGTGCCCCGAGGCGTCAGTCGCAAGCATAAAAAGGGGACCCCACCTCAACAAAAATCAAAAGTGCAAGAGACTTCAAGCGTTGGAGTACAAAGAAGCCAATGAATAGGCCCCATGTTGCATTCAACTCTCGAGAAGTCACAGCAGTCCGAACAAGAGCTTGAGAAGTCCACTCAAGGGGCAAAGGGGAGCTCAAAATTGACAAATGCAAATCCTAAGTATAGATTTATAGTTTTTGATGTGGCATCTGATGCCCCAGCCTCAGTCGATGCCACTGCACAAGAAGGTGCGGCTGCACCTAAAGAAAATAAGAGGAAAAGGTCTAAAATGACAAAGAAGAAGAGGTTGATGCCTACAAAAGATACTATGCAGAAGACTGCGCTGACCCCGTATAAAAGGGTGCCTACCCAAGAGGTCATGGCTATTATTGAGGATAGCCCATAAAATGAGGTAGAGACTTGGGTGACATAAGTTATCAAGATGCCAGCTCATTCTAAGCATGTAGGTACGTCTCCTCCCCTCTCACAAAATTCTTTTGAGGTTATACCCATCATACTTTCCTCTCCATCTTCCAAACCCATTACCGCAACTTCCTCTTAGTCACCCATCACTCATCCTCCTGCTTCCCCATAAATGTTTGGCTATTTTACCCAAAACCCTAACATTTTTCAAACCCTAAGCCAAACCCTAGGTCATTTGAAGTTTTCTAGCATCACCGAATAAGTCTCAAGCTCTCCTCACCCTACATATCTCGCGGTTGCATACCCTCAAAACCCTTATTCGCCTCCTTAGGAGCTGCCCATCATTTCCCAAGATCAATCACCTTTGAAAGCAGCTGAATTTCCTAGCATGGCTCCCACTTCCCTGTTTGCCCAAAAAATATCATAACAAGACCTATATTTGGTGTACCCCTATATGAAGGACTAGAGCTAGCATAGATATAGATATAGGTCATAGATGATCAGCCCTTGGTAGCCATGGTAGCTTAAGGCTCTCTCACTTTCCTTCAGGGAGTCAAGAAGAGGAGGGGAAAAGAGATCATTATTGCAGAGAAGCATGCTAGGTTTGACCTGGATAGGAGGATAATCCATACGGATAAAAGGGTCCCTAAAATTAAAATACCTATCAAGCACATGACGGAAGATGAATATCATTACCAGAGCAAGGATAATAGCTTTGATGATATCATCAAGGAATATGAGATAGGCAAATTTTGTATGAGGGCTAAAACAATGTTGGTCAAGCAACAAGAGATGAAGCAGTGCCTCTATAAGATCAAGAGCACAAAGAGATATCTAGAGGAGGATCTTGCAAAGTTGCATGCGTAGTTGAGTTGGAGGTTGCTCAAGATGATGCCCAAAAATTAAAAGAGCAGCTAGTGACCTCATAGAAAGAAGCAACAGATTATAAGGCGATCATAGATCAACTAGCCAAGGAGAAAAAGGAATCACAGGCTTAGATATTTGCACTCCAGGGCTAGCTTCAACAAGTTCAGCAATAGCTAGAGGAGAAGGTTGTATAGGTGGAGACTTTCTCTAAAGACCGCATCAAATAAATTCGCTCTTGACTGTGGAAAAACTTCAAACCCTAGGCCATCAACTCACTTTCAGTCCTCGTGTTCACCATCTAAAGTAAAGAAGTATCTACCCAGGGTAAGCCCGTTGTGGAGGAGGTAGAGCGAGAAGCAAACCACTGGCTCGATCTAGTTGTCAATGCTGGGGCCCTTGAATGCCAAAACCTCTAAATTTCACCTACTAATTTCATTGCCTATAATTGGGTAGCTGCAAGGGTGACCTTGTACACATTCTTTGAAAGATTTCAGAATATTTAGAGGGCCAAAGCATTACTAGACATGTTGGATAAGGAGAAATATATTTTCTTAGACATCTTCCTGACTCTTACCTCGCTCAGATTCCTAAGCTTTACAAATAGTGATGGCAACCCCCTCGCCAAGGAAGAATTAAGGCTAACATGGGACTCCTTTGTCGAGGACACTTCAAACATTGATGGGTGGGAGGACCCAATTCAATAAGTGTAGGTGACATCCCTCACCTCCAGGTTTTACATGATTCATGCATGCCTGTTGGACCTAAGCCAAAGGGCTGAGCAGGTTGATATGCTCAAAATTGATACACTCGATTATTTTGTGAGCAACATTCACAATATGGAGCTCTTATTGGAGAAATCTTGGGATCAAGTTCAAGTTTCATTTGACATAATCCAAGGCCACCTTGATTCTACAGGAATTAATCCAAAGCATGACCCAAAAGAGGAAGAAGAGTCGTCCAAAGAGGAGTCAGAGGAGGGAGGCATTGAAGAAGAGATCACTGGGGAAGATTCAGGGAGAAAATTCAGAGAAGACAGTGAAGAGGAGGTTCAAAAATTAATTCAATAAAAGCAGCAACAATAGCAAAAGGAAGTAGGGACTGAAGATGACTCTAAGTCCAAATGATGAAGGTATGGGTTCTTGCATCGAGGTGAACTTGATACCCTATGAGCCACGAGGAATGTTGTCACATTTTGTAATAGGGTAAAATTTTTAAAAATTTAAAGGAATTGTTGTTGCCTTCCTCTTTTCTCTCTTTCAATTTTCTTCATCAAGTTTTATGTTTCATCTCTTTTATTTTTTGGTTTTCATGCTTGTCTTTCAAGTGTTCCATTTTAAAAAATTGCCAAAATGTGGCTAAGTCTGGGCCCTCCCACTATTGCTTCCTTTTTGGGGCGACGCCCGCCGATGCTCATTTTTTAGTGAAAGTTAGCTGAAGGTTTGAAAAATGCAAAATTTTTACTAAGTGCCAAAAAAGGCGCACCGCCTGTCGTCACTCCATTTTGGAGCATTTCCCTTCCTCGCGCCCCCTTGTCAAGCGAAACCCAGTAAGCAAGAAAAAAGGGAAAATATTTTAAGTTTTAAAATGTTGTGTCGCCTGTCGTCACACCATTTTGGGTGTGACACTCGACGTCACTCAAATTTTGGGCATTGCCTGACATCGCTCCCCCTTTTTGAGTGATCTTCGATGGATGAAGAAGGAAGATGAAATTTTGACTAAGCATAGAGCCTCCTGCCATCACTCCAGATTGTCCATGCCTCCCGCTGTCCCTCAATTTCTAGGTGACACCGGGCATCACTATTATTATTCAGTGGTAGCAAGCAGAGTACTCAAATTTGGCTAAGGCATGAAAGAGAGCGCCGCTTGTTGTCGCTCAATTATTGAGTGCCACCTGTCATCGTTGTTGTTTTCCAGTGACTGTTGTAGCCCCCCCTACATTGTAAACCATGTAGGTTTTGATATCAGTGCTTGTCAAGAAGTGAGAGGTTGTGTGTTGCCAAGATACAAAGTATATGAGCATTCAAGAATAGATTGTACCTCATATACCACATTCAACCGGACCTGGATTTCTTGCCCACCAGACCTATCCGGGGATGTATAGTTTTTAGAACGACCATATCTCAAGTACAAATACAACCGATAGGAGTCTCATCTCGGCAGATTTTTATAGCTTTTGTAGCTTTTGCCAGTCCTTGGGATCCATGCATAATTGTATTTTGGGGGGAAATTCCTACTATAAAGGGTAGTTCATTTCATTGTAAAAATGGGGGGAAAATATTAATACAAAGCATCATTGGCTCTGCTTCTTGTCTTTGTCTTGTATGCTACCTTTTTCTAGTATTTATGCTTCATGCCCATTTATATTTTTGTCTATTTGAATTCTGAATTCTTGATTTGGACATTGGTGATTATTTGGATCTGGAATACTAATCAGAAGGATACATAGGATAGAGTAACAGCTGAAATTTCTATTACATACTTTATTTTGATTATTGTTGGTTTGGATGCAAATTTTTAATCATGTTTCTTGTTCTTCCCCACTTGAAACAAATGATTTTCCCATTTCTTTCTACAAATTTATCTCTTTCCAACACTCTTATCTAAACCCCCAAACTAGATTAGTATAGGAGTCGGCCTTCTCCGGAGATTGGCATGAAAGGCATCCCTTCCTTTCGGCCATTCAATCTGCTGGGTAAATCTAGGGTGCAATAGATTTAAAATCCTTTTCTAAGTGGTAGATTCGTAACCAATAGTACCAAATAACACAAATGAGCAGAGTTGTCATTGGCTATAGCTTACTACTTCATATCTAGGGGTGGTAGCACATCAAGATCGAGCGTCCCATTGGCCTAACCCATGATATTGGAACCATTAAGGAGGTACATAAGTTCTATACAGCATGTTGTCCTTGCGATTAGGAGGGCTTTCGAAGTAGGTATCACATAGGGGACCTAATGCACTACATCGAATAGTTCACAGTGTTGCAGTCAGATAAGATTGAGTGGCACCCTTACTTAGACTACCCTCCATGGATGGAGGCTAATGACTAGCTGCATCAGACACATAGAGATAGATGGCTTCTCGGATGCAATTTTGAGATCCTAGAGTTCTACTTCTCATGCATCACCTAATAGTTTAGGATTAGGTAGGATATTCCAGAGCTGCCTACTATCTACCATTACCTCATGCTAGAGAGGGACTTGACATGGCCCAGGGTGACTCCACTCGGTGACAAGGATGATGACTTTCAAGAGTCAAGTTTGACTGATGTAGGGACCACTCCTTACTATGACACTTGGTGGACCCTCAGGGTATGATGGGGCTTTGAGGACCCCTTAGGTAGGGTGGTTGATGATGTTATAGAGGGTGCAGAGGGCATAGAGGTTGATCCTCATTAGCACTGAGTCCATAAAAGGACTAAGGGTGTCTGGGATGAGGGATATGCAAAGGATGTATCTTCGATTGAGGAGGAGGATGATGCTCTTAAGGAGGGCAAGGCACCACTGAACAGGGAGGTTGGGTAGCTCAGGGCTCAATTTTCTAGCCTACAGATCTAGGTAGGATCCTTACAGATGTAGCTCCTACATTAGGACACCACAATTACCACTTTATAGGTAAAGGTGGGAGATCTCCAGTCTTAGCTCATAGTAGGGCAGTCACAGTGGCATAGCTACAAGGAGGAGAAGGTTGCTTTACAAGCTAGGATCATTACAGTAGATGTAGAGATCTAGAAGGTTACATGGCTATGCATCCTCCTACAGTTATAGGTAGATGCTATGATAGTGTACTATTTACTGTCTATTTTTTGATACATATATATATGATCTGACATTAAGACTCATTATATGTGCATTTTTATTTACTTTTATTATTTTATGAGATGTATATGGATGCAATGTTTTAGATATGATGCTTATTTTATGCTATATTATGTCATGTATTGATGACATGCACTAGACATATGATGAATGTATGATTTTAAATGCAATGATATAGATGTGTAGGTGGACTACTTATGATTAATGTATATGACTATGATATATGACGTTAAATGCATGTTTGATTTACTGTACTCGTATACATTCAATTTATGCTGCTATGACATAATCTATGCCATGTATGTATTGCATAATTTCTTTGTTTCTTTGATAATGTTTTTTTTCTAACATTATTTTCTAACATGGATATGTATGCTTTAATCTCTTAAAACATCATGTATAAATACAGTTTGAGTTTGACAATCTAATGGATGACACCATCGAATGTACAACAATCATGAGATGTAATTGCTATATCTTATTATATGATTTTATCAATTGAACACCCATATGTGAGATGCAATGATATTTTATTTCTTTTCATAAGCTTTTTTAAATTAAAATAATATGTATAACATAGTCAGTGGCTATTTAAATATCATATCTGATATCCATCTGGTATCTAGCCTATATTACAAATAATTTCTAATAAAAAACTCTTAGAAAAGAAATTTATTTTGATGATTGCATTGAAAATTGTTAGCTTCTATTTTTTGGAATTTTTGAGGTTTTCCATGAGACTCAAACACCCTAGTTGACTTATCAAAAGTTGTATACTAACCATACTAGACTTTGAAACATAAGGTTTTCTCTAGGATAAGCCCTAACTATTCAGTATCCCTGTGTGTGCAAATGAGTATATTTAGATAATGCATAAGCATACCTCGATGTCAGGTGGGATTATTTCATCTCGTTGCTAATATTGGGGGGTCCTCAAATATCTATCTAATCCTAGGTTTATATTTTAGTTGGACTAGACTACTAGGTGATACAATATACCTGCAGCTAGCTCTTCCACCTTCAAACATTGGTCTGCACTATAGACACCTAAAACGTGTCATGTCGATGGCGACCACTCATATGGACATGCTACAAGACCATATGGAAGATCTTGGATAGACTCCAAGATAGAGCAGTGGTTCTAACCAATCAATTTAGGCTCTTTGGCCTATTCATTTTGAATTGCAGCTGAGACCTATGGTCTACAGATTGAACCACAGATGAGACCTACGATTTACAGTCTGAACCGTAGTTATCACCTACAGTCTTAACTAAAGTTTAGTTGGCCTTCATCCAATCCAAATCCATTTAAATAGCCATTTGATCTAGAGGAAGGTGGTTAAAGGATGGAAGCTTCCAATCCAACTGCCCTAACCACCCCTCCTTGTTCTTGGCTTCTCCATGAAGCCACCTCTAGCCATTGGGTAGTCCTATAAGTACCCCTCAAAAATAGGGCAAAAGTATCAAGCAAGCATTGGATATTAGAGCAATGAAGCCCTATTGAATTGTAAACTCACTCGAGTACACTAAAAGAGAGATTTGTTGCTATCACTTTTCCAACTCAAGCATCATGTCAAATTGTTCCATGGATGCCCTAAGGAGCTAAAACGCCAAGAAATGCTAATTTGGGAAAACGGAGGCCATATCGAGTAATTCAACTGCTATATCTGTCAGAGGACACTGAGGCAACCCTTGATCATCAATTGGACAAGGAAGGTAAATCCCATACCCCTTATTTGGAGAGCAAAACTACTTGGTTGCTCACCACGGCTTTTAGTCACGGTTTACAATGCAAACCACTCATTAGAGCTGTGGTTTGCAACAGGTGATAGATCTCCTTACTGTTTCTTTTCCAGTATGCTTAGTTAGGTTAGATTAGTCAGTTTAGTGGATTAATTCATGTTTAGATACAACCTAATAGGTATATTTAGGGTTTAATAAATCTTGTTTTCATCATAGCAAGTAGGACATTAATGGCTTATTTTCATGCTAACATGTTTAATTTCATGCAATTTATCCATTAGATAGATATATGTACTTCCTAATTTCATGTTTCTAACAATATTTATGAATATTGCACAAGTTTAATATATTTTGTCCATCTTCTTGATTTCATAGTTGTTATGATATATTTATGCATAGTTTCCTCCAAGGGCCTCTTCATGAGAGGTTGCCTATTTGTATAATGCTTTTGTGTTGTTTCTTAACCGTGGGAAAGCAGGTTCGAAGGAGATCAATCATTCAATTCCTTCCTCAACATGAAGAAGAGGGCTAACTCCACCCTAGAGCAGTTTGTGACTATTTGGAAGAGCATTAATAGTGTGCCTACCCCATTGGGGGCTTTGGAATTGTATCAATTGTATCAACATTTGGGTGACCCTAAGAGGGGCATGATTGTAACTGAGATCCATTTTCAATATTAATAAAATAAACATCCATTTCAGTGTTATATGCAATCTTGTTCGTCATTTTATGCTTTTATGTTGGTTTCGATTGATGTGTGAGATAGGTGCACGCTTTTTGGGATAGATCATGCATAAAAGTGAAATGTTAATGTATCAGACATCATCATGCGTAAGGTATGATAGTACTGATAATTCTAGGGATTCAAGCTCGCACACTTTTCTTTAATTTTTTGAGATACTTGCTCATGTAAAGTGATAAGAATCAATGCTTATTTTGTACTTTTTTTTAGTGATAAAAACCATTACTTATTTTGTACTTTTCTTTTTCTTTTATATATATATATATATATCCTTTTTTTTCTTTGAGCAAGGGATTTGATACTGATAGGATTTCACTTTGAATTTGATCTTGATTTGATTTGATTTCTAAGGATTTAACTTTGGAATTTCACTTAGGGAATTTATTTTGGGATTTTTCTCCTTTATTTATAAGCAAGGGATTTATTTGGGTAGGGTGCAAGCTTGTCCTTTTTCGAACTTTGAACATTTCCCAAATCATCTGCATAGGGGGATAAGCAAGAATAAAATTTTTACATCCAGATACCTGGTCCTACTTTGTAGCGTTCATCTTCCCCTAGTCCTTATTAGGATTTTTTAGTTTTTTATTAGTTATAGGAATCTAATATTCTAAGGGCTATACAAACTAGACCTCATCTACAAAAGCAAAGCAGGATTTCTACCAAACTCCTGAGAAGACCACTAAGTATGGTTGAATGACTAGAAAACCTTAGTATATTCTTCATAACAACAAGAAGGGTTGTGTTGAAAAACATAATTACTCACAAGGGTGATAAATGAATGACAAATATAATGCATATATGCATGATTGAAACACAAATGTGGTGTCGTTTGTAAGATTGTAAACACAATTTATTATAATGCAAGAACGATGGATGAATATGCCTAAATGCAATGCAAAATGAAATGCATGCTATAATTAGAATGCGATGATTCAAATGAAATGTAATGCAATATTTTTTAATTTTGATATTTTCCCAATTTTTTTGGATTTTATTACTTTTTAATTTGAACAAAGGGCTTATAAACATCTTTGAAGCCTTTTACTAGATGACCAAAGGGCTTATAGATGCATTTGGGGCCTTTTTATGGTTTTAGGCATAAAGTGCTTTAAGGTGAAGTATGTTGAGAGGTTCAAGCTCTTCAACTTCTTCCAATGATGTTAAGTGATATGTCACAGGTCCAATATTCTCGAAGATGATATATGGACATAACCAATTAGCAGCAAATTTGTCTTGCATTTTTTATGGTAGATTTGAGTTTTGTTGATTTTCTTTTAGCACAAGATCACCAACCTCAAATTCTCTCAGATGGACTTTATCATTGTAAGCTCATTTTATGCACTCCTGATAAATGCAGAGATTCTCTAGGGCATTCATGCGATGATCATCAAGTAGCATGAATTAATCTAGGTGAACTTGTCGTGCGGTATCATCATCAATGAACTCTTTCAATGCAATGTGCAACATTGGAATTTCCAACTCTAAGGGCATAATGGCCTCAAAACCATATACTAGTGAAAACGGAGTTGCCCCAGTGGGTGTCCGAATACTAGTCCTATAAGCCTATAATGCAAGGGGTAGTTGGATGTGTCAATCTTTGTGGTGTTCTTGTACCATCTTTTTCAAGATGAAAATCACTGTCTTGTTTGAAGCTTCATCTGACCCGTTTGCCTATGGATAATATGGAGTTATAAAATTGTGTTTTATATTATGCTTAAACATCAAAGCTATCATAGTTTTATTTTTTAATGATGTTCCATTATCCAAAATTATCTTGGATGGTATCCCAAAATGACTTATGATATTGGTGAGTATGAACTCAGCAATACATGCTTAAGTTGGCGTTGTTAATGGGATTGCTTCCACCCACTTATTAAAGTACTCAGTAGCTATAATAATAAATGTATGATGGCTCGATGATGGAGGAGAGATCTTACCAATAATATCCAAACCCCACTAAGCAAATGGTCAAGCCTCTTGAATGGGTTGTAAGGCCTGTGATGGTAGGTGTGCAATATTAGCATGATGTTGGTATTTAACATATTTCCTAACATACACATTGCAATCCTTCTCCATAGTGGGTCAATAATAATCCATGCAAAGGATGTACTTGATGATAGTCATACCATTGAAATGTCCACTGCATGTACCATCATGAGCTTACGAAATTTTCCAAGATGATACTTGGGGCTCAAGACAATGAAGAAGAACTCCATCGTAGCTTTGACGATACAAAATATCTCCTAACAAGACATACTTTATCACTTTTTGCTTAAATTTGTGCTTCACAATAGTGACAATCCTTGAGGGATTACACCAAGCTTAAGGAAGTTGTATATTTGCGACATCCAGTTCTGATAGCTCTCAGTATCAACTGACAAGATAACATGTTCCCCCTATGGTTCAACATTCGTAAATGCATATTGGGAAACAACCTTATGGTGAATGGTAGGACCACTCCCGTAGGATCCTATGAGATCAAATATCCCTAGGATGCTCTCTTGAGAAAGTATCTAGCTCTATATAACCATTCATTATTTGGTTCTATATGGATCATGTTGATTGAATCTTTGTTATCCAAAGCTTCACGTTGCACAACAGAGTGCAACAATATTTTGATGTGGATGGTAGTAAAATTAGTATATGGATTCATAGGTATTAAGGATCCCAAATATGTCATCACATCTACAAATTTGTTTGATGAATGAGGGATTACCTCAATGTTTTACCATTCCAACTAAGATAAATATTTATCAACAAGATCTTTGTAAGACTTCAAGATAGAACAACACCATTGAAAATGTCCTTTCACCAAGTTAACAATTAGAAGAGAATCACAAAAGATATTTAACCTTTTAATATTCATGGAAATAGCTATTTGGAGGCCCAAAATTAGGGCTTCATATTCAACGTTATTGTTAGTATAAGGAAAATCTAACTTGAATGACGGGCATAGGAGCACCTTGCAGTGTGAAAAACACTATTCCTACACCACCTCCTTGCTCACACTTCAAATCATCGAAGAACAAAGTCATATTAGAGTTGTTATCTAGCTCTTTGGGTTCAGGAAAATCTGATGAGGCAAAAATTGCATCATCAGGAAGCTCAATGGTGATGGGCCTACTATTTTTGAGAGGTGCCTTAGCTAGTTTATCAGCTATGACCTATCCCTTAATGGACTTTTGGCTAATGAATTCAAATCGAATTCTATCAATAGCATGATCCACTTTGCAGTATGTTTATTATGATACATCTTATTCATCATATACTACAAAGGATTTTGTTTTGATATGACATATGTTCTATGACTTAACATACAATGTTGCAATTTATTTATAGCGAACACTACTGCTAAACACAACTTTTTCATGTATGCATATCCTATATTGTAACTCACCAAGGTTAAAATAGTGTAATATATGGCCTTGGTGGACTAGAACTGGTGGTGTCACTAGGTATTGCTTAATCTCAACAAATGCTGCTTGACAGTCCTCATCCCAATTGAATGAGACCCCTTGTGTAGCATTTAATTCATGGGTTGATATTTCTAATAACTATGCAATAAATCACTTGATGGATGCTACTTTGCCCTGAAGGCTTATTAATTATTTGATATTCATGGTCAGACACATTTCTAAAATTACCTTTACCTTTACTAGATCAACTTCGATACCTTTATTTGAAACGATGAATCCTAAGAGCTTTCCTGAAGTAACAAGTATAATTTTGACTGGGTGAGATTGGGTGAGGATCTGGTAGGACCTGTGCTCCTTTTTTGGGTGTGGACTTTCATTACCACACATAGGGTATTTACGTAGCCTGGAAGTCACATCCAGGTTGTCGAGCTGTGAGCATACAGGTGAAAGACAATTTAAACTGAGAATATCATTCAATGCTTTTCAAACATGATAAGGAGTTCTTTACTGATACAACAAACTTGAAACAACATCAAACAGTCTAGGGCTCACTTTTAAAAATTAATATGAGATAAACACAATTGTATACCTTGTTTGTGTAATAACGAATAAATCTAGATGCTAGGTACACCATGGTGGAGACACGGGGTGATTGGCAAAGGCATAAGTTTGATGCCCATGACCAAGCCCCCATAGATTCACAACAACACATGTCAAATCCTTGCCTACATGCACTTCCTGAAAATCGTTCGGCAAGCATTAGAGAAGACAACTAAATAAGAGGGAAACTTACTGAGCATACCCCCAATAGAGAAGTTTATGTGCATTCTTCTAGGCACAGAATAGAGCAAGGATCCTCTTAGCATGAGGGTGTTCCACTCGAAAGCCATTACCAAGATCGCGTTGCATGTGCATCCATGGGATCGACCCAAGAGTATGTTATCTAGGGGTCCAAGTTGGTACCTCTACATCATAGTTCTGCAGGAGGATCTATGGATCCACCTTTGGAGTATAAACATGATCGATACTTGCCCATTCAGGGACATGTAGATAGATTCATCACTGAGCACAGGCCTGTACATACTCTTGCATGTAGTGAACCTCAAAATATCACTATTGATATAGCCAAGGTGGGATCCAATGGCACACCACCGCACGAGTGGTGGAGATCCAAATAGTTTGACAGCTTAGGTAGCATCCTTGAGCAACTAGGCTATAGCCTTCGGCTCCACCCATCCATTCTCTGAGTGAGCATAGTGGGGGTTCTATTAGGACTGCTATAGAACATGGAGAGACTTCTAAGCACCCTCATGTGATACATCCACCATCCACGCATGGTGGCACAAAGCACTAAGCTCAACAGGATGCCAATGCCATCTTTATAGACAAGGGTAAAAGCATCGCAAATCAGTTAGATGGGTACAAAACCCATAAGATAACTCGCAAAAAGCATGCATACCAGAGGCCTCTCACAGCCAATGACCTTCATAGATCACACAGACCAGTATCTGAGTAGTGACAATAGCTCCTCCAAAATAAATTGGAGGATGCTAGCCTAGAAATGCAGCACATTGAAGAAGAGAATCTTCAATCGTAGAGGCTCATCTGACAAATATTAGATGAGTAGTGCATGTGTGAGGAATGCATCCTTACCCAAAAGAAGCGTGTAGAGTAGGAAGATAGGTTAGCCAGGGCTAGTCTATATACTCATGTTGAGAATAGAGAGTGCATTCAAAGGAAGGATTTTTCACAAGCCAATGGAGTGTAGAGATGCTCATACTCATATTAGTGCCCTACCAAGAGAGCGACCACCACCATTCGAACATGAGAGGCAACATCAATATGAGGAATAAGAGGAAGAGGAAAACAATCAAGAGTATCCTGAAGATTCCCAAGTTGATGAGGAGGAAGAGCAACACCCTCCACCTTGGTAGAGGAAGAATGTGCCTCCAAGACCACCCCCACGATAGCTTAGGGAGGAGGACTTTCTATCCTCGGAGGCTTCTAAAGCCTTGGTAGCTAAAGTAAAAGAGATTGAGAGGCAAGGTGTGGTTGTTCAAAAGTTGACATTAAGAAAGATTCACAATGAGCCTTTGGACCCCTCAATACCTGCTCTTGCCTATCCTGAGCATTTTGTTATGCCCAGGTTAGACAAATTTAAAGGTGACGAAGATGCACAGGAGCATGTCATAGGATTTTTGGATACCTATTTCCAAATTGCAAGCAATAATACCTTACTTTTGCACACATTTGTCATGATCCTCTCAAGCCTAGCTTAGGAGTGGTTCAACTAGCAAAAGAGGCATAGCATTACCATTTTTGAGCAACTAGCCAATGCTTTCCTTGAACACTTTTATTTTGGCATCAAGAAATAGGCTAACCTTTTTTATTTGGTTGTGCTAGCTTAGTGTGATAATGATCCAATTGAACAGTACGAAAAGAGATGAAGGAGGTTAATGGAAAATTTGTCATTCCCTATGCTTGCTATGGAATTGACCTGAATGTTTACCAAGAGTTATGCCAAGCAAATCTCACTATTGTTGCAACTATAGCAGTATTCAACATTCAAGGAGGCTTTGGCACAAGCTAAGGTAATTAAGGACATCAAGTTGCAAGAAGGCAACTTGAAGCTTAAAAATAGGAATGAGGGGCCCAAGAAGAGCTCCACAAAACATAAGGGCAAGCAGGCCCATGTCAACCAAGTGGTTTTGAACCTCCAGAGAGGATAAAGGGTAGCAAAAGTAGAATTACCAGGCCCAACCTCCTCCTACGTAGTATGAAAAGTGTAATAATAACTATAAGGGAAAGAACAAAGAGAAACACCCACCTCGCTAATTCATACCTTTGACAGAATTGCTGATTTTGATATTCCACAAATTGTACGAGGCCAAGGTAATCAGATTGCCTAAAATTAATATTGTCGATCCAAATTAACCCAAGTCAAAGGGATACCAAGATGATTTGTGTTGCATCTTTCATCGAGTGAAGGGTCATGACATCAAAGTATGTTGGTCCTTCAAGCATATTGTGAAAAATATGATAGAAAAAGGTGAGCTTGTAGTACCAAGTAATCCACTAACACCCAACAACCATAACATGGGGATTTACAAAAATCCACTTCCAAACCATGAGGCACCACGCAACAATGTTGGTCATGTCAACCAAGTGCACATCGAACCACCTACCCAAGGGTTCATGGGTATGGTTAATATTATTACAATGCATGGGAGATATGAGAAGCTGAATCAACCATGTGCTCCCATAAGAATACAAGCTACACTGAATCAACAGCCAGCATAGAATATTCTAGGCCCACCAAAGATACCGATGGTGACCATACGGAGCAGGCTAGTCCAAAACCTACAGACAGCTCTTGGGAAGCTGTCTATATATGAACTGATACAGCAGTACCCTAGGCACAAGGAGAATTTAATGGACAATTTGAGATCTAACAAAGTGCAATCCTAGGATGCTCAAGCATTCACAAATTCCATGGGACATGTACAGCAGTGCCAGGAAATGATGATCCAATTTTATGATTACGAAATCAATATGGTTCCCACCGATATAGCTAACCCACCATTGCATATTATTACATGTATCAACCATGTGCCATTCAAAAGGGTCTTGATCAACATTGGTTTTTCGATCAACATCATAATGACCAAGGCATTGAGTCCCTTGAAGCTGCCTAAATCACACATTGTACCAATTGCCTTCACATTGAGAGCGTTTAACGATGCGTTATGTTCAATGGTTGGCATGATTGTCCTACCTATTTAGGTAGGTCTAAAGACCATCCATGTGATGTGTCATGTCATAGAAGGTGTCATGCAGTATAACATACTGCTGGGAAGACCTTAGATTTGGGAGATGTGTTGTGTTCCCTTGATATTAGATCAATGCATAAAGTACATTTATGAAGGACAGGTTCATATGGTGTCGTCAGATGGAGAACCATTTAAATTTGTGAACATGGCTGATATACCAGGGAGTTTCATACTCCCAAAAATGCACTTGGACGTCTGACCAGCATCACCATTTAAGTGTCTAGATGAAAAACAAAGAGTATGTGCTCAACCATCGATATCTGTGTCACACAGATCTGAGCACACCACTGCTACTTCATTGAAACTGACTACATCAGTGATGCTTCGAGACAATAGGAATTTAAAGGCAAAAATGGGTAAAAAATAGAAGAGACATATGCCCAAACCAATCATCGAGGAGGCTCCCATACCTATGGAAGTTGAGGAAGCCCAAGATATAACCGAGGAGGTACCTCATCCTGCCTTGCCTACATCGTCAGCAGGGTCATACGCACCGTGGGTGACTATACATCTCACCAACATAGGTTTAGGTAAGTATATTATGTAGAATGTAACCTTTGAACCTATTTTAGATACTGCACAAGAGATGGGTCGACCGCATGCCCATAAATTTTTGGTAAGATCGGTGCTACCATTGGGAGAGCCACCCAATCAGACTAACTTCATTTACATTGGGTTGGATCATCTTCCAGTGTGAACACCTATGGATGAAGATGGTGATAAACCTTTCACAGTAAATTTTCATTATTTATCTAACCTAGAGTACTCCATACATATTTTCAAGTTATATCACTGGCATGGGTACAGACTTGGCCTATTTGAACAAGGATATAGGACTCTACTCGAGCTACGTTATCATCTAGCAACTGATAGGTTTAGCTTGGGATTATAGATACAAGCACAAGATGACTTGCTCATAGAATCCTTAGATTTCTTATACCTTAGTCTGGGGGATGACGTGGACTTTAACCCATATCATCCTGACCCATCCAAATTTTGGAGGACTCACCCAATGGTATTTATTGTCACCACCGATCCACTTGAAGAAGATCATGAAGGACTCTTAGAGTGTACTGATACAGAGTGGAATCCCAAAGACAACCTGGGTCATCAAATCCATAATGCAACCAATGACAAAGGTTTGCATGGAAATAACCCCATAGTTTTAGGTGATCTCAAGTCAGGAGATCTATACATTGATGATAGAGAGGAGTCCACCTCCAAGATGAGTGGACCAAGTTATGATGCTGATAGTGAATCCTCAAACAACAACCAATCTTAGGATGAAGCTGGGGGGCTATCTAAAGCCTTTATATGTGCATCACCTACTACCTGTAGAGTCAATACATGCTACCGAAGAGACTCTTTCCAACATTGATCATTTTTGGGAAGAGGTAGAGCTAAATTTCTGGGCAATGTCACATTTATGGTATAATTATCTAGTTTTTTTGGATAGTTATGATAACAATCAAGAAGTAAGATTCATGGGGCCACACTTGCCAAAGTGCCCCATAGGAGTAGGAGCAAATGATGGATTCTAGTTGTCTAAAAATGATGAGGAAGATAAGTTAGAGAGGGCCTACCTTGGTCCTCATTTTCTGAGAGCGATACGACTAAACCTGGATCCAATTTATTGGTTTGTTAATCCCCCTCTACTGACCTACATGGAGCTCCTTGAGCCAAATGATCCTATTTTACAATCGGTGCATAGGAAGGATCTAGTTGTCCATACTTCATATAGAGAAGACCCATTTGTGCCCGTGTTGTTAGAGCTAGATATTAGGTATAAGGACTATATTTATTATGTAAAAGTTTGTCTGTGTGGTTCTGGAGACTAATACCATTCCATCAATATAGTCTCCTTTTATTTGACCACTCCACTCCGCAATATAGCACCATCCAAACTATTGCATCTCATTGTAGATGCTATCGACTAGGATCATGTTGACTCGCCTATAGAGCTTAAATATTTCTTCCCTAATGAAGAAATGTTGCAACCATTCCATTTTGCACCAGGTTATTCTTACGATGTGTATCATGTTGAGGATGCTTCCAACATGGAACCTATGAACCCAATGAATGACATCCATTTGATTCCTATGCCTCATCATCTTGAGGAGGGATTGCATATGTCAGTAGAGGAAACCTTTGAGGTGGATATCAGTAACAATCCCACCAATTCAAGGAAGGTTAAATTTGGAGAGAGTCTCACTCTAGATGAGCGGGCCACCCTCATCCATCTGCTGAAATAGAGACGAAATCTATTTTCTTGGACATATAAATATATGCCAGGTCTAGACCCAAAATTGGTTACTCATAACCTTTTGCTAGATCTGACGAAGAAGTCGATCAAGCAAAAACTTAGAAAGATGCATCTAATAATAGCCTTAATAGTGAAATATGAGCTACAAAAGTTGTTGGACGTAGAATTTGTATTCTCCATTAACTATCTAGAATGGGTGTCCAATATGGTACCCGTAGGAAAACCTAATGGAAGAATTTGTAGTTGTATGGATTTTAGAGACCTCAATAAGGCAACACCCAAAGATTCATTTATGTTGCCTAATATCGATGCTCTTATACACGCAACTACAGGTCACGAAATGCTCTCCTTAATGGATAATTTTTTTGGTTATAATCAAATTTAGATTAAACCCAAAGACTAGCATAAAAAAATGTTTATAACTCCATGGGGAACATTTTCCTATAAATTTATGTCATTTGGCCTCAAAATTTTGGTGCAACATATCAGCGGGCCATGACATACATTTTTCATGACTATATGCATAAGATTCTAGAAGATTACATGGATGACTTGTTGGCCAAGTCATTGCTATGTGTTGAGCATGCGGAGGTCTTAAGGAAGGTCTTCGATCGCCTAATAGAATATAATGTTAGGTTGAATCCTAAGAAGTGTGTATTTGGCGTAACTTCTGGTAAGCTATTAGGATTCATCGTTTCAAAGTGAGGCATCGAGGTTGACACAGTGAAGGTCAAGGCTATATTAGAGATGTGTCCTCCCTCCAATATTAAATAGTTAAGGAGCCTTCAGGGCAAAGTAGTATCGATAAAATGATTCATCGCTTAGTTATCAGATAAATGTTGACCCTTGAATCGACTGCTACACAAGGGGGTCCCATTCAATTGGGATGAGTACTATCAAGTAGCTTTCATAGAAATAAAGCAATACCTGGTGATGCTACCAGTGCTAGCTCCACCAAGTCCAGATGTGCATTTTTTGTTATATATCAACGATTGAATTTGCATTAGGGACCATGTTAGCCCAAAATAATGTGCAAGGCAAGTAAAAAGCCATATATTACATTAGTCGAAACTTGGTGAGTTACGAGCTAGGGTAATGTGGAGAAACTATGTTTAGCAGTAGTGTTCACTACCAAGAAATTGTAGCACTATATGCTAAGTCATACGACATTTGTTATATCAAAACAAAACCCTTTGTAGTACATGATGAGTAAGACGTATCATAATATGTGTACTGCAAAGTGGATCATGCTACTGATAAAATTTGATCTAGAATTCATAAGCTAGAAGTCCATTAAGGGACAAGTCATAGCTTATCAATTAGCTAAGGCACCACTATCAAATAGTAGACCTATGACCATAGAGATTTTGGATGATGCAGTCTTCGTCGTATCAGAAGCTCCTAAACCTAAAGAACTAGAGAAGAATGCTGATATGACTTTGTTATTTTATGGTTCAAAGTGCGAGCAAGGAGGTGGTGCAAGAATAGTGTTTTTCAGGCCACAAGGATCTCTAATACCCTTGTCATTTAAATTAGATTTTCCTTGCACCAACAACAATGTTGAGTATGAAGCCCTACTACTAGGCCTCCACACAGTCATCACCATGAATATTAAAATATTAAACATCTTTGGTGACTCCTTGCCCATAGTAAATCAAAGGGGCTCTTTCAGTGTCGATATCCCATACTAAAATCCTATAAAGATCTTGTGATTACATATTTAGCTAAATTGGAATGGTATGACATTGAGGCAATCCCTCGTTCATCAAATAGGTTTGCAGATACCATGGCATCTTTGGGATCCTTAATCCCTTAGAATATATTTGTTTATTTCACTACCATTCATGTTAAAAAACTCTTGCATCCTACCATAGAGCAAGAAGCCTTTGATAATAAAATATCAGTCAACATGATTAGTGTAGAACCAAAAGCTAAATGGTTCTGCAAAGCTGAAGACTTTTTGAAGAAGGCACCCTGGGGGTCATTAACCTCTCAGAGTCCGACGGGGAGTGGTACTACCATTCACCATAGGGTTTTTTTCCCAGTCTGCATTTGCAAAAGTAAATATGTAGGGGGAGCAAGTCGTCTTAGCAGTCGAAGTTGAGGCTTATCAAAATTAGATGTCACAAATTCAAGACTTCCTGAAACTTAGTATAATCTCAGAGGGATTGTCGTGTGTCACAAAATGCACATTTAAACAAAAAGTTACTAAATATTTCTTAATAGGAGACATCTTGTACCACCAAGGTTACGATGGAGTTCTCCTTCGTTGTCTAGAGCCCTAAGAGTCATTTTGGGCAATTTCACAAGCTAATGATGGTACATGCGATGGCCATTTTAGCGACATGGCCATCATCAAGTGCATCCTTCGAATGGGCTACTATTGGCCCACTATGGAGAAGGATTGTAATGTTTATGTCAATAAATGCATCAAATGTCAGCATCATGCTAATATTACGTACTTGCCATCGTAGGCCTTATAGCCCATCCAAGTGGCTTGGCCATTTTCTCAGTGGGGATTAGATCTTATAGGCAAGATCTCTCCTCCATCACCGGGTCAACATACATTTATAATCATAGCTACTGAGTATTTTACAAAGTGGGTGGAAGTAATATCCTTAACAATGACCACTGGATCTCATATAGTAGAGTTTATACTAGAGCATATCATAAGTTATTTTGGGATTCCATCCAAAATAATATTAGATAATGGAATGTCATTCAAAAATAAAACTGTGAGAGCTTTGACATATAAATATAGAATCAAACGCAATTTTGCAACTCCATACTATCCGAAAACAAATGGGTAGGCTGAAGCTTCAAATAAGATAGTGGTGGCCATATTGAAAAAGGCGGTCCAAGAAAACCACAAATACTAGCATATCTAGCTGCCCCTTGTATTATGGGCTTACAGGACTAGGATTTGGATGCCCACTGGGGCAACGCCATTCTCACTAGTATATGGCACTGATTCCATTATACCCTTGGAATTAGAAATTCCAATGTTGCGCATCGCATTGAAAGAGTTCATCAATGACGACATCGCACGACAAGCTTGACTGGATCAACTAACACTGCTTGATGAACATCGCGTGAATGCCCTATAACATCTTCACGTTTATCAGGAGTGACTAAAATGATCTTACAATATCAAATTCCACCAGAGAGACTTTGAAGTTGGGGATCTTGTCTTGAAAGAGAACCAACAAAACTCTAATTTACTACCAGATATGCAAGACAAATTCGTGGCTAATTGGCTAGGACCTTATATTATATCTAAAAATATTGGTCTAGGTACCTATCGCCTAACGTCGCTAGGGGGTTTTGAAGAGCCTAAACCTCTCAAAATTATCCATCTTAAGGCATTTTATTCTTGAGAGTGTAGCAAAATCTCCAAGGGTTCCTGAAACCGCTTGGTCGGTCAAAGGCTCAAGGGTTGTCACACCGCAACAACCCCCCACACCCCATAAAAGGCACCAAGAGTTTCTGAAAAACTACTTGGTCAACCCAAAAGCTCCAAGGGTTCCTGAAACCTCTTGGTCATGTCAGTAAAAGGCTCCGAGAGTTTGCTTAAAACTGCTCGATCAATCCCAAAGGCTCTAAGGGTTTTCTAAACACCGCTCAATCATCCTAAAAGGCTCCAAGCTCATCTATGAGTAGTTTTGTCAATCAAAAGGCACCAAGAGTTTTTGAAAAACTTCTTGATCAATCCAAAATCTCCAAGGATTCTTAAAAATTTCTTGGTCATCCCAGAACACCCCAAAGGTGCTCATAATCCCTTTGGTCAATCCTAAAAGCTCCAAGAATTCTTAAAAAATTCTTGGTCATCCTAAAATGCCCCAAAGGTGCTCCTAATCCCTTTGGTCATCCTAAAATCTCCAAGGTTTCCTAATAATCGCTTGGTCAATTTAAAGGCTCCAAAGGCATGTACTCATCGTTTGGTCAGATATGAGGCTCAAAAACTCATAAAAATTATTAAATAAATAAAATCCAAAAAAATTGGTAAAGCATAAAATCCAAAAACATTTGCATTTGAATTTTGCATTTTCATTCACACATGCATTCATTTCATTGCATTGCAAATAGGCATTCATCATTCATTGCATTCCGTAATAGAAGGCATTGTGTTTATCAGTCTTACAAACGACACCATGTTTGTGTTTTAATCATGCGCCTCTGCATTTATCATAATTCATCAGTCATGTGAGTAAATGTGTTTTTCAACACAACCCATAATGTTGCTATGAGAGATATAATCAAGTTTTTTGGTCACCCAATCATACCTAGAGGTCTTATCAAGAGTTGATAGAAAACTTGCTTTGTTTTTGTAGCTATGTTCCGGTTAGTATAGCCCTTAGCATATCATAATCCTATCACTAATCAAAAAATTAAACAATCCTAATAAGGACTAGGGGAATATGAAAGCCACAAAGAAGGAATGAGTATCCTGAAGCAAAAAGAGTTATTCTTGCTTATCCCTCTATGCGAACAATATGGGAAATATTGGCAATTGGAAAAAGGACAAGTGTATTTCCTAGTTAGAATCCCTTGCTTACGATAAAATGAGCAATATCCCAAAGTGATATCCCACATAAATCCCCAATATTGATGCCCTATATTGATATCATAGATCGACATCCCATATTGATATCCTATATTGATATCATAGATCGATACACTCAATCGATATTACAGAAATAGTTCCCCCCAAAGTAAAATCCCCCAAAGGAAATTTTTTGAAGAAAATTATCAAATGTAAATTCTAGAAAGTGAATATCAAATGAAGATCATAAATCAAAGCTCAAGTAGACATCAAATGAAGATCAAAAATCAAAATTCACATCAAGATCAAATGAAGATCATAAAGCAAGTTCCAATGAAGATTCAAAGGAAGTCAAAGTCAAAGTGTAATCGACTCCCTTGCTTCACTACATATGAGCAAGTATCCTGAAAAATAAAATAAAATGAGAGGGAGTAAACTTGAATCCCTGGAATTGCCAACACTACTATACCTTACGCATGATGATATGTCTAACACATTAGCACCTCGCTTATGAACAAGACCAATGTTTGAATGTGGAATAGATAGCTTCAGGTGTCCTGTATCACCTAGTGGCTTAGTTCAACTAAAATCTAAACCTACTATATGATAAACACTTGTAGATCCCCTATCTTAGCAATGGGCTAAAATAATCCTGCCTGACATCGGGGTATGCTTGTGCCTTATCTTAAAAGTATTCATGTGCACACATAGGGACAATGAACAGTTATGGCCTATCCTAGCGAAAGCCTTACATTTTAGAATTCTAGTATGGTTAGTATACAACTTTTGATAAGTCAATTAGGGTATTTGAGTCTCATGGAAAATCTCAAAAATCTATCTAATAGTAACAAATGTCAAATATCACAAACCATCAAAGGTGAAAGTCATTGCAAATTATCAAATTGCAAAGTATCCAATAAGCGATACATCATTACATAAAGCACAACCAAGATATAGGATAGATACCGGATGGATATCAAAAATGATATTTAGACGACCACTGACTATATTGTGCATATCATTCAAAGTGCAAAAATAAAATAGAGTGACATATTATATCATTCGCATCATAACATCGCATATCATTGCATTTCATATATGGGTGATTAATTGATCAAATTCTTATTATGAGGATTTCCAATTATATTCATGATTTTTACATATTTTGTGATGTCGTCCATTAGATTTTTAAACACATATTGCATTCATTCCTTATGTTTTAAGTTATTAAAGCATACATGTTCATTTACATTATATTACCATCGTGTAAATAAAGCATTACATATATTGTACCAGCATAGCGTGACATCATCACAAAGTAATGCATACAATAAAGCAATATCAAATATGCATTAAATAGAAAGCATCACATCCATATGCATCAATCATAAATAGAACATCTAAACATCTAGATCACGGCATATCATCATCATAAATAAATTATCTATCTAGTGCATGTCCTTCATACATCACATCATCTAGCATAAAATTAACATAAGCATTGCATCCATGTGCATCACATAAAGTACACAAATAAATGAGTACACATAATGAGCCAAGATGATCAAATCTCATATATATATGTGTGTGTGTGTGTGTGTGTCTAAAATGTGTACATAAAGTTTATCAAAAATATCTGTAGGCTACATCCGTGTGGGTCCTTGACCTTACACACAAAAATAGTACATCAAAATAGCAACCCATGTGTATGCTATGGAGGGTCTACACCCCTTTCCAGAGAGTCATCGGTATCACCTTTGTCATCCCTATGCCTCCCGTGTGATCTAGCATCATCTGTACTAGAGGACTTGTGTGTCCTCTTAGTACTGTGAGTCCTGTGACTCAAGCTCATGGATGACTGCCCTGTAGTCCTAGATCTGGTCTGCAGGGACCTTGAAGTATGTGGATCCTCTAAAACATGCCCACCTATCAGTCTAATATATCCCTTTAGTTGAGAGATGTGAGCTACCCTCGCATCACCTAAATAATTCTCCTCCTGTATGAGGGAAGTAAGCCACCTAATATCGATGATAGGATCATGACCTCCTGGTAGTCTGAGTGCTGATGCTGAAGGTGGTGGTATGACAGTAGAAGAAGATGATGCATTACCTCTATGAGCCTGATACTGAGCTAAGTCCCTCTTTGCTATAGCCATCGCTTGTCATACCTCTGCTAGCTCAATTTCTCTAGTCAGCTCCTGAACTCACCCCTCTGCTATTGTAGCACACTCTATCATAGTTATGGCTTACTCTTAAGCCTCCTAAATCTACCTCTCCCTATTAGATAATTTCACCTCTAAAATGGTGATAGATGTATCCTGCTGTAATTGCTGAGATTGTAACCTCCCAACCTAGATCTACAAATTTGCTACTTGGTCTAGAAGTTGCCCTACCTCACTTTCTGGAGGTACCTCACCCTCATCTAGGCCCTCATCCATGGCCTCCACTGGTGGTGTATCCTCTGCATCCCATTTGCCCTTAGTCCATGGATGCACATTGTGCCCCTATGGGTCAGTGTCTACTACCTCATCAACCTGACTGAGAGGCCTAGATATCTGCCATTGAAATAGGGACCACCAAGTATCATACATTGGGGTGGTCCTATCAACAGCAACTCTAGACTCCTAGAAATAATCTGCAGCATTGCCCAGAGTTGTAGGCAAAACCTACTATAGATATATCTCTAGAACTAGCTACCTATAGATAATAGGTAGCTCTAGAATATCCTGTACCATGTTGAACTATCATTGGACCTACGAGTAGAACTGGTACTCATGGATCTCAGCCTTACATCTGAGTAACCATCTATCTCATCAAGCCTTGTACAGCTTCTTGTCAGCCTTTGTCCATGCAGGGCAATTCATGTATGGACACCACTCAATATCCCCAAGGCTTAATGCTGCAAACCAATTGATGTAATAATCAATATCCCCTATGTGGTACCTACTTTGGAATCCCTCCTCAAAGGGCCATCATGTGACGTAGCACTGGAGATCATCGTCAATAGAAGTAATAACTAGGGGTAACTCCATAGGTCATTCGATTCGAATGTGCTGCCAACCCCAGATCTACAGGAGTAGACTACAACTGATGCCTACTCGGCTCCTGCTAGTAATCTAAAATAGCTCCCAATAGAGCTAGCATAGTAATGTGCTCCCCTAGGCTAGGAGTAGTGGCTTAGTTATAGAGCTTCGAATGACCCTCTTAACATAGGATAGAATGTTCCAAGGGATCCTCATGATCGAGGAGTCTAGAAGGTCAATCTGAATGATTAGGTGCATGAAAACCGCCTCTCATATGGAGAAGAGCTACTCCCTATACTAGTAGCCAATATGAACTCCTCCATGATTGATCTTCCCCTGGGCATCCAGGCTCCGATCATCGAAGATCTCATCAAAAATAGCTCCCCTGCTTCGAAATGTAGAGGAAGTGATGGCCTCACCATCAATGGAGATCCTAAAGATCCTATAGATATCCTCAAGTGTAATGGTCATTTCACTTGTTGGTACGTGAAATTTGTTGGTCTAGGCATTCCAGCTCTAGGCCAATGCAGTCATGTAAGCTTGATCTACCCTGATAGTGGGTAGATCCAAAACATAGCCAAATCCTACGACCCTAATCCACTCCCTCTCCCCTTCAAACAAGAGTGGGCAGAGAGTATTAAGGAGCTCTAGCTCCCTAGCTCTAGAGGTCAGTCTCTGCAAAGAGATATAGTATAAGTAAAAATCTAACTAAAGGCTAATTAAACAGCTAAAAATGACCTAAAAAGAGATAGATCAAGCAAAAAATAGCTAACAATGCAAAATTATGCTAAGAATGATAAAAAATTTTAAAAATACATCTCATAGGTGCAATAAAATGGCATTAACTGCCAAGAAAATCACAAAAAAATTGAAAATTTTGAAAAAAAATCATAAAAAAGGGAACCGTAGGTCAAACCAGCAGTTTGTCCAATGGTCAATTTTTTTTTTCGGTGTAATTCAAACCTAACCGCATTTGATACCTATGGTTCCCAATCGGTCAAAGGGGAACTATAGCTGGCAGATGTGGTCTAGGAAAATGACCCTTCCTGGGTCTTTTCCTAGATGATAAAACAAAAAAATAAATAAATAATTAATCTAAGCTAGCCTAACCTAGGGTGTGGTTCATTGCCAAAAATTTAGTGTGATTAATTAACCAATTAATTAATTTTGTTCATTTTGTTGGTAATGAATATGAGGACTTGGTTTTTAATTACCTTGCCCACAATGAGGCCTTAGATGGAAGAAGGTTGTCCATGGTCTACCATTCTGATGTGTGAAATGTAATAGGATTTTAGTTGCATCAAGCTTAAACTCTCACACCTCTCAGAGATCTTCAAATTGCAGTCATTATCAAGGAATAATGAGGAATTTTGAAAATGATAAATTTTTAAACCTTTTCCTATTTCTGTTGGATCGTAGCTGACACCCGTGGTCCTAGGATTAGGGTTTCCAACCCGTAGGTCAGACCTATGATTCCTAAATTTTGAATATTCCAACTGCAGACTGCACCTAGGTTTGCAAATGGTATCAAAAATAGCAAAATACCACCATGGGAGGGTCTTAAATGATAAATTAATGTCTCCTAATGGATCAAATTTCAATAAAAGCAACCAATTTTTAAATTTGGTGATTTTCAAGCACCATGATCATTAAAAATTCAAAACATTTTAAAAAATCAAATAATCAAAAGCCAAATACACCTCGTGTTCAGTTATTTATTCTATACTCTTGGCGGTTGCAACGACTTGCGCTCCATGCAATCCGACGAGATGAGTAAATAGCCATAAGTACATTTGGGGTAAAATTGTCATAGTTTATTTGATATGCTTCTTTTCAATCTCGAAGAAGGCCTTTGAGGTTGGACTGCTCCATGAGAACGAGGCATTTCATGTCATTTCTTCTATGACATATTTTTCAGCAAATCATCGACAAAATTGATTCAACATAAAACTAATTGGATTTGTATCATTTTTGTTTCCTAATACGACTATTGTAGCTCAACTGCTCCATGGGATATAAATGTACAAAATATTATTAATAGTTGGAATCATAAGTTGAACTAGGCATAGCCAAGTAATTAAGTGCTTAATTCTAAGTTTGGACAGATCATTCATTGTGGTCAAGTGACCTCGTCCCTTCATGCTTCATACATTGTCATTACCCTCATCGACTCATCGCTTGAGTGGGTAGTCATAATATCAAATCATAATCAAAGTCAATAGAAGATCCCTAAAATCGTAGATCCCTTGATCTTATCAAAATTACGTTCATCCTTGCAAATCATTGTCAACAACTATCATAAGCTTACCCCTTTGCTTGGGGTAAATAGCAAATATGATAATTTATTTGTAACTCTTATTATTTCGGTTATATAGGAATAACTCCTATTGTAGTGCCAAAAGCTACTCGAATGTCTGATGACGAGTGCAAACTCTTTCAAATTTAAAACTTTCACCCATTCCAGGATGCATGTCCTTTTGCTGGACCTGATGTATCTAATGTTGATCCGACTAATGATCATCATAGAACCTTTGGAATCATTTTAGATGGTGTATTTTTGCTCACATTTTGTTCAATATCACAATGCATCTCAAAAGGGGCATCTGTAGACACCTAAAACGCGTCATGTCGATGGCGACTACTCATATGGACATGCTACAAGACCATATGGAAGATCTTGGATAGACTCCAAGATAGAGTAGTGGTTATAACCACTTAATTTGGGCTCCTTGGCCTATTTAGTCTGAACCATAGCTGAGACCTATTGTCTAAATATTGAACCATGTATGAGACCTACGGTTTATAGTCTAGACCACAGTTGTCACCTACGGTCTTAATTGAAGTTCAGTTGGCCTTCATCCGAGCCAAATCGGTTTAAACGACCATTTAATCTAGAAGAAGATCAGTTAAAGGATGGAATCTTCCAATCCAACTATCCTAACCACCCCTTCTTGTTCTTGGCTTCTCCATGAAGCCACCCCTAGCCCTTGGGTAGTCCTATAAGTACCCCTCAAAAATAGGGCAAAAGTATCAAGCAAGCATTGGAGATTAGAGCAGCGAAGCCCTATCAAATTGTGAACTCACTTGAGTACACTAAGAGAGATATTTGTTGCTATCACTTTGCCAACTCAAGCATCATGTCAAATTGTGCCATGGATGCCCTAAGGAGCTAGAATGCCAAGAAACACTAATTTGGGCAAACGAAGGCCCTATGGAGTAATTCAACCGCAAAATCTATCAGAGGACACTGAGGTGACCCTTGATCATCAATTGGACAAGGAATATCAATCCCATACCCCTGATTTGGAGAGAAAAACTACTTGGTTTCACACTGTGGCTTTCAATCATGGTTTACAGTGTAGAAAGCTCATCAAAGCTACGATTTGCAACAGGTGATAGATCTCCTTATTGTTTCTTTTATAGTATGCTTAGTTAGGTTAGGTTAGTCAGTTCAGTGGATTAATTCATGTTTAGAGATAACCTGACTAGTATATTTAGGATTTAATTAATATTTTTTTCATCATAGCAAGTAGGACATTAATGGCTTATTTTCATGCTAACATGTTTAATTTCATGCAATTGATCCATTAGATAGATAGTTGTACTTCCTAATTTCATGTTTCTAACAATCTTTATGAATATTTCACCAGTTTAATATGTTTTATCCATCTTCTTGATTTCATAGTTGTTATGATATATTTACGTGTATTTTCCTCAAAGGGCCTCATCATGAGAGGCTACCTATTTGTATAATGCTTTTGTGTTGTTTCTTGACCGTAGGAAAGCAGGTTCGAAGGAGACTCAATCATTCAATTCCTTCCTCAACACGAAGAAGAGGGCTATCTCCACCCTAGAGTAGTTTGTGACTATTTGGAACAACATTAATAGTGTTCCTACCCCGTTGGGGCTTTGGAATTGTATCAATTGTATCAACATTTGGGTGACCCTAAGAGGGGCATGATTGTAACTAAGATCCATTTTCAATATTAATAAAAGAAACATCCATTTCAGTGTTATATGCAATCTTGTTTGTCATTTTATGCTTTTATGTTGGTTTCGATTGATGCATGAGATAGGTGCACATTTTTTGGGATAGGTCATGCACAAAAGTGAAATGCTAATGTATCAGACATATCATCATGCGTAAGGTATGATAGTACTGATAATTTTAGGGATTCAAGCTCGCCCCCTTATTTTCTTTAATTTTTTGAGATACTTGCTCATGTAAAGTGATAAGAATCACTGTTTATTTTGTACTTTTTTTTAGTGATAAAAACCATTATTTATTTTGTACTTTTATTTTTCTTTTTCATATATATATCTCTTTTTTTCTTTGAGCAAGGGATTTGATACTGATAGGATTTCACTTTGAATTTGATCTTGATTTGATTTGATTTCTGAGGATTTAACTTTGGAATTTCACTTGGGGAATTCATTCTGGGATTTTGCTCCTTTATTTGTAAGCAAGGGATTTATTTGGGTAGGGGGCAAGCTTGTCCTTTTGCCAACTATCAACATTTCCTAAATCGTCTGCATAGGGGGATAAGCAAGAATAAACTTTTCACATCAAGATACCTAGTCCCGCTTTGTAGCGTTTATCTTCCCCTAGTCCTTATTAGGATTGTTTAGATTTTTTATTAGTGATAGTATTCTAATATGCTAAGGTCTATACAAACTAGACCTCATCTAGAAAAGCAAAGCAGGATTTCTACCAAAATACTGAGAAGACCACTAAGTATGGTTGAATGACCAGAAAACCTTAGTATAATCTTCATAACAACAAGAAGGGTTGTGTGGAAAAACATAATTACTCACAAGGGTGATAAATGTATGATAAAGATAATGTGTATATGCATGATTGAAACACAAATGTGATGTCATTTGTAAGATTGTAAACACAATTTATTCTAATGCAAGAATGACAGTGAATATGCCTAAATGCAATGCAACATGAAATACATGCAGTAATTAGAATGCGATGATGCAAATGAAATGTAATGCAATGTTTTTGAATTTTGATACTTTCCCAATTATTTTGGATTTTATTACTTTTTAATTTGACCAAAGGGCTTATAAATGTCTTTGAAGCCTTTTACTAGATGACCAAAGGGCTTATAGATGCCTTTTGGGCATTTTGATGGTTTTAGGCATAAAATGCTTTAAGGTGAAGTATGTTGAGAGATTCAGGCTCTTCAACTCCTTCCAATGATGTTAATCGATATGTCCCAGGTCCAATCTTCTCGAAGATGATATACAGATCTAACTAATTAGAAGCTATTTATCTCACATTTTCTATGGTATATTTGAGTTCTATTGGTTCTCTTTTAGCATAATATCACCAACCTCAAAGTCTTTTAGATGGAATTTGCCATTGTAAGCTTGTTTTATGTGCTCTTGATAAACGTAGAGATGCTCTAGAGCATTCACGCGATGATCATCAAGTAGCATCAATTGATCTATGTGAGCTTATCGTGTGGTGTCGTCATTAATGAACTCTTTCAATGTAATGCGCAACATTGGAATTTCCAACTCTAAGGGCATAATGGCCTAAGCACCATATACTAGTGAAAACGGAGTTTCCCTAGTGGGTGTCCGAATACTAGTCCTATAAGCCTATAATGCAAGGGGTAGATGGATGTGCCAATATTTGTGGTGTTCTTGTACCATCCTTTTCAATATGGAAATCACTATCTTGTTTGAAGCTTCATCTTACTCATTTACCTATGGATAATATGGAGTCATAAAAATGTGTTTGATCTTATACTTAAATGTCAAAGCTCTCATAGTTTTGTTTTTGAATGATGTTCCATTATCCAAAATTATCTTGGATGCTATCCCAAAATGACTTATGATATTGGTGAGTATGAACTCAGCAATACGTGCTCAAGTTGTCATTGTTAACAGGATTTCTTCCACCCACTTATTAAAGTACTCAGTAGCTATAATAATAAATGTATGATGGTCCGATGATGGAGGAGAGATCTTACCGATGGGATCCAAACCCCACTAAGAAAATGGCCAAGCCTCTTGAATGGGTTGTAATTCTTGTGATGGCAGGTGTGCAAGATTAGCATGATGATGGTATTTAATGCATTTCCTGACATACACATTGCAATACTTCTCCATAGTGGGACAAGTATAACCCATGCGAAGGATGCACTTGATGATATCCATATCATTGAAATGTCCACTACACGTACCATCATGAGCTTACAAAATTGTCCAAGATGATTTTTGGGGCTCAAGACAATGAAGAAATCCATCGTAGCTTCGATGATACAAAATATCTCCTAACAAGATATACTTTATCACTTTTTGCTTAAATGTGTGCTTCATGACAATGACAATCCCTAAGGGATTACACCAAACTTAAGGAAGTTGTATATTTGTGACATCCATTTATGATAGCTCTCAGTCTCAATTGATAAGATATCATGTTCCCCCTATGGTTCAACATTCATAAATGCAAACTCAAAAATAAGCTTATGATGAATGGTAGTACCACTCCCCGTAGGATCCTATGAGATCAAAGACCCCTAGGACGCTCTCTTGAGAAAATCTCTAGCTCTGTAGAACCATTCATTATTTGGTTCTATATGGATCATGTTGATTGACTCTTTGTTATCCAAAGCTTCACGTTGCACAATAGAGTGTGACAACATTTTGATGTGGATGGTAGTAAAATTAGCATATGGATTCTTAGGTATTAAGCATCCCAAATATGCCATTGTGTCTGCAAATTTGTTTGATGAATGAGGGATTGCCTTAATGTGGTACCATTCCAACTGAGCTAAATATTTATCAACAATATCTTTGTAAGACTTCAAGATAGGAAAAAAACATTGAAAAAGTCCTTTCACCTGGTTAAAAATGATAAGAGAATCACCAAAGATATTTAACCTTTTAATCTTCATGGCAATAGCTATTTGGAGGCCCAAAATTAGGGCTTCGTATTCAGTGTTATTGTTAGTGCAATAAAAATATAACTTGAACTACAAGGGCCTAGGAGCACCTTACAGTGTGAACAAAACTATTCCTACACCACCTCCTTGCTCACATTTCAAATCATCAAATAACAAATTCATATTAGCTTGGTTATCTAGCTCTTCGGATTTAGGCGCTTCTGATAAGGCAAAAACTGCATCATCAGGAAGCTCAATGGTGATGGGCCCACTATTTTTGAGAGGTGCCTTAGCCATTTGATCAGCTATGACCTATCCCTTAATGGTATTTTGGATAATGAATTCCAAATCAAATTCTACCAATAGCATGATCCACTTTGCAGTACGTGTATTATGATATGTCTTACTCATCATATACTACAAAGGATTTTGTTTTGATATGACATATATTGTATGACTTAACATATAGTGTTACAATTTCTTTGTAGCAAACACTACTACTAAACACAACTTTTCCATGTATGCATATCCTATCTTGTAACTCACCAAGGTTCGGCTAATGTAATATATGGCCTGCTCTTTGTTTTGCACATTATTTTGGGCTAACATGGTCCCTAATGCAAAGTCAATTGTCGATATATATAGCATAAAAATTTCTTCTAGTCTTGATGGATCTAGAACTGGTGGCGTCGATAGGTATTGCTTAATCTTAGCAAAGGTTGCTTCACAGTCCTTATCCCAATTGAATGAGACCCCCTTGTGTAGCAGTCGATTCATGGGTTGAAATTTATCTGATAACTATGCAATAAATTACTTGATGGATGTTACATTTCCCTAAAGGCTTCTTAATTTCTTGATATTCATGGTTGGACGCATTACTAAAATTACCTTTACCTTTACTATATCAACTTTGACACCTTGCTTTGAAATGATGAATCCTAAGAGCTTTCCTGAAGTTACACAAAATACACACTTCTTAGGATTCAACCTGACATTATGCTCTATCAGGCAATTGAAGACCTTTCTCAGGACCTCAACATGCTTTGAACGCAGCAATGACTTTTCCAATAAGTCATTGATGTAATATTCTAATATCTTATGCATGTAGTCATGAAATATATATGTCATAGCCCACTGATATGTGGCACCAACATTTTATAGGCCGAATGGTATAACCTTGTAACAAAATGTCCCTCATGGCATTATGAACACAATTTTATGCTGGTCTTTGGGCTTAATTTGAATTTCATTATAATCAGAAAAACTATCCATTAGGGAGAGCATTTCATGACCCGTAGTTGCATCTACGAGAGCATCTATGTTTGGCAATGATAACGAATCCTTTGGTGTTGCCTTATTGAGGTCTCTAAAATTCATACAAATATAGATCCTTCCATCAGGTTTTCCTACAGGCATCATGTTTAACACCCATTATAGATAGTCAATGGAAATGATAAACTCTACGTCCAACAACTTTTGCAATTCATATTTTACCATTAGGGCTACTATCAGATGCATCTTCTTGAGTTTTCGCTGGACTGACTTCTTTGATAGATCTAATGAAAGGTTATGAGTAACCAATTTCAGATCTAAACCTAGAATATCCTTATAAGTCCGAGCAAAGATATCAGGTCTCTATTTTAGTAGAGGGATGAGGTTAGCATTCTCATCAGGTGATATATTTTCTTCCAATTAACCTTCCTTGGATTGATAGGATCATTACCGATATCCTCTACTGACATGTGGGATCCCTCCTCAAGCTGATGAGGTGTAGGTATCAAGTGGATGTCATCTACTATTTATGGGTTCCACATTGGAAGCATCCTCAGCATGATAAAAATCATGTACATAGCCTAGCGCAAAGTGAAAATATTGCAACATTTATTTGTTAGAGAAGAAATCCTCAGGCTCTAGTGGTGAGTTAGCACAATCCCAATCGATAGCATATACATTCAGATGCAATAGCTTGGAAGGATCGGCTAGGTTGTGAAGTGGAGTGGTCAAATCAATGGAGATCATATTGATGGAATGGATCATATATCCAAGACCATGTGCATGTGACTCTAAGTTTGCATAACTTCCATCCCCGATATGTGGTTCTAAGGATATGGGGATATCTGGATCTAATATATGGATAAACTCGAACATAGGATCACTAGGCTCAAGGAGCTCTCTGAATGTTGGCAGATCAAGGAATACCATATGATAAATTCTATCCAAATTAGGTGGTCTTCCTCTGAGGTGAGGCTAAATATTGATATCTTTGTACATATCCTCAGTAGTGTACGGTGCATTATGATGATGCAAGTAAGGAGGTCTTAAATAGGCTCTCTCTATTTCATATTCATCATCACTATCATAATTAAGGCCTTCACCGCTACCTACTAGCACTGAGGAGTTAGGGAGATGGGGCCCCCTATAATCCAACTCCTAATAGCTACCATCACTCATGGATAATTGATCATCCTAGATGATTGTCTCTAAAGGTAATAAATAACATAAATTAAGAGGGCCTAGATAGTCCAACTTAGTTCCATCCTCATATCGCTCATTTTTTGAGGACTCACCATTGCCATCCATGTCATACACGCAACTAGGTCCCCCTCTCTCAGATATAAAATCTGCTATGTCCTTGTTAGAATGATATTCTGACTCGGGGTTTACCATTGTACTAGCATTGTAAACTTGCAAGCATGTATCGTTGGCTACTACATGGATTTGCTCATCCAATTTATCTCTTTGGATATGCTCTGGACCGGTCTCCACCAAGATATCTTTGTGATATGTCTCAGGTTGTTCTATAATTACATAAGACACTATATGGTTGTCCCAATGAAATATGGAAGGATTGGGGTGATAAGTATTAATATCTACTTCCTCCCCCAAGCTAAGGTATGGGTGGTCCAAAGATTCTGTGAGTAGTTCATCCTATCCTCTAACATGATATACTAACCTGAACCTATCTATAGGAAATTGATACTACAGTTCATAAGGCCTCTTACGCACCTTCTTATATAACTCAATATTGTAAGCATACCAATGATAACATTCAAAATATCATAAGGCATACTCTTGGTTGTTGAGCAAGGTGCAGAAATAGTATTGTCATTGTTGTCAACACAGATAGATAGATCAGTTGATGCAGTGGACAGGAGTTCAGAGGTCAGTCAGAGCATGTACAGTGAATATCCAAGAAGACATAAGTGGCCAACATTCAAAATATCAAAGAAAAAGACAAGAAAACTATCACGATTTCATGACATATCGGAGGAGAGAGAAAATGCTGGCAAAACTGTCGCGATTTCATGACATAACGGAGGAGAGAGAAAATGCTGGCAAAACTGTCACGATTTCGTGACATATCGAAGGAGAGAGAAAATGTTGGCAAAACTATCATGATTTCGTGATATATCGAAGGAGAGAGAAAGCGTAAGGAAAACTATCATGATTTCGTGACATGTTGGATGAAAGAGAAAGCGCAAGGAAAACTGTCATGATTTCACGACATGTTCGAAGAGAAAGAAAGCGCAAGGAAAACTGTCATGATTTCGTGACATGTTCGGAAAGAAGGTGCAAGCAAAGAAAACTATCATGATTTCGTGACATGTTCGAAGAGAGAGAAAGTGCAAGGAAAACTGTCATGATTTCATGACATGTTTGGAAAGAAGGTGCAAGCAAAGAAAACTGTCACGATTTTGTGACATGTTCGGGGAGAAGGAGCTTGCAAAGAAAAGTGTCACGATTTCTTGACAATCTGCAAGAGAGGCAGTATGGACGAAAATGTGTCATGATTTCGTGACATGTTTGAGAGAAAGAGCTTACAAGGAAGAGTGTCGCGATTTCGCAACAATCTGCAAGAGAGGCAGTATGGACGAAAATGTGTCACGATTTCGTGACATGTTTGAGAGAAAGAGCTTGCAAGGAAAAGTGTCACAATTTCACGACAATTTGCAAGAGAGGCAGTACGGACAAAAATGTGTCACGATTTTGTGACAAGTTCTAGAGAAGGAGCTCACAAAGAAATGTGTCATGATTTCATGACATGTCATGTTTTTGCTAGTGCTTGCAGAGAAGAGTGTACGAAAGCAAAAGGTGTCGCGATTTTGTGACGTCATGTTTTTGCTAGTGCAAGCAGAGAAGAGTGCAAGGAAGCGAAAGTGTCATGATTTCACGACATGTTCTATTTTTGCTAGTGCAAGCCAAGTAGAGTGTATTGAAGCGAAAGGTGTCACGATTTCGTGACATGTCATGTTTTCGCTAGTGCTTGCAAAGAAGAGTGTACGAAAGCGAAAGGTGTCATGATTTCGTGACATGTCATGTTTTCGCTAGTGCAAGCAAAGAAGAGTTCAAGGAAGCGAAAGTGTCATGATTTTGTGACATGTTATGTTTTTGTAGGCAAGAGACAGAGAAGAGCTCAAGGCAGTGAAAGTGTCACGATTTCGTGACATGTTATGTTTTTGCAGGTGCAATCTAAGAAAAGGACAAGGAGGCAAAAAATGTCACGATATCATGACATGTCATATTTTTATGGGTAAAAGGCAAAGAATAGTACAAAGAGACAGAAGTGTCACAGTTTCACGACAGGTCGCAATAGCACGATTACGGATAGTTAACTGAAGTAGAACGACAGTTACAGAGGCAGTTGTAGAGGAAAATCATGCAGCCAATATAAGAAGAGTCAATTGAAGTTAGTGTGACAGTTGCAGGGGAAGTTACAGATAGAAATCATGCAAGCTAAAATAAGAACAGTGCATTAAAGGAAGAACGGCAGTTACAGGGCACGTGACACAGTGAAACCATCGAGCAACCGTTACACTGTCAGTTTGAATCAAGAGACAGAACTATTAATAGGTTGCATGCAAAAATACTGTGCCAAAAAGGAGTTACTCATAGAAGTGGCTATTGATAGTCTGCATGAGTAAATACGGAAGTTAAAAATAGAGAGAAAAGTCTGTTATAAAATGATGTCTACATGAAGAATTAAGTCGTTGTTGAATGTGTGAAAGTGCTACCGAAAGAGGGTTAGAAGAGTGCTATAAGAGAGCGACAAGCAGAGCAGTAAGTGTTTACTATGTTTTGATAAATTATAGACCAGTCAAGGTCTTGTAAAAGTGAAGGCATTTTTATGTCATTAATATAGCTTTCAAAATTGTGATCCAAGTTGGTGTTTGGATAGGGGTTGGTGCTCCTTTCTGTTGGAGCAGATAAATCAGGGGTTGGTGCTCCTTCCAGTGGGTGCTGGTAAACGAATTGTAAAATTGGTGTTTTGCAAAGGCTGGATTTGTACCGTACTCTAAGCAGTCATTCTTGAGGAGTAGCCAAATTGGTGAACCTCGTTACATTGTGTGTTGTGGTGTGCTCTCTTGTGATAATTGTTTTACCTACTTATAAGTTCTCTTTGCTTCAGCTTTAAGAGTTGTAGTTTTGAATTTAAATAGCTACACTGATTCACCCCCCCCTCTCAGTGTCATTGTGAGAATATCAATTGGTATCGAGCAAGGTTCCTGAACAAGCTTAATCATCTAAGGTGATCTTGGAAGAAACACAATGGCAGGTGGTGAAGGATTCTCATCAAACAAAGCTCCTTTGTTCGACGAAACTAATTACTCATTCTGGAGACTCAGGATGCAGACATATCTGTTTGCATTGGGATATGACATTTGGGAGTCAGTAGAAAGTGGATACATAATACCCGCTACTCCTCCAACAGATACTATCGAGAAGAAAAAGTTTGAGAATAACTCCAAAGCAAAGAATGCCATAATGTGTGGGCTAGTAGACAAGTGAACTGATAAGGATCATGAGCTATAAAATGGCAAAAGACATGTGGGACAAACTGAAGAGCATTCATGAAGGATACAGCAAGATCAAGGAAGCCAAGCTACAAATGCATCGAGCTCAGTTCAAAGAATTAAAAATGAATGACGATGAGAACATAGAGGCCTACATGTTGAGAGTCAATGAAATCATTAATGCGATTAGAGGACTCGATGAAGAAATCGAAGATGCGGTCTGTTGAGAAGCAACACACCCCCACTGAAAAATGAATTTCCACCCTTTGAAAATTTTGAGCTTTCATTTTGCAGTAGGGACCCTCTTGATATTTTTCAGGTTTTAAATCCAAATTTGCTTGCCTCCCTTTTAAAAGTTGTGCTTTTATTTTGCATCTGACTTTGATTTATTCCAGAGTTCATTTTCACATGTTAGAATCATTGCTGATTAAAGAAAATCTTTCACTGGTATGAAAAAAATGCAAAAACAGACAGATAAATTCATTGAAAATCAAAACTTTCCTTTTTTGGCAAAGTCGCGAAATCGCGACACTTTCATTTATGGAAATGTCACGAAATCGTGACAGGTTTCAAGAAAATCGGCTAAGTCAGAAAAACATAGCGAAATCGTGACACTTCCATTTTTGGAAATGTCGCGATATCGTGACACTTCCATTTTTGGAAATGTCGCGATATCGCTACCGGTTAGGAGAGAGAAAGCTCGATCGTACGGAACGTCGCAAAATCACAAGTTTGGAGAGAGAAGGCGAAGTTGTACGGAACGTCATGAAATCATGACAATTTTGGAGAGAGAAATTTGGATTGTACGGAATGTCGTGAAATCGCGACATGTCGCATTTTCGCTGTAGATTAAGGGAAAATTTGACTAAGGCATGAAAAGGGTGCGATTTCGTGACATGTCATGAAATCGCGATGTCATGAAATCGCAACGTTTTTTCGGCGAAGAGCCCAGGGAGTACGGACGGTCACAATTTCGTGACATGTCGCGAAATCGCGATAGGTCCAGGGCAAAGAGGAAACGAAGAGAAATCAAAGATAAAGAAAAGTGACTAAGGCAAAAGAATGTCACGAAATCATGACAAAATTCACAGGAAGAGAAGCAATATGAGAAGGTGTCACAAAATCGTGATGTTTTTTGGTGAGGGGGCCCGAGGCGTACGGACTGTCGCGATTTCGCGACATGTCACGAAATCACGACAAGTCCAAGCCAGCAAAGGAGGCAATGCATGAACCAGTAGAAAGAAAGAAGTGTCCAAATCAAAAAAATGGCTAAGGCAAGGGGACGTCACGAAATCGCAACATCGCGATTTCACGACGTCGCGAAATCACGACAAAGTTTGAAAAGGAACGCCGAAGGCAAGAGATGGTCACAATTTCGTGACATGTCGCGAAATCGTGACATGTCACGTTTTCGCGGCCTTGATGGAGAAGAGTTGCAGAAGTGCAGGAGTGGTCGCGATTTCACGACATGTCGCGAAATCGTGACATGTCATGTTTTCGCGGCCTATGGAGCGAAAAGTTGCTGAGGCTAGACAAGAGGCGCGATTTCGTGACATGTCACGAAATCGCGACATGTCACGTTTTCACGGCCATCGTGGGAGAAATTTGTGCAGTGCTGGGGGATGTCGCGATTTCGCGACATGTCGCATTTTCGCGACCCTGGTAGGAAAATAGAGAAGAATGCAAGACAGCTGGAAATGGACATGTGTCACGATTTTGCGACATGTGTCAACTCACAACAGGCCAAGTATCAGATAAATAGTGCCGCATATACTGAACCTTAGGGCTTCTTTTTAATATTAAAGCTTTTGATTTAATAATTTTAAAAGGCTAATCCTTGTTTGTCTTTCATGCAGGAAGCCATCTGGCACTTACGGGATAACGGAGAAATGGCCATAAAGACAAAGTCAAGTGCAAATTAATCGAAGACAGCCATATTGAAATGAGAGATGCCAAGAATTGCTGTTTCATCCAATTTTTTTAGATCTGGCTACAAAGAGACTTTACGATGACTAAGCAGCTGCCCATTTAATGCAGTATGTCGATAATTGGCCAAAAAATGAAATATTTGCACACAGTTACCGGAATTTTCTGGTGAATGCATTTAATGAAGATTTATGGTAGAATTAATGGCGTGCAGATATTTTCAACTCAGGGATGGCTCTGCAGAGATGAAATTTCAGAGAAGTGGTGACTCATCCAGCTTACCCGAGGGAATTAATGAGGGCATTTATTTATAGTTGCGGGTGAATGCAAGTGGCATTAAAATTCTATCTTCTCCATTTATGGCAAGTGACTGCACTGATTTGCAGAATGGTTAAGTTTTATCCAAACTTTATTTTAAAAGAGATTATATTGTAAAACCCGGGTCCTAGGGTTTAATATGATAAGATTTAGGGTTTGAGAAGAAGATATTTTTGAAAAGATCAGGGTTTGTCCTGAGTCTATAAATACTTCTTCTCAATGTAATCGCAAGATGCGAAAACTTAGAAATAAAAGACTGTTGAAGCAATTTCTTGCAAATTTTGTTAAACACTTTGTTTCTGGACTTGAAGTTGATGTGATCTTGTTTTTTGTGATAGCATGGCCAGGAGCCTAATATTTTGCAAATTGTGATAAGTTCATCTCCTTTTGTTTTTCATTTCTTTAAATTTTATTAAATATATGCTGTGAATCTGTGTTATCAAGATTAAATATGTTGTTAGGCTTTAGTTGTTCTATTGTATGCTAGGGGAAATTACAGATTTAAGGTTCAGGTCTGTTCTAATTGCTCTGTCCTCACTGTGCGAGCTAGGCTATCGATGAAAGATACCAATTTTAACCGACTTCCCTTTGGTTTATAATTTTTTGTTAGATCTGTTTCATCTCTGCCTTATGCTCTTAGTAGAAAGTGATCTTAGAAAGCTGGACACTTTCTTCTTTGATTTGTTCTGTTGTGAAGCTGATAGTATAGATAAAATTGGTAGTTTAGGTTTTACAGTTAAGTTTGATAAACTTCTCTTTCTGCCTTACCCTACCCTCTTTGTTTTACCATGAAATGATCCATTTTTATTTTCTTTATTTGTCTTTTATTTAAATCTGCTGACCCATAAGAGCTAGATCAAAGAATTAATTTTAAATCTGATTGTCAACAAGTGACAACTTTTGAACATTACTGAACAAGTTCATTGAGCCCGTTGTAAGGTGACAGACATTCCATATTGAAAACTATTCCAGAAGTGAAAAAGAGTGAATTAACATTCGACCTGACTCTGTAACTCACACCTTGGATAACCAGCTAGATCCTAAAGTGAGTGGGATTTATCTCGTATAAGTGTTATCAGAGTTTCATGCTCCTTCTTCACGGGGTGTGTATGAAAGTCGGACCAACATTTAAAAATGGCGCTAGAAGGAGGGCCCAGTGAACTCCGATCAGTATTGTAAGTTTTCAGTACAATATTTTAAGACTGCCAGAAAAGAAGACCTCAAGTTCAGTACTCTATTAAGGATTGTAAGTTTGTAAGTGCTTGTGAAAAGCTAGATTCTACATACAGGGTAACAAGGTCCCACCCCAGAGCTAGAGAGCTCCTTGTCCCTGAATTAGAAACTCCGAGAAGAAGTAGCCTCAGAAGGGCCAAGTCTCTGTCTGAAATAGTTTTATCACCACTGATAGTTACCCCAACCACAACTCAGAATATCACAGTTAGCCAAGTAGTAATGGCAAATTGGTTGGGCTCCACTGCTTTGAATATTTTGGGTATAGCCCATGACCTGCCTAGAAATTCGAAAAGATATCTCCCCAGATATAAACATGATGGGACAAGAACTACAGAAGAACATTTGGTTGCATTCAAGAATGCTTTGAAATTATTAAATGTACAGCATGAGGATGTTGTCTGCATACTATTCTCGTTCACTCTCCAGGAGGGAGCTTATGATTGGTTTCTAAACCTCACTAATGATTCTGTCACCAGCTGGAATGACTTAGAAAAAAAATTTGTGTCACAGTTCGAAGAAGTGATAGATCCTAGTATATTGTACCAGCAGTTTTCTGATCAAAAGAGAATTAGGTGAATCTATCAGGTCCTATAATGTTATATTCTAGAAAGCTTATGGCAGACTTACTGGGTATTATGTATCGAATGCTGGCCTGGCATTAGAGATCTTTAGAAACTTTCTGGATCTAATGACCTCTATATTTTTGAAGAGAGATCCCACTGTTACTAATTTGACAGAAGCTTATAAAGAATCTTTGATTCTGGAAAGACAGTTGGGACCCCAGCATTTAAATGCCCAGCAAGTTCCTCTGGTTGCACAAGCTGCCCTTGTGTTCAATCCCATTCCACATCATATGATGCTGCCAGTTTGTCAGACTCTACCATCAGCAAATCCATTAGTTGTAGCACCTGTTGAGAATGTACAAAACCCAGGCAAAGAGGCTGACAATGCAAGAGTTGATGAAGTCTCCAAAATAGTTCAGAAGCTGGCCAATGATTTCTTGAGTTTTAAAAGGCAATTTTCTACTGGGGACAACTCCAACACGTATTCATATCAACTGAAAAGATTCAACCGGCCCCCGTATGAACCTAATAAATATTACAAGGGTAAAGCTCATGATGTGAATATTTGCGATTTAGCTCTGCCTAACTGGTGCAGAATACATGCCACTTCCCAGCACGGGGAGTTGGATTGCTTGGAATTTTGTAATGCATTTGAAGCCTTGTCTGGGGATTTGATCTCTCCAAAAAATCAAAGAACTGCTGATGGCCCAAGTTCATCCGACCACAGTGCAGCTATGGTCCTGGATTCTTTCACTTTCCTAGATGAATCTAAGAATGTCGTCGAAATGCCTATGGATGAGGTGCAGGCTTTCCAGTAGTACAGAAGAGATAACTACAACTTGAGAAACAGGAATCCGAAGCCTAATACTACATCAACCCCTTCGGACAACTCTCACAATGTTCCCCCTGACCCCTCTCTAAGCAATAATCCATCTCCACCAAAGGGAGGGAATTTGAGAGGACCAGATGCTTTTGTCCCTCCACTTAATAAAGGATATAACATAGTGGAGGATATGAAAAATATTAAGGCCAACATTACTCTACATGAGTTGGCACAGATTTCAGAGCAGAGAGACAATCTGATAAAAACATACTCTGGCCCCACTACTAAACCTATGGACAAGGGGAAGAAAATAGCAAATGCCAATCTAGCCATGTACAAAGAAAAAACTAAAGTTCCCCCATTTTTATTGACTGTTCGTATTTTTGGGAAGAACTTACACAATTGTTTGGTAGATTCAGGTGCATCTATTAATGTTATGCCTTTGGCCATTTGTCAAAAGTTGGGTCTGACCCCAATGAAGTTTGAAATGAGAGTTGTCCAATTAGACAAATCAGAGGTTAAAGTAGTTGGAGAGCTTCAAAATATTCATATCCAATTAGCATCTGAGCCATGGGCTCAACATAAAATTGAAATCCAGGTTGTGGATATCCCTGTGGGGTATGGGATGCTTTTGAGCAGGGATTGGTCGAGATCTCTGAACGGATACTTGGCAATAGATTTTTCACACATGTGGTTGTCGTGGAAAGGAGTGGCAAATCAATTACGGGTTGAAAGAGAACCGTGTACAAGTATACAATTATGAAATACAATGTAGAGAATGAGACTGTAAATATTGCAGAGGTAGATATTGGAGTCTACAATTTAACAACGGGGCAAAATAACAAGTTTAATAAAGCCCATCCTATTCATAGTAATGAATTCTGGACACTTCATGTGGATGGGGCTAGATCTAAACAGGGTTCTGGAACAGGGGCAGTCCTTAAAGGGCCTGAAAGTCAGACATATTTTATGTCTTACCACCTACAGTTCCCTTGTACAAATAATTTAGCAGAGTATGAAGCTCTGGTATTAGGTTTGAAATTTGCTTTGGACAAAGGAGCAAGAAATATTCAAGTTTTTACTGATTCGGAATTGGTGGCAAATCAAGTCAAGGGTAAATTCCAGTGTAAAGCATCTTATTTAAAAGGATACAAACATCGAGCTTGGGATCTTGTAGAAGACTTTGATGCTTTTAATCTGACACACATACCCAGAGAGCAAAATTCACATGTAGATGTCTTGGCTTCTTCAGCTGCAAGTTTAAAACCATTGGAATATTTTAAATGGAACAAGTTTTCAATTGAGTTAGTCCCTTGTCCTTCAGTCCCAAATAATATAGATTATTTTCAGGTTTTCTCTGATGATCAACAGATTGTAAACTTTTTGCAGAGTACTAACACATTTGAAAATGCTATAATCGATGAGGGCCAAAGGGATACCCTGTTGGAATAGTTAGGTGATGACAGGGGAATAATGAGGTTAAAAGACAACAGAATTTCAAAAGGGATGGTGGAGCTGGAGCGGCTCTTTGATGTTGACAAAATCAAGCAAAAGATGAATTTTGAGGATTATGTGTGTGCCACAGATAGTGAGACTGAAAACCTGAACATAGGGACTGGAGAAGATCCCAGGCACATCAATTTGGCTAAGAACTGTGATCCAGAGATAAAGAGAAGTATGATTGATTTTCTTCACAGGTCCAAGGATGTTATGGCCTGGTCATACAAAGACTTAAAGGTATTTGATCCTAAAGTTTACACTCACATTATACCTTTAAAAGAATTTTGCAAACCTTTCCAAAAAAAATAGAGGCATGTCAATGCTCTGTTAGAGCCCCTCATCCAGAAAGAGGTAGAAAAACTCTTGAGTGCCGCCAATATTTTTTCCATCAGGCATTCTACTTGGGTGGCCAATCTGGTGCCAGTCAGAAAGAAAAACAGAGAGATCCGCCTATGTGTGGATTTTAGAAATTTAAACAAGGCATCTGAGAAAGATAATTATCCGCTGCCTTCTATGGATGAGGTGTTATAGATTGTCAATGGTTCGGAGATGATATCTTTCCTGGATGGTTTCTCAGGATATAATCAGATATTGGTTGAGAAGGAAGACAGAATGAAAACTGTTTTCACAACTAAGTGGGGAACTTTTGCTTACAAGAGGATGCCATTTGGATTAATAAATGTCAGAGGTACATTTCAACGAGCAATGGATCATGCTTTCAAGGGCCTTATGGGTAAATGCATTGTTGTTTACATGGATGATTTAACGAGTCTTCTCTAAATCTCGGTTTGACCATGTAAAACACTTGGAGTCTGTGTTTAACAAATGCAGGGAGTTTGGCATTTCTTTGAATCCAAAGAAGTGTATTTTTGGTGTAACAGAAGGAAATCTCCTTGGGCACTTGGTCACAAAAGATGGCATTTCCATGGATTCGGGCAGAGTTGAAGCCATATCTAGCATACCATTTCCCAACTCCAAGAAAGAGTTGAGGTCCTTCTTTGGAAAAATTAACTTTTTCAGGAAGTTCATCTCCAATTTTGTAGAGATAGTCAAGCCAATGAATGACATGCTAAAGCAAACTGCTCAGATTGTCTGGACCACAGAAGCTAAAACAGCCTTCCAAGAAATCAAGACAGCCATCAAACAAACACCAGTTCTGGTAAGCCCAGACTTCGGTGCAGATTTTTATCTGTACACCTTCTCTTCTGAACACACACTTGCTGCAGTTCTGACCCAACGGAGGGAAACCGAAGAACATCCAATTGCTTTCAAGAGTACCAATTTAAAGGGGGCTGAGCTAAAATATTCTCTTTTATACAAACAAGCTTATGCCTTGGTGAGAGCAGTTAAACAGTTCAGGCACTATATATTAAGAAGTAGAATTCATGCTATAGTTCCAGACCCAGCTGTTAAATACCTATTAAGTCAGACTAAGTTGGGTGAACTGAGGGGTAATTGGGTTACAAGGCTGCAAGAGTATGACTTAGAGATTAGGCCTGCAAAATTGATTAGAGGACTTGGTTTGTCCCGACACATTGTCGAAATACCTGTATGGGAAGAAGTTAATCAATTGAATTCTAAATCTGATGACTGGTATGGAGATATCATTCATCTGCTACAATTTGGAGTTTTCCCGTCTCACTTGAACAGAACCCAAAGGAGATCATTAAAACTGAAAGCTACTCATTATCTCCTCAAAGCAGGTAATTTGTACAGGGAGAATTATGCTGGCATTTTCTTGAGATGCATTTCTCGGAGTGAAGTCAATGAAGTCATGTCCAGTTTTCATGAAAATTTAGGGGCAGGGCATTCATCAAGATCTGCTACTACGCATAAAATATTGAGAGTAGGCTATTACTGGCCTACACTATTTAAATATGCACATCAGCATGTAAGAACCTGCCATCAGTGCCAAACTTTTGCAGCCAAAGAGGCCAACCGGGCTCTACCATTGCAACCTGTTGTAATAAATAAACCTTTTATGCAATGGGGACTTGATTTTTTGGGAGTGATTAATCCAAATTCTTCAAGAAGGCATAAGTATGTTCTAACAACCTATCGATTACTTGCACAAGATGGGTCGAAGCAGCGACCACCACAAGAAGTACAAACTCATGAAGTGATTGAATTTCTAGAGTCAAATGTCATAACTAGGTTTGGGGTTCCTCCGAATTTGGTGTGTGATAATAGACCAGCCTTCCAATCATTGGAGTTTGCGGGAATGGGCATACCATATGGGGATAGTTATTAGATTCTCATCCAACTATTATCCCCAAGGCAATGGACTGGCTGAGTCCACAAACAAGAATTTAATGAATGCCATTAAGAAATCTGTAGCAGACAAACCCAGGCAGTGGCATACATTATTGAAATATGCACTTTGGGCTGACCGGATAAAATATAAAGTGGCTCTTAAAACTTCTCCTTTTGCTTTGTTGTATGGTATCCAGCCAATTGTTCCCATCTCTCTGAAGTTACCTACTTACCAATTTGTCTTAGACTATTTTGAAGATCAAGCTGATGAAGAGGCTCGTGTTTTAGATCTAACTAACTTGCAGGATGAAAGACTCCAAGCCCTGGAACACTTCAGTCGGCACCAAGAAACCGTCAAGCGGTGGTTTGACAAGAGGGCCAAAGTGAAAGATTTCAAACTGGCAGACCTGGTGCTTCTGTGGGACAAGGCCCATGAGAAGAAGGGTAAGCATACAAAGTTGCAGCCACTGTGGATAGGCCCGTACCAGATTGCTGAGATTCTAGGTAACAATGCATTTCGTTTACAAGACCTTGATGGTAATTTTCTGGACCTCCTTGTTAATGGTCAATACTTAAAACATTATTTCTCAGTTGTTTCGTCCAATGTATCATTTGAATGAGTCATAAAGAAGTTGTAACATGTGTATACATTGTAAATAACTCTACAGTTTTTAGTTTATTTTAGTGTAGTTTTATTTTATTTTAGTTTACTTTTAATTGCCTGTACAGTTTTTAGTTGCTTTGCTTTAGCTTAATTTTAATTGCCTGTACAGTTTTTAGTTGCTTTGTTTTAATTGTTTTTAGTTGCTTTGTTTTAATTTGTTTTTAGATGTCTGTGCAGTGCTGTTTAATTATTTTAATCTTAGCTGCCTGTACAGTTTTTAGTTTTAGTTTTAATTGTCTGTACAGTTGTATTTTATTTTCTTTGTAAATAGCCCTGCAGTTTTATTTCCTTTCAGGTCTGTACATTTGTATATTCTATTTCCTTTGCTGTCTGTACAGCAGTTGTTTTATTTTAAAGTTCTGTACTTTTTTTTTTTTTTATTGAAGGTCTGTCCAGTTTATTTCCTCTGTAAATAACCCTTCAGTTTTATTTCTTTTGAAGTCTGTGCAGTTTAGTTTTATTTTGTTTTATTTAATTCTATTTTTAGAGGCCTGTGTCTGTCCTTGGAAGTCTGTACAAAGTTCTTTAGCTTTTAAGGATTCTGTTCTTTAACCTTTGCTTGAGCATCAATAAAAAGTCAGCCTTCTAAAAATTGTTTCATTTTGAGCTGATCAATCCAGTGTTCACTATCACAATTGTGAGATAGTTTGTTTGAACTAAACAGTGGAACTATTTTTTTAGTCAGAACAATAGTGGAAGGATGAGTGGATTTTGTGTCTTGCTTGCCACAGTTGTTTTAATTATAAATAAACTGCTATGCTGTTTGGTTGGAGAAACTCCCAGGGAATCCAAGAAAAGTTGGTTATAAGAGGGGACTATGATTCATGTAATTATTTGAGTATCCACAGAAGCTATCAGTGACCAGGCTGAAGCAGTTCCAGATTGATGAAATACTAAAAGAAAATTGTTATTCTTTCTAAGGCTTTTCAGATATTGATGTATTTCAAAAGAAAGAGATGAAAGTTGAATTGGCACTCTGTTATTTCCAATATATATATAAAAATAAAAAATAAAAAGAGAGAGATAAAAAAAAAAGAGTTATATAATGAAAGAGGCAGCCAAGATTTCAAAATATGTTTTTCTTCTACCAAGTTGTAGATTCTACCTTACAGTTGTAAATTTGGGTCGTGTAAATCTAAAGAGTAACTCTGTCGGGGCTGTAAAAGGCTAAACTAGTAAACAGAGCTCTACTCGGTTTCCTCTTTTTACAATCTAGAAAAGTTGATCAATCCAGAGTTCAACATTCGATCCAGTCATTCTAGAAGAAAGTTTTATGCCCTTGTAATTGCACATCAAAAATCTTCCTTAAGTAATTCAGCCTAGTATGTCCTTGGGAAATTTTAACAACTATCAGTTAGTAGTCAATTTATTTTGAAGAATACCTGTGGCAAGGCTTGATGCATGGTCTATGTTGTTTTGAAACTAGAGTCCTGAGTTCTAAAATAATGCTACTATTTTACCCGTGAGATATCGCCATTTGTTGAGAAGCAACACACCCCCACTGAAAAATGAATTTCCACCCTTTGAAAATTTTGAGCTTTCATTTTGCAGTAGGGACCCTCTTGATATTTTTTAGGTTTTAAATCCAAATTTGCTTGCCTCCCTTTTAAAAGTTGTGCTTTTATTTTGCATCTGACTTTGATTTATTCCAGAGTTCATTTTCACATGTTAGAATCATTGCTGATTAAAGAAAATCTTTCACCGGTATGAAAAAAATGCAGAAAACAGATAGATAAATTCATTGAAAATCAAAACTTTCCTTTTTTGGCAAAGTCGCGAAATCGCGACACTTCCATTTATGGAAATGTCGCGAAATCGTGACACTTCCATTTATGGAAATGTCGCGAAATTGTGACAAGTTTCAATAAAATCGGCTAAGTCAAAAAAACGTAGCAAAATCGTGACACTTCCATTTTTGGAAATGTCGCGATATCACGACACTTCCATTTTTGGAAATGTCGCGATATCACGACACTTCCATTTTTGGAAATGTCGCGATATCGCTACCGATTAGGAGAGAGAAATCTCGATCGTACGAAACGTCATGAAATCGCGACAAGTTTGGAGAGAGAAGGCGAAGTTGTACGGAACGTCGTGAAATCGCGATAATTTTGGAGAGAGAAAGCCAGATTGTACGAAACGTCACGAAATCGCGACATGTCGCATTTTCGCTACAGATTGAGGGAAAATTTGACTAAGGCATGAAAAGGGCATGATTTCGTGACATGTCGCGAAATCGCGACATTTTTTTGGCGAAGAGCCCAGGGAGTACGGACGGTCGCGATTTCGCGACATGTCATAATTTCGCGACATGTCTAGGGCAAAGAGGAAACGAAGAGAAATCAAAGATAAAGAAAAGTGACTAAGGCAAAAGAATGTCGTGAAATCACGACAAAATTCGTAGGAAGAGAAGCAAGATGAGAAGGTGTAGCGAAATTGCGACGTCGCGATTTCGCGACATCACAAAATCACGACGTTTTTTGGCGAGGGGGCCCGAGGCGTATGGACTGTCGCGATTTCGTGACATGTCATGAAATTGTGACAGGTCCAAGCTAGCAAAGGAGGCAATGCATGAACCAGTAGAAAGAAAGAAGTGTCCAAATCGAAAAAATGGCTAAGGCAGGGGGACATCGCGAAATCGTGACAAAGTTTGAAAAGGAACGCCGAAGGCAAGAGATGGTCGCGATTTCGCTACATGTCGCGAAATCGTGACATGTCGCATTTTCGTGGCCTTGACGGAGAAGAGTTGCAGAAGTGCAGGAGTGGTCACGATTTCGCGACATGTCACGAAATCGTGACATGTCACGAAATCGCGACATGTCGCGTTTTCACGGCCTATGGAGCAAAAAGTTGCTAAGGCTAGACAAGAGGCGCGATTTCGTGACATGTCGCGTTTTCGCGGCCATCATGGGCGAAAGTTGTGCAGCGCTGGGGGATGTCACGATTTCGTGACATGTCGCGAAATCGTGACATGTCGCATTTTTGCGACCCTGGCAAGAAAACAGAGCAGAATGCAAGACAGCTGGAAATGGACACGTGTCACGATTTTGCGACATGTGTCAACTCACAACAGGCCACGTATCAGATAAATAGTGCCGCATATACTGAACCTTAGGGCTTCTTTTTAATATTAAATCTTTTGATTTAATAATTTTAAAAGGCTAATCCTTGTTTGTATTTCATGCAGGAAGCCATCTGGCACTTACGGGATAACGAAGAAATGGCCATAAAGACAAAGTCAAGTGCAAATTAATCGAAGACAGCCATATTGAAATGAGAGATGCCGGGAATTGCTTTTTCATCCATTTTTTTTAGATTTGGCTGCAAAGAGACTTTACGGTGACTAAGCAGCTGCCCATTTAATGCAGTATGTCGGGAATTGGCCGAAAAATGAAATATTTACACACAGTTACCGAAATTTGTCGGTGAATGCATTTAATGAAGATTTATGGTAGAATTAATGGTGTGCAGATATTTTCAACTCAGGGATGGCTCTGCAAAGATGAAATGTCGGAGAAGTGGTGACTCATCCAGCTTACCCGAGGGAATTAATGAGGGCATTTATTTACAGTTGCGGGTGAATGCAAGTGGCATTCGAATTCTATCTTCTCCATTTATGGCAAGTGACTGCACTGATTTGCAGAATGGTTAAGTTTTATCCGAACTTTATTTTAAAAGAGCTTATATTGTAAAACCCAGGTCCTAGGGTTTAAGATGATAAGATTTAAGGTTTGAGAAGAAGATATTTCTGAAAATATCAGGGTCTGTCCTGAGTCTATAAATACTTCTTCTCAATGTAATCGCAAGAGGCGAAAACTTAGAAATAAAAGACTATTGAAGCAATTTCTTACAAATTTTGTTAAATACTTTGTTTTTGGACTTGAAGTTGATGTGCTCTTGTTTTCTGTGATAGCATGGCCAGGAGCCTAATCTTTTGCAGATTGTGATAAGTTCATCTCCTTTTGTTTTTCGTTTCTTTAAAGTTTATTAAATATATGTTGTGAATATGTGTTATCAAGATTAAATATGCTGTTAGGCTTCAGTTGTTCTATTGTATGCTAGGGGAAATTACAGATTTAAGGTTTAGGTCTGTTCTAATTGCTCTGTCCTCACTGTGCGAGCTAGGCTGCCGGTGAAAGATACCAATTTTAACCGACTTCCCTTCGGTTTATAATTTTCTGTTAGATCTGTTCCATCTCTGCCTTATGCTCTTAGTAGAAAGTGATCTTAGAAAGTTGGAGACTTTCTTCTTTGATTTGTTCTGTTGTGAAGCTGATAGTATAGATAAAATTGGTAGTTTAGGTTTTATAGTTAAGTTTGATAAACTTCTCTTTTTGCCTTACCCTACTCTCTTTGTTTTACCGTGAAATGATCCATTTTTATTTTCTTTATTTGTCTTTTATTTAAATCTACTGACCCATAAGAGCTAGATCAAAGAATTAATTTTAAATCTGATTGTCAACAAGTGACAACTTCTGAACATTACTGAACAAGTTCATTGAGCCCGTTGTAAGGTGACAGATAGTCCATATTGAAAACTATTCCAAAAGCGAAAAAGAGTGAATTGACATTCGACCCGACTCTGTAACTCACACCTTGGATAACCAGCTAGATCCTAAAGTGAGTGGGATTTATCCCGTATAAGTGTTATCATAGTTTCATGCTCCTTTTTCACAGGGTGTGTATGAAAGTCGGACCAACACGGTCATCGTGAAAAATGTACTTAGAACTCTTCACAAAAGGTTTAATTCTAAAGTTTCTGCAATAGAAGAAGCTAAAGATCTAAATAATTTTAGCATGGATGAGATGTATGGTTCTTTGACTGCATACAAAATGAGAATAGGACAAACTAAGCCCATAGACAGAGAAGCTGCTTTTAAAGCACACAAAAATATAAAAGTTGAACAAGAATCTAAGGATGAAGAGACATCGGATGAAACGAAAGCTAACTTTGTTTGGAAACTTATAAAGGAAAAAGAAAAATATAGATGAAAGTTATCGTTTAAGTGCTTCAATTGTGAATGCGTCGGTCACTTTGCAGCCAAGTGTCCAATGAATGAGAAAACCAAAAGTGATGAAGGGTCACACCAAGAAAGAAGTGACTGGAAGAAGAAACCAAATTTTAGAAAAAGCAACTTCAAAAAGAAAAGTTTCATATCCAAGAATGTCAGCTCTTTTAAAGATAGCTTAGGTGAGGATTCTGAAGAAGAAACAGGTGAAGCTCTGTTCATGGCATTTGAAGAAGAAAAATAGGAAGGTGATAAAAACATTAAGGATGAGGTTGAAGTATATCTGGAAGGAGAGTTGGTTGCTACACTTAAAGAGTTGAGTACAGAAAGGAAAAAGAATAAAAAGGTCTCAAGAAATCTTGAGGATGTGAATGACATAATAAACAGTTTGAAAGTACAGATAGAAGAATTTAAGAAAATGTCTAAAGAACTTGAAGTACAATTAACCATGAAAATAGATGAGTGCAGCAAACTGGAAGAAGATATTGTTGTCTTAAGAATGCGGCTAGAAGAAAAGAATCAAAAATTGAGTTGCTATCACAAACTTGAAGGAAGTTCTACGAATCTTGAAAAGATTATAAATAGTCAGAGGACTACAGGCATAAAATTTGGCTTGGGCTTTGTCGAAGGAGAATCATCAAGTAGATCAAAGGCCATAACTGTAGATCCAGTAAAGAAAGAAGATAATATCAAGGTTGATCAAGGAAAAATGAATCATGCAAAAGAAATCAAAAACGCCAGGCACGAGAAGAGTGCTGACAATGAGGGATTCACAAATGTCACACATCAAAGGAGAAGAAAATTTGTGGCTCCTACTACAAAATGGCAAATACCAACTCCCAGGTTCAATCAATCCTTTTCTGGTTATTGTTTTAAAGGCAATGCTTACTGTCATAAGATTTTAGACTACATTTATAATATAGGACAAAGAAATTTCACCAGTAGAAATGTCTTTTCACCCTTGATGGATTATGTAGTAGAATGCTATAACTGTCATAACTTTGGACACATTGTAAGAAACTATAGAAGCACATATGTAGCAAATAAATATCAGGGAAGAAGATCTCAACCAAACAGTTTAAGGCAAAATTGAAAATTCTCAGAAAAAAATGCACAGGCTACTGACAAAGAAAAGTCTAAACAAGTGACAAAAATTGTAGTCAAACCAAAGTGGAAAGAAAAGGAGCGAACCAAGGAATAAAAGGAATCCTTGATTGTACAAACAACATTCAAATCACAGAACAAATTTGCACCATGGATATTGGATAGTGGATGCTCCAGTCACATGATAGGAGATAAAAAAAAATTTGAAAAGTTATATAAATATGAAGGGGGCTCTGTAAAGTTTGTAAAAAATGATGGAGCCAAGATAGTTAGCAAAGGGTCAGTCAAGATAAGTGATGGAAAGATCAATTCCAAAGAAGTTCTGTTTGTGATTGGTTTGAAGCACAACTTACTGAGCGTAAGTCAAATCTATGACAGAGGTCATGAAGTCATATTTAAGAAGTAGGGCTGTGAAGTCAGAAAAGCACACAGTGGGAAGTTGATAGCTACTGGATTGAGGACTTCTATAAATCTATATACTCTCTCAGAGACTTCAGAAGGAGCATGTTTGATTGGACAGGAAGATGAAAATTGGTTGTGGCACAAGAGGCTTGGTCATATTAGCTTTGATAATCTAGTAAAAATAAGTTCAAAAAGGGCAGTAAGAGATATACCCACCATTGGCAAACCATTAAATAACATATGTGTTTCATGCCAAAAGGGGAAGCAAACTAGATCCACATTTAAATCAAAGTAATACTTCACCATCAAACCTTTAGAGCTAATTCATACTGACTTATGTGGACCCATGAGAACACAAAGCATAAATGGTGACAAATACTTTATGTTGTGCATAGATGACTATTTCAGGATGACATGGGTACTATTTTTAAAGCTTAAATCAGATGTCTTTGAAATGTTCAAGACTTTCAAACACTAGGTTGAGAATCAAACAGGAAAAAGAATTAAATGCTTAAGATCAGATAGAGGAGGAGATTTTATCTCAGAGGAGTTTGTAGAGTACTGTCAAAAATATGGGATCAAAAGACAGCTTTTAGCAGCAAGGACACCTCAACAGAATGGTGTTGTTGAAAGAAAAAATAAGACAATGCAGGAAATGGCATGGACAATGTTGACAAAGAACAAAATAGCAGACAGATTCTGGAAAGAGGTAGTTCATACTACGGTTTACATCCAAAATAGGTGCATGTTGAGGACACATGAAAGCAAAACTCCTTATGAGCTATGGTTCGGCAAAAAGGCAATAGCAAGATACTTCAAAGTCTTTGGCAGCAAGTGCTACATCAAAAGAACTAAAGATAATCTTGGTAATTTTGAATATAGAGCTGATGAAGGAATTTTTCTTGCCTATTTGACGAAAAGCAAAGCCTACACATGCTATAACAAAAGGCTAAAGAAAATTGTGGAGAGTGTCGATGTTAAGGTTGATGAAGGTAGAGAACGAGAAATTAGCTATGAAGAAAACTACCCTATTTATGAAGAAGTTATTGAAGGAGATGAAGAAAAGAAACAGAAGAGAATAAGGAAATTGACCCAGAGGATTTAAGTATTGATCCAAAAATAGAAGAAAATAAGAAATTCAAAATAGGCAGCTGGCAGAAAAATCATCCCAAAGAGCAAATTATTGGGGACCCCACAGTTGGTATTTAGACAAGGAGAACAGTAGTAAGGAAATACTCTCTATTATCTAGCATTAAGACCAAAAATGTTGCTAAAGCAAGCACAGATGAAAGTTGGATGAAGGCAATAAATGAAGAACTAGATCATATTGAGAAAAACAAAACCTTGGAGTTAGTACCAAGGCCTGCAAATAAAAACATAATCGATACTAAATGGATTTTTTGAAACAAATTGAACGAAGACGGACAGGTTGTCAGAAATAAGGCAAGATTGGTCTGTAAAGGCTATGCTCAAGTTGAAGGTATTGATTTTGAAGAAACCTTTGCACCAGTGGATAGACTCAAGGCAATTAGAATGTTTCTGGCTTTAGCTGTACACAAGAATTTTAAAGTTTATTAGATGGATATGAAATCAGCATTTCTGAATGGAAAACTTGAAGAAGAAGTTTATATTGAGCAGCCATATGGTTTCCAACTTAGTGATAATCCCAACTTTGTTTGCAAGTTGAAGAAAGCTTTGTACGGCTTGAAACAGGCACCCAGAGCATGGTATGCAAGGCTGGATAACTATCTTATTCAACAAGGGTTCAAGAAAGGTATGGTGGACAACAATATGTATGTCAAAACATAGAATGGCCATTTTATTGTCCTAGTTGTTTATGTAGATGATATTATTTTTTGTAGCAGCAATGATAAGTCATGTAGAGACAGCAAATAAAATGAAGAAAAATTTTGAGATGTCTATGATTGGTGAACTTTCTTATTTCCTCGGACTGCAAGTCAATCAAAATGAAAAGGGCATTTTTATCTCTCAAGTTAAATATATGAAAGAAATGCTGAAAAAGTTCACAATGGAGGATAGTAAACCTGTTAGCACTCCCATGACGACAGGTTGCAAGTTGAGCAAGGATGACAAATCTCTAGATGTTGATCAAACCATGTACAGATCTATGATTGGGGGCCTACTGTATTTAACAGCCACCAGACCAGATATCTTGCAAGCAGTTTGCATGGTAGCAAGATTTCAAGCTAGTCCCAAAGAGACTCATGTGACAGCTGTGAAGAGGATTCTTAGATATCTCAAGGGTACTATGGAGTATGGATTATGGTATCCAAAAGGTAAGTACTTCACTCTTATTGCATATTCAGATGCAGATTGGGTAGGATGTATAGATGACAAAAATAGTACCAGTGGAGGAGCATTTTATCTTGGAGACAGGCTGGTAGCATGGCACAGCAAGAAACAAGAATCAGTCTCTCTATCCACAGTAGAGGCAGAATACATTGCAGCAACAACGTGTTGTATGCAAATATTATAGATGAGACAAACCCTGAAAGATCTTGGTATTCACTTCAAAGAGCCAATTTCAGTTAAATGTGATAACACCAGTGCTATTAACATCTCGAAGAATCCGGTTATGCATTCTTGAACCAAACATATTGCAATCCGGTATCACTTTTTGAAGGATAAAGTTACGAAAGGTGAGGTTAAATTGGACTTTGTTCCAACTACAGAGCAAGTAGCGGATATCTTCACAAAATCATTGCCCAAAGAAGTTTTTGAGTACCTTCGGAGTAAGTTGGGCGTGGTCACATTTCCCAAAAATTGACTAGATATCGGGACCACATTCTCAGGGGGAGCATTCATGTATGTGTTTATATCTTTGCTCATATTCTTGATTTTTACTAACTATAACAATTTTTTCTTGAGAATGATGTGCATTGACTCAAGGGGAGTCTACAGAAGCCCTTTGGTATTATTTTCAAAGGGGGAGAAGAATTATAGGAAATTGCATGTGTTGCCAACAATTCCAAAGGGGGAGATTTTTGAGCAAGGTGTAGAAACAGTATTGTCATTGTTGTCAACACAGACAAATAGATTAGTTCATGTAGTGGACAGGAGTTCAGATGTTAGTCAGAGCATGTACAGTGAATATCCAAGAAGACAGAAGTGGCCAACATTCAAAAGATCAAAGAAAAAGACAAGTAAGAAAATTGTCATGATTTCGCGACATATCGGAGGAGAGAGAAAATGTTGGCAAAACTGTCGCGATTTTGCGACATAATGGAGGAGAGAGAAAATGCTGGCAAAACTGTCACAATTTCGTGACATATTGGAGGAGAGAGAAAATGCTGGAAAAACTGTCATGATTTCGCGACATATCGGAGGAGAGAGAAAGCGCAAGGAAAACTATCATGATTTCGTGACATGTTGGACGAAAGAGAAAGTGCAAGGAAAACTATCGTGATTTCACGACATGTTCAAAAAGAGAGAAAGCGTAAGGAAAACTGTCATGATTTCGCAACATGTTCGAAAAGAAGGTGCAAGCAAAGAAAACTGTCACGATTTTGTGACATGTTCGAAGAGAGAGAAAGCGCAAGGAAAACTGTCACGATTTCACGACATGTTTGGAAAGAAGGTGCAAGCAAAGAAAACTGTCATGATTTCGTGACATGTTCGGGGAGAAGGAGCTTGCAAAGAAAAGTGTCATGATTTTGTGACAATCTATAAGAGAGGCAGTACGGACGAAAATGTGTCATGATTTCGCGACATGTTTGAGAGAAAGAGCTTGCAAGGAAAAGTGTCACGATTTCGTGATAATCTGCAAGAGAGGCAGTACGGACAAAAATGTGTCGCTTTTTCATGACATGTTTGAGAGAAAGAGCTTGCAAGGAAAAGTGTCGCGATTTCGTAACAATTTGCAAGAGAGGCAGTACAGACGAAAAATGTGTCACGATTTCACGACAAGTTCGAGAGAAGGAGCTCGCAAAGAAATGTGTCACGATTTTGTGACATGTCATGTTTTTGCTAGTGCTTGCAAAGAAGAGTGTACGAAAGCGAAAGGTGTCACGATTTTGTGACATGTCATGTTTTCGCTAGTGCAAGCAGAGAAGAGTGCAAGGAAGCGAAAGTGTCATGATTTTGCGACATGTTCTATTTTCACTGGTGCAAGCCAAGTAGAGTGTACGAAAGCGAAAGGTGTCATGATTTCGTGACATGTCATGTTTTCACTAGTGCTTGCAGAGAAGAGTGTACGGAAGCGAAAGGTGTGGCGATTTCGTGACATGTCATGTTTTCGCTAGTGCAAGCAAAGAAGAGTGCAAGGAAGCGAAAGTGTCGTGATTTCACGACATGTTCTATTTTCATAGGCAAGAGACAGAGAAGAGCTCAAGGCAACGAAAGTGTCACGATTTTGTGACATGTTCTGTTTTCGTAGGTGCAAGCTGAGAAAAGGACAAGGAGGTGGAAAATGTCACGATATCACGACATGTCATGTTTTCATGGGTAAAATGCAAAGAAGAGTACAAAGAGACAGAAGTGTCATGATTTTGTGACAGGTCGCAATAGCACGATTACGGATAGTTAACTGAAGTAGAACGACAGTTATAAAGGCAGTTACAGAGGAAAATCATGCAGCCAATATAAGAAGAGTCAACTGAAGTTAGTGTGACAGTTGCAAGGGTAGTTATAGATAGAAATCATGCAAGCTAAAATAAGAACAGTGCATTAAAGGAAGAACGGTAGTTACAGGGCACGTGACATAGTGAAACCATCGAGCAGTCGTTACACTATCAGTCCGAATCAAGAGACAGAACTATTAATAGGTTGCATGTAGAAATACTGTGCCAAAAAGGAGTTACTCACAAAAGTGGCTATTGATAGTCTGCATGAGTAAATACAAAAGTTAAAAATAGAGAGAAAAGCCTGTTATAAAAGGAGGTCTGCGTGAAGAATTAAGTTGCCACTGAATGTGTGAAAGTGCTACCGAAAGAGGGTTAGAAGAGTGTTGTAAGAGAGCGACAAGCAGAGTAGTAAGTGTTTACTATGTTTTGATAAATTATAGACCAGTCAAGGTCTTGTAAAAGTGAAGGCATTTTTATGTCATTGATATAGCTTTCAAAACTATGATCCAAGTTGGTGCTTGGATAGGGGTTGGTGCTCCTTTCTATTGGAGCAGATAAATCAAGGGTTGGTGCTCCTTCCAATGGGTGTTGGTAAATGGATTATAAAATTGGTGTTTTGCAAAGGCTGGATTTGGACCATAGTCCAAGTAGTCATTCTTGAGGAGTAGCCAAATTGGTGAACCTTGTTACATTGTGTGTTGTGGTGTGCTCTCTTGTGATAATTGTTTTACCTACTTATAAGTTCTCTTTGCTTCAGCTTTAAGAGTTGTAGATTTGAATTTAAATAGCTACACTAATTCACCCCCCCTCTTAGTGTCATTGTGATAATATCATGGGTTAGAGAGATAATGCACATTCACAGTGAATGGCTCATCATCATCTTCATACATGGGGTTTGAGATGTAATCTGGTTGAGCCCTCCATAAATGAAATTGGTTTGGTTAGGGGGCACCCCCAATGGTACCACCATCCCTACAAGAAGGCGATGGGTTTATGATTGGTCCATATCATGTGCAGTCTCGATGATCAATGTAAAGATCACATTCTGTATGATGTACTCCCCCAATCCAAGGTTAACCAAATGAACTATCACTTGTGGTGCAGATGACCCTACTAAAGATGTAAGAAAAGTAGGCTAAGGTACCTCTTCGAATTCTCCTTGAGCATCCTCTACTTCCATGGGAGTAGGAACCTCTATCACAACTAGTTTGGGCACTCGCTTTATCTATTTTTTGCCCATATTTGCTTTTAGCTTCTCAACATCTCGATACATCACAGATGTAGATGATCTGGTAGAAGTAGTTGTCGTGTGCTTTGATCGTTGAGATGCAGATGTTGTAGGTTTTTTACACACTTCTTTCATTTTGCCTCCTGACTCTTTGATTGGTGTCACTAGCTATGTTTCCAGGTGCATTAAGGGGAGTACAAAATTCCTTAGGAAATTAGCTAGATTCACATACTTGAATGGTTCCTCATCTAAAGATACCATGTGAACCTGTCCCTCATGAATATATTTGATACACTGATGGAGAATAAAGGGGACATAACACATTTCTCTTATCCAAGGTTGTCCCAAAAGTATATTATATTGCATAGGACCTTCAATCACATGACACATCACGAGGATGGTCTTTAGCCCCACCTAAATAGGTAAGACTATTGTGTTAATAGTTGAGCATAATGCATTGTTAAAAGCTCTCAATGTGAAGGTAGAAGGTATGATATGCATCTTTGGTAACTTTAGGTATGTTAATGCCTTGGTCATGATAATATTTATTGATGATCCTATATCAATAAAAATCCACTTGAAGGGTATGTGATTCACACATGTGATGATGTGAAGCGGCGGGTCCACCATGACAGTGGAAACCATCTTGATTTCATGATCATAAAACTGTATGACTTGCTACTGAAACTATTGTACATGTCCCACAAAGTGTGTAAATGCTTTAGGATCCTACGACTGCACTTCTATGGACTTTAGAATGTCCATCAGTGTCTCCCTATTCTTGGGGGACTGTTGAATCAGCTCATAAATCATAAACTTTACTGGAGTTATCTACAGGTTTTGGACTAACCTACTCTTGATTGTCACCACCGGTCTAGTTGGTGGGTCTGGTACATGCTAGGCTGGCCTTGGAGGAGGCATAATATGGACTCTGATAGGAGCCATAGGTTGATTTGGTCTCTCATACCTCGCATTTCTTGTGATGACATTGACCATTTTGATGAACACATGGGTTGGTGGTTCGATTCCTACTTTATTGACTTGGCCAAAATTATTCCTAGGTACCTCATGGTTAGGCAGAGAATTCTTGTAAATCCCCATATTTTTATTATCTAGAACTTGTGGATTATCCATGAGAAACATACCTTTTTCAATCATATACTGTACAAAATTTTTGAAATACCAACACACCTCTATGTCATGACCTTTCATTCGATGAAACATGCAATATTGGTCATTCTTATACCCCTTAGGCTTGGGTTGATTTGGGTCTATCATTTTGATCTCTGGTAATTTTATTGCCTTGGCCTCGCACAGTTGATTGAATATCTAAGTCATTAACTCTGACAATAGTGTGAATTGGCAAGGTAGACTATGTTCCTTATTCTTACCCTTTTGATAGTTATTGCACTGCTCATACTACATAGGAGGGGGTTAGGCTTGATAATTTCATTGTTGTTACCCCTTATCCCATTTTTGAAGGTTTAGAACCACCTAATTGACATGAGCTGGCTTGGCCTATTTTTTCTTAGTGCTTTTATTTTTCCATTACTTCTTATTTCTGAGTTTCAAGTTACCCTCCTATAACTTGATATCCTCAATCACTTTGGCTTGCACCAAAGCCTCTTCGAACATTTGATACTACTACAATTGTAACAATAAAAAAATGTGCTTTGTGTAACTTTTCATAAACATCCTAGTCAATTCAATAGTAGGGATGGAAAATGGTAGCTTTACCATCATCTTTCTCCATCATTTCCCATAATCCATAACTGGCTCATTATCATGTTTTGTTACAGAAACCAACTCAGATAAGTTCACCTTCTTCTTGATGCTAAATAAGAAGCATTCAAGAAATGCATCGGCCAGTTGCTCAAAAAGGGTGATATTGTACCTCTTGATTTGATTAAACCACTCTCGAGTTGGGCCTGAGAGGGTCGTGATGAAAGTCTACAAAAGCAACACATTGTTTCTTCCAATCTGAAAGCACGTTTCCAAAAATCTTGTGATGTGCTCTTGAGTGTTTTCCTCTCCTCTAAAATTTTCTAGCTTAGGCATTTCAAAATGCTCGGGATAAGCTAGAATAGGTACTAATGGGCTTAAAGGTTCATTATGAATCTTATTCAAGGTTGGTTTTTGATAAGTTGTTCCTTTTTTTTCTATATCTTTGACATTTTTTACCAAGACTTTATAAGCCTATGAAGATAAGAACTCCTCTTCTATGGATTGCCTTGGAGGCACCTTTGGAGGTATGTTCCTCTTCAGTCGAGGTGAAGGATTAGGCTCATCCTCTTCTTTGAATTGGGATATTTTAGGTTATTCTTGATCTAATTCATATCCCACTTCTTCTTCATACTACCTAAACCCATGATGCTTGGGTGGAGGGCACCCATCTCTATGTTGGGATGTGTAGCGAGTACGGGCATCTATATACTTAGGGTATGAATTAGGTTGTGAAGCAACTTGTCTATCAACGCATTCCCTATGCTCACTACGAGGATGTAAACCGATACTTTCTAGTAGATCCTCCATATTTACATGCTCCTTTTGATCAAGGATGCATTGTTTGTGCATGCTTTTATTCATACAAATGCTATCTTATGAATCGTTGCCTCTAAGTGTTCTCATTTTCAAGGTGTTCTTGCTCTACATGAATATCCTCCAATTGGTTTTGGAGGATCTAATATCTCTGCTCTAACACCATATTGTGATATCTATCTATACAATTATCCATATGAGGCCTCTGGTGTGTGTGCTCTGCTCGAGCGACTTTGTGGGTGTGTCTCCCAATGGACTAATCTGCTATGCTCTTGCTATTGTCTGTGAAGATGGCATTTGCATCTAGTTGTTGCCTAAAATTTGTGCTTGCATGAGATGCAAGGGCACACATATCTCAAGAATGCTTGGATCATTCTTTAGGTTCTCTAACAATCCTAATGGTGCTACCACTATGCACACTCATGGAGTGAGAAGCCATAAGATTAGGCTTGTAACCTAGTTGCCCTAGAACCTTACCCAAACCATCCAACTGTTTGCTATGCCATGGCTCATGATGTGGCATACCTTTCAAGAAAATAACTAGTAATTTGATCATAACATATTCTTAAGTGATATTATGTATCGAGGTGAGTGCTACCACATCCTAGAAGTGCTCATAGGTTGTCTTCCTAGTATTGCCATACTAGGGTAAAGCTTTCAGGGCCATTGTTGGAAATGGGTGTTCAGCCACCAGGTTCAGGGGGTTTGTGTGGTTCCATAAAGGATAGGGTAGAATTGGATGATTTGCAGCCATTGTATTTATAGGTCTACCAGATCTTACAAATATATAGGTATCTGGAGTTAGAGTTCCACTAGAAATAGTACTAAGGAAGGCTGTAGGGGGAATATTTGTGTATCCTATATTAGCAGTATATGAAGAGGATATTCTAGCAACTAAAATAGGATTATCTCTGAGGCTACCAAGGTGTAGTTCAAAGAACTCGATGGGTTCTTCTGAATTTTTTGCTTTAGATCTGGTTATCATAAAATATGGTATATAACCAAAAATTAGGTCAAGGCTTTCATAAGGTTTCTTTCTAGGCGGAATTGCCAGGTGATTTAAAAAACTAACAGATAAAATGTATTCATGGTATTGTTATATGTATACTACGTGGGATTGTGTCCCATAAGGCATGCCAAAAATAGTTGGAGCAAAATCTGCTTTTTGTTACATTTGCACCCAAGACTTTGCCAACATTGAAAGACCAGGCTAAAATAGATTTTACCCGATTCAATCTCCAGAGGAGGTTGGTTCCTTGTTTCTTTTAGGAAAATGGAGAGAAGGAAATGCATAAAGAGAGGGAAATATATCTATTTATATAGTTTATTAAAGGGTACAGATTAGATAACAGTAAAGCAACTTATTACAACCTTTTACAGAGAAGCATATAACTAAACTGTGAAAACAGAGAAACTAAACTTCTAGTGAAAATCTATTTTAAGTGCAAGCTTATCTATAAAGTTAATTTTAGAACTAGTAGAACTTTATTGCATAAATTTAGAGTAATAATTAAAGAAAGTTACATTCAATCTAGCCTTATGTAGCAATTAATAATACATACGTACTTGATTTATAATACTAGTGAGCCAAAAACCATAATGGATGATATTTTATTAAGCTTTCAGAAGTTTGTGTACATATCCTTGTAAACACCTAAGAGCCCACCACCTATGTAGGTCACTCATTCTATATATAAGAGTATTACATAATAGAAAAACTAAAATTTGTTACAATATCATACCTGTAGGCTCATTCTGGTTTAGAAGCAGTTAAGAGAGCATGGAGTTTTCAATTGGAAGTGGTTGAACTCTTCTTGTTACAATAATATTCCTTAACCTTCTTGGGGGCATCGTGGTCCAACTGTCTTCAAAGTGTCGCACCATCCTGACTATTTGCTTTAGTTTCTTCTTTAACCTCAAAATATCATGTTAGCATGACTTTCGATCATGGTTCTACCCTTGGCCTTAAAAATGTTGCACTATCATGACCATTTGCGTTAGTTTCTCCTTTAACCTCAAAATGTCACGCCAGGGTGAATTTTGATCTTCATTTGGTCCCTTAGCTCCAAAATGTCGTGTTGTCATGACTTTTCTCCCTTGGCTTAACTTTGTCTTCAAAATGTCATGCCATAACGACTTTTGGTTTTCATTTGGTCCCTTACCTCCAAAATGTCATGTTGTCATGACTTTTCTCCCTTGACTTACCTTTGTCTTCAAAATGATGTGTCATCACAAATTTTAGCTTTTATTTTTGCCTCAGCCTTCAAAATGTTGTGTTGTCATGATTGTTCTCTTATACTTAGTGAAATATTGAGAAGACTACTCCTTATTTCTCTGGATTTGGTCATTTTGACCAATAGGTATTTGAAATAAAAGTGCTCCATTGCATGGACAACTCCATCTATTTTAGAAACCCTCCATTACCTAGCCTCTACGGTTCCTTAGCTAAGTGATTTGGTAGCACTTCGTTAGAATTGAAAACTTTTGATCATAAATTTTATAGAACTTCGTTGCATGAGAGATCGACTCTTTTCTTAGGTTAAGTAGCACTTCGTTGCATTCAAGACTTAAATTTTGGTATGGTAAAAACACCTCTTTTATAAAATTTGGTTAGGGATTAGGTGGAATGGGGATGGGAATCCCCAGGCATGCCCATACTCCTTTTACAGGTGGAACATTACATTCCTCAAGTAGAGCATATTTTCTAAGTGGCGAGGAATCTCCTCTCTTGCCCATGTTATATGGATAGGTAAGACTTGCGCACATAGCATACATACTGAGTAACACGTTTGCCTCACGTGCCATGATTGGTTCTCAGCCATTTTAAGGCTTTCTTCACTTCCAGAATGACCACTTTTGGGTCAAGCAGTTGCAATTGGAGGCCACCCTAGGGTAGAGTGGTTCATATTGAAGGCCTTCTCAGGGTATGATAGTATTTGGAGGCCATCCCTTGGTGAGGCGGCCTTGGGTGTAAATGAGAATTCTTCCATGTTTGAGTGGTGAAAAGCACTTTTAAGCCCTAGGGCTGACCAAGGTGGGTCACATGACCTGAAAAGTTATCCATATGAGTAGTCTTTTCAATATGACGTATTTTAGGTATCTACATAATGTTTTCAAGACTCTTATGAGTTAGGGAATCATTATAATAGAAGTATGGGATTCTCTTGTATTGTTTTTGAATGTATGATTTTGGTTTTGAAAGAGAAACTTAAATAATGTTTTCCAAGACTCTTGTGATAGTTAAGGAATCAATGGATTAATGCATGTTGGTTTTGAAAGAGAAAACTACTATTTTATTCTTGAGACTTGTGATAGTTAAGGAATCAATGGACTATTGCATGTAGGTTTTGAAAGAGAAACTACTAAATGATTTTTGAGACTTGAGATAGTTAAGAAATCATTTTAAGAGAAGTATGGGATTCTCTTTATTTCAAATTGGTTTACTGTATGTTAGTTTTGAAAAGGAAACTAATATAATTATTCTTGAGACTTTTGTGGGTTAAAGGATCATTATAAAGAGAAGAAGGATTATCTTCTTATAGCTTTCTTATGTTATGTGCATGGTTGTTTGTAAAATAGAACATGGCATGATTTAAATTGCATTGCATGAAGAGTTGTTATAATCCCTAAGTATACCTCCTAAAACCGTGGGTAGTTTCCCCAGCATGAAGAGGTTTGTTATCTTGTGATTGGATTGAGGATCATTGAGAATGGATTCATAGGAGTTGTGGAAATTAAAGGCTTTGTAACAATTGAGTTGAACAATAAGTTTTGTATATTTGATTATTGTACAAACTGAGAGATTATGTTGCTTAATGATAACTTGGATTTTTGTACTTTATGTGATTTTGAGTAATCTCTTTGGATAACTATTATTGAGTTCTATCAATTATTGAAAATGTATGTTTATATTAGAGATATAGGTTATCTTATTTATGCATTAATGTTGTTAGAGATATTTGATATTCAAGCTCTTGATAAATGCATAGTTGGCTTATGGTTAAGAGGAATCTTTATTATGATTTTCAAAAGTGATGGATTATGTATTTTGTTATTATGCTAAGTGCATTGTTTAGCTTATTGGTAAATGTTGTAATGTTATGTATCCTTTGGATGGGTAGAACTTCATCTTATAAACTATTGAATCCAATTCTGGAATGAGTTTTATGAATGTAATAACCAGGTAGACATGAGTCCTATAAGGAGTTGTAATAATGCAATAGCTAGGATCTCATGAACCTAGAAGAAGTTACATGTATATAATAGTCAAGCTACTTTTAAGTAGTCACACCTTGAATGAGTAGGATCAAGTGTGTGGAAAAATTTATTCACATGATAATAGTGGTGATTCCTTGATCATGTAGGATCAAGAGATCATGTTAGTTGTCATCAAAGTGGTAGTGAACTTAGTTATTCCAAGGAGGTGTGGTAACTAAGCACCAAGGCTCTACATCGATTAACCTTCCTAGGTGGAGCCTAAAATTAAAATCATTTTCTTTCCATCTTTGTATACAAGCATAATTAAAAATTAATTAATTATGACATCCCACTATGTCATGATCGCCCTGTTGCAAGTGGCCTAAGTTGGAGTATCGATCGAAGATCTTCTCACCTAACCATTACAATAAAAGTCCCAAAATGCTTTCCCAAGTTTTAAAATCACTTATCTATTTTATGAAGTTATCATGATCATCTAGATAAACCTACCACAGTCAACCATACCAACTACCAAGTCATAATGATAGGATTGAAGCATTTTCATTCTCAATCATCATAAATTAATAAGCATGATCTGGGGTAGGGGGTATATGAGTTAATGATGTACTTTCTACAATGTTTTGAAACAAATATATTTAAATTTTACTTATAAATATCCCTCCCAAGAAAAGAGGAGGTTAATGGACAAACATGTAAAAAGTTAATGTTAATGAATTGATGCTCATCTTGATATTTTGTCCAACAATACTCACTAACAACTAACAACCTCTACAATTAGATTTCAATAATTATATGTGCACTTTCTATTTTCACAACACAATAGTCTTATTATTATTTACTATTAATTATCTTGTTTTATTATGCTTCCATATCCATCCATTTTCATTTTATTTTCATCTCATCATAAAGGTAACTAGGGGGATAATTACCTATTAGAGGATTTGCCTTATCTGCTCTAATCTCGATAGCCCCCCAAAACATTAACATATTATGTTATTCCCTCCTTAGGCTCTCTGTTGTTATCCTTGTCATATTTTCTCTATAAGCGAGAATCAGTCATGTGAGACTTTATCTTGCAACAACTGGAGCAATGGCAAAAGAGATAACTTTCATACCCATTATCGATATGTCAATTTCCTATTTGTAGTTTTATCTCTTGTAATGCAGTTGTTATGATTAGTTAATGTATCATTTCAATTAATGCACTATGTTTATTTATTTTATATAAAATATAATAGTATTATAGTTTTAAATAATTTGTTAACTACCCATAGGTGTTTCCTCCTCTTATGTTAGTATTAATAAAGTGTACATGTTGATGTCAAAAATAGGCAGAATATTAGCTTTATAGCTAACACTTTATAATTTCTACATTTTGGTGAACCCAACATGAACACCTCCATGGGTTTGCTCTTTCTTTTATTAATTAAATTTGCTTTACCCTAATCCAATGGCTATTTACCTAAATCTTCTAAGTTTGGTGACATTCATAATATTTCCTTTCTAGATATTTTTAGCACCTAAAAGGTACCCTACAACTCGTAAGGTACCTCATCAACTAGTTGACCATCCAAAATTTTCAATAACAGCCTATAAAGAAGCTTTCTCCTATAGAAGTCCTCACTCTAATAAAGAAACTAAAAATGCTACTCCTCTAGACCCTCTTATCTCCTCACAAGATGATCTTAATCATATGATTTCCTCTTTATAAAAGCATGAGGATATTCATAGAGGGGGGAAACTGCATTACCATGTACAATTCTTGGTTGGATCAATTGAGAGTCGAGGTGAACTGCAGGGGTATGTTATATTCTCTACACTCAAGGACACGAAAGTATGAGTTCACTAGGAATGATTTTAGAACTCACTCCAAGTTTGGGGTGGAAGTGTTTGATGTGTCAATTAAAAATACACTTATTTTTTGGCCTTTCTAAACTTTACTATGAAAAGGAATGAACAATGCAAGACACACAAGATGCAAGAAGATAAGAGCTAACCCTAGTATGATTTTGTAATTCAATGATGTCTAACCCTAATATTGCAAAACAAATCCTTTGAGCAAGGGTCCAAGAGAAATGCACAAACAATATTAAAACCCTAGATGCACACTATATGCTTTTATTATTTCAAATGCTTAAAAATTTAATCAAATGTTTTTCTTTCCTTGTAATCTAGGTTTTGAATAGAAATGAACAAAATCAAACACCAAATAGCCTAAAGATCTATTAGGAAACTTATCTGATCTAGCGGTTGTTCCAAGCTTTATATTACATCTAGAATATCCAATAGCTTCAAACCTACAAAATAACTTCACAAACCCTACAAATATTGATCAACATTTAGGGGTTTTCTTAGGATGTTATAATACTGAACTTGGATGTGCAACAATAAAGCCCCCTTGGTCCTTTTAGTTGACCATTCAAAAGTAAAATTGATCTTTGACCCTTGGAACATGCACAAACAAACAGAAACAAATATGTAACAATAAAATAAAATGTATATAGGATGGACACATAGAATTTTAAAATGCAAGATGTGAATTAGGGTTTTGGGGGTGCAAAACTTACCAGATTCAATTGACTCAACATTATTAGTAGGAGATGAGTTGTTCATCCAATCAACCTTCAAAATCTACCTTAGTTTTGAAGAATACCCAAAAAATAAGCATGGGGTTAGAAACCCCATCTTTAGTGTTGAAGGAAAAACCTAAAGTCTCCTTTGACATTCAACAACAATTATATAGTACCCCAACCAAGATCTCCCTCTTAGAGCTTTTGCAAAGTTCTCCTATTTATAGGGAAAATTTGTTGAAACTTCTAAGACAATAATCTATTCCTCAAGACATTTCCCCTAGTACTATATTTGATGTTGTAAGTTTTCTTGGGATACATCATATCACATTTTTGGATGACAATATTCATTCCTTAGAATTATAGAGGGATTCTTCCCCTTTACATCACCATGTTTATTGGGAAAATGTTTATCAAGTAGATTTTTATTGATAATGGGTCTTCCCTCAATTTATGCACTTATCAATTCTTTTAAAATTTTGGATTAAAAGAGGAAGATTTAACGAAATTTGATATCATCATCAAATCTTTCAACGAGTCTCAAGAGGCTTGTGGTATTATATCACTCCCTATTAGGATTGGACCAAATATCTTATATACTTTATTCTATGTGGTTTCTTGCCCTACATCTTTTAATATTTTTCTCGGATGCCCATGGATTCTGTTGGAAATAAACCTAGTAAAAGGAGTAAAAAGATGTAAAAGTTTGTTTCAACTGTAAGCTTTGGATCTTACCCCTTTTACCTCCTTGGATGGTAGCTGACTGGGCAGGTAGGTTGACTTGGATGACAGCTGACTAGATGGATTGGATGGAAAGTACGACAAGGCGAACCAATTCTATTTCCCTTTCTCTTTTCCTCCCTATTTCTCCTATTTTCCTAACTTTCCTATATTCCCTAAAGTCATTTGGAGTTACCATTATAAATACCATTCTAATCTCAATTTTCTAAGGTTTAATATATATTTATTTCTATTCGCTCCTAATTTTTCTCTCACAAACCGCATCTGGTATCAGATTCGAAGTCGAGAGGGCATGAGGATCGAGGCAAGGGAGGCCCGAGGACCGATGTGAGAGAAGCCCATAGCACATAGCCCAAAGAGAGGTCAATGTGGGGCTCATAGCATGTAGATCAAGGTGAGAGAATACTAAAGCATGTGTATCAAGGCAAAGTCTAGAGCAGGCCAACACAACAAGCACACAGAGATAAGAGCAACGTAGGAGGACCTATCATAGAACAACATGTGGTGAGAGGAGGACAACTCAGGAGCTAACGCAGACAGACACGTGGCACAAGGAGGAGGAGCAATGTGGCAGCAAAGGGAGCAATGTGGTGAGGAGCGATTGGTTGAAAGGAGGCAAAAGGAGTGATCACTGATTGCCCGAAGGTAATCGCTTCATTACTTGCCCATCTAGAGTTATAAACCCTATTTTTGCCCCCGTCTTGCTCAATGTGGGACAAAAGAATTTCAATTTTTTTATTAAACTTGTCGTCCACTGCATTTCAAATAGAAAATATTCCTCCTTCATACCCATCTATGGGCATAGCTCGAGCGGCTAAGGAGGAGCGCTTGTGAGTAGGGTGTCTCGGGTTCGAATCCCACTAGGCACGTTTTTATTTTATTTTTTTTAATCTCTGGGAAGCACAAGCTAGAAAAGGATCATGGATCCTTTATGTTTCAAATAGACACAGTGGCGCATTGGTCAAAAGTTTTGTGACAGTAAAGAGGTCACGAGTTCGAATGGGCTAGAGGATAAATTTTATTAAAAAAAAATTATCATTTAAACTTTAGAATATTCAAAATTATTAAATATTAATTTAATAAAATTAAAACTAATTTATAATTATTTTAAAACTTAGGTTTTTAATAATTATAAAGTTATTTTTTATTAAATATGAATATTTAATTTTTTTATTAAGTTTAAATTTTAAAAAATTTATTGTAAAAGCCCTAGAGGCTTGATATTGTCAATTATTGGAGCCTTGTAAATTTCACATTTTGTGAAAATTTCAGAGATTGTAAAAGAGGTTAAAACTTTCCTAAGAGGAAAGAGTGTGTAATAAGCCTAAGAGGCTTAGTTTTTTTTGTAAAGGGCATTTATGATAAGACCGAATGGTTGTTATCATGCCTTATGTGCAATTCTAGCAAGAGAAGGTGCATAAAGGTTTGATGAAAAGGTAAGAGGTTATGGACTCAACATTGTGTTTAGTCAACTCCAAAACATAGTAATCGCACATCAAAGGCATCCTGACTCAGGGTATGAAGCAGATTTTGAAGATAACTCATTCAAGAGTCAATTTGAACAATCAAAATCCATACAAGTTGCACCACAAGAATCAGAGTACACACACTACAATATTTCAATAGAAATCCTAGAACCAAAATCACCAAAAATCATACAGATAAGTGACGACGAAGAAGTGGTAGATAAATTTGTAAATCAAGAGATAACATCCCCACATCAAGAGGAAAAAGTAGTCAATGATAGAGTAGAACAAGTCAAATTTGACTTAAATTTGTAAGATCTTCTGTATTTCTTCTTCTTCTTTCTTTCTTTCAAACAACAAAAGTACTTTATTGTAACTGTGAAATAAAGAGAGTTTTTTGGTAACTATAGCCTCACACAATAGCTTACCTATACCATAATTTAATGGTTATTACTATGAGTATTGGTCTATAAGTATGAAGGCCTTGCTCATAGGTAGAGGTTTGTGGGACATCATAGAAGAGGGCTACACAGAACCCTCATACTGGATAACACTTAATGTCGTAGACAAGAAAACACAAAAAGAAGAGAAAAATAACAACTCATCTTCTCTTTCTCATCTCCAAGCTGCATTGGAGAATATCATATTTTCCAAAATCGCTGCTTGTACAACTACACAAGTTGCATGGAAAGCATTGAGTGATGGATTCCAGGGTAGTAATCAAGTGAATCAGGTAAGGCTTCAAACATTGAAGCGAGATTTTGAAAATCTCTGAATGAAAGATGATGAAAAGTCAGTGATTATTGTGTTAGAGTAAAAGCAATTGTAGATAAAATGGTTGCACTAGGCGAAGAAATAAAGCTTGAGACAATTGTAACAAAAATTTTTAGAACACTTACACAGAAATGGAACCATATTGCCATAATAATAGAAGAATCCAAAGATCTTTCCATTTTAACATTCGATGCATTGATTGGATCGTTAATGTCACATGAAAAGAAACTCCTTCAACAAGCTACGAAGGTGATGATAAGGCCTTCACTTCCAATGAAAATAATGGAAGAGGATGGGGAAGAGGTCAAGGTAGAGGCAAGCAAAGAGGTAGAGGCAGAGGCAATTCCAACATATGAGGAAACCAGAATAGAGGAGGCAATTCCAATAGAGGAGGCAACTCATACAGATGAGGCAACCAACAAAGAGGTGGAAATCATAATCGATGTGGAAATCAAGTACAAAGTGGCAATCAAGGGCAAGGAAGTGGTAAGTTCAAATCAGCATGTTTCAACTATGGCAAGCTGGGTCACTTCGCTCGTGACTGTTGGTCGAAATATTCACAAGGCAACAACAGTCAATATGGTAATTATGGAGAATAAGATGATATTTCTAATATTTTTCTTTCATATGGCCAATCAGAATAGAATATAAATGACACATTGATTCTGGATACTAGTTGTTCCAACCATATGAGTGGTATAGAACATTTATTTGCTACTCTCGATTCCACTTATAAATCCCAAATCAAATTATGGGATGATAAGACATTGCAAGTAGAGGGTATTGAAGCCATGGAGATTCCAATCAAAGAAGGACTAAAGAAAGTGCATGACATCTATTACACTCCAAAGCTCCAACATAATCTGCTAAGAATTGGACAAACGATGGAGAAAAATTACAAGCTTGTATTTAATGAAGGATAATGTATTATTTTTTATAATAATAATTGTAATCATGTCATCACACAAGTCCCCATGACCAAGAACAGGTTATTCCCTCTCAAGTTTGATGGGCTAGGGGGAGCTCAAATTGCAAATGTAGCTATAACAAATCCAAGTGTCTTTTGGCACTTGTGATATGGTCACCTTGATTCTGCTAGCTTGAAACTTCTAACTTCTCAAGCTATGGTGACAGGACTTCCCAAAATCAATGAACAAAAGGAGGTTTGTGAAGGATGTGCTTTGGGAAAGCACTCAAGGTCAAAGTTTATGATAGGACAAGCATGGAGATCCAACTATCAACTATAGTTAGTACATTTGGACATCTCTGGTCCAATGCAAACACAGAGTCTCAAAAACAGTTCTTATTTTCTCACTCTTTCATAGATGACTTCTCTAGAATGTGCTGGATTTACTTTCTGAAACACAAAGATGAAGCTTTTGATTGCTTCATAGATTTTAGAAAAAAATTAGAGAATCAAAGTGGGAATTATGTAAAATTTCATAGGACAGATCGAGGAGGTGAATACTCCTCAAAATATTTTTTGAAATATTGTAAAGTAAGTGGGATCAAAAGGCAATTTACCACTGCCTATACCCCACAGCAGAACGGTGTGGCAGAAAGGAAAAATCACACCATAGTTGATATGGCGAGATCGATGCTACAGTCTAAGAATATAACTCATATGTATTGGGCGGAGGCTGTAAGAACCAGTGTATATATTCTAAACAGAAGTCCAACTTCTATTTTAGATGGTGTCACTCCTTATGAGGCGTGGTATGGAAAGAAACCTAATGTAAAGAATTTCAAAGTGTTTGGTTCTTTAGCATATTTACATAACCCTGACGAGAAAAGGAAGAAGCTTGATCCAAAAATTCAAGCTTGTATATTTGTAGGGTATTGTGAGTCTACAAAAGGATATAGACTCTACAATCCCAATACTCATAAAGTTGTAATCTCTAGGGATGTAATTTTTGATGAAGGGGGAGAATGGGGTCATCAAATAATTTTTGTTGATGATGAGTCCCAAGATGTAAGTTCTTCATAGGTATAGAAGGTTTCTCCAAAGAAAATCAAAGGCACACTACCCCCTCCAAGCCCATACAGGAGTACTACATCAAGTACTTCAACAAACACTCCAAGTCCTTATCCATAGAGATCAGTAAGTTCTTCACCGATGGACATCGACAAAGACTCTCCATCAAGAGGCAAAAGAATATTACAAAATCATCCATCCTTTCAAATGTTGGATCAGAATTTCTAGAGAAGATTCACTAGAAGTCAAGCTAGTGAGATGAATGCAGTTTTGCAAAAACTTGAAAATTTGCAATTGTATGGAGATGATGACTCCAATGATCCTATGGGAGATGTAGTCAACTATGCTTTATTGGATAGTACACAGCTAGAACCAGCTAGCTATGAGAATGCATGTACTCAAAATGTATGGAAAGAAGCCATGAAAGAGGAAATAACCTCTATAAACAATAATGATACATGGGAGCTAGTAAAGCTACCCAAAGGAAAAAAATGTGTTGGGTGTAAATGGGTCTACAAGACCAAGTATAATATTGATGGAAGCATTGAAAGGCATAAGGTGAGACTAGTATCAAAGGGTTTTACTCAAAAATTTAACATTGACTATGAGGAAACCTTTGATCTTTTTGTACGACAAGAGACAATCAGATCAGTTCTTTTCTTAGCAGCCCATAAAGGATAGAATATACAACACATGGATGTGAAGAGTGCTTTTCTTAATAGATACTTGACAGAAGAGGTTTATGTTCAACAACCTCAAGGTTTTCAAGAACAAGGAAAAAAGAACCTTGTTTACAAATTGAAGAAAACACTTGATGGCCTCAAACAAGCACCAAGAGCCTAGTACTCATGCATTGATGGCTATTTCAACAAGTATGGATTCACTAGAAGCAAAAGTGAACCAACTCTATACTACATAAAGCAAGGAGTAGACATTCTCATAGTTTGTTTGTATGTGGATGATCTAATATTTATGGGTAGTAACAATAAAATGAATATGGAGTTCAAAAACTCCATGATGAAATAGTTTAAGATGAAATATCTTGGTTTAATGCAATACTTCCTAGGCATGGAAGTGCATCAATCAGATCTTCATATGTCAACACAAGTATGCTCGAGACATGATCAAGAAATTTGCCATGGAGTAGTGCAAATCAGTTGCAACTCCAACTGGACATGGGATCCAATTGAGCAAGGATGATGGAGCATCAAAGGTTGACATGACCACTTACAGAAGCATGGTTGGGAGTCTAATGTTTCTCACCAACACCAAGCCCGATATTCAATATGTAGTTTCTCTAGTTTCAAGGTTTATGACTAGTCCATCTGAGCTGCATTTACAAGAAACTAAAAGAATTTTAATATATGTAAAAGGTACATTGGATTTTGAAATCCATTACCAAAAATGTAATTCTATGAAATTAGTTGGCTTTAGTGACAGTGATTGGGGCAGCAACATAGATGACAAGAAATCTACATCAGGGAATTGTTTTAGTCTAGGATCAGGACTAATTACATGGAGTTCCAAGAAATAAACTATTGTAGCATTGTCATCAACTAAGGCTGAGTATATAGCCATAACTCATGCTAGTACTCAGGCCCTATGGTTAAGAAAAATTCTTGAAGAGATTGGAGAAATTCATAGTGGTCCAACTCGATTGTATTGTGATAACATAAGTGTCATTCAGTTGGCATACAATCCAATCCACCATAGCAGATCAAAGCATTTCTATATGAAGTATCACTTCATTCAAGATATGATGGAATAGCAAATAGTTGAGCTTCAATATTATAGCACTTTGGATAATATTGCAGACATCTTCACCAAAGGTATAGCTAAAGCTCAATATATAAAGCTGAGAGACTATATAGTCAGTCCTCTCAACTTTAAGGGTAAGAATGTTGGAAATAAAGCTAGTAAAAGGAGTAAAAAGGTGTAAAATTTTATTTCAACTGTAAGCTTTGGATCTTACCCCTTTTACCTCCTTGGACGACAGCTGACTGGGCAGGTAGGTTGACTTGGACGGTAGCTGACTGGGTGGATTGGACAGCAAGGGCAACAAGGAAAACCAATTTTATTTCCCTTTCTCTTTTCCTCCCTATTTCTCCTATTTTTCTAACTTCCTGTTGGTCACGAATCTGCCACAGGAAAGGATTTTCTATGTCTATGCACCCTAGACCCGGCCAACATTGAAAGGCTGGGAGAAAGAAATGTCTCCTAGACCAATCTCCAGAGAGGGCTGGTTCCCTTACTATTTCTAAGCTTGATTAAGACTAAAGTTACTGGAAAGGAATTATAAATGTGCAGAAAGAAACGGGAAATACACGGAAAGAGATGGGAAATATAGCCACAGGCCAAATTTGTATGATCAGGAAAGAAACTCAGGAAGAATTTAACCTCAAGCGTATAAACAACATATAATAATAGAATACAACATAATCCACTTACGACCTTGTGCAGACAACCTCCAGGATTGCATTCCAGAACTCACTTTCTCATTTGCGATATTCAAACTCAGATGCAGAATTGAAATCTAACAGCAGATTAGAAAGACGAGCATAACTGAGAAATGCATGAAATAGAAGGAAATCATTAGAAAGACGCTTGCAAAATCAGAGGCCAAATATCTTTCATTCATGCAAAGAACTTCAAAGCTTTCAGCAAAAGTCTCTCTCTCGATCCCTCTTTCTGAGATCTACATTGATTTATATAGAAGTCTTGCTTCTTTACAACATTAAAAATATGCAACGAACTTCCTCGAGATCTACAAAATGTGCAACAGAAACAAGGAAATGATCCCCTTAAACCAGCCTCGGAGAAACCAAAAATTGAATGAAACAAGGAGTCGATCGTCTTCATTAAATGGTCGTTCTTGAAACATGCTTGAACCGTTAGAAAAATCATGAACAACAGCTTTGAATAATGGAAGTCTTTAATTCTGGTGGCTTGGACACGTTCTTCTACCTTGCTCGCATTGGAAAGCAGCAAAACATTTAATTCTGGAGTGCTTTTAATCGTTGGAAATCGCAAAACTTCATCGGGCCGTTTGAACTGCTTTCTGGCGCAAAACTGTAACAGGTCGCGAAAACGCGACATGTCACGAAATCGTGACGTATTTTTGCTCCGTACACTTTGTCACTTTGGAACCGCGAAAACCATCCATGTCACGAAATCGTGACGTTCTTTCTCAATTTTATCCTTTGCTGCTTCGACCCGCAAAAACGCGACAAGGCACGATTTCGCTACACTTTTCTCTCTTTTGGCTGTGTCCTCCTAGTACGTCGCGAAAACAAGACAAGTCATGCTTTCGCTACGTTCTCCCATCGGCATCTTTGTTTTATCTCTGGGTCGCGAAAACTAAACAAGTCACGAAATCGCTACACTATCTCCCCGCTGCTCAATCTTCTCTTCTAAGTCGCGAAAATCTGACATATCACGATTTTGCGACAATTTTCATCCACCCTGTATGGTCCTGCTTCTAACCCGTGAAAACATGACACTCTTGCCTCAAGTGGTTCGTTAATCTCCATCATGTCGCGAAATCGCGACAGGTTCTATCTCCTTGGACTTTATTGCTTTTGACCGTGAAAATTTGTCATGTCGCGAAATCGTGACGTTCCGTACAACTCCGTCGCCTCTTTGCTTCCTCTTCACGAAAACGCGACATGTCGCGAAATCGCTACAATTTTCTGCACTTGGTCCTTCCGCCCCAATATGTCATGAAATCATGACGTTTCCATGTTGCTGGACTTCATCTCCACAAATGTCGCAAAATCGCGACGCCTCTCATGCCTTATGCTTTCTGTTTCCACTTGCCGCGACCACGCAACACGTCGCGATTTCGCGACGTCTTTCGCCTTTTGTGCCTTGTTCATTATTCTGTTGCGATATCGCTACGAGATTCATTGTCATCACCCTTTGCTTAGTTATGTCGCGATTTCGTGACCATTTCTAATGCGCTGCCCTCGTTGACCATTTTGACCGTGAAACTCCAACACGTCGTGATATCGCGACAACCTTGCTGCTTTGCTGCCGTTGACTGCGTTGACCGTGATTTTGGAACACGTCGTGAAATCGTGACATTTTTTGACTTTGCTTCTCTCTCCTCAATAGACCCGTGATAACGCGACATGTCGCGATATCGCGACGGTTTTGAAACTGTGCTCTCCATGCTGCTTTTTGTCGCGATTTCGTGACAGTCTTCGGACTTAGCTTTTTTTTGCATCAAAACCTGTAAAGGAGTGAGAACTTCAACATCTTATGCAGGAATAATCAACAATCAAAATAATGTGGCAAAAATGCCAACATTCTTGGTGGCTCGTGGGGTATACAGTTCTGCTGTATGCACGAATCCCAGGCATGAATCCATTGGGCAACAGAGTCAAGAAAAACTGAGAACAAAAAGCTGGCTGATGGGGTACATCTCGACGGACTGCTGCAACAACTCTTGCTGAATTACTAAAAACTCAAGGAATCTGTATTTGGCTTAGCTGACCAGGTGCTGTAAAAGAATCTCCATGAAAGCACCAGGGGTTGCAAAATGGAAATAAATGAAATAAGTGGAGTGAGGACTATGGAATGGAAATAGTAAATGATGGAATAATGGAATGGAGGTAGATATAGTAACAGAGTGCTTCTGTGCTACCAGCTGCTATGAAAGGGAAATGGAAGTGAATGGAATAATGGAATGGAAGTGGAAGAGATGACAAATGCGGGATGAACTGTGGATAAATGCTAAAACAACAATGAAGTTAGAAGAAAAGGAAAAGAAGAAACGGGAATATCAGAAAGGAAAAAAGAAACAACAGCAGTGGCTTGATTACTTGCAGAAGAAAAAGGAGTAGGAGAAGAAGGGAATAAAGAGGGGAAGGGAAGAAATAAAGAGGAAGCCACTAACTCCGGGAAGGAAGAAGAAAAAAGAAAGAAATACGTACCTGCGGGCTCGCATGCAAAAAGAGCCGAAGTTGACAGAGGAAAACAATACTTTTTTTTCTTTTTTTTTTTTTTTTTTTTTTTGCTATATACAAGGTGATACTGGACTCACAGTTCATGGAGTGTAGGCTTTCAGATGAAAGCCGTTCACCAAAATAGGAAGTGGGCTGCCATCCAAATCTTCCAGATGAAACGAATTTGTTGCACCAGCACTGACAATGCGGAACGGGCCCTCCCACAGAGCATCAAACTTCTTGTGCTTCCCTGGCTTGGCTTTCTTTTCATTCCATTTCAAGACCAAATCACCCACCTTAAGCGGACGATCAGCGGAATTTTTATGGAACCACTTTGAAATAACCTGTGTATGCTTAGCAAACTCCTCATAGGCCAAAGAACGTTGCTCTTCCAACTGTAACAACTGAGCCAACCGCATATCCATGGAATCTACATCTGCTTCATCATCCCGAAATCCCTACAACTGCTGCAATACTGGCAACTCTAGATGAACAGGCAACCTTGCCTCTTTTCCATATACCATGGCATATGGTGAAGTCTTGATAGACTTCTTGATTGAGATTCTATCTGCCCATAAAGCTTGATTTAACAGAAGGTGCCATGATCTCTTGTTATCCCCCAAAGATCTCTTTAAAATCCACAACAAATTCTTGTTTGTGGACTCTGCCAAGCCATTTCCCCGAGGGTAATAGTTAGAGGATGTCTTCAGGAAAACACCATACTTATTTGCAAATTCAGCTAGCTCAGCTCCAATAAATGGAGTTCCGTTATCTGTAATAATAGCATCAGGAATGCCAAAACGTGTGATCAGCCCTTCAATGAAAGAAATCACCACCTCTTGATTTGCAACCCTGGTTGGAATAGCTTCAGACCATCTCGTAAAATAATCTGTAGCTGTCAAGATATATTTGTGTCCAGCTAAAGAATTCGGATCAATAATCCCAATAAAGTCCAATCCCCACCGCTGAAAAGGTGCTTCAACTTGAATTGGATGCAGGGGAAATGATGCATTTCTAACCCTTCCTGTATACCTCTGACATTTGTCACATGCTTGGGCAATATTGAAAGCATCTGTGAACAAGGTTGGCCAATAGTAACCAGCCCGAATAATTTTTAAAGCCATTGGTCTACCTGCATAGTGTCCTCCCGATATGCCAGAATGAAACTCCTCCAGGAGTCTTGCCTTCTCTGATTCCTTGACACACCTTAAAAGAATGCCATCAATGTTCTTAAAAAACAATCCTTCGGGAAGCAACACATACTTGAGAGCTTGCAGACGAAACCTTCTCCGTTGTGAGGCATTTAACTGTGAAGGGCATCTACCAGTTGTGAAATAGTCAATGAGGTCATCTGCCCAATCTTGTTCTTGAACTAGGAGATTCATCATATTGTTATCTCTAGCAAGATCATCTCGCTTGATAATCAACTATCCCAGATGTCGCAGCCTTTGCTAAGTGCCGGCATAAGGCCTTACCCCGCACTAGCTTGGTCGGATGAATCTCAACATCAAATTCTTGAATTTTGGTGACCCAACCTACGCGTTTATCACCCATCTCACCCTGAATGATGAAATTCCTTACATCGGGATGAATAACATAGACGACTGTCCTACTCTGAGATATGAAGTGCTTGAATTTTTTAAGAGACTTCATGACAAAGATACACCTATTTTTCAATGAAATTATATTTTGCCTCATGAGGTAAGATAACCCGACTAAGGAAGGCAATGGGCCTTTCATTCCCATCGTCTCCTTTCTATGTGAGTACTGCGGCATAGCTTTCATCTTCCCCCACTGCATACAAAATGAAATCTTTTGAATAATCTGGATTAATTAATACAGGAGCCTGCACTATTCTGTCCTTAATTTCCTGGAATGCCTCCTTCCTCTGGGTTGTCCATTTAAATTCTGCATCCTTCTTCAACAACTCAGTCATGGGCTTGACAACCTGGGCAAAATCAGAAATGAACTTCCCGATAAAATTAATCCGCCCAAAGAAAGACCGTAGCTCTTTCTTATTGGCAGGGAGCGATAGTTTCTTCAATGCTTCGACTCGAGATGGATCAATCGCCAAACCATCTTCTGAAATGACATGCCCCAAGAGTTTACCTTCCTTCACTGCAAAAACCGACTTCTTTGGATTAATAGAAATACCAAACTCTCTACATTTTCTGAAGATTTGCCTCAGATGAGAACAATGATCTTCCCATTTATGTGAAAAGACAGTCATATCATCAAGATAAATAACAATAATCTTGTTCAAAAGCTCCTCAAATGCAATGTCCATGGCTCTCTGGAATGTGGCCCTAACATTTGATAATCTGAAAGGCATTCACTGATAAGCAAAAGTGCCCCACTTAGTTGTAAATGTTGTCTTGTATTGGTCCTCATCCCTAACCCAAATCTGGTTATATCCAAAGAAACCGTCTAGCAGTGAAAACGCTGAGCCCCAGCAACAACATGTAGTATCTGATCAATGCGAGGCAAGGGATAGTGATCTTTCAGAGATGCACGGTTCAGATTTTGAAAATCTACACACAGTCGTATGTCTCCATTTTTCTTTCGAACCGAAACCAGATTAGCAACCCAAGTCGAGTGCTTAACCGGGTATATAATCTTGGCCTGCAAGCATTTTCACAAGTTCAGCCCTCATGAGAGTCTCAATCTTTGGATTCACTGGTCGCTGCTTTTGCTTGAAGGGTCTGACTCCTTCCAACTCAATAGTATGCTGAACAATCTGTTTATCATATCCCCTCAGATCCTCATAACTCCAAGCCACAATATCAAAAAATTCTTGACACAGCTTGCTTGATTTCTTGCAGTTCATCAAGAGTAGAATCAGTCCCAATCTTAATGACCTTATTGGGTTCTAATTGCATCTCCATATACTCTTTCTTGTCGATCTCAATCCGATGTTTCTTAGACCGATCATGCTGATCAAACAAACTTTCTAGAGTGATAAGACCTTTCGAAATATGATTATTCTCGCAACTGAATCAGACCTTCGGTTTCTTCATGCTCCAAGGTTCTTCCTTTGATGGTGGCAGCTTCTTGAATCAAAAAGTTAACAATTTGCTCATCACTCTCGAAGACTTGCCAAAAAGTATCTTTTTCTGGGACACTAGGCCTGTACACCATCCTTACTGTCTTTGGCTTCTTGACTACCTGCTCAATGGGAGAAAAATTTGCTCCAAGAGATGCTAGAAGATCTGCATGCTTATTCAGACTCTCGAGAAATAGCTCGAATATTCAGAGCTATGAAAGACTCAAACAGGTCCCAAACTTGGTTGCGGTATGCTTTGAGATAATGCTGCTTGGAAATACACTTGTTTGTTACTTGGTTTACAATCAGCTCAGAATCACCAAAAATCTGCAACTCGTTCGATTCCCAACTTTCTTGCCTTTTTCAAGCCTAGGCATAATGCTTCGTACTCGACAACATTGTTAGTACAATTCCAAGTAAGACGATATGAATATGTTCTTTGTAAACCAGAGGGAGAAATCAAAACAATACCTGCTCCTGCACCATTTTTGCATCTTGCCCCATCAAAATATAACTTCCATAGTTGATCCGTGACAGAGCTCTGATCATCTTGGTTAGGGAATACCTGCATTGCGCCATCCTCGGGCTTTGTGATAGAATAACAACCGATTTTGGTTTCTAGCATAGCATTGAAATCAAGCATGGAAAACCCGTCTTCCAACTGAAGCTCGTCTAAAACCTCATTCATCAAATCAGAACCCTCTAACTCTTCGGTTAGCATGTTAACAGACTGCATGGTCTTTCCTGCTTCATCCAACCTTTCAATATGAAAAGAGGAAGGTTTTTCATTATGAATCCGGAGTCTTTTACCTTTGAAAGGGATCTCCAAGTGGGAATAATCCAGTGCAAGGTAACCTCCCAACTTTGTAGTAAACTCTCCTGGATAAGCACATACCGAAATACGGTTCTAGATCGACCACAACTATCTCCTGAATGACTCGTAATCTGAGGCATAGTGTGTAAAACAATCGGGACATCCTTGATTACACCCACCATTTTCATAGGAGTACCATCTAACCGCAAGACTCTAGGGCTACTTCGTGTATATTCCATACCCATAACTTCGCAAACTACCTTTGGCATGACAGTTGTAGCGGCTCCAGAGTCGATCATGCAGTTATGCACGATCCAACCCTCTATTTGCAGTGATAGATAAAACGGGGGTGGTCTATTTTTACCAGTGATGGAAGTGGTTAAAGCTTGAGCATAAATTGTCTGGGTAGGACCCTTCTCACTATCCTTCACAGATTTCAAAGATTCTTGCAATAAATCTACCTGCCTGAGCAACTGCAATGCATCGTAAAGACTAACCTTAGTCGGGGTCTTCTTCGCTTCTTCGACAATGTTGTATGCAACCGCAGCAGATTCCTTCTTTTCAATGGGGTGATCATATCTCGCTCCGATACTGCTGAGTGGCTTCTACTCTCAGCCTCTTTGTCAATGAAGGGTACTTCAACTTTTCTCTAGCTTGCTCCTCTGCTTCTGATCTTGCTTGTGCAGTTGTGGCTTTCTCTTGTACTCTGTGTGGAACAGGGTCTTTCGGTAAAACAGGTGCATCGAGCTTTGAAACTGACACAAGAGTTTTCACTGGTTTTTTCAAATCAGCTGGCACTTTTAATGGCTCTAACTCAGCAGGATCTACTGTAACAGGCTTCTTTCCAGTCCTTGTGAGAACCGAAACTTGCTCTTCCGATGGAACCATTAAGCTATGGCCTGCCTCAGAGATCATATTGACTTGCCCTCCCAAAGAACTAGTAGCCAATGTCTGCACATAATTCAAATGAACCATGCAAGTGTCTTCTCCATGTGGATCATTGCATGTCGAACACCAATATGTTCTTTCAGCAAGGTCTACATCTTCATTTGCCAAAACAGTCAAGTTTTTCTCGGGTGCTTTGCTTGTTGAAGCAGCTTGTTCTCTAGTAATCGATGGGGGTTGAAATCTCCTAGGCTGGAAATCTCGCTCAGCTTGCTTCCTTTCAATAAGCGTGATCTTATTACCCATTGCTCTTATTGTCGAATTGGCAGATTTTACCTCTTGCAGGAGTGTCGTATAAGGATCAGGATTTACAGGCGTAGGAGGTGCTGGTAAAGGCAAAGGTGCTGGTGGTGCCGGTAATGCTGGGAATGAAGTGGAAGTAGGGAATGGCAGAATGTTGGGTGCAGGCAACTAGGGATTTGCTGAAGTAGAGAGCTGAGGAACTGGGATAGGTGCAATTTGAGGTGCACTAGAATTCCATGATGGAACAGGGTACATAGAAGACATAGATTGCGAAAAAGAACTAGGATATAAATGCTGTGGAATATCAGGTAAAATGGGCATTGCTACCTTTGGGGGAAGCCTGTCGATTGCAATCAAGTTTGCCTCCACCTTTTGTGCTTGCTCGAACAGTTCTGGGAAGGTCATCACATTGGACTGCCTGATCGCCAAGCCAATGTCTGTATTGAACGCTCGGAGGTAGTAGAACGTAGCTTGCTCAGGGGTAGGGCGAAGTCCTTCAGGCACTCGCTGCCAGCTTCTGGTGAAATGAACATTGAAATCTGCTATTGCCTCCTGCGGGTGCCTCTGGATTGCGTTAAACTGATGCAACAATGAAAATGGGTCAGCCTGTTCATGAAAATTCTTCACTAACAATTCTCCTAGCTGATCCCAGGATGCAATAGTGCCTCGGTTGCAGAGATCGATACCAATACAACAATTTTCCTCTCAAGGATAACACTAATAACTTCACCATCACATCTTCGTCCGTTATATCGTGAATGGCTGCCAGAGAAGCTACATCATGAATATGTTCGTATGCAGTCTTTCCCATGCCATCATAGGTTGGCAAGGCTTTCAAAGCAGCCTGGGGAACTAGATTTTGAGCCTACAAATTCAAGGCCCCTGAGCTGTTCCATGCTGAAAACTGCCTGGGTGGAGGATACTGGGCCATTGGGACTAGTGTATGTAACTGAGAAGATGGAAAACTAGTAACAATACCAGGGATTTGTGTGGATATGGCAGATGATGCAAGCGATGGGGAAACCAACCTAGAGTGTTCACCTCTTTTTGTGCTGTCAAGTTCAAAAAACTCAACAAGATCTTCAACTTTTTTGGACTTTGATCTCGTGATCATGAAGTACAACTTTCACTGCATCCACGTTCAAAGATTTTTGGGTACTGCAGAGTCACCAAATGTTCTAACTATACGGCATGAAGGCGAACATTAAACCCTCAATACTATGGGATCTTTCTGAGACAGAAACAGTCTGTCCCACCGGGCGTGCCAAAAACTGTTGGTCACGAATCTGCCACAGGAAAGGATTTTCTATGTCTATGCACCCTAGACCCGGCCAACATTGAAAGGCTGGGAGAAAGAAATGTCTCCCAGACCAATCTCCAGAGAGGGCTGGTTCCCTTACTATTTCTAAGCTTGATTAAGACTAAAGTTACTGGAAAGGAATTATAAATGTGCAGAAAGAAACGGGAAATACACGGAAAGAGATGGGAAATATGGCCACAGGCCAAATTTATATGATCAGGGAAAGAAACTCAGCAAGAATTTAACCTCAAGCGTATAAACAACATATAATAATAGAATACAACATAATCCACTTATGACCTTGCGCAGACAACCTCCAGGATGGCATTCCAGAACTCACTTTCTCATTTGCGATATTCAAACTCAGATGCAGAATTGAAATCTAACAACAGATTAGAAAGACGAGCATAACTGAGAAATACATGAAATAGAAGGAAATCATTAGAAAGACGCTTGCAAAATCAGAGGCCAAATATCTTTCATTCATGCAAAGAACTTCAAAGCTTTCAGCAAAAGTCTCTCTCTCGATCCCTCTTTCTGAGATCTACATTGATTTATATAGAAGTCTTGCTTCTTTACAGCATTAAAAATATGCAACGAACTTCCTCGAGATCTACAAAATGTGCAACAAAAACAAGGAAATGATCCCCTTAAACCAACCTCGGAGAAACCAGAAATTGAATGAAACAAGGAGTCGGTCGTCTTCATTAAATGGTCGTTCTTGAAACATGCTTGAACCATTAGAAAAATCATGAACAACAGCTTTGAATAATGGAAGTCTTTAATTCTGGTGGCTTGGACACGTTCTTCTACCTTGCTCGCATTGGAAAGCAACAAAACATTTAATTCTGGAGTGCTTTTAATCGTTGGAAATCGCAAAACTTCATCGGGCCGTTTGAACTGCTTTCTGGCACGAAACTATAACAAGTCACGAAAACGCGACATGTCACGAAATCGTGACGTATTTTTGCTCCGTACACTTTGTCACTTTGGAACCGCGAAAACCATCCATGTCACGAAATCGTGATGTTCTTTCTCAATTTTATCCTTTGTTGCTTCGACCCGCGAAAACGCGACAAGGCACGATTTCGCTACACTTTTCTCTCTTTTGGCTGTGTCCTCCTAGTACGTCGCGAAAACAAGACAAGTCGCGCTTTCGCTACGTTCTCCCATCGGCATATTTGTTTTATCTCTGGGTCGCAAAAACTAAACAAGTCACGAAATCGCTACACTATCTCCCCGCTGCTCAATCTTCTCTTCTAAGTCACGAAAATCCGACATATCGCGATTTCACGACAATTTTCATCCACCCTGTACGGTCCTGCTTCTAACCCATGAAAACATGACACTCTTGCCTCAAGTGGTTCGTTAATCTCCATCATGTCGCGAAATCGTGACAAGTTCTATCTCCTTGGACTTTACTGCTTTTGACCGCAAAAATTCGTCATGTCGCGAAATCGTGACGTTCCGTACAATCTGGCTGCCTCTTTGCTTCCTCTTCGCGAAAACGTGACATGTCGTGAAATCGCTACAATTTTTTGCACTTGGTCCTTCCGCCCCAATATGTCACGAAATCATGACGTTTCCATGTTGCTGGACTTCATCTCCACAAATGTCACGAAATCACGACGCCTTTCATGCCTTATGCTTTTTGTTTCCACTTGCCGCGACCACGCAACACGTCGCGATTTTGTGACGTCTTTCGCCTTTTGTGCCTTGTTCATTATTCTGTCGTGATATCGCTATGAAGTTCATTGTCATCACCCTTTGCTTAGTTATGTCACGATTTCGTGACAATTTACTGCACTGCCCCCCGTTGACCATTTTGACCATGAAACTCCAACATGTCGCGATATCGCGACAACCTTGCTGCTTTGCTGTCGTTGACTGCGTTGACCGTGATTTTGGAACACGTCACGAAATCGCGACATTTTTTGACTTTGCTTCTCTCTCCTCAACAGACCCGCGATAACGCGACATGTCGCGATATCGCGACGGTTTTGAAACTGTGCTCTCCATGCTGCTTTTTGTCGCGATTTCACGATAGTCTTCGGACTTAGCTTTTTTTTGCATCAAAACCTGTAAAGGAGTGAGAACTTCAACATCTTATGCAGGAATAATCAACAATCAAAATAATGTGGCAAAAATGCCAACACTTCCCTATATTCCCTAAAGTCATTTGGATTTACCATTATAAATACCATTGTAATCTCAATTTTCTAAGGTTCAATATATATTATTTTCTATTCGCTCCTAATTTTTCTCTCACAAACCACAGATTCATGCAATGAGGGTTGTCCCTTCTACTTTTCACTAATATCTAAAGTTCATATTTAAGAGTCAATTTATCACCATTATGGGTGATCCTCACCCATTTCAATATTTTTCACTAGTGGATCAAGCTCAATCTAATCTTCACTTATGTTCATCATTTTCTTCATCTCACATGACTAAGCAATTTGAAAATCTAAAGGCGAGTGAGGAACCATTAATTAATATTTCATCACAAGATCAATCCAATCCTTTTCTTCAAGAACCTTCTCTGAATCCATATCATCAAGGCTTGGAGTGGAGTGATGAGGATGAAGGACCGCCTTCTCCCTCTCTATTTTATAGTGCAGTGACTTTGGTACATACTAAGATAGTTACAACCTCAGGGGAGTATGTTGAAGGTGACACTCTTTGTGACATGTCTCATAAGGATGTCCTTCAAAATGGCTTCTTCTTTAATGGGTTAGTCCCTTTATTTACATAGGTTGAGTCTCCTAGTTCTCAAGAGGACTTAGGTTCTATGTCTCCTGAGGATCTTGAGCAACTAGAAGTGATTCCTGCCTTTCCTCCTATCAAGGATGAGTCTTCCATTCTTATTGAGGAGACTATAGATGTTAACATAGGTTCTAAGGAGAGTCCTAGAATCCTTAATCTAGGTAAAGGCTTGTCTATGGATGAGTAGTAGTTGACCAATTTGTTGAAAGAATTTTATGATATTTTTGCTTAGTCATATGCCAACGTGTTAGGGCTTGATCCCTCCCTTATTATGCATCATTTATTAGTGAAGCCTAGTGTTAAGCTTGTTAAAAAAAAACTTAGGAAAATTTATCCTAAGGCCACCCTTTTAGTTAAGGAGGAGCTCCAATAACTCCTTGACATCATTTTTATAAAACCTATCAACTATTCTGATTAGATCTCCAGCATAATTCTAGTGGCTAAGAAAATAGGAACAATCAAAATATGTATCGACTTTCAGGGCATTAACTTAGCATGTCCCAAGGATGATTTTCATTCACCCAACATAGATATGATCATAGATTTCACCACAAAATATGGTAAGCTTTCACTTATGGATGTTTTTTCAAGATATAACTAGATCATGGTTGCCCCTAAGGATTAGGCCATGACAACTTTCATCACATCATGGGGTGCCTTTTGTTATAAAGTCATACCTTTTGGCTTGAATAATTCTAGTGCCACATATCATAGGGCTATGACATATTTTTTATGACATGATATATGATATTTTACAAGACTATGTGTATGATCTTCTAGGTTGTTCCATACATCAAAAAAATCATGTCCACAATCTAAGATGAATTTTTGAAAGGCTTCGATAGTTTAGGGTTCATATTAAGCTAATCAAGTGTGTGTTTGGAGTTATATCTAGCAATTTATTAGGTTTCATCATTTCTAGATGAGGTATCGAAGTGAATCTTGGTAAGATAGTGGATATCACTAACATGCCTCCTCCTCACACCTTAACCGAGTTACATAGCTTGCAAGAGAGACTTCAAGCTATTTGTTTGTTCATAGCCCAGTTAGTTGATAAGTGTCAACCCTTTCTTAAACTTCTTATGAAAAATGTTGTGTTGTGATAGGATTCCAAGTTTTAGTAAGATTTTAATAAAATCAAAAGGCATCTCACTTTCCCATCTGTTTTAGTTCTACCTCTACCAGATAAGCATTTGATTCTTTACATAGTAGCCACAACTCATGCTTTGGGAGCCTTGTTGGCTCAACACAATGATCAAAATAAAGAGTGAGCTATATACTATATCAGTAGAACCTTGGTCAGCTATGAGACATAGTACACTCCCTTATAGAATATTTGCCTTGCTATGGTGTTCACTTCCTAGAAGTTAAGACACCACATGCTCATCCATAAGACATTGGTGGTTATGAAGTTTGATCCTTTACATTACTTAATTTCTAAGTCCCACCTTTTAGGTCAAGCTTCTAAGTGGGTTTTAGCTCTTAGTGATTTTGACCTCAGTTTCATAGATCATAAGGCTATCAAGGGTCAGGTGATTACTGATTAGTTAGCCTTTGCTCCCCTACAAGCTATCCATCCTTTGGTTATTGAGTTTTTTGATGAGTACTTTGGCATCAAGGCTAAAGGGTCAGATTCTTAGACTTTGTTTTTTGATGGAACCCAATGCATGAAGGGCACTATTGCTAGAGTTTTTCTAGTTACCCCACAAAAACAAATCATCCCTCTTTTCTTCAAACTTCATTTCTCTTGCATGAACAACACTATAGAATACAAAGCTTTGATCCTTGGTCTTAAAAGCCTTAGCCTTGAAGGTTGGAGTTCTCTCCATCTTTGGTGACTCTCAACTTGTGGTCAATTAGATTAGCGATGTTTTTTAGAGTCGGTATGATAAGCTAAAACCTTATAAAGAGATTATCACTAACCTTCTGTTCATGTTCAATCAAGTGATCATAGAGTTTATCCCTAGATCCTCCAAATGCCATGCAAATTCCATGGTTGCTACAACATACTTGTTTCCTTTGGATTTGGGTGATGATCAAGCATCAATTATCATTAGACAACTCTGGGAGCCCATGTCACTCAATGTTTATCTTGTTCTATTAGTGTTGGACATTTTGAGTTACTAAGTCAAAGTTGTCATTGATATCACCAGATGAAGTCAACATTAATACCAAATATTTCAGCAGGAAATAAAGGGGACAAAGATGGTTATTTGATATCCAGAAAGAAGGCCAAAGATCAAGTGAAACAGTGCAAAAGACATAAGTTAAAAAGGAGTTGTAATATTTATTTTATAAATTATTTAAATTCAAGTATGAATTTAAATTTTATAAATAAATATTAAAGGTACATTATCGAAGGTTAATATTATAATAATGGTTATTATAATATTAAAATGTGCCATGGTGAAAACCCAAATAAAACATTTATAATTTTTATTATAATGTTTTAAAAGGCAAAAGTGGGTTTTATAAAGTCAAAAAATATTTTAATAAACCCAAAGGTTGGGTTTAAGACCAAAGGCCTTGATAATCCTCGCCGACGTCATGAGGGTTAATTACGTTTTGAAGCGTCGACGTTCTAAGCAAAGGAAGAAAAATTAGTATTTAAACCTATGCCCAAAGGACATTAAAATTATCCTTGCTCGATTGGAAAAAGAATAGCATACGAATTAATGCAGAGCTCGTGAAACGAATGTGCAAATTTCGTGTTTGTCTTGATGGTGAAAGGAAACAAAATAAAAAGCATTGATTAGTTGGAAGCCAACAAGGCACCTTGGCCTAGTGGCAAGTGGGCTGTAAGCTTACATTTTGTGTGCAAGAGGACAACGTTCGAATCTCGATGGAAGCGCTTTGGTGGGTGTGTTGAAAGCGCCAAACGTAAGGCGCACCTTTTTGCAAGGCAAGGAAGGCATAACGTTTTGAAGCACGTGGTGCTTCTTCCTCTCCAACGAGCGTGTAGCTCGTGTGGTGGTTTGCGCCATGGGAAAGACATTTGTGTGGGCTGCGTTGAGAGTTCGAAACTCTCCAAAGGCAAAGGTAACATTTTTATATTTTATTTTATTGAATACCTAAGTTGGAGGTATAAGGTGTTTGATGGTTGAAATTTGGAAAGGTTGCTTTGTAATAAAGTGTGGTAGTTGAGAATTACCTTTAGGAGTTATAAGGAGAATTCTGTTTTTATTTCTTTAAAGTCTTAAAATTGAAATTGTGGAATATTGAAAGGTTAAGACTTTGTGAATGGTATGTTATTTTGAATTAAGGGTTTTTGTGACTATTGTGAGGATATTGATTATTATTCAAGTTGGAGTGATAAGGTGTAATTTTGATATTATTTTTGTGATATGTTTTGTTGAAGAAAATTATCCTCTAACCCTTATTGAGATTGGAAAAGAGAAATTTGTGAGTGTGGCAGATTTGTGAGATCAACTCCTCTTCAAGAAAAGGTATGGGTAAAATTCTTCTTTATTGAGTTGGTTGATTGGCTTGATTGAAAATTAAGTTTGGAGTGAAAAGGATTTGATTAGGGTTTCCTTTTCGAAAGTTTTTGAGTTGATGCTTCAAGGTTTTCTGAATTGAGAGTTGTGATTAAACCTTGTTTGATAAGCATTGTTGTTGAGACCATTGGTTGAGTGAAGTGTTTGAGTTAATGCTTCAAGGTTTTCTGGAATTAAGTGTTGTGATTAAAACCTTGTTTTATTAGCATTGTTGTTGAAGCCATTGGATTGTGTGAGGAACTTGAGTTAGGGTTTGAAAAGAACATGAGTATCATTGTTATGTGAAGATTGTTTTATGAGCATTGTTGTTGAAGTGAGTTGTTGTGCAAAGAACTTGAGTTAGGGTTTGAAAATATCATGAGTATCATTGTTATATGAGATTTGTTGTTGAGCATTGTTGGAAACATTTTGAGTTGGATGATACATGCTTGGACTAGGGTTTGTGAGCAAGAGTTGTTTCTTGAAGTGATTGGTTGAGTAGAGTTGATTGAGCCTAGTCAAGTGGATGTATGAAGTGGTTGTTCAAGTTCCATAAAACAAACTATTCTATATTCTGATTTGAGTTGAGATTGAGTTTTTGAGTATAGAACATATTGAGTCTCTAACAATTCTCTTTATGCTTCTATGAGATTGAGTTGAGAAAGAGATTGAGTTTTGAGTATAGAACATATTGAGTCTCTAACAATTCTCTTTATGCTTCTATGAGATTGATTTGAGTTGAGAAAGTGATTGAGCAGATTTGGACAAGTTATGTGTGAGCTTGTTGAGCAGATTTGGACAAGTTTTGTGTGAGCTTGTTGAGCATATTTGGACAAGTTCTATGTGAGCTTGTTGAGCAGATTTGGACAAGTTCTGTGTGAGCTTGTTGAGCAGATTTAGACAAGTTTTGTGTGAGCTTGTTGAGCAGATTTGAGCAGGTTTTGTGTGGACCTATTGAGAAGAGTTGAGCAGGTTCTATGTGGACTTATTGAGCATATTTGGATAGGTTCTATGTGGACCTATTGAGAGATTTGAGCAGGTTCTGTGTGGACATGTTGAGCAGATTTGAGTAGGTTATGAGTGGACCTATTGAGCAAATTTGGAGATTGGTTGTGTTGACCTATTGAGTATATTTGAGTAGTTTTTTTGAGCAAATTTGTGTAGGTTTTTTAGTGGACCATTGAGAAGTTGTGCTAACACTTTTTTATTTAATTGACAAGATATTTTTTTTATACGAATGTACTATGTTTAGTGCAAGATATTGAGCAGAGTTGTGCTAGACCGACTGGACTATGTTTAGTACAGTATTGAGATAGAGCTTTGGAGGTGATAGAGTAGAGAGGACAGAGACTCCAGTGGATAGAGATCCATCAACCAAGACATTGAGGATAGGTATTCTGAGTGAGGACAAGAGTCTTCAAGTGGAGAGAGATCCACCAGTAAGTGTAGTGGAGGTAGTGTCTTCTAGAGGATCACCAGCTAGAGCAGAGGAGAAGGAGTTCTCCTATGGATAGAGATCCACAAACCAGATTTAGGGGATCAACATCTCCTTTGGATAGAGGTCCATAAACATTGTAATAGGGAAAGGATTCCCATGAGATTATTTGAGAAATATTTAGAAGAAATATTTTCTCTGTGGAGGTAGCCATATTTGGGTGAACCATGTTAAATATGTGTCTCTATTGTGTGTGATGATTTGTGCATTGCTTTGGTTATTGCTATTGATATTGCCATTGATTATATTGATTAATACTATTTGGGAAAGAAAAGTAAAAAGTGGTCTTATACTGTTCACCCCCTCTCAGTATAAGCTTGTGTTCTTCAATTGGTATCAGAGTCGGTTCCTTCGAAAAAAGTTTAACAACTTGAAGGAAGATCTTACAAGAACACAAATGGCAAAGAAAGGCAAAAGTAGAAGCATGAGACACAAGAAGAAAAGAACACATATGGTCATGAAAGAAAAGGAAGATGAGTTTAATATTGTTGTGTTGGGAGGACAAATGGAAATAGATTCAAGAGATGAATCAAGTAATGGAGAAATATCCAGACTGATAAAGTTTTGTACCAGATGTGGGAACACAGGTCACCATGCAACTTATTGTCCACAAGAATGTTTTGTTTGTGGTCAACTTGGCCATGATGCAAGATATTGTAATGGGTTTAGTAGCAGTGAAGATGAAGATGATATTCTTAAAAATGAAATTCTAGAGGTTGGTTCAAGAAAGGATAATAGGGAAAATCAAAATAGGTATGAAGAAGAAACTCTACTTTCAGTAATAGAAGAAAACTATAGAAGATTCATAAAAAGAAAAATGGAAAGCCACTCTTAAGGAGCTTATTGAATTGAAAAGAGAGAATTTAGAATTGAAGGCTCAAATACAAGAAGATGAGAAATGTAAGACAAAGCTTCTACAAGATATCTCTGACTTGAGAGATAAGGTTGAAAAAGCAAGAAGAGTTGAAGAAGGTATGATTAAACAATCAAAGGTAAAAGAGATAGAATGTGAAAGGCTTATGATTACTCTTGGAGAATTAAAAAGGGAGAACTCAGGATTAAGGGTTCAAGCTCAAGAAGATGAGAAAGAAAAAGCAAGGTTTCTACAGGAACTCACTAACTTCAAAATCAAAGTTGAAGAGACAAGAAAAATTGAAGAAGGTATGGCCAAAAAATTAAAAACAAAAGATCTAGAGTGTGAAATATTAGAGCATGAGATAGTTTCACTAAGGATGGAAGTAAAAGGTTCTAAGGACAAGCTACACAAGTTTGAGGAAAATTCAAAGACCTTGGAAAGGACTATCAATGCACAAAGGTCATCAATCACCATAACAGGACTTAGTTCTAAAGAAGAACAAGGGAAACAGGAAGCAGAAAAAGGAGAGTCAAGCTCAAACACCAAAAAGAAGAAGAGTCAAAAGAAGTAAAAGAGAGAGTGAGACTTCTAAGGATAAGTTGGACAATAGAAAGTTCAACAAGGAAAGGAACAATGTACAAGTAAGGAACATATGGAACAGGAAACAGGTAGAAGAGACTAAGAGACCAATGGGGTCTAGGAAAGGTTTCTTCAATGGAAGATGTTTTTCATGTCACAGGTTTGGGCACATGGCTTCACAGTGCAGGACACATGAAAGACAGGAATATGGGAAAGGATAACTTTTCCATGGGTATTGCTACTCATGTAATGAGTTTGGTCACAAGGCAATGGATTGCAGGGTTCATGACAGAAGAAGATATGGCTTCACTAGGAGAAATCCTAAGACATTTGCACCTCCAAGGAATAATAACATTAAGTGTTATAAGTGCAATAATGATGGTCACACAACAAGATGGTGTAGAACAAATATTCCAAAAATAGGTATGAACAGAAACAGGAACATGAACAGGAACAGGAATATGAACAAAAATAGGAACATGAACAAGAACAAGAATATGAACAGAACAAGAACATGAATAGGAAAAGGAACATGGATGAGAATAGGAACATGAACAAGAACATGGATGAGAACAGGAACATGAATAGGAATAGGAACATGAATGAGAATAGGAACAAGAACAAGAACATGAATGATGTCAGGAACAGGGATGATGACTTGAACAGAAATAGTCAGAGGATTCAGAAAACTCAAAAAAGAAGGGAAAAAGATAAAGGTAAAGAACAATGCTTTTGGGGAGTAGAAATACTCCCACCCCAAAATTAACCACCTCATGAGGAGGTGGGGGAGGGGCTAAGCTAAGAGGCTCATTCTTAGCCCCGAGCCCCAAAGGTGACCCTTTGCCATTGATGTCAAAGGGGGAGAGATTTGTGTGATTTGTGTATTGGGGAGAGTTTTGATATTGGGAGAGATTTGATATTTGAGAGAGCATTGAGCCAGGGGAGCAATGTCCCAGGGGGAGTAGAAGAAAAAGGAAGGTCAGGTTTCAGTAAAAGGATATGGGTTGCCATCAATGACAAAGGGGGAGATTGTTGGACATTTTGAGTTACTAAGTCAAAGTTGTCATTGATGTCACCAGATGAAGTCAACATTAATACCAAATATTTCAGCAGGAAATAAAGGGGACAAAGATGGTTATTTGATATCCAGAAAGAAGGCCAAATATCAAGTGAAATAGTGCAAAAGACAGAAGTTAAAAAGGAGTTGTAATATTTATTTTATAAATTATTTAAATTCAGTATGAATTTAAATTTTATAAATAAATATTAAAGGTACATTATCGAAGGTTAATATTATAATAATGGTTATTATAATATTAAAATGTGCCATGGTGAAAACCCAAATAAAACATTTATAATTTTTATTATAATGTTTTAAAAGGCAAAAGTGGGTTTTATAAAGTCAAAAAATATTTTAATAAACCCAAAGGTTGGGTTTAAGACCAAAGGCCTTGATAATCCTCATCGACGTCATGAGGGTTAATTACGTTTTGAAGCGTCGACGTTCTAAGAAAAGGAGGAAAAATTAGTATTTAAACCTATGCCCAAAGGACATTAAAATTATCCTTGCTCGATTGGAAAAAGAATAGCATACGAATTAATGCAGAGCTCGTGAAACGAATGTGCGAATTTCATGTTTGTCTTGATGGCGAAAGGAAACAAAATAAAAAGCATTGATTAGTTGGAAGCCAACAAGGCACCTTGGCCTAGTGGCAAGTGGGCTGCAAGCTTACGTTTTGTGTGCAAGAGGACAACGTTCGAATCTCGATGAAAGCGCTTTGGTGGGTGTGTTGAAAGCGCCAAACGTAAGGTGCACCTTTTTGCAAGGCAAGGAAGGCATAACATTTTGAAGCACGTGGTGCTTCTTCCTCTCCAACGAGCGTGTAGCTCGTGTGGTGGTTTACGCCATGGGAAAGACGTTTGTGTGGGCTGCGTTGAGAGTTCGAAACTCTCCAAAGGCAAAGGTAACATTTTTATATTTTATTTTATTGAATACCTAAGTTGGAGGTATAAGGTGTTTGATGGTTGAAATTTGGAAAGGTTGCTTTGTAATAAAGTGTGGTAGTTGAGAATTACCTTTAGGAGTTATAAGGAGAATTCTGTTTTTATTTCTTTAAAGTCTTAAAATTGAAATTGTGGAATATTGAAAGGTTAAGACTTTGTGAATGGTATGTTATTTTGAATTAAGGGTTTTTGTGACTATTGTGAGGATATTGATTATTATTCAAGTTGGAGTGATAAGGTGTAATTTTGATATTATTTTTGTGATATGTTTTGTTGAAGAAAATTATCCTCTAACCCTTATTGAGATTGGAAAAGAGAAATTTGTGAGTGTGGCAGATTTGTGAGATCAACTCCTCTTCAAGAAAAGGTATGGGCAAAATTCTTCTTTATTGAGTTGGTTGATTGGCTTGATTGAAAATTAAGTTTGGAGTGAAAAGGATTTGATTAGGGTTTCCTTTTCGAAAGTTTTTGAGTTGATGCTTCAAGGTTTTCTGAATTGAGAGTTGTGATTAAACCTTGTTTGATAAGCATTGTTGTTGAGACCATTGGTTGAGTGAAGTGTTTGAGTTAATGCTTCAAGGTTTTCTGGAATTAAGTGTTGTGATTAAAACCTTGTTTTATTAGCATTGTTGTTGAAGCCATTGGATTGTGTGAGGAACTTGAGTTAGGGTTTGAAAAGAACATGAGTATCATTGTTATGTGAAGATTGTTTTATGAGCATTGTTGTTGAAGTGAGTTGTTGTGCAAAGAACTTGAGTTAGGGTTTGAAAAGATCATGAGTATCATTGTTATATGAGATTTGTTGTTGAGCATTGTTGGAAATATTTTGAGTTGGATGATACATGCTTGGACTAGGGTTTGTGAGCAAGAGTTGTTTCTTGAAGTGATTGGTTGAGTAGAGTTGATTGAGCCTAGTCAAGTGGATGTATGAAGTGGTTGTTCAAGTTCCATAAAACAAACTATTCTATATTCTGATTTGAGTTGAGATTGAGTTTTTGAGTATAGAACATATTGAGTCTCTAACAATTCTCTTTATGCTTCTATGAGATTGAGTTGAGAAAGAGATTGAGTTTTGAGTATAGAACATATTGAGTCTCTAACAATTCTCTTTATGCTTCTATGAGATTGATTTGAGTTGAGAAAGTGATTGAGCAGATTTGGACAAGTTCTATGTGAGCTTGTTGAGCAGATTTGGACAAGTTATGTGTGAGCTTGTTGAGAAGATTTGGACAAGTTTTGTGTGAGCTTGTTGAGTAGATTTGGACAAGTTCTGTGTGAGCTTGTTGAGAAGATTTGAGCAGGTTCTGAGTGGACCTATTGAGCAGAGTTGAGAAGGTTCTATGTGGACCTGTTGAGCATATTTGGATAGGTTTTGTGTGGACCTATTGAGCAGAGTTGAGCAGGTTCTGTGTGGACCTATTGAGCAGATTTGAGTAGGTTTTGAGTGGACCTATTGAGCAGATTTGGAGTGGACCTGTTGAGCATATTTGAGTGGTTTTTGAGATTTGACGTTGTTTAGTGAGAATTGAGTTGTGCTAGCGATTTTGAATTGTGCTAGAATTACTAGACTATGTTTAGTGCAAGAGTTGAGCAGATTTGTGCTAGACCGAATGTACTATGTTTAGTGCAAGAGATTGAGCAGAGTTGTGCTAGACCGATTGGACTATGTTTAGTATAGTATTGAGATAGAGCTTTGGAGGTGACAGAGCAGAGAGGACAAAGACTCCAGTGGATAGAGATCCATCAGCCAGGACATTGAGGATAGGTCTTCTAAGTGAGGACAAGAGTCTTCAAGTGGAGAGAGATCCACCAATCAGTGCAGTGGAGGTAGTGTCTTCTAGAGGATCACCAGCCAGAGCAGAGGAGAAGGAGTTCTCCTATGGATAGAGATCCACAAACCAGATTTAGGGGATCAACATCTCCTTTGGATAGAGGTCCATAAACATTGTAATAGGGAAAGGATTCCCATGAGATTATTTTTTTAAATAAAGGGGTAAAAATTTATTGATAAAAATTTTGGATTATAGAGTATAACTAAGCTTCCAACCAGGACTCAAATAAATAGCCAAACAGGCTAAAACCACTAGACTAGAATGACACCCGAAAAAGACAACAAGAATAAACCACTTTAATTCTGTACATCCTTGTGGATCAACTCCCATAGGCGTTGAGAGTCCCCAGATGGGAGACTCTCCCAATTATCGATACTCCAAGGATCTAGCAACTCAAAATCCCTTTTGGCCAAGTAATTAGCAACCACATTCCATTCCCTTGGAATGTGCACAAAGGATATAAATTCGAACTCTTCACTCATTCTGAGAATCTGAATGGCTATAGAGGCCAACTATCAATTAACTTCCTCCACCCTTTTACTATTTAAAATATTAACCACAATTTGAGAGTCAGACTCACAGATAATCCTATGCCAACAAATAGAAAACCCACTCTGCAAGGCCTCAAGAATTGTACGATCTTCCATAAAATTATTGGAGTGAACACATTTATAAATGGAAAAGAAAAAATTGACACCACCAGTAGAATCTCTCCCAACACCGTCAATGCTAGCATGTCCAGGATTACCCCTAGATGATCCATCAATATTAATTTTTAAAACTCCTCTAGGGGGTGGCCTCCACCTACCATCTCTCCTAACCTTCTTGCTGAACTGAGGAACCCTACTAGGGCTAGAAGAGTTCACACCATCCCCAAAGATACCAAGGGCTTGTTTTACCTTCTCCTCCCTAGAATCCAAAAGAGGATCCACATCACATTTTCTATGGATGGTTTCCTGAACCATATACAGGATCCTTTGCCAGATCTGTTGAACAGCCAAATTTTTTAGATGATGCAAAAAGGGCCCAAATTCCAAGCCACATGAAGGAAGGGGGCCTTGGTCGAAGTTCTGCCTAGAATACTCCAAAACTCCACTAGGGACAGCATATGAAAACATGGATGGTTCCAGGCACTCCACCAACGGTGCCAAATATCTCTGGAAAAAGAGCAATGGAAAAATAAATGAGAATATTCATCCTCATTCTTACTACAAAGGACACAAAAATAGGGACCCTGAAATCCCCTCTTCCTCACATTATCCCAAGTGAGGCATTTATTACAAGCTACCAAGTAGAGAAAGAAGTTACATTTTTTCCAGATAAATTTGTTCCACACCTTTTTCCACCAAGTGACAAGAAGACTCCCATACTTTTGCTTATCAAGAACCTAATAACCATAGGCTACCAAGTAGGTTCCCTTAGGATCAGGGTTCCAAGCCAGATATCTTTACCCCTCAATGAATAACAAGGCCTCCCCATAATAATAAGAGAAAGCACCTCTCTGTCCTTGGCCAGTCCCCCCTGGGGCCATTCTTGTGGATATTTCCACCTATACATCTCCATATTTCCAAAATACTGGACTTTTTTAAAGTCCTCCACATGAGACTAGCCTGCTTCCAAGAAAAATATGCTTAGGGAACGTAACCTAGGATATTGATTCAATATAGGAGGGTGGCCATCCCAAGAATCCTCCTAAAAAAGAGCATTTGATCCCTAATTGTAAATCCAGAACAAACCCTGCTTGATTAAATTAGCTCCTCTTTTCATAGTGTCCCAGATAACTGAACCTTTCCTAACCAAGCTGACTCTAGGGATTTCAGCCTCAGAAATACCTCTCAAGTATTTACAAGATACTATTTTAGCCCAAATATGATCTTGAGAGGTACACCATCTCCAATAAAGTTTTGCAGCCAAATCCTGCCCAAAAAGAGCTATCTGTCGCAACCCAAGGCCTCCCTCTTGCACTAGCCTACATATAGAATCCCACATAACCAAACTCCATTTATATTGATCAAGTTTTCTAGACCATAAAAACTATATTGACAAAGCATCCATGTCCTTGATGAAGTGGAAGGGAGCTATTTGTACAAAAAATCTATAAATGGGTAAATCTTGAACAACATATTTTAAAAGCAACACTCTACCTACAATGGATAGCCATCTGAAAGTCCAGTGATTCACCTTCCTTCAAAACTTATCAAGCATAGACTACCAAGAAGATCTAGGTAGAGGGTGAGATGAAATTGGAATACCAAGATAAATGAAGGGGGAGTCCCAACCTGGAATCTTAGAATGTGAGCAATCCTGGCTTGAATAAGAGGAGGGGTATTGAAGAAGAAAATAGAAGACTTATCCTAATTAATCAACTGTCTAGAAGCACCAAGATATATTTCAAGAGACTATCTAATATTGCCAGCTTCCCTGATAGTGGCAACTCCCAAAAAAGCAGTATCATCAAAAAATTAAAGGTGGGAAAGAGGTGGCAAACTACTATCCCACTTCCACCCCTGAATGAGACCCTACATGACTTGAGACTTGAGAAATCTTCCCAACCCTTCCACCATAATGATAAACAAATAAGGAGATAAAGGATCTCCTTGCCTCAATCCCCTTGAGGCCTCAAATAGCTCTGATGGCTCATTATTAAAAAGAATAGAGAATGAGGAAGAAGAAACACAACTCATCACCCATCTAATCCATTCCTCCTCAAATCCAAAAGCAGTAAGAAATTTTTGAAGAAAGGACCATCTGACCCGATCATAGGCTTTGGCCATGTCCAACTTAATGAACATAGTTTTCTCCTTAGAATTTTCCATCGAGTGAATAGCTTCTATAGCAATAACAACCCCATCCAATATTTGTCAGCCAACAACAAACCCTCCTTGCTCCTTAGAGATGATTTTGCTCAACCATATATTCAGCCTCTCAGTAATAATTTTTATGATGATCTTATACACAACATTGCAGAGAGAAATAGTCCTGAACATATCCAAGGAATTTGTTCCCTCTTTTTATAGTATAAGCACCACAAAGGTAGCATTTAGGGCCCTTAGCATCTGTTTGTTCTTTTGGGACTCATGGACCACCTCAAAAATATCAAATTTGATTAAATCCCAAAACTCCTGATAAAATTCAATCGAGAATCCATCTGGACTTGGGGATTTTCCTTTTTTCATCTTGAATACAACATTTTCCAACTCCTCAAGGGAAATTGGACCCATCAAGTGCTCATTCATCTCTCTAGAAACAATCACTGGAATACAGTTTAGAATAAGATTTTCATTCTCATCATCTGATAGGGATTACTCCTTGAAGAGAGAGAAAAAATACCTCTTAGTCTCTTCTAAAATATACCTGAAAGAAGAGAGCAGGGCACCCTAAGAATTCACAAGAGAGGTAATCAAGTTACCATTACGACGAGCCTTAACTAAGTTATAAAATAAGGTTGTGTTCCTATCCTCTTCCTGAAGCCAATATACTCGAGCTTTTTGTTTCCAAAAAATTTCTTCCCTCAGTTCCCATTCAGCAAGGTCTTTCGTAGCCTCAGATTCCTCAACAAGAAGCTCCTTCGTGAATCCCTGATCTCTAATATTCCTTGAAGCTTCTTCCATCCTCCTAAGAGCTACCAGCTTAGCCAAGGAAAGGTTCCCAAAATTCAGTCTATTCCATCTCTTCAATTTATGTTTTACAAATTGTAGTCGCTTCATAAAGGAATACATAGCGGTGCCATGAGGAGGTTTGCCAATGGTCCACCAGCCTCGCATGAAATCATGAAGCTTAGGATCATGAAGCCACATAAGTTGAAACTTAAAGGAGGTATTATTTTTTAGCCCTAACTCCAAAGCAGAGAGTTTGATAGGCCAATGATCATATCCCCTACCCTCCAAAATCATAGAACTAGCACCTTTGTTATTACCCATCCAATAACTAGATATCAAAAACCTATCCAGTCTCTCTAAGATGGAAGCTTCCCCACACCTTCTATTGTGCCAAGTAAATATCCCATTATCTGGATTGATGTCAACCAAGTTTAGGGCTTGGATATGAGCACTGAATACAAAATAAAAAGGCTCAAGACGATCCACCCCACCACGTTTCTCCTCTAGACAAGTGATAGAGTTGAAGTATCCAGCCAAAATCCATGGGTACAGGGGAACCAAACTTCTCACAAAGCAAATGTGCTTCCACAAATTCACTTTACCATTGTAATCAACAGGAGCATACACATTTGTAAGTAGGATGATTTCACCAGATTCATTATCATGCCCGACAATTGAAATAGACCATCTGTTAGAAATCCAAGTAAGAGGGGATATCTTAATCGGATCCCATAAACAAGTGATGCCACCAACATAACCACATGCACCAATACACTGGCATTACCCCCTTCTCCACAACTTGGGAGCAATATTGAAAATACTATCAATAGCCAATTTAGTCTCCTGAATAAACACATCTAAAGAATGCACACAAACCAAATCATGAACAACTTTTTGTCTGGGGATGCTATTCAACCCCCTTACATTCCATGAGAGGATAATAATTTTTGGAGGTGACAGAGTATAGAGGACAAAGTCTCCAATGGATAGATATCCATCAACCAGGACATTGAGGATAGGTATTTTGAGTCAGGACCTAAGTCTTCAAGTGGAAATATATCCACTAGTCATTTCAGTGGAGGTAGAGTCTTCTAGAGGATCATTAGCCAGAGCAGAGGAGAAAGAGTTCTCATGTGGATAGAGATCCACAAACCAGATTTAGGGGATCAACATCTCCTTTGGATAGAGGCCCAAAAACATTGTAATAGAGAAAGGATTCCCAAGAGATTATTTGAGAAATATTTAGAAGAAATATTTTCTCTGTGGATGTAACCCACATTGGGTGAACCACGTTAAATTGATGTCTCTATTGTGTGTGATGATTTGTGCATTGCTTTGGTTATTGTTATTGATATTTCCATTGATTATATTTATTAATACTATTTGGGAAATAAAATTAAAAAGTGGTCTTATATTGTTCACCCCCCCTCTTAGTATAAGCTTGTGTTCTTCAATTAGATGTTTTGACCATCGAAACTTCCCCATATAAACCATGGTATACCAACATCTTTAATTTCCTTAAGGATGGTTTTATTCCTAATGGTTTAGACCACAATCAACATAGGATTTTGCACAAAAGAGCATGTTGATTCATTATAATTGGTAATACTTTGTATCAATGTTCTTTCAAAGGTATCCTCTTGCAATGCCTTAACTTCGATGAAGCTTGACTAGATATTAGTGAAGCTCATGAAGGTTCATGTGGAGGCCATTTTAGCGGCAATACCATTGCCAAGAAGCTCCTTCAAATGTGGTATTATTGGTTTTCCTTAGATAAATATGCATGTGACCATGTTCAATGCTACGACAAGTGTCAACACCATGACAACCTTGTCCATGCTCATTCTCAATATCTTTAGGTTATTTCTTCCCTTTGGCTATTTTTGATGTGGAGATTGGAGATCACCAGGAAGATTAACCCAATATCGTCAAATGGTCATAATTTGACCATAACAGTGATAAAGTACTTCACTAAATGGGTCAAAGCCATACCCTTGGCCATGGTGACTAGAGCTCAAATATCCAAGTTCATATTCAAATTTAATTGAATGTTTTAAATGAGCATCAAATTTTTCTCCAATTCAAGGGATATAGTTTCTCTTATGTACGTCCTTTGTCCTTGAATATTTCAATCATTTCTTATCCTTCCCAAGACAAAGGACATATGTTCCTTCTTTTTACTATTGATTTTACATTTTTTTTACTCACCCTATTTCTCCTTGATCTTTCACCTATTAAGCGGTCCTTGTGAGATAGGATAGATACCACATGGATATCATTTTTTATTCTCATTCAGCCACTAACTATCTTACACACACCTTTTAGCTATTGAAATTTCACTAGGGATGCACACACACTATCTTCTTGTTTCTCTTGATTTCTTTTAACTTCTTCTAACACATGCACGCACTTACACTACTTTTTTCATGCTTTTCTTTGATCATACATCTTTTGCACACACCACACCCCTATTAGGTAGTACTCATTTTGGAAAATCAATCATATCATTTCAACACCCCATACAGGATAGCCTCATGGTCACAAGAGAGGGTTAGCCTCCATACAACCATTTTCAAGCATACATCCTAGCAGTTATATCTCTTCATCTTCAACCATTAGAAAGCACCACACCCATAGTAGTTACTGCTCCATATTTATCCATATTCATGAGAATAAAACCCTTTTACGATAGCTTCATATCTACATGCGAGGGGTAGCCTCCATATCGATCATTTGCTAGAATACATCCTTACAAGGGTTCCACTCTTGTTTGTTTTTTTTCTCCTTTTGACCTTTTGCAGCTTTCACTTTCTTCTTCTTCTACCTTTCTCTCTTCTTTCACTGTTGTTTCTTTCTTCTCTTTTCTTTTTTTCTTTTCTTCTTTCCATCCGCTCACCCATACATTTCACTTTGCATTCATTTTGCTTATTAGATTGCATTTCATTTAGTAAGATTCACTCATGCATTTCGTTTTATCTAGGATCATAATGTGTTACATTAATTATGTTCGTGATTATCAGGCTAAAAAAAACTTTAAAAAAAATGCAAGCAAAATCTTAGTCTAACCCTTTTATCTTTTTCTCTCTCCACTTTCTTCCTTTTGGTGTCTTTTTCTTTGTTATTGTTTGTCACTTTCTTTTCTTTCGAGTTCGTCGTTTCGAGTTTCCTTAGGAATTTTACATTCCTTTAGAAAATTGAGGGGGCACCTTGGCTTGAAAGGTATTAATGTCCCTAATGCCTTGTGTTGCATGCAAAATATTCAAAGTGTCATGAATGACATTATTTGTGCACCACCCCTTTCTTCTAAACTAGACACAACTATTTTTCCTTGTGTTTTCCATATTTTTTGTCCATAGGTGTCTACATATTTCTTTGACACATTTATTAGGCCATAAATGCATCAAAGAGAGGGTAAAATGTAGACATGAAAAATTGACCCACCCAAATAAGTCATTTTTCCTTAGGTTTCTTTGAAAGGTTCTCAAACTTGCTAGGAGCAAGTTTGACTCCTTTTTCTGGTATTTTTTCTCTTTTCTTGACCTTGATTGAATCCATACCTAGTAATTTATGGGGTGCAACTTCAAAAAAATTAGGGTTTTTCTTCAAAATCCTAAATTTTAAGCCGAGCCTTTTGGTGTATCGGCCTAACCAAGGTTAAGTTTCATTTTTCTCACCTTTTAGCCCTTCAAACCCTTTATAAATAAAGGGATTGGATCCCCTTTTTCTCCCCAGTTACTCTTAGCTATCCAAAATAATTTTAAGTGATCTTGATAGCAATATTTTGGTGCTCTTGGTTCTTTTTATGTTCTATTGTTGGTGTGTTCATGTGATCTACAAGGAAAAAAGCCTTGATGATAAATTTTCTTCTTGAAGGAGGAGAAGTCTTCCACCTTTACTCTTTCTTCTTCCACAAGATCATTAAGTTGTCTCTTTACATTCATTAGTTTGCTTATTCATCCTAGTTTATGTTTTATTATAATTTTGGTATATGTTTTGGGTTTTAAACCCTCTTGTGCAAATTCATATTTCATCTACTACAGGATGTGGATTCAATGAAAATCCTATCTTCGTTGGTCAAGTGCTCTACACCCATTTTCCTTTCTGTTATCAAATTCATGCTCAAAAATTTAAAGGGGGTAGATTAGGTCTAGTTAGGCTTTTGAGGTGATTATTCATTCCAAAACTCTAGGGTTCATTTTGCATGCCCTTTGCATACTATTTCATCTTTTTTTGTATTCTATTCTGACTATTATCATTCTGTTTTACTTTCATTTCATATCATATTAGCTTGGAGGCAATTATTTATTCCCAAAACCCTAGATTTTAAAGTTACATTCTTGTTCAAGCTTTGTGTCCAAAGGTCAAAGCTCATTTTATTACAAATGGTCATCTAAAAGGACCTAGGGGGCTTGACTGTTATGTTTCCAAGCTTAATATTATAGCGGCCTAAGAAGGCCCCCAAACATTGACCATATTTTTTAGAGTTTTTGTAAAGCTATTTTATAGATATGAAGTTGTGGGACATTCTGGATGCAAGATAAAGCTTGGATCAAACACCAAATTAGATAAGTGCCCTAAGTAAAATTGTTAGGTTGTGTATTATTTACTTTTATCATTTTGATTCACAACCTAGGTTATAAATAAAAAGGAAAAACATTTAATTTCTTTCTAGGTTTTTTAAAGGAAAAATGACATATAGTTTTGCATCTAGTGTTTAGTCTTGTTTGTGCATTTCCATGTTGAAGTGGTCACAACTGTGGGCCGTCTCAGGGTGAGACGATCGTGATCGATGAGATTACGTCTTTCGTGGCCAAATCTGGACGATGTCGGGAGTTGATCCTAGGTACTGTCAACAGATTGGATGCACTTAGAAAGTGACTTGGCGTTTGGTGATGGTCTTTGAAAGAAAAGTGCTCCGTTGTATGGACAAATCCCTCTTTTTTGGTAGCCCTTTGTTACCTAGCCTCTGTGGTTCCTTGGTTAAGTGATTTGGCAGCACTTCACTAGCATTAAAAACTTCTGATCATAAATTTGGTAGCACTCTGTTGCATGAGAGATCGACTCTTTTCATAGGTTGGGTAGCACTTCGTTGCATTCAAGACTTGACTTTTGGTATGGTAAACATGCCTCTTTTTATAAAATTTGGCTAGGGCTTAGGTGGAAGGGGGATGGGAATCCCAAAGCTTCCCATACTCTTTTTCAGGTGGAACATTACATTCCTCGAGCAAAGCATGTTTCCTGAGTGGAAAGGAATCTCCTCTCTTGCCCATGTTGGATGGATAGGTAAGACTTGCGCACATAGCATGTGTGTTGAGTAACATGTTTGCTTCACGTGTCACGTTTGGTTGTTAATCATTTTAGGCTTACTTCGCTTCCAGCGCGACCACTTTTGGATCAAGTGGTCGCGATTGGAGGCCGCCCTAGGGTAGGGTGGTCGATATTGGAGGTTGTCTTAGGGTACGACAATCTCTAGAGATCATCCCTTGGTGAGACGACCTTGGGTGTAAAGGGGAATTCTTCCCTGTTTGAGTTAGTTTATTTTTCCTTTTAATCTAACTATAACAAAATTCAAATTTTATTTAAATTCTGCAATTTTGTATTAATTTTTGCTGTTATTTATCAATTTATGATGATTTCAAGGAAATCCCAGAAGTGTTATAGTAGACTACATTTTCTGATGATTTTTTGCATTATCTGATTATTCCAGGTATTTTTAGCAGGTTCCTCGTGTTTTCAATAGGTTCTTGTGTTTTTTGGTGAGTTTGGGTGTGGAAGGAGGTTTTAACTATTTTTGGTTGCTTTAGGAGCCCATGATAGTCATGCTACCACAAGACTTCATCACTATGAGAAAAATCTCATTAGTGCGGGAGAGTTGGTGTAAAATAGAAGGCTAGAGTGAAGCAGAGACAAGAATTGGTACAAATTCGAAGAACTGGTACAAATGTGAAATGAATCAAAAACTAGTGTAGATTACGAAATGAATCAGAAATTGGTATGGATTGTAGAACGGATCAAAAACTAGTATGGATTGCAAAATAAATCAAAAATTGGTACATATTGTAGAATGGTTTGGAAACTGGTGTGGATTGTATAATGGATCGAATACTAGTGCGATTTGTGGAATGGATTAAAAACTGGTACGGATTGTGGGACGGATCGAAGACTAGTGTGGATTGGAGAACGGATCAAAAACTAATGCGGATTGTAGAACAAATAAAAAATGAGTATGGATTGTCGAAGGGATTGGAGACTGGTGCTAATGAGGATTGGAGACTAGTGCAGATTGAATATTGTATTATGTCGGGTTTAAAACAACATGCAAGAAAAATTGTTTTTTGGGCATCGAACGTTATCTAAACATAGCGTATTTATACTGGTTGGAAAGCTCTTTTCAAGATCGACCCAACGGAGGTGGTTTCATAAATTTTTATGAAGATTTGAGGGAAATATGAGCCTTAAAAGTGATGACATCCCTATTGCCATAGCTATGCCACCAAACTCAACATCTAACTTTTAACAATTTTATGATGTTGTGTTAAAGAAATATAGATGTATTTATACTCTTAGAAAGCTCTTTCCAAACCCAATCAAACGAATATATTTATTTATATTTATATAAATATATTAAAATTTAATTGTCTACACTAATCTAAGATGAAAATTTAAAAAAATTATAAATAAAATATTTAAAATAAAAAATAATAAAATAACTAAAATTTATGTATATAATGTAGGACCTCTTCAAGTAAAATTTCTACTTATCCTTTATAAAAACCTTTAAAAAAATAAAACAATAAAATAAATAAAAATTATGATTGTATGAATGTTGTTCCTACGTTAAAAAAAAATAGTAGTGTTTAATTTACAGGTTTTGTTTTTTTATACATAATGGTTTAATTTAATTCAGACGTTGTGCTTTGATACCAAGCTTTCGATTTTTATATTATAATTTAATTTTAAAATTTTAAATAAAAATACAAATTATATCATTATAATATTTTGTTCTTTACGCTGGGTGACCTAGAATTGTGGTCTAATTTCTTCTCTTACTTATTATTCTAGCACTCTAACCCTTGTTTTACATAAATATTGAAGAAATATTATTTTTATAAGTATTTTTTTATACATAAAGAAATTGATTACATTTTATTTATTTTTTTATTATTGATCAGAGTTTAAATCTTAGAGCTGTCTCTTATAACTCCTATACCTTTAATAACTAGGCCTAAAGAAACCCCGATAATTCGAAATTGATACCATCAAGCTGAGTAGAATACTACTTTACCTTGTTTCCAATGTCACTTATTCATATAAGTAATATTACCATACATATAAAATATTATGTCTCTACTAGATGGAGGAACAAATCACCTAAAGCCTACTCAACTGCTCAAATAGATAGATAGATTGGTATTAACGTGGAATGAAATTTCAATCATAGAATGAAAATCTAAGGTTTGGGAAAATATAGATAGATAAATAGATATTAAATTTGGGAAAATATAGATAGATAGAAAAATATTAACGTGGAACGAAATTCCAATCCTAAAATGAAAATCTAAGGTTTGGAAAAATATAATTCTTTTTACAAAGGTTTGGGAATTTTGTTTTAATAGTAAGTAGCTTCCTCCCCTTCTGCTGAGCATTCGTAAAAGTATTTATTTATGCGGAGCAGGTGTATTTCTGCACCTGCAGAATTCACGGTGCACGAATAATACCGTGGTCCATGATCGCACGTGTGGAAAAATCTACCGGTAGCCGGGATTAAGTTCTACCGGCGGCAGTGCGGCACACAACAGTTGCTGTCTTGTCAGCGTCACCATTTTTAAACGACACTTGTTAACAAACATTCTTAACGTAGTGATTGTCTCTACGGTCCACATCATCATCGTAGATTCCTATAGCATAGGATTAACTTTTACAGTAGATTGAGATTAATAATAGGATGCAACAATGCTAGATTGAAGAACGTTTTGAAGGTTAGTGGAATGGGCAGATACTAGTATTTCTTATTTTAGATTTAAACTTTAGAGTATGTTTAATTTGATTATTTTAGATTTAAATTTTAGAGTATGTTTAATTTGGGTAAAGGAAGTAGTTTAACTAAGTTTGACGATGGTGGTAGTATCGATAATAAGTCACCGGGGATCTCCGTTACTCCGAGTTGTGTTTTCTGAGAGACATGGGTTATAGAAATAACTTCAATAATATGACCTGTGTTCAGAGGCAAAAACCTTGGGAAGAATATATGTCTCATGTGTCCCAGTTGAAAGGATGTTACCGATTCCCTGGTATCAAAGAAACATGTATTGACAAACATGCATCTTTTTTGTCCCCAAGGGCTACGGGGATTGGTAAGACTTTGGGCATTTACCAAGAGGAAACCTAGGTTCAAACTTGGAGGCATGTTCAATAAGGACAAAGGTAGTGTAGTCTTGCATAGGGGGATTGGTAAGACTTTGGGCATTTACCAAATGGAGACCTAGGTTCAAACTTGGAGGCATGTTCAATAAGGCAAAGGTAGTGTAGTCTGACTTGACTATGCAGAATGTGTGCGAGCTTAATTACAACGGTACCAACCCTGAGCCACCGAGGGTCTCCCTCACTTTGTTTCGGGTCACATTTACGGAGGAAAGGCATGGGTATCCAGTTGTTAAAGATGAAAAAATATTACCAATTCCTCTCATCATCTTTTATTTATATGCTTATTTTAAAAGTTTTTTTAAAAGCGAAAAAAAGACATCTAATTACCTCGAGAGGCATTCCTACAATTTTTGTTTTTATTAAAAAAGCCGACATTAACAAAAACATTTAAAATATTTAAACTAAAACAATCGACTAACCAACCAATCGTTGCAAACATTTAAAATATTTAAACTAAAACGACCGACTAACCATTATAGGTTGTTTTTGTTTAAATATTTTAAATGTTTGCAACGGCTGGTTAGTCGACTGTCCTAGTTTAAATATTTTAAATGTTTTTGTTAATATCGGATTTTTTAATTAAAAAAAAAAATTACGGTGTGACATATACGACCTCTTTACCTCCCATCCCTGTTTGCCATTGTCGGAACCCCTGTCTACCATTGTAAGAATGCCTCTCGGCGTAATTATATTTATAATTATATTTTATATACATCACCCTGGGTGTGCTCCAATATAATATAATGCAACCTGTATGTTTGGTTTTTTCTTTATTTTTAAATTCAAAAAAACATAAAGAAACATAAAGAGATGAATGTAAAATTTCAAAGCCTAGATTTAAGTATAAGGTGGTTATGTAGGGCCTATGGACCTACCTAATTAAGAGTAGGAATAGGAAGAAGTTGGGGTCCTTTGTTAAGAGGATTGCTCATTGTTAAAATGTACATCTAGAGTTTATTCATGAAAGTATTGAATATGTTATTACGATGGGATAGACAAATCTAAATATCCTTATTGATGTGGCATTTAAAATCACGAATTTGATTTTAATTATAATAAATGATATGATATTTTTATTAGGTAATTTTCATTAAAAAATATATATATATTAAGATTTTATGTTGTATTTTAGATTAATTAAATTATATTTAATTGTATTTTTAGTAAAATATATTTTTTTTTATTTCTTTAAAATGATATATTTTTGTAATTGTATCTTTTAATATTATTTTTGTTAAGAAATATAATCTCATTCAATTAGTTTTCTAAAAATTGAATTTTATTAAAATGGAGATAAACATCTCAGTTGTTTAAATTATATTTTATCTAGTTCTAATTTCCTTCTCTATAAAGATACTCATCTTTCCAAACTATTTATTTTTCTTTTTTGTTACATAGGAGAGTTGGCTACAACCACTATTTTTAGTAAGTGGCAGCATAGGGTTCAAATCACAAGGACTGCAGCCATCAAACCTATCTGTCTCGTTAATTGTTGACCCGATGTGAGATGGGGACCTCCAGTCGCTCGAAGTTTGTACTGTCGTCAGTCTGACGCACACTCAAAGGATTCAGAGCATACTACTTCCTTTGCAAACTGGCACCACCAAGGTTTGAACCTAGGTCTCTTCTCAGCAAGTGCCCATCCAGACTAGCACTTACCAATCCACCTAGCCCTTGGAGCTCATCTTTCCAAACTATTACCTCCAATTATATATATTAACACCATTGGGTGCTACCACTATACCTTAGCTCGTTAGATTAGACAAAATCAACAAAACCCCACTCTTGGAGGTATTGAACTGGAATAACCTACTGACAAACACTCTGCCCCTACCATCCAGCCCTATCTGGGTACATAGTGGTTTGAACCTTCAACCTCTCTGAAAAAAAACAAACTACCCACTATGTTATCCTTGTCAAACAATTTTAAAACATATTAAAATATATAAATAATTAAATTACTAAACATTTTTTAAATTTATATATATATATATATATATATATATATATATTACTAAAAAACCAATGCACAACTTGAGCAGTGTCCTCTCACTCCAGGACTCTTGTAAATCCGAGAGCTATGCTTATCAATAGGGAATTTAACACACAACCACCACACACCTACCTCTCACACACTCGCTCACACCGCAATTTGAACCTTAAACCTCATGAAGAAGAGCCAAAGCCCGAACAATTGCATTGTCCCCCTAAAACTTTTTAATTATGTTTTATATAAAACACTTTTAAAATTTAGATTAAAAATATAATGATGAAAATCGATCCATCATTCATCAACAACTTTTTAAATAAATTATTTTTTTTAAGGAGAGCGTTTACAGGTTACATCAACAACCACCCTCGAGGGGTTTTGAACACAAGACCACTTAAGAAACAACCACCATCTTAGCCACTAGGGCAACCGCCTGTCAACCGTTTTAAATAAATTATACTTCAACTGCCTGTCAACCGTTTGAAATAAATTATACTTCAACCTTACTTTTAATAAAGATCACTTTTTTTTAATTTAGCAAAAATCTTTTGCAGGGCCGCTTTGGTATAACAAATCTCAATCAGGGGTTTTACAAGGAGTCGTATCCCATCCTCGATTTTGGATACCAATATATTAATATGTTAATTAAATTATATTTATTTGAATTTCAATATGTAATGTTTTTATTTTTTTTTAAATCATTAATTTATTAATTTAAATATAAATTATTTATTAAATTAATAAAACAAAGAACAACAAATTTACAATTCGTTATAGAATTGATGCGTATAAAAATATATTATTAATTATAAAGTTTAAAAAAAAAATTTAAAAGGATTTGATATGATGTTAGTTTGATTGCGATTTAAAAAGTCATATTTTATTTTATACTAAGAAGTTATATAAAAAATTAAAATCAATCATGTTGTGCAAAGGATAACAATTGCACTTGAGAGGTAAAATAGAACAAGTAAATAATCATTGTTGTGCAAAGGATAACAATTGCACTTGAGAGGTAAAATAGAACAAGTAAATAATCATTTTTTTAATTTGAATTTTAGTTGTATAAAGTGGGGAATCAACCTTCCTTTGTAATAGAGTTCATCGATATTTTAAGCAAATATATTTAATAGAAATATTAATGTTGTAAATTATAATTTTAGAATTATATTATTTTTTAAGAATGTTTATAGATATGGTGTTTATTATGAGAAGTTTCAAATGCAGAAAAAAAGAATGGTAACAATTTGGTTTCAAAGGTTAGGTGGATTGGTAATTGTAGACACTTACCAAGAAGAGACTTAGGTTTAAACCTTGGGGGCATGTCTATTGCAAATGTAGTAATTTGATCATATCGGCTTGTTGGGAGCAGTCCCTATGGTTTGAACTTTGCACTTGTTGTTACTAAAAATAGTGTGAATGTAACCAACTCTCCTATATATAAAAAAGCAATTTGGTTTCAAGATTTGAATATATATAGAAGATTCATTAGCAACAGTGACATTAAAACAAAGGATCTACTTCAATATATATTAAAATAAAAATGTTCAAAATTTGGGTTTATCAAAATTAATTTAGATGGTGTTTTTAAAGGAAAATTGGAAAAAAAGTTAATGGAGGTGGTATTTTTTTTTTTAAATAATGAAGGTAAAATTCTCTTCACTTACTCAAAATTATATGAAACTGCAGCTAACAACTATAGGGGCTAGCACTTCTTATATGGATTAAAATTGTAATAAAAAATGATAGAAACATATTTTTAAATGTTGGTAGTTTCATCATTAAAACACATTATTCACAAATTATCATTAATAAAATAAACAAAAATAGATGTGAAAATTAGATAAAAAATCATATTACTACTTATATTCATTATCTATTAATGGAGGCAATCTCTTGAATATGTGAGCATATTTATAGAGAAGGTCACGTTAGATAATTTAACCAATTTTGGTGTTGATCTTCATCTTGGTCAACTAAAATTTTATTTTTTAATCAAAATAATATCAAGGAGTTGAATGTGGAAATATAGCACTTTAAGGAAATTGAAGAATATATTTGATAGAAAATAAATGAAAAATGTTTGAAATATGGATATAATTTATTTGACCTAATCACAAATATAATATTTTGGTATTTTGATTAGAGTAATATCAATAAAAATTAATATCTTAAAATTGAAAAAAAATAATAATAATTTATAATTTTATTTATTTATTTTATTTTTTTGAATAATACTTCTTATAAACATCCATCGTAAAGATTGAACCCGGGTCACATCATCGATAATGCAAGTGACATCCTTGCCTGTAGACCACACTCATGCGGATAATTTATAAATTAATTGAAAAATTTAATAAAAATTAATATCTTAAAATTGAAAAAAAATAATAATAATTTATAAATTTATTTATTTATTTTATTTTTTTGAATAATACTTCTTATAGGCATCCGTCGTGGGGAGAGATTGAACCTGGGTCGCATCACCGATAATGCAAGTGACATCCTTGTCTGTAGACCACACTCATGCAGATAATTTATAAATTAATTAAAAAATTTAAGTTAATATTTTTTTTTTTTGTAGGAATACCTCTTTTATATAAATAATTATAATTTTTATCCTTTTAATGTTTATAAATAATTTAAAATAAAAAACAATTTACATTAAAACTACTTTTTGTTAAGGTTTTATATTATATTATCTTTAAAAATATATCTTGATGATAAGATATTAGTTAGAATTACGCATTATATATATAATTTGTATTAGTGGTTTTCTATGGTTGTTGCCTTCTTTTCTGGGTTGACCAAGATGACATTTAAGCTAACATTTCCAACTCCTTTATTCATTTATTTTAGTTGTCCTTTGGTGTTTTGAGAATGATTTCGTGTGGGTGTAAGATAATGGCATAAATCTCACATGTGAACAAAGTCAGATGGCTTTGAGCACACCATCAAGGAAATCAATGGTTGGTAAAACTAATAAGGATTGTATTATAAAAAAATTTAATGTTAATAATCTTAGTCTTAAATAGTGTTAATAATATAATAAAATGTGGTTTTCACATTCAATCAAGGGTGTCAAGTGATTCTCCATTGATGGCTAAAAGAGTGGGAGGCGTATCATAGGGAGAGTAAGATAGTAAATAGTAAAGTTACTTATATAAGGGGTTTTTCAACACTTAATATATATAATTTTTTCTATGAATATTGTTAAAGATTAATTTTTCAAAAAATAATTTGAAAATTTTATATTAAAACAAAGATTATTTACAAGTTGGAATGAGATTTTTTTTAGCTTTAGTTAAAGAGAACACATGTTTGCAATAGTAAAAGAAGATTTGCATTGAAGCCAAATCTTCTAAACCATATCTCTACAATGGTTGTTCACCTGTTTACAACTATAAAAGAAGATCTACATTGGAGCCAAATCTCCTAAACCATATTTCTACAATGGTTGTTCAAATTAGCTAAACACTGGATTTGCTCACCAACCTGCCTAATCCTCTCATCCTCAATAGTTGTGTCATTGTGCCACTGAACCCCTATCTTCTTCTCAGTATCCATATTAGCTAAGAAGTCTGCCACTTTATTTAGACCTCTACTCACATAAACTGGAATCACATCATCTAATTCCCTCCATAATTCCTAAATTTGAGTGACAAGAATCCTCAACCTCCATGTCTTCAAAGCAAAGTTTCTCATGCAATCCAAAGCTCCTATCATTATTTGAGAATCTGATTCTAGGATTATCTTCTTGTAACCTTGTTTTATTGCCCAAATAGAAGCAGATTTGATAGCTAAGGATTTCGCTTCATTGTTCGTGGCCCTTCCTAGGACTTGTAGTTCCCAATAGAGCATTGTCCCAACATTATTCCTGCAAACCACTCCAATTCTAGCTCTACTTGTATTACCTTTTGCAACTCCATCAGCATTAATTTTAATTCAAACTTTTGGGGGTGGTTTTCGACTAGCTCTGTCCCGCCCCTCTTGCACTTCAACTTCCTTCTCCATTGTCCCTATAACAACCTGAGTTTCCTCTTTAGCATGCACTACCACAGTTTCTATGACTTTGCTCCAAATGACCTGCTAAACTCCATCTAAAGATGAAAAGGTTTCTCTAAAAATTTTGTCATTTCTCTCCAACCACACTTACCACCAAATAAAGTTTAATCCAAGCTCCCAATCGATACAAAGAGCTTTAGATTTAAATATACCCCTCTTCCATCTTTCCCAAATATTAGTTTGATTCAAATCACCATGACCTCGAATTTTATAAGATAAAAACCATCTCTCCTAGATCTGGCATGTGAATGGGAACTCAAATATCAAGTGGTCAAATGTTTCCTCACTCTTGTAGCATAAAACACATTGATATGGACCAATGATTCCCCTACGTCTAAGATTATCAAAAGTAAGAATTCCATTATGCATGAACTACTAGGAAAAAAAGTTTACTTTTGGCCAACCCTTGGACTACCAAATATTTCTTCAATCCTCAACCTGATATGCATGAGGAGGCTCTGGAAGGATCTTATCATATCAATCTTGAATTGTGTAGACACCAAGGCTCCCATATCCCCAAGCTAATTCATCCGCCTCATCTCTACTTGTGAGAAATATTTCTGCCAATATTTTAGTATTGATGGGTGTCAATTCCAGAGGGATTAAAATTGGCCACTAATCCAAATTCTTAAACTGCTTAAAATTATAATCTCCCAGCTGACTAGTGTTGAAATAAATTTTAATTTAGACCCAACCCCTAGTTTCCATGGCTATTTTTATTGGTTGTAGTTATGGGGATTCAATAATGATAGGTGGGTATTGATCCCATGAATCTGTCCAAAATCGTGTCTTCTCCTCTCTCCCCACCTTTCAAAATAATCCTTCTTTCACTACCTAAGATACTAACTTTAGAGCCTGCCACACTAAGTACCCATTACCATACAAAGGGAAACAACCCACCTCATTTGGGTTTTCCTAGTCCCTAATATTTACTAGTTAAAACTCTATTGAATAAAGAAGTTGGTTGGGAAATCCACCTGTAGTAAAACTTTCCAGCCAAAGCTTTATTATTTAACTTTGATCTCCTCAGTCCCAAACCTCATTTTATCTTGGGTTGTCTTACTTTCCCCTAACCTACTAAGGCCCATTTCCTCTCTCCTTTTACTTCTCCCCATAAACAATTTCTAGCCATATTGTCCAACTCTTTTCATATGGTATGTGGGGCAACAAGGATAGAAAATTTATAAATTGGCATGGCCTAAATGACTAATTGTAAAAATGTTAATCTACCCCCATAGCTTAACAATTTGTGAGACCAATGATTAATTCTTTCTTTGATACAATCCAAAATATTCCTCCAGATATTTATTTTCAGTTTTTTTAAATGCAAATGGACCTCCAAGTATACCACTGGGAGAGAAGTCCTCGTGAATCCCAAGATCTCTAAAATTCTATCTTGAAGCCTTTGATCAAGATTGAAAAATATCACTTTGGATTTTTTTATCATTGATGACTTGGTTTGTGGCCCTAAGTTAGACATTAAGTGTATCTCTAATCATTCTTGCTTCACTGAAGTTGGCCACTCCCACCAATCTTGTGTTATCCATAAACTGTAGGTGAGTCAAAACTTCCTCACTGACCTTGATACCTATTAGCAAACCTTGTTGTCTTATCCTCAAGATGAGTCTACCCAAATCTTCAGCCAATATGAGAAAAATATAAGGGGAACAAGGATCTCCTTGATGAAGGTATCGAGTAGCTCCAAACGGTTGCGAGGGAAGGCTCTTGATTAACATTGAGTATGTTGGAGTAGAAACACAACTCATAACCCATTCTATCCAATACTGAGAAAAACCAAAGGCTGCCATTATCTTTGACAAGAAGCTCCACTCCACCCTATCATAAGCCTTTAACATATCCAATTTTATGAACATTCCCCTATTACCAGAGTTTTGCATTGAATGGATTGTCTCTTGATCTAGAACCACACCATCCAATATCTGTCTGCCCTCTACAAAAACCCCTTGCTCCAAGGAGATAATGCTATGTAGAAGAGGTTTTAGCCACTCAGTCATTACCTTTGTGATTGTTTTATATATGACATTGCATAAGGCAATAGGTCTATAATCTGAAATATGCACCCCTTCCCCCATTTTTGGAATTAAGGCAATGAAATTATGATTTAATGCTTTAAGAATTCTTTTACTACCTTTGGATTCCTCTATAACAACCATTACATCCTCCTCCAAGTTGTCCCAGAAGGCCTGAAAAAACTCAATTGGAAAGCTATTTGGACCTAGAGTTTTTTCGGTGCTCATTTCAAACACTAATTTCTTCAATTCCTCTCTATCAATGGGTTTAAGTATGGCCTGATTTTCTTGTTTAGAGATAACAGAGGGTATGAAAACAATAACTTCTTTTTGAGCCTCTTCATATTACACCATACCTTAAATATTTTAGAAAAATAATCCATTGAATGGAAATGCATACCTGGAATTGTATCAAAGGAGTATCCATTCTCATCTTGAAGAGCTTCCATGTTGTTCGTCTATCTCCTAGAAGAGGTAGCCTGATGGAAAAATTTGGTTTTTTTATCACCTTCTAATAACCAAGTGGTTCTTGCTCTCTATTTCTAGTAGATCTCCTATTGGTTGTCAATATCCTCAACTGCTTTACACAATGCATCATCCTCTTCGTTGAGCTACTCTGTAATTGTTCCTTCCCTTAAGTGTTTTTGAACCTCATCCCATCTGGCCACCAATGAAGCTCTTTGGACTTAGAATTATGTCTTGTTAGCTCACCTCCATTATTTCAGTTGAGCCTTGACATAATGAAACTACTTGTGGAATCTAAATATTGTTGTCCTATATGCTGGGTAACCCTCTTCTCACCACTGTAGAATTTTCTTTTGTAGTTCCTCTTTTTGTAACCAAATTTTTTCAAATTTGAATGGTTTGTGATGTTGCACTGTGATACCCCCTTCCAACAAAATGGGAAAGTGATTTGAAATTGGACCCTCCAAAATTTAAAATTTTATATTCCATTTCACAAATGCCTCCTCTGAAATAAAAAAAATGATCTAACTTCACCTTCCTGCTATGTGGTTCCCTCCTCTTATTAGTCCAAGTGTAGTTGGTTCCAAGGCATTTAATATCCACCAAGTGTAATGCATGGATTTGGGTAATCATAAATCGATCCCCTAGGTCTAAAATTGGGGTTCCCCCTTCATGATATCTAGAGGATAATTTAGCATTAAAATCCCCAACAACAATCCAATCTAACTTCTCCCTTGAGACTCTCATGTTATGCATTGCTTTCCATTGATACATATGAAGAACATAAGCTTATACTGAGAGGGGGGTGAACAGTATAAGATCACTTTTTACTTTTTCTTTCTTAATCAATATTATGCAATGTATCAATAGCAATATCAACAACAATAATCAAAGCAATGTACAAATCACCACACACAATAGAGACACCAATTTAACGTGGTTTACCCAATGTGGGCTACTCCATAGAGAAAATATTTCACTAAATTTTTGTCAATAAATCTCTTGGGAATCCTTTCCCTATTACAATGTTTATGGACCTCTGTCCAAAGGAGACACCGATCCATTAATCAAGTTCGTGGATCTCTATCCATAAGAGACACCAATCTCCTTAGTTGGTTTGTGGATCTCTATCCACAAGAGAACTCCTTCTCATCTTCTTTGGCTGGTGATCTTCTAGAAAAACTGCTGCCTCCATTGCACTGGCTAATGGATCTCTATCCACTGAATACTCCTGTCATCACTTAGAATACCTATCCTCACTGCTTTGGCTAATGGACCTCTATTCACTAGATATTGTTGTCCTTTATACTTTATCACCTCCAAAGCTAGCTCTCAGTACTAAACATGGTCCTTCGATCTAGCAACAATCTACTCAATCTCTATATTTGATTTGTACTAAATATAATCCTTCGATCTAGCACAAATTTGCTAAATATCTATCTCTGATCTACACTAAACACAGTCCTTCGGTCTACCACAAATCTGCTCAATATCTATCTTTGGTCTGGCACAAACCCGTCCTCAAATCTGCACCAAACTCTGTTCTCAAGCCTTAACACAAATCTTGACTCAATCACAAATCAAATCTGCTAGATCTGCTCCAAAACTTAACTTAAGTTTTGAACAAATCAATCAATCAACTCTGCTCTCAAGTCTTCTCAAATACTTGTCTCAACTCTGCATTGTAAGCTTCCACAAAAACTCACACTCATCTGTCCATAAGTCCTCTTTAGAACTTGTCCAATCTACTTTCAATCTATGTCTTCAAATCTATATTGTAAGCTTCCACAAAAGCTCACACCAATATTTCCACAAGTCTTCTCAAAGACTTGCCTTAAATTTGCTCAACAAGTCCTTACTAGAACTTGTCCAATCTGCTCAACAAGTCTTCACCAAGACTTACCTCAAATCTTCTCAACAAGTCCTCACTAGAACTTGTCCAATCTCATAGAAACATATAGAGAATTGTTAGAGACTCAATATGCTTCACACTCACAAACACTTAATTACTTCCACTCTTTTTTTAAACCACAGAAACATATAGAGAATTGTTAGAGACTCAATATGCTTCACCCTCACAACAATGCTCAATCACTTTCACTCTCTCTCTCTTTTTACCACAGAAACATATAGAGAATTGTTAGAGACTCAATATGCTTCACAATGCTTACAAACACTCAACCTCTTTCTCAAATCAAATTAGGATATATAAAAATTTGTTTCAGATAATTTGAACTATCACTTCAACATTTCCACTTGACTAGGCTTAATCAACTCCACTCAATCAATCACTCAAAAAATCTTCCTTGCTTACAAACCCTAGTCCAAGCATATGAATCACTCACTCAATTATTTCCAACAATGCTTATAAAACAATCTCACATAACAATGATACTCATGTTATTTCACAAACTCTAGTTCAAGTTAGTTCTCAACTTCATATAACAATGATACTCATGTTCTTTTACAAAATCTAGTTCAAGATAGTTCTCAACTTCACATAACAATGATACTCATGTTCTTTCACAAACCTAATCATGCATATGAAGGTTCATTCAATGTTTCCAACAATGCTCATCAAACAAGGTTTTTATCATCAACTCTCACTCAGAAAAACCTTTAACAATCAAACTCAACAATGCTTACCAAAAAATCCTTTTCACTCCAACTTAGCATTCATAACATCCAATCCAACAATATTTTTCTCACAAGGAATATTTACCCATACATTTTATTTTTATGGAGATATGTCTTCAAAACCTATCTTAACCACAATCAAAATTTCTTTACCAACTCCAGGGTTAGGTTATCACAACCTCTCTCAAGATCTCCACAAAATAATTTTTACAAAGATTAATTTTCATACAAAATAATAAATCTCTTTTGTACACGTTATGATATCTAAACTCACAATATTCAATTTGATAATTTCACCATAACACTACTCTTAACAATAAGTATAGAAAAGTCCTTATACACCTTATAATATCCAACTTTATAAACTCCAATCACCAAAAAATTAAAATCAAATATTTAATTTTTAGTACCCTTATATCTCCCTAAAAACTTTAATCAACCTTTATTTTTCACAGCAAAGCAACCTTTGAAATTACAACCTTAGCAAGAGAAAAATCAAAATCGGTGCATACCTTTTTGCCTAGCAAAACACTTTCGACGAGTTTCGAACACCTAACCTCACCACTCCAAGCGCCTTAGAAAGATGCATGCTCACCATGTGAGCTACGTGCCTCCACACAAAGGAAAAGGCACCGTCTTCCCTTTGAACCTTCCCCGACGACACAAACTCTATCAAGACACCTCTCTTCTTAGCAAAAACAAATCAGCGGAATTTGATCCCTACACCTCACGTTCGCCAACGACTTGGTGCCTCCCTTGTTGCCAGTTTCACGACAACGCACTTTGGGCTAAGAAACAAAAATTGTGTTTGCTTGTCTTATACCTTGCACACTCTTCAAAAAACACACGATCGCATTCTATTACCATGTGCTCAAAATTATAGTTAAGTACTTGATCGCGGATAATATTTGCCATGGGTTTCTTCCCTCCTTTATATGCATATCGATGTCTTTGACGATGTCGGCATGGGTAAATCGAATAATTCAAAATTTTGAACTATAAAACTTTATAGCCCTAGTTTCAAGGTTAATTAATTTAAAAATTAACTTTAAAATTAAATTATAATTAATTTACAATTAACTTGATAACTTTAGAAGTTAATTAAATTAATTTAGAAATTAGATTATAATAAAACTATTATAATTAATTTATAATTAATTAACTCAGGGTCTTGCACCTTTAATATTATAATAAATTATTATAATATCATTTTGCTTGGGCCTTCCTTTTGCCCTTTAAACCTCATTTGACCACCTGGGAGGAAACTTTCTTTTGCACTTGATTACGAAATCTGAAACTGATGCTGCTCACTGAAACTAATGCTTGTTGGTGTTGACTTATTGACATCAATGATAATAAAACCTGCTCATATTTCCAACAACATCTGACGATCTAGGTTTTGAGCCCCATAAAAAATTGTGATTAAAACCTGCTCAGCTATCACATTGTTCCTAAAATGTGATGTGAGGACACCCTTCCAAACTATATGTTATATTGTCATCCATTCAAGAGAGTTCCAAAAAGTAACTATCCCCCTAAGGTCCCTTGAGCAACCACTTCCATATGCCCAACACCCCTTCAAATTCTATTTATTGTTTTACACATAAGATCCAACGATATTTTTGTCTCCTAGATAAGAAAAAAATATGTTTTACATTTTTCTAAGAGTCTTCGAATAGCATATTGATGGGTTCTATTGTTTAAACCCCTAATATTTCATGATTTTATAATCATTTGTTACCTTGAGAGCAATACAAATCTATTGGTCTCACCGATTCTCCAGTGATCAGTTTATCTCCTTGAACTGCTATCAATTTCTTGTTTGATTTTCTACCCACTCCTTGAGAGCTGATATTTTTTTATCTCTTTTTCACTTGAGTTATCCCTACAATTGGTCTTTCTCTATTTTTTTTAGCTATACCCATGATGACATCCTTAATTTTCGATTGCTCTTGGTTATGCACTATCAATTCCCCTGCAATATCTAATTGTGGTAACTCGTTGTACTCAATTACCTGCTCTAGGATGGGAGGAGGTGAAAGAGGGGCTTGAACATGGTTGTTATTGTTTTTATTATTCCCATCCACTCCTTCCATGAATTATTGTTCTTCCTATTCCACTAGTGTCTTGAATATCTCATACATATTGGAGGGATTGAGTTGGGTTTGCTTTTTATCATCTTCTTTCTTCTGCCTTTTTCTTATTTTTGGTTTTTCAAAACCATCTCCCTATGCTTATTTTCCATGAGAAATGTTGGATGTTTCTTTATTGACTATTGACTTACCCTCCTTAGGAAGATTTGATATTCCCAGAGGAGCCTCCATTTTTATGTTCATATTATTTGGGTAGGATCGGGCCAAATACCCATATTTGTGGTAAACTCTACACTTGAAGGGCAATGTCTCATAATCCAGTTATTGAATCCAAGATAGTCCTGCAAGTTTGTGTTCAACCTCTATCGAAAAAGGTTGGTTAAGATCCATTTCCATGCATAATCTAGCATAAATGGTTGTGTTTCCTTCCATTGTATCTTTGGAAACACCCAAATGTCTTCCAAGGGAATTGTCGATAATTTCCAATACCTGCTCACTCCAAAAATTCATTGGAAGTGCATACAAACAGATCCAAAATGGGACAACAGTAGGTTCAATTAGAGGATCAAATACCACTCTCTAGGGTTGAACAAATAATCCTACCGGACCATGATTCCTCTTTTCTGATTTGAAAGCCTTACTTCTATTGGCAAGTGAAGAAAAACTAACAATAAAATATCCATTGTTGATAAACCATAAAGAATACTCACCAAGAGGCTCCCAGTTTTGTTGGACCCAGGAATACAAAAAATTTAGGGTAGAGCGAGTAACTATGAATTTACAAATCATGGTTAGGTTGACCTTGGGTTAGTCTAGAGTAGGCTAGTCTTAGGTGGAAGCTAGGTTAGTCAAAGGGCATACTGGGGTGAGGTGTCCCTAGGTTAGGCTTAGAGGGGTGGTTGTATGGTGACTAGGAGCTAATAATAGGAAGGGGCCTAAGTGGCCAAGGAGTCTTAAGCAAGATGAATAGTGTTTTTAGGTGGGTTATGCAAATTAATTAACTGTTAGCATTGCACAAGGATAAATATGATATTTTAGGTGTCTACAATTTGATTTAACTATGTAGGTTTTCCCATACATAGACATTGATCACAATGAGGTACATAATCCTTGGCATCTTTGAACAAGGTCAACCAATAATAGCCTACACATATTCTGGTAGCTATACTCCTATCAATAAAGTGTCCTCTATAGGGATCATTGTGAGAAGCTCTTAAGATATCATAAACCTCATCTTCATGAACATATTATCATATCACATGATCAAGTCCAATATTGAAGATATATCCCTCAATCCAAGTGTACATAGCACTTTTTTCAAATAAGAATATGAGTCTTCTTATGTTAATACAATGAATGCCTTGGTGTACACTACAAAGGTTAAGTTGGTAATTTTACTCCTCAAAGGTGGTTTGATGGTCAAATCCCATTTTGTAGATGATTATGTACTATTTCTTAGAAATGGTACATCCTAGAATTGCTAGAAGCATTTGATATCTTCTTCGGGGCCCTTCGTTCAAAACAAAATTCTTCTTAACCCTTACTACTCCTTGTCTTGATTTGATTCCATAGGAATGAAGACAAGTTAAACCTGGAGAAATCATTAGATATATAGGCATCTCATTTGGTTTTAGAGCATCCATTGCTAACATGTGGAAATATTTTTATGGTCAAGTTCCAATCAAGTTGAATAATTGGGTAACCAAACATCTTACCCTTGTTAGAAGACTCCAAGTAGTGGAAAAACCTTTGTTGCCACACATATTTATTACTCTTCCTATTGACTTTTAAGTAAGATGCCTTACACCCATTTTACACAACTTGTGCAAGGTTTCTTATCACAAAGTTAGGATAGTTCCCAAAAAGAGGGCAACCATCTTATGGGCATAGTACACTCAACCAAAGAGTACAGGTAATCTAAGGCTTATTGACCCATGGGTGAAAGGAATTAGTCTCATAGCAAAGTGAGAAGCAAAATTGTTGTAAGATAACAAACACTAGAAAATATTGATAAGATTTAGAATCTAGCCTATATAATCTAACAAAACTTGGAAACGTGTTGATTATTTGATAAATTGTTACATGCAACATACTTTACTATCCATGCCTCTCTTCTAGTTCAATGCTTCTGGAAAGCCTAGAAATAAACTATTAATATTTTGAGTTGGGATGGTACGTCCCTCAAATAGAGGTTAAGATTTCCTTCCTTTTGCATTTAGTGAAACAATATTACAACCATTAGAAACCACTAGCTTTAGGCCTCAAAGAAAATATCATTTTGTATATATAAAGTCTTTTCAACAATGAATTAAAGTTGTCTATCACTCCTACTTGTTATAAGTTTTAGGATTGACAATGACAATGATCATATGATAGAAAAAATTAAACCTAGGGTCCAAACACATTATAGGTCTCTTATCCAACCATTTTTGTTACCTCTAAACTTAACAAGAAGAGAAAGAATCAAATTTTTTAAGTCTTTATTGATAGTAATGAGTTCTAATGTATGAAAATCCAGAGTATATATGCGTAATAAGCTCCTTACAAGGTGCTTAATTTAGATGCAGAGTGCTTAATTTAGCTAAAATTTCCTTCTAGAGTCTTGTTGGCCAAGTTTGGTTTGACCTTTATTAACTATATTAGTTGTGGGAAACCTAAAATAATAAAATATTTATTTGGTCTTACAAATATGCTAAGGAGGTGTATAATGATATAAATATTGTGTCATGCTTTATATGGTAGGAAATTGAAATGAAAACCAACTTTTTAAGGTAATTTTTAGAATAGGTTCGAGGTGTAGATCAATTGGCTCGACCAAAACCCATAAGGGGTGGAAGTCCAAGGTTTAAATCTTGGGTTTTGTAGGAATGAAAATGTGTCCCTTTCCTAATGCTTTCAGTGACTTAAATGGTTTAAAATGATTGTGGCATGACGGTTATAAGGGCAAACTACACGGAAATCTGTGTCATAACTTTTGAGGTGAACAACTTGCCCAGATTCGTGGCGACTACCCATTCCACCATGTAAATTCAAAAAAAAATTATCAATAGAATTAATCAAATCGTTGATCTTATAGAACATATCTAGTTTATTCACTATTACAATTCTTTTATTAATTTATTTGTTCATTGTTATGATCCTCTTAATGATTTCACAATACCTTTAACTTTGAGCATTCATTGACATTACTTTAATTATTTTTTATTAATATTAGTATAAGAAATTTCTATGTTGAATATTCCCAGCTTAATTATAATCTTTTATAATGGTAAGAGCTAAGTTTATCAATAAGGACCAAATACATAGCCATATACTCACCCATCCCTTACACACTCACCCACAATTTAAACCTTAAAAAATACTAAAACCTAAAAAATTAAACTATCCCAAAATATTAATTAATTTTAATCTAGAAACTGTAAAATAATACGTGTTAAAAAAGAATGAAGAAATAAGAATCAAAAGTGAAGTGCACACCTTTTTGGCATGGGAACCAAATTTACCACATCGATGAAAATATCAAAGAATACAAGCAATTGTTTTGTTTTATTTTTTTCCCCTTAGTGATTAATTTAGCGTGTTGGGCTACAAATCGAAGTAGTTTTTTTATAGGTAAAAGAACTTTTATTTACTAATCGGGTTGAAGGGTCCCGTCCCTGTTACAGTAGGCAGGCTTAAAGCCAACAAAACACAGATGCTGCAAATAGTGAAAAACCAACTGGGAAAGATTCCCTTACAATCTAGCCCGTCCAAGACCGGGGCTACCAAAAAACTAACTAGGACAAAAAACTTTGTAGTCGCAAGGAGTGTTGTTGCTGCTTTCCCAGGGCTACTGGGACTCTTTGTTCTCTTCTTGTTGATCTTGTCCATTCAGGTCATGAGGCAGGAGGACATTGAGCAGGGAAGGGAGGTCCTTCAGACTGTTAATCGCATTAGCCAGGAGCGTACTACCTTCCCAATAGACGTTGGCAACCGACTGAAGGTGATCAATCACTTCGTTGACACGGTTGAGGGCCACCGCTCAAAGCTTATCCTCAGCTTTGGTAGTCTGGTCTTCCTCTTCATCGCTAATGATCTCAGGAGATGGGCGTTGTTCGCTCATTTTTTGAGGCTTCAGCCTGTTGGATTTTCTTCGCTTCAGAGAGGGCTTGACTAACTTTTGCTTGACTCTCAGATGCTTGCCAGTGGGTGCTTCGGCCTTGGGAGTGAAGCCAAGGGGGACATCATTCTCACCGTGGTCCTGGGAAGGAGGGGGTGATGGTGGACCAAGCGAAGGCTTGGAGGCCGAGGGGGGTCAACTGGGTTGGAAGACGAGGGAGGGCTAGGAGCAACGATGTGGGTGGAGTCAAGTGAGTGCTCAGGGCTGGGTGAGCGGGAATGAATTCCCCCTTTGACTTGGTGGGCGAGGGCATAATGGTACAACACCAAGAAGAGACCCTGGTGACGAGGGGGCTTCGAGGATTTGCGCTCCCTAAAATTATTTATGGAAATGGTGATGGAGCGAAAAAGGAAATCAGGGACGTTAATGAGTCTAACATCACGGAGATGGTTTACGAAGGCGAGGTTGTAGGCTCGGAGGGGGCTATTGGGGTTGTCGATAGAAATGTATTGGATGACAGGGATAATGGTTGTGTCCCAAGGCCGAGGTAGAGAAGAGCACATAACACCTTTGTTTTCCTAGACCAGATCCTTTCCCTTGTCGGGGAATTGGTCTGTTTCTTCTTTAAAGTTATGCCTATCCCTGTGAACTACTCTACCAGCAGGGGAATACCAGAGACCTGAGCGATAGAGAGAACATTTACCTCAAATTGTAGACCTCGGACCTTGACTTGCCCTTCATCCCATGATTCAACGAAGTCCCTGGTGACTTCTTCATCAATCCTCGAAAACATTTTGAAGAAATTGACAAATATTTTGGCGTCAAGAAGGGCCTCCATCCCTGGGTCGACCTGAAAGCTAGTTGGCTCGACATGCGCCATGGTTTTGCATAGACCAGAGAAGACAGAACCGAAGGGCCACCCTTTGATGTCACAAATATTTTGCTTCTGACGAATGATTTCCAGAACCATCGAGGGGGAAAAAAAGACCTCGAGAGGCTAAGGGAGTGCCAATCGAAGGTCACAGGGTTCACTGGCTGGCAATAGGGAGCGATGGTAGTATCTTTGACGTGGCTCGAGAGGAGCGGGCCAGAGTGGATTGGAAAGGGGGATGGGTGAAAAGGGTGGCAAAAGGAGCGAGCGAAGGGAAAATGGGGGGAGAGTGGCGAATGGGTGGAGCATAGATGGAGAAAATGAGGAGGCACGAGCAGGTGAACGACGAAGGTGGGAGATCATAGGTCTGGCCAGGGGAGCTGGCATGAGTCGATCGATCTGCACTGAAGACCGTACTGACATTGCACCGGAGAACGATGGAGGTGGTATATTTCCAACGAGTTGTGGTGTTGAGGAAGAACACCCATGGCGTTAATAAAACACCTTTATGGTGGTGAGAACCACCTTTGGTGGAGTTCATCCTAGGAGTGTTGGTGTTAAGAAACACCTTTGGTGATGATCGTGAACCTTCACGGTAGCTGACGCTACAAATTGTGGCTACTACCCACATCTTGGTTGGCTGTGGTGATGACATCCTATGGGAAATATTCTTCCCAAATGATCAGGGATGATTGGTTGACCGCTTTGTTGGCCAAGAGGTCGGCTACCTTGTTTGCTTCCCGAAACACATGGTTGATCATGTTTTGGGCGTGATGACCAAGGGAAGCTTGACACTCCTGGATGATGTTCTGGATGTTCCATCCTGCTTGGCTATTGTTAGTGATATGACCAACTACAACTATTGAATCTCCTTCGAAAATGATAGGGTTGTTTATTGTTTTGCTAGCTTCAATGCATCTCCACAGCGCATGGGCTTCTACGAAATTATTTGTTTGGATCCCCAGATTTTTGGCAAAGGCTAGGATGATGTTGCCGGAGTGGTCTCTGATTACACCTCCAGCCCCTGCGTTACTTGGGTTGCCCTTAGATGCTCCATCGAAGTTGGCTTTGAGCCAACCCAAGGGGGTGGGGTCCACTTGACTTTGGCCCTGGACTTAAGGGGATTCTGATATTTGGTGCAGTCTATGGGAATCCCAAGAGAGACAAACAAAAGAGACTCATCCCTAGAGGTTGGGATGTCAGAATAGGGGATGAGGCTACAGTTTTCAATAGCAAAGGATAGAGCTCTGGTGGCAACAACATCCGGGCTTCTTGGTCTTTCATTGAAAATGCGGTTGTTGCACTCCAACCAAATCTGCCACGCCGCATGGTGGGGAAGGGACTTCCATAGGAAATTAAGGCAGGGATTTCTGAAGACCCTGGGCCATTGGATGAACAGATCCATAACCATCTTGGGCCACACCCAGTTGACCTAGAATCTGCTGATCAGGGATGAGAACACCTCCCAAGCGTAGGGGCACTCCAAGAGGATGTGTTGGGTGGACTCCCAGGCCTGGGTGCATAGGTAGCACCTATTGGGAACTATGACACCTCTTTGGATCAAATTATCCATGGTCAAAATTCTGTTATGGATAGCGAGCCAACAAAAATGTGCCACTTTGGGGATCAACTATTTGAGCCAAATAGCCTTGGCCATTGTCTTGCTATCAATGATCTTGGGGTTCTTTGGGGAGGGGTCCAACATCTGAGCTACGATTTTGATAGTGAAAAGCCCATCACTGGATTCTTTCCAGCACAACTTGTCCTTCGTCTGGGATTGGGGGATGAAGATTGCCCTGAAGACAGCCTGGAGGGAAGCCACGACTCTATCAATGACTACGTTTTTCAATCTGAAGTGAATCTATTTCCAGCATCGGGTCCCCTGCTCTGTGGTAATGAAGTCAGCTACTCTAGGCCCAAACTTGATGTCTGTAAGGTGCTTAATGGCAACAATCTCAGGATCTTTGATGAGAGGCTCATTTCTTGCCCACACGTCATTCCATAAATCTATATCAGAACCGTCGCCCATCAACCATCTTGCCCCTCGCTTGAGAAGATGCTTTGTTTGGATAATGGAGTTCCAAAAGTGGGAGCCATGACAGGGGACTTCTTCGCCCATGAATGGGTGATGTTGCATGTATTTTATTTTAACAATGGAAACCCATTCCAGGTTGGCATTGGTGGCAACCTTCCAAGCTTGTTTGGCCAGGAGGGCCTGGTTCATGAGGCTTATGCGGCGCAGTCCCAACCCACCTTTGTGTTTAGGTGAACAGACCTTGTCCCAAGCCACCAGGTGAAACTTTCTCTGGTTATCATTCCCTGCCCACAGGAAGTGTTTTTGAACTTTCTCAATAGCTTCTCCCACCATGGTTGGGATCTTAAAAATGGATAGAAAGTACACTGGGATGCTCTGAAGAACCGACTTAACCAGAGTTGCCTTGCCTGCTTGGGAGAGGAGAGCCCCTTTCCAGCCAACCAATTTCTTTAGAATTTTTTCTATGACACTGTTCCACATGGCCTTAACGGGTCTTCCTCTGAACATTGGGAGGCCCAGGTAAGTGGTCGGGAGGTCAGCAATGGTACAACCCAAAATGCCTATGATTTTGCCCTACCGCTTGGTGGGAGTATTGATGAAATAGAGTTTACTCTTGGTGAAATTTATCTTCTGCCCGATGGCTTGCTCATAGAGGTTGAGGATGGATTTGATGGTTTTGGCCTCGGAGACCGCTGCAGCACTGGCCAAAAGAGTATCATCCACAAACTGTTGGTGGGTGGAAGGCGGGAGGCCAGTGGTCGCCTTAATGCCAGAGATCAGATTTTTGGAGCATGCATCTTTAATGGCTCTTCCTAGACTCTCGACCAAGATGATAAAAAGAATGGGGGAGAGGGGGTCCCCCTGTCTTAGGCCTCTGGTGCTTGGGAAATACCCGGCTGTTGACCCATTGACGAGGATGGAGAACCAAGAAGAGGAGATGCAATTTGAAATGAGGTTGACCCAATTTTCATGGAAACCATACTTGAGGAGGATTTTGATCAGGAATTCCCAGTTAACCCTATCGAAGGCTTTATTCATGTCCAGCTTGAGGAAGAAAGCAGAGGATTTGGAGATGTGGGCTGAGTGGATAAGCTCGTGGACCGTGATGACACCATCAAGAATATTCCACCCTTTGACCGTGCTACCCTGACAGGGGTCGATAATGGAAGGGAGAATCTCAGTGAGCCTGCTGGCCAAAGCTTTGGATAAAATTTTGTAAATGACATTACAGAGGCTAATGGGGCGGTAATCAGACAGGGATTGGGAATTCGACCCTTTGGGAATCAGGGTTAAGAAAGTGGAATTAACATCTCTGGGAATATTTTTGGTACACTACATTTCAATGATAGCACGACACAAGTCGGGGCCAACGATATCCCAGTAGGTTTGGAAGAACCTAGGGGAGAAATCGTCGGGTCCAGGGGCTTTGTCTGGCTGCATAGAAAATAGGGCTTGATGGATTTCCTTGGGGGATAGGGGGCTGAGGAGCAAATTGTTCATAGTCTGGGAGATGGTGTTGGGGATGTTCTTAAGGAGGGACTCCATGGCCTGGTCATGGGAGGAGGGGGAGGGGCAAGGAGATTCTCAAAGTGGCTGACAACTTCATCCCAAATTTGATGAATGTCGGATGTGAAGGACCCGTCTTGCCTAGTGAGGCCTTTTATTCTGTTAGCTGCCCTATGTTTGAGAGTGGAAATGTGAAAAAACTTAGTGTTGGCATCACCTTCCCTGAGCCACAACTATCTTGACTTTTGATGCCAGTAAATTTCTTCCCTGTGAAGGGTGTTGTGGTAGTCAGAGAGCAGTCTTCGTTCCTCATCCCTGAGACTATCATCCCCCTATCCATTCTGAAATCTCTCCTCAATCTGCTCAAGCCTGGTTTTGATGTTCTGTTTGTTCTCGAAGATATTCCCAAAGGTCTCCTTGTTCCATATTTTCAAATTTTCCTTGACCATCCATAGCTTTTGCATAACCTGATTTATAGCAGTCCCAGGGAATTTTTTATTCCACCATTCGACGATCTAATTTTTGAGGTTGGGGTGTTGAATCCACATTGACTCAAAGCAGAAGGGAGTCTTAAACTGGGGCCTACTGGAAGTTTCAAAAATGAGTGGGCTATGATCTGAACCGATCTTTGGAAGGGCCTACAGACTGGCATCACCAAAGAAGGGAAGAGCCTCTTGCGACAACAAAAAATGGTCGAGGCATTCTTGGATGAGGTTAACACCCTTCCTCCTATTGCTCCAAGTGTATTGGGACCCCCACAGCTGAACGTCCATCAAGGCATTGGAATCTACAAACTGTCCCAAATCATTGGTTGTTCTATGGGTTATGGCATTTCCTCCTCTTTTTTTGAAAGGTGCAAGGGAGAGTTGAAGTCCCCTGCTAAGACCCACGGGATGTTGACAAACGCTCGCCTCATCTGGGTAATGGTGTTCCATAGAGTTATTCTCCCCTATGGAGTGTTAGGGGCATAGACGTTAGTCATGACCCAGGAAAGCTGGGAGCTGTGGTCATGAAATAAGACATTGGACAACCTGTCTTGTCCTGAGATAAATCTACCTTCCACTTTGGTGGGATTCCAAAGGTAGAGGAGTCCGCCAGAGGATCCGATAGCTGGAGAGTAGACAAATTCACACTTTTTCCAGATGGTCTTGGCAACCCTAGGTGACCACTGATCATCTAATTTGGTTTCTTGGATGAGAAAAATTGAGGGGTTAATGTCCTTCCTCATGGTGGCAGCCAGTATTTGTTTGGCTGCCCCATTCAGTCCTCTCGCATTCCAGGAGAGGACTTTCATTTGGCACTTTTGGAGGGTTTTTTGCCCCCTTTGCCTTGTTGCGAAGGGGGTTTGGGTTTTCTACTTTCTTCCTTGCTGATGTTACCAATTTCTTGGAACAAGGTTTTCTGCGTTCCATTGGCTATGTCCTCGGCGGTGTCACGGGTTCTCCTTTCTACGCCAGAAGGCCTACATTTTTTCCTATCTCCTCCTACATCGATCTGGGACTTTTTGAAGTTGCGGGTATGTTTTGGGCTCCAGTGGTTAGGGGAATCTTGGGTAGGCTCCTCGCTGTCAGACTTAGCGACATTGGAATTGGTCGAGGAAGCAGGGGAAGCATGCTCTGAAGGTGGGGGTGATGTGGATAGGGGTGTGGAGGGAAGGGGAGGTCCAGGAGGTGGACTTCGGTTGAGGATACTGGTGGGGGGAAGGCCGAGGAGGGGGAGGGGGAAAGGAATTCTCCTAGGAAGAGATAGAAAAAAGTCGTTGTTGAGGGACACAATGGGGACCAGGGAAACCTTCGACAGGGATTTCACCTTCCTCGATCATTTCAAAAGAAACAGAATCATTGAGCAAATTGAATTTGTTAGAGATAGAAAAGAGACTACTTGCATTTTGCGTATCTCCAGTTGGCGGGGGTCGATTCTGCTATTTGTTCTTGGGGTTCAGGGTCTATCTCGAGCCTTGGTTCCTCTTCTGGTTGGCAAGAAAATCTGGGTGGACCATAGTTTGTGCCTCATCCTTCAAGATTTTATGTTTCGGGCATTGGGCCTGGAGGTGCCCTTGAATTTGACATTTCGTGCAAAAGGTGGGCTTATTCTTGAACACCAGAGGTTGTCTTCACCTGAAATCTCCATAGATTAGATTGATGTGATCTGGAAGCTGTGATTCCAGGTTCACGTTGATGCAGATGCGTGCTTGGGTGAGATGGGTCCTAGCGTGGGTAGTTGGGTCAATGGCGACTAGCTCCCCGAATGCGCGAGATAACCCTCGGAGCGCGTCCTCATAGAAGAAGTGAGCAGGGAGATTAGGGAGCCGAACCTAGATAGGAGCATAGTTAATGCTCTGGGATTCTGGGTCAAAATTTGGTTCCCATTTTTTGAGGAACAGGCTTCGTCTTCCAAAAAACCAGGGGCCTCCCGACAAAATGCGCTTTGTATCCTCCCACGTGTTTAGTTGGATCATGAAAAACCCTCTGGACATTGCAGACAACTCCAAGCTACCTAGGGTTTTCCATTTGGCCATCACCCATCGACGAATGGAGTCCATGTCCGGGCGACCCCCCATAAATTTCCCTACCAGGGAAAAGGAGTCTCGGGTGGCATATCCATCCATCAGTTGCTTAGGGCATAAAACATCTAATCCCTGTGTTACAAAATTGCACTACGCAACTGAGTCTTGACTGGGATTGCCCTTAAGGAGCTCTGCGTATGAAGTTTGGCCGTGATGTCCTTTGTTGTTGCCTAATTTGTCAGGGGGGTCTTTCCCCTTGATGGTCCCGCTTTGAATACATTTTGTCCCGACGCGGGTTGTCCTCTGTGATGTTAGCCACAACGAAAGGGTTGGGTATGCCGCACGATTGCGTGCGGCTCCCCATTCGATTGATAGATGTGGGTTGTGTTTCATCTGCTATGACTGCCTCACCTAATGTTTCGTTTCGCCCCATCGCTCATAATTCTATTTCCTCTTATTTTCGAGTCCATCCACTCCCAAATCGAAGTAGTTTATTAGTAAGTATTTGATGGTTATTAATTTTGTTTGTTTTAAAATTTTTAAGGTAAAATATAAATTTTAAAAGGGGTTTCATTTTTATTGGATTTTGAATATAAAAAAATTAAAATAAAGTATATGTTTTTAAAATGACCCTCCATCTTTTATATTAAAAATTGAACTTAAATTTAAAAAGAAAAACTTAAATATATACTACTATATTTCAAAACAAAATACAAACAATATTTACAAAGAGTATAATTTGAGTCTTGGTAGACAAGACAAAAGGGGAATACCAACAACTTGCCCTATTTGAATCCCGAGTGTAGGAGGTAAACTAGGTCCTAATGTAAGACCATAACCTATGTTTTTTAATGTGTTGGTTGTTTTGGTTATACGTTGAATGTTGCATGCCTCTTAACAACTTGGAAGCTGCATTTGTAGACAGGTTTTGTTTCTTCTTATACTTGTTTTTTTTTTCTAAATCTTATATTTAACTTTCTGTTAGCATTTTCAATATACAAATACCCTCGTAGTTCGTCCATATTGATACTTATTTAAGTTAAAATGATTGAATCTTTATTTTTTATATATTTAAAATATTCCCTTCCACGTGGTGAGCTCTCTTACCAAGTGTAATACGTCAACGTTGCTTTCTACCATATTTGGTCGGTCTTGTTTTTATGTTCCTTCGTATTCCTGTTCAAGCGTGATCGTTCATTTTTTTTTATACATAACGGAGTTGTTTAGAGGCACACAATTTTTAATAATTTATAAGTGCAGAATTCAAATTATAGGGTTGCTTTTAACAAGTTTTTTCAACAAGTTTATTCTTTCGTTGTTGTTGACTCGTGTGAGAGGGAGACCACTGGTCACTCAAGATTTATACCGTTGTTGTTAGTCTAACATGTGCTCAGAGAATTTAGATCAGACTACAAGGTTTTAAGTCAGATCTCTTCTTAATAAGTATATGGCACTTATCAATCCACCTAACCCTTGGGAGCAAACTTTTAGGTTAGAAAGAAACCTCAATAGCTGCTCTTAGATGGCTAGCAATACCCTCCCATCTAGGTATACCACTATCTAGAGGGAAGCCATAATTTTTTTTTTTTCTCCCCTTTCCATCGCAGAGGTTCGAATCGTGGACCTTTCGTTCAACAGGATCAAGCTCGCCTTCCCCACTTGTCACTACAAAGGCGAACAAAAAGGTTAATGGTAAACCAGTGTGAGCATCGTTCATTACCATTACCTCTTATGACCTGTTTTCAGGGTATACACTTCAAACCCTTGTTTTTTTTTCATGGTTAAAGTATTAAAGTTTAAGTTTGGTAGGGATATAAACCTTGTAGATAAGTCCGAGAGGCTAGGTGGATTGGTAAGCTGGGGCACTTATCGAGAAGAGATTTAGGTTTCAATCTCACGGGCATGCCCATGTATAACTAGTAGTCTGATCCGAATCCTTTGTGTTGCGCTCAACTGATGATGGCGGTCGTTCCTTACATGTTTGGCGACCCCATCTCTTGCTGCGTGTTGAACCAAATTGACGACGATACGAACCCTATGTGTCCGGTGGTCCCCATCTCACGCCGGGTTACCATCAACGAGACAGATGAGTTTGTTGGATGCAGTCGTTGATAGTTGAAACTCTGTCTTGACTTTTACTACAAATTATGATTGTACCCACCTATGTACCCAACGAAAAAAAAAAAAAAAACCTTGTAGATAAAAATAAAGTCAACAGGAGAATTATGACTATCCAAGATATTGAACAGTATAACCTACTGATACCAACCACTATGATTTAACTTCAAATTTAAACACATATATATTTAAGCAACGGTGAAATTTAATGAAAGAATGTTTACCCCGTTTGTTATGGATTTTCAACGTTTATGGTCGTTGGTCCAAAGGCAATGGAATTTCTTTTTACAAGGAGAAAGGCATGGGTTTAAAAAGGACCAAGACTGACGGGCAGCAACCGGTATGCCATCATCAGAGCCTGTAGGCTCCGGTAGACTTCACAGGGTTAACTGGCGACCAACGGTAACCATTTCACACGTGATGTTGCGTGATGTGCTGTTCTTCTGTGCTACCTATTAGCGTTTTCCAATTCATTCCACAGCTAGAAGTCACAACTCTCATAAGCACCGGCGTGTCCAGGGATAACTCAGGAATCCTTAAGACGACGGAGGCGATCCATGAGGATTCGGAAGCCTTCTATGGAAATATCATGGCCTACCTCATCCGAAAAGGCAGGCACCTCTCCTTCCATACGCCATGGCGATAACGATGAGGAGGAGAAGTTTTTTCTGCCTCTTCTGGCGGCTGCCATGGACGTGGAAGCTAAGGCTGGGTCCAAGATTGGGGGATATGCAACAGCACCACCTGCACCAGTGCCTCAAATTCCTGAGATTGGGGTTCAGAAGCGCCCTGCGCGCAACTGGAGGAATGCACTGCTAGGGCTTAACGCGGATAGCGAGGGAATCGAGGTACGTTTCAGATCTCGCAAGCAATTTTTATAATTTTTTTTTTTTTTTTTTTGGGGGGGGTGTGAATCGTTGTTTTATAATATAGAAAACTGAGAAGTCAGCGTCTCGTGACATCGTACAATTCCTTATAGTAGAACACCATTTGCCCTCGACTCTTAATAGTTAGCGGCAACGGACGAGTTGGGTAGGGTTTGAAAGAAATTGATTTAGAAATTGCAGTCTCACGATAGAACGAGAGATAGCCCAAGACGGTCGCTGTCTTCATATCATGCATTAGGGATTACATGCATTATTGCAGACCCGAGATTATGAAGTGGGTCACTATGTTCATTTGGCTTAAGGAACTGTGTAGATATATCATAGGAGGGTTCCAAAAACCCTATTATCGCCTCACGGCTGGTGCACCTAATCACGTACAGGTTAGCCAGGAAGTGATTGAAGAGTGTAATTTGGGGATTATGGATCTTGGTTTCGGAATTTTTCTCACCCCTAGCTATTTCCCAATAAATATGAGAGGGTCATTATTCTTCATTGTTTACCCCTATCGAACATTGTTTACAAGGGATGCAAGTAAAAAAGTTTCTTTTAGGGCACAATTAATCAGGATGCTAACTGAGAGGGCAGATATGTTGGAGGAAAGGTTATGCTATAGGTTTTTTGAACCATATTGAAAACTAGGAATGGTAGCAGATGGTCTTGGGACATGGAAGAGTACTTATGGCCTCTCAATTCTCTGATATTCCAGACGTAATTTGGTACGGAACTGAATTTTTGGATTAAGAAGTTTTCATTTCACTATATTCAAAAGGTTTCTGGGTATGTTCTTTATTTATGTAGGTACGTCAGGAATGGCATCAGTCCAACTACAGATGCGACGGTATCATGAGGTAGTAGTAGTCCCCACAACAGTTGTTTTTATTTTTTTAATGTCTTTATCCAATAGAGCGGGACTAATAATTCGACACTGTGTGAGTCATGTGAATCCAAAGTTATGTTGCATAAAATTTCGACTCTCTAACGCCCACTTCAATTTTTTCCGGCAGCAGAAATCGTGAGCATAATTTCCAACGCCTCACAAGCCAAGGTATTTATCTGAACTACAAGCAGCATTCTCCAATTTTTTGGGTTATTTTGTTCTGAGATTTAAGCAGGTCGTGACAGAAAACTGGAGTTGCCAAAATCAGATCGATTTGAAAAAAGGTTCATGTCAAGGGAGAGGGAGAAAGAGAAAGAGAAAGAGCAAGATTTATGCGTCGTAAAAAAGAAAAGAAGTATTGTGGAGTGTGCTACGGAATGCAATGTCATTGGGCCTGTTATTACAGAAAGGAAATGTTATGCTGTGACAATATTCGAGAACGATAAAAACAAGGCGAAAAAGAAAGCGCAGGCTAAGGAACAAAATAACAATAATCATGATTATCATGGAGTTTCTCAGTGTAGCAGAAGAAACGGAAGAGGCTGGCGGTGCTCCCAGAGGACTCTCGTAGGGTATTCCTTGTGTGAACACCATCTTGGTAAGGGCAGGCTTCAAAGTATTAATACCAGCGAATGTCCAATTGCAGTGAACAAAAAGGGTGTCAAATTCAAAGAATTGCACCTTATACAAGCTGCCACTTGTAAAAATGATCTTTGAGGTTGAAGAATCGGCATATAGTAATTTCCATCAACTGGTGGACAGTGGAAATGGACACTGTAAAATGCCAGATGAATAAGAATGTAAATTATTCTGAATCATGATGATTTTTCAAGCGATTCGAAGCATGGTCGTTTGCATGCATGGTCACTCAGTATTTCGTCTGCGCATATTACTAATTTTGCTGTTGTAGATTTCCATACGCATTCATTGCATGCCCCGGATTTCCAGTACAATATATATGCGCGCGCGCGACTCTATCATGCTACCAAAAGCTTATGATAGGGCGAATAGGATCAAAATTTCCTTACCTCGATAATTTTTATTATGACACGTGTGTTTATTGTGTTTCAGTTACATATAATGAACTGTGTACGGACGAATCCACAAAAAAACACCAGATTTCTGAAGTTAATAATGTAAAATGGGAATCAAAGGCAAGGAAATGAAGAAGATGAAAGAATTTTAATATAAAGATGAATATCTTTAATATTGGAGATAAGGTAAATAACTATTTATTCTTATCTTATATTAAATTACATCTCACAATTTTAAAATATTTATATAATTATTGATTTTTTTTTAATAGGGTATATGGGTTGTTATTGGGGTCACTCTTATCAAAATAGTAAAATATTATATTTTTTGAAGCATACATTTTTATCATTTTTTTTATTTCTTTTTTCTCTTAAATAAAATTTTCAACTTCTACTTGATTTCCTTTTTTTTAAATATGCTCACACTTAATAATAAATGGTAAACATCAGCAATATTATTATTTTTTATTCATTCTTCACATCCATTTTTGTTAATAGCATTAATAATTATTTGTGAGTTCCCCTCAATTGAAATATATTTCCATTATTTTTCTATTGCAATTTTAATCCTTGTAAGAAGTGTCTTAGCCTTAGCCTTTGCATAGTTGTTAGTTGAAGTTCCATATGATTCTGAATAAGTGAGGAGAATTTTGCCTTCACTATTTCTAAAAACACCACCTCCACCAGCTTTTTCTTGGATTTCCTTTAGAAGCACCATCTAAACCCAATTTCTAGACATTTTTATTTTACCATAGATCGAAGTATATCCTTTGTTTTAATTCCGTTGTCGTAGATGACTCTTCCATGTATGTTCAAATCCTGTAGCCAAGTTATTGGCACCTTTTTTTTTTGTAATTGAAACGTCCCATGATGAGCACCATATTTGTAGACATTACGCAAGAGAGGTACTAATCGATTCCAAACATGGGCATAATTTTGATATTTAAAAAAATTCTATTATTTATTTCAAGCCATTAATTCCAACAAATAATGACAAGGCCAATCCTCTAAAGAATACATAATGCTTTAGCTTTGAAATAATTTATCCAACAATTTATCAATTCTTTCATTGTTGATAGAGCTACCCAATATAATTTCATATTTTTTAAGAATAACCCCAAATGGTCTGACATTTCTAAATCCTTCTCACACAAGGCACATCTGAAGGTTCCATAATGTCCTCTTCTTTGTAGACTCTCTCTTGTAAGAATTTTACTTTGAACTGTTGATAAAAGAAATGTTGAGGCCTTAGGGAGAGCCTCAAATGACCAAACATTCTTCCAAGAAAAATCTTTGGGAGAAGGAAATTTTGATTGTTTTAAATCCTCATATCCCAACTTGATCGAGTATCCACCATCCTTTGATAAATTCCAAATTAACTCATCCTTTCGTGTAAAAATTGGCAAATAAAACTCTCAAAGCATCTTTTGAAGTTCATCTATAATTTGTTTGAGTTCCTCTCCTTCAACCAACTCTCGAAGCATATTTTGAAGTTCATATGCAATTTGTTTGAGTTCCTCTCCTTCAACCAGGTTACTAAAAGAAATCTATGATATGGAGTTTTTGCTGATAATAATATAATATTTGACCTTTGGACCTTTACATGCTAGGCATGCTTGAGCCAATGGTTTCCATTTTGAGTTAGAGATAAGAGGATAAGGTTTCACCTAATAATTAGACCAAAAATATGCATAACTTCCCTCGTTGACTGACCATATTATATGTTTCTTTATCAATTGCAAACTCTCTGATATGGGTAGAGTTATTTTCCTAAACAATTTCATTGCATCAAGAGAGCCTCTATATTTTTTGAAGTAATATTTTTGCTCAATTCTTTCCTTGATCTTTGAATAATATCCACCTAAGCTTTGCTCCTAATGCCAAATTTATAAGTCTGCAGTTTCGCAAGCCTACTCCTCTAATATTCTTTCCTTTGCAAACCTTATCCTGTTAGTCTTACAATGACACTGAGAGGGGGGGGTGAATCAGTGTAGCTCTTTAAACTTGAATTTACAGCTCTTAAAACAGCAACAATTAAAACTTATTACAAGATACAACAAGAATAACAAAAGAGCATCACACAACACAAGATTTAACGAGGTTCACCAATGTGGCTACTCCTCAAAAATGACCGCTTGGACTACCATCCAAATCCAGCCTTTGCAAAGCAACAACTTTACAATCACTTTACCAGCACCCACTGGAAGGAGCACCAACCCCTTATTTATCTGCACCAACAGAAAGGAGCACCAACCCCTGATTTACCAGGACCTACTGGAAGGAGCACCAACCCCTGATGCCAAGCTGCAACCTGGACTTGAATTATGAATCTAGAAGATTAACAGAAAGATACCTTCACTTTTACAAGACCCCGACTAGTCTGCTTCACCTTTGCGAACTCTGCGCACTCTGCTCTCTCTGTGAAATCACTTCGCACAATCTGCTGCATCACAGTCGAACGATCGTCTTCTCCCTTTTGTGCACTCTGCTTCCTTTGCGAATTTCGCACTTAGCACGATTCGACACGACTTGCACTCTGCGCACTACGACCGAACTTTGCACACTTCGACACATCTAACTCTTCAAACAACCTTCCTTTTATAACAACATTTTCATGATCAAAACCCTAATCTTAGTCGGTTGTAAACCCTGATCTTAGTCGGTTGCAAACCCTAATCTTAGTCGACTGCAAACCCTAATCTTAGTTAGTTGTCATAGGTCTTCGTCGGCTTCAACTCAACCGCGAAAACATAACATGTCGCGATATCGCGACACTTTCGCTTTCTCTTTCTTTCTCCTTGCTTTGGCCCCCAAAAATACAACATGTCGCGATATCGCGACACTTTCGCCTCCTTGCTTCTTTTCTTGGCTTGTACCCAAACACAGCATGTCGCGATATCGTGACACTTTCACCTCCGACTTCTTTTCTTGGTGTACCGACACAAAAACACAACATGTCGCGATATCGCGACACTTTCGCCTCCTTGCCTCTTTTCTTGGCTTGTACCCGCGAAAACAAAGCATGTCGCGATATCGCGACACTTTCGCCTCCTTGCCTCTTTTCTTGGCTTGTACCCAGCATGTCACGAAATCGTGACATTTTCGCCTCCATACTTTCTCTCTCCTCATTTAGTCACGAAAATGTGACATGTCGCGATATCGCGACACTTTCTCTCCTTTGCTCTTTCTCTTGCCTTCGGGTCGCGAAAACGTGACATGTCGTGATATCGTGACACTTTCTCTCCTTTGCTCTTTCTCTTGCCTTCGTCGTGAAAATGCGACATGTCGAGAAATCATGACACTTTTGCTTTTCTGCCTTCTTCCTCTTCGAGTCGCGACATGTCACGAAATCGTGACACTTCTTTCGAAGTCTTGCTTTCTGCTTTTGTCACGAAATCGTGACACTTCGTACTTCACTTCTTTGCAATATCAAAATTGACACTTTTAAGTCTTGCTTTCGCTTTGTCACGAAATCGTGACATTTCTTTCTTCCTCTCTTTCTTTTCTAATGGACATGTCACGAAATCGTGACACTTTACCAACTTGCTTTCTCTCTCCTATTTTTAGTCGCGAAAATGTGACATGTCATGAAATCGTGACACTTTTCTTACTTGTTCTTTTTTTGGACTTGTCGCGAAATCGTGACACTTCTTCCTGCTTTCTCTTTTTCTTCCAACATGTCGCGAAATCGTGACAGTTTTTCCACTTGGCTTTTTCTCTTCCAACATGTCGTGAAATCGTGACAGTTTTTCTACTTGCCTTTTTTCTTTCCAGCATGTCACGAAATCGTGACAGTTTTTCCACTTGCCTTTTTCTCTTCCAACATGTCATGAAATCGTGATAGTTTTTCTACTTGCCTTTTTTCTTTCCAACATGTCACGAAATCGTGACAGTTTTTCCACTTGCCTTTTTCTCTTCCAACATGTCACGAAATCGCGACAATTTTTCCTTGCTTTTCTCTCTCTTCCAACATGTCGCGAAATCGTGACATTTTTTCCTACTTTTTCTCTCTTCCAACATGTCACGAAATCGTGACAGTTTTTCTTGCCTGTTGTATATGTCGCGATATCGCGACACTTTTCTTACTTGTCTTTTTCTTTGATATTTTGCATGTGGGCCACTTCGGTCTTCTTGAAAAATCACTGTACATACTCTGAGTAACCTTTGAACTCCTGTCTTCTGCATCTGACTAGCTTTTGAACTTCCTGTCCACTGCATCAATAGATCTATCTGACTGTGTTGACAACAATGACAATATTGTTGTTGCACCTTGCTCAACAATCTCCCCCTTTGGAATTGTTGGCAACACATGTGCAATTTCCTGTAACTCTTCTCCCCCTTTGTCAATAATACCAAAGGGCTACTGCAGACTCCCCCTGAGTCCATGCACAACATTCTCAGGCACAATTTGTTACACTTAGCAAAAATTATGAACATGAGCAAAAAGATAATCAAATACTTAAATGCTCCCCTTGAGAATGTGATCCCTATAGCTAGTCAATTCTTGGGAAGTGTGACCACTCCCAATTTATTTTGAAGGTACTCAAAAACTTCCTTGGGCAATGGTTTTGTGAAGATATCTCGCTACTTGTTCTGTAGTTGGAACAAAATCCAACTTAACCTCACCTTCTGCAACTTTCTCCTTCAAAAAATGATACCTGATGGCAATGTGCTTTGTGCGTGAATGCATAACCGGATTCTTGGAGATGTTAATGGCACTGGTGTTATCACACTTAACTGATATTGGCTCACTGAAGCTAATACCAAGATATTTTAAGGTTTGTTTCATCCATAATACCTGTGTACAACATGTTGTCGCTGCAATGTATTCTGCCTCTACTGTCGATAAAGAAACTGACTCTTGTTTCTTATTGTGCCACGTGACTAATCTGTCTCCAAGATAGAATGCACCTCCACTGGTACTCTTTCTGTCATCTACACATCCTGCCCAATCTGCATCTGAATACGAAATAAGGGTGAAGTCTTTACCTTTCGGATACCATAACCCATATTCCATAGTACCCTTGAGATACCGAAGAATCCTTTTTATCGTTGTCACATGAGTCTCCTTGGGATTAGCCTCGAAATCGTGCTACCATGCATACTGCCTGCAAAATATCCTGGTCCGGTAGTCGTCGGTATAGTAAGCTTCCAATCATAGATCCGTACATGGTTTGATCAACAGGTGAAGATTTGTCATCCTTGCTCAACTTGCAACCTGTCGTCATGGGAGTGCTAACTCGGCTTACAATCCTCCATTGTGAACTTTTTTAACATCTCTTTCACATATTTAACTTGAGAAATAAATATGCCCTTCTTATTTTGATTAACTTGCAATCCGAGGAAATATGAAAGTTCACCAATCATTGACATTTCAAATTCTTTCTCGCATCTTATTTGCTAAGTCTTTACATGACTCATCTTTGTTGTTGCCAAATATGATATCATCTACATATACCACAAGAACTATAAGATGCCCATTTTCTATTTTGACATACAAATTACTATCCACCATACCTTTCTTAAACCTTTGTTGGGTGAGATAGTTGTCTAGCCTTGCATACCATGCTCGGGGTGCCTGTTTTAAGCCATATAATGCTTTCTTCAACTTGCAAACAAAGTTGGGATTATCACCAAGTTGGAAACCATCTCGGTTGCTCAATGTAAACCTCTTCTTCAAGTTTCCCATTCAAAAATGCTGATTTCACATCCATTTGATAAACTTTGAAATTCTTGTAGACTCCTAAAGCCAAAAACATTCTAATTGCCTCTAGTCTAGCTACTGGTGCAAAAGTTTCCTCAAAGTCAATGCCTTCAACTTGTGCATAGCCCTTACAAACTAATCTTGCTTTATTTCTGACTACCTGTCCGTCTTCATTCAATTTGTTTCGAAAAATCCATTTAGTCCCGATTATATTTTTGTTAGCAGGTCTAGGTACTAAATCCCAAGTTTTGTTTTTCTCGATCTGATCTAATTCTTCATTTATTGCCTTCATCCAACTTTCATCTTTGCTTGCATCATCAACATTTTTGGGTTCAATGTTGGATAGTAGAGAGTAGTTACTTACTGCTCTTCTTCTTGTCTGAACACCAACTTTGGGGTCTCCAATTATTTGCTCTCTAGGATGATTTTTCTGCCACTGCCTATTTTGAATTTCTTATTTTCTTCCACTTCTGAATCACAACTTAAATCATCTGAGTCAATGTCCTGTATCTTCTCCATTTTGTTTTCCTCATCTCCTTCAATAACCTCTTCATAAATTGGGTAGTTCGTTTCATAGCTAATTACTCGTTCTCTACCTTCATCAAATTTAACATCGACACTCGTCCACAATTTTCTTTAGCCTTTTGTTGTAGCATTTGTAAGCTTTGCTTTTTGATGAATAACCGACAAAAATACCTTCATCCGCTCTATCTTCAAACTTACCAAGATTATCTTCGGTTCTTTTGATGTAGCATTTGCTGCCAAAAACTTTGAGGTATTTTGTTGTTGCCCTTTTTCCGAACCACAACTCATAAGGAGTTTTGCTTTCATGTGTTCTCAGCATGTACCTATTTTGGATATACACTGTAGTATGGACTACTTCTTTCCAAAATCTGTCTGCTACTTTGCTTTCAGCCAGCATAGTCCGTGCCATTTCCTGCACTGTCCTGTTCTTTCTTTCTACCACTCCATTCTGTTGAGGTGTCCTGGTTGCTGAGAACTGTCTCTTGATACCGTATTTTTCACAGTACTCTGTAAACTCCTCTGAAATGAATTCTCCTCCTCTATCTGATCTTAAACATTTGATCCTCTTTCCTGTTTCATTCTCAACTTGGTTTTTGAAAATCTTGAACATATCAAAAGCTTCTGATTTATGCTTTAAGAAAAATATCCATGTCATTCTGGAATAATCATCAATGCACAACATAAAATATTTATCACCATTTATGCTTTGTGTTCTCATGGGTCCACATAAATCAATGTGTATTAGTTCCAAAGGTTTGCTTGTGTAGTACTCTTTTGTTTTGAATGTGACTCTAGTTTGCTTCCCCTTTTGGCATGAAGCACAAATGTTGTTTGCAGGTTTGTTGATGGTTGGAATATCTCTCACTGCCCTTTTTGAGGTGATTTTTACTAGATTATCAAAACTGATATGACCGAGTCTCTTGTGCCACAACCAATTTTCTTCTTCCTCGTCCAATAAAACAAGTTCCTTTTGAAGTCTCTGAGAGCGTGTACAGGTTACCAGATGTCCTTGATCCTATTGCTATCAATTTTCCACTATTTGTTTTTTTGACTTCACAACCCTGCTTCATAAAAACTACTTCATGACCTTTATCACAAATCTGACTTACACTCAATAAGTTATGTTTCAACCCATCCACAAACAAGACTTCTTCTGACTTAATCTTTCCATCACTGATTTTAACCGAGCCTTTGTCGACTATCTTAGCTCCATCATTATTTCCAAACTTTACTGATCCACCTTCATATTTTTGTAACTTCTCAAACTTTTGTTTGTCACCTGTCATATGACTGGAGCATCCACTATCAAGTATCCATGGTACATATTTATTCTGTGCTTTAAATGTTGTTTGAACTATTAAGGATTCCTTTTCTTCCTTGAGATGCTCCTTTTCTTTCCACTCTATTTTGATAGTAGATTTGAGCTCTTGTTTTGCCTTTCCCTTATCAATAGCTTGTGCATGTTTTACGAGAAGTTTTCTATTTTGACTCATCCTGTTTGATTGAAATTTTCTTCCCTAAAACTGATTTGATGCAAATGTACTTCTACAATTTCTTGCAATGTGCCCAAAATTATGACAGTTATAGCATTCTACTGTATAATTCATCAAAGGAGAGAAAACATTTCTACTGGTGAAATTCCTTGGTCTTACATTATATTTGTAGTCTGAGATTTTATGTCCATAGCCATTGCATTTAAAACAGAAACCAAAAAAAGGATAATTGAACCTGGGTGATGGTCTTTGCCATGTTGTCGTAGGAGCCATAGGTCTTCTTCTTCTTTGATGTGTGACATTGGTGAATCCATCATTGTCAATTCTCCTTTTGTGCCTGGCATTAATGCTTTCTTTTGCATGAGACATTTTTCCTTGATCAACCTGTCTCTTATCTTCATTCTTTATGGATTCTGCATTTCTGGCCTTTGATCCACTTGATGATTCTCCTTCGATGAAACCCAGACCAAATTTGATGCCTGCAGGCCTTTGGTCATTTATGATCTTATCCAGCTTCATAGAACTTTCTTCACGTTTGTGATAACAACTAATTTTCTTATTCATCTCTTCTAGCTGCATTCTTAAACCAACAATCTCTTCTTCTAGCTTGCTGCAATAATCTATTTTCATTGTTATTTGCACTTCGAGATCTTCGGAGATTTTCTTAGATTCTTCTATCTCATACTTTTAAACTGGTTATGATTCCACTTGCATCCTCAAGCTTTCTTGAAAGTTTCTTATTCTTTTTCTTTTCTATCTTCCACTCTTCAAGTGCAGAGATCAACTCACCTTCTAGATCTACTTCAGCCTCAAGGTTTTCACCACAAACTTCAGAGGTCACTCCTTCTTCCTTTTCTGATTTAACTTCTTCAAATGCCATGAAAAGAGCTTCATATTTTTCTTCTTCGGACTCTTCACCGGAGCTATTTTCTCGATGAACTCGACATTCTTGGAGATGAAACTTTTCTTCTTGAAGTTGCCTTTTCTGAAATTCGTTTTCATCTTCCAGTCACTTCTTTCTTGGTGCGATCCTTCATCATTTTTGTTCTTCTCTTTAAGTGGACATTTAGTCGCAAAATGCCCAATGCCTCCATAGTTGAAACATTTAAATGGTAGCTTCCCTCTGTATTTTCCTTTTCCCTTTTTCAGTTTTCTAACAAAGTTTGCTTCCATTTCATCTCGATGTCTCTTCTTCCTCGGACTCTTGTTTTGTGTTTTTATTTTTAAGGGCTTTAAAAGCCGCTTCTCTGTCTGTGGGTTTAGATCTTCCTATCCTCATCTCATATGCAGTCAAAGAACCATACATCTCATCTATACTAAAATAATTTAGATTTTTAGCTTCTTCTATCGTTGAGACTTTGGAATCAAACCTTTGAGGAAGAGATCTTAGTACCTTTTTTACGATGGCAGAGTCTCCAATATCCTCGTCGAGCCCTCTGATCGCATTAATGATTCCATTAACTCTCAGCATATATGCCTCAATGTTTTCATCGTCATTCATTTTCAATGCTTCAAACTGAGCTCGATGTGTCTATAATTTGGCCTCCTTGATCTTATCGTCTCCTTCATGAATACTCCTCAGTTTGTCCCATATCTCTTTTGCCGTATTACAGCTCATGATCTTTACTAGTTCACTGTCTCCTAATCCGCACATGATAGCATTCTTTGCTTTTGAGTTACTCTCAAATAGTTTCTTTTCGTCAACCTCTTTTGGAGGAGTGATGGGTATTGTGTATCCACTAACTACCGAATCCCAGATGTCATATCCCAAAGCACAGAGATATGTCTGCATCCTGATTCTCCAGAACGCGTAATTAGATCCATCAAACAATGGTGCTTTGTTTGATGAGAAACCTTCACCACCTGCCATTGTGTTACTTCCAAGATCACCCTAGCCGATTAGGCTTGTACAAGAACTTAGCTCTGATACCAATTGTTAGTCTTACAATGACACTGAGAGGGGGGGTGAATCAGTGTAGCTCTTTAAACTTGAATTTATAGCTCTTAAAACAGCAGCAATTAAAACTTATTACAAGATACAACAAGAATAACAAAAGAGCATCACACAACACAAGATTTAACGAGGTTCACCAATGTGGCTACTCCTCAAAAATGACTGCTTGGACTACCATCCAAATCCAGCCTTTGCAAAGCAACAACTTTACAATCACTTTACCAACACCCACTGGAAGGAGCACCAACCCCTTATTTATCTGCACCAACAGAAAGGAGCACCAACCCCTGATTTACCAGCACCTACTGGAAGGAGCACCAACCCCTGATGCCAAGCTGCAACCTGGACTTGAATTATGAATCTAGAAGATTAACAGAAAGATACCTTCACTTTTACAAGACCCCGACTAGTCTCGCTTCACCTTTGCGATCTCTGCGCACTCTGCTCTCTCTACGAAATCACTTCGCACAATCTGCTGCATCACAGTCGAACGATCGTCTTCTCCCTTTTGTGCACTCTGCTTCCTTTGCGAATTTTGCACTTAGCATGATTCGACATGACTTGCACTCTGCGCACTACGACCGAACTTCGCACACTTCGACACCACTAACTCTTCAAACAACCTTCCTTTTATAACAACATTTTCATGATCAAAACCCTAATCTTAGTCGGTTGTAAACCCTGATCTTAGTCGGCTACAAACCCTAATCTTAGTCGGTTGCAAACCCTAATCTTAGTCGGCTATCATAGGTCTTCGTCGGCTTCAACTCAACCATGAAAACATAACATGTCGCGATATCATGACACTTTCGCTTTCTCTTTCTTTCTCCTTGCTTTGGCCCCCAAAAATACATGTCACGATATCGCGACACTTTCGCCTCCTTGCTTCTTTTCTTGGCTTGTACCACAACATGTCGCGATATCGTGACACTTTCCCTTCCTACTTCTTTTCTTGGCTTGTACCCACAGTCACGATATCACGACACTTTCCTCTTGCCTCTTTTCTTGGCTTGTACCCGAAACATGTCGCGATATCGTGACACTTTCGCCTCCTTGCCTCTTTTCTTGGCTTGTACCCACAAAAACACATGTCACGAAATCGTGACATTTTTGCCTTCGTACTTTCTCTCTCCTCATTTAGTCGTGAAAATGCGACATGTCACGATATCGTGACACTTTCTCTCCTTTGCTCTTTCTCTTGCCTTCGGGTCATGAAAACGTGACATGTCACGATATCATGACACTTTCTCTCCTTTGCTCTTTCTCTTGCCTTCGGTCAATGAAAATATGACATGTCGAGAAATCGTGACACTTTTGCTTTTTGCCTTCTGTCCTCTTATTCGACATGTCACGAAATCGTGACACTTCTACTTCGAAGTCTTGCTTTCTACTTTATCATGAAATCGTGACACTTCCTTTCTACTTCACTTCTTTGCAATTGTCGCGAAATCGTGACACTTTCCTTCGAAGTCTTGCTTTCGCTTTTGTCAGGAAATCGTGACTTGCTTTCGTACGCTTCCTCTCTTTCTTTTGTCTGAAATGCGACATGTCACGAAATCGTGACACTTTACCAACTTGCTTTCTCTCCTATTTTTAGTCGTGAAAATGCGACATGTCACGAAATCGTGACACTTTTCTTACTTGTTCTTTTTTTGGACTTGTCATGAAATCGTGACACTTCTTCCTGCTTTCTCTTTTTCTTCCAACATGTCGCGAAATCGTGACAGTTTTTCCACTTGGCTTTTTCTCTTCCTACATGTCGCGAAATCGTGACAATTTTTCTACTTGCCTTTTTTCTTTCCAGCATGTCGCGAAATCGCGATAGTTTTTCCACTTGCCTTTTTCTCTTCCAACATGTCACGAAATCGTGACAGTTTTTCTACTTGCCTTTTTTCTTTCCAACATGTCACGAAATCGTGACAGTTTTTCCACTTGCCTTTTTCTCTTCCAACATGTCGCGAAATCGCGACAGTTTTTCCTGCTTTTTCTCTCTTCCAACATGTCATGAAATCACGACATTTTTTCCTGCTTTTTCTCTCTTCCAACATGTCGCAAAATCGCGACATTTTTTCCTGCTTTTTCTCTCTTCCAACATGTCGCGAAATCGCGACAGTTTTTCTTGCCTATTGTATATGTCGCGATATCGTGACACTTTTCTTACTTGTCTTTTTCTTTGATCTTTTGCATGTGGGCCACTTCGGTCTTCTTGAAAAATCACTGTACATACTCTGAGTAACCTTTGAACTCCTGTCTTCTGCATCTGACTAGCTTTTGAACTTCCTGTCCACTGCATCAACAGATCTATCTGACTGTGTTGACAACAATGACAATATTGTTGCTGCACCTTGCTCAACATATCCCACTTACAAATAGGAAACCTAAATTTTTCCTCATAACCTTTCCATAGAAAGTCTCTTTGAATTTGATCAATTTCTGATGCAATATTTGTTGGTAGTCTTGAAAGTGACATCATATAAATAGGAATGGATTGTAAAGTAGTATTTATGAGTTGTAGCCTTCCTGCCATGGTTAAGAATTTACCTTTTCAACATACCAAGAAAGCTTTCATTCTATCTAAAAAAGAGATCCAAAGCTCCTTTTTATTTCCTTTATATGAGAAAGCAATAGCCAAGTAGGTTGATGGAAAATTTTTAATTTTAAACCCTAAAATATTCACAATAATTTGTTGTAAATCTAAGGAAGTATTAATGAAAAATCTTGGATTTTGAAGTATTTACCAACTGTCCAATAGCCTTCTCATAACATGATAATATTGATTTAAACTCCATGGCCTCATTGATTAAGGGATGACCCAAAAGAAAAGTATCATCAACAAATTAGAGATGAGATTCAAAGGGATCATTTTTTGCAACTTGAATACCCTTGATTTTTCCTTTCATTTTTACCTTTGAAAAGGCTCTCCCTAAGGCTTCCGCCAGAATAATGAATAAATAAGGAGAAAGAGGATCACCTTGACAAAGTCCACAAGATGACTTGAAGTGCCCAATAGGAGAGCCATTGATCAAAATAGAAAATTTTGTAGCATTATAACAACATTTAATCCACTTACACCAACTATAATCAAAGCCAAATTTTTTAAGAATAACATGTACAATATTATAGGAAACCCTATCATATGCTTTGTTCATATCTTATTTCAAAAGCATACCTGGTTTTTTCATGGAATGAAGAGAATGTATGACCTCTTATGCAATAATTATACCATCAAGAATTTGTTTACCATGAATAAAGTCACCTTGTTCCTCTGAGATAAGATAATGTAGAATTCCCTTCAACCTGTTTGCCATAATTTTTTAAATAATATTATAAATCATATTACAAAGACTTATTGGACAAAAAATATCAAAATTTTTTGTGTCGCATTTCTTGGGAATCAAGGTAATAAAAGTAGCATTGATATCATTTATTATAGCCTTCATTTTTCGGGCCTCTTCAATTGCATCTAACATATCACTCTTCAATAAATCCTAAATTTTTTGAAAGAAAATTGTAGGAAATTCGTCGGGACCAGGTGCCTTGTTAGGATAGAAAGAGAAAATTGCTTCATGGAGCTCCTCCATAGATATCTTCTTCATCAATATTTCATTTTGTTTCAGAGTGATAATTGATGGAATATTTTACAAAAGTTTTTTTGTGCCTTCTTATCTTGCCTAGACTATGACAAAATATTTTTGAAATAATTTATTGCATCCTTCTTTATATCTTCTTCATCCTCAATATTTATTTCACCTGGAGTTATAATATTTTTGATATGACAAGCATAAAAAATTGTTTTTGCTATAGCATGAAAACAATTATATTTCTATCTCCTTGTAGACATGAAAAATTGACTCATTTTCCTTAGTTTTTCTCCTAGAAAAGCTAAGGTTATCTTCAAGAGAAAATTTACCCTATCAAATCATCTCCATTATTTATAAATATTATACCGTTGGATAGGTCTCGAAAAGAGATTTCCAACGGTATATTATATGTCCAATTTCAATACCGTTTGATCTCTCAAACTGCAAAAAAACTATGCACAGACCTAGTTGTCACTAAATCATGAAAATCACGGGAAAACGTGTATTTAACTTTATAAAATTACTTTATTTTGGCTCCAAGACTGTTTCAACTGAAGGCATATTTTTGGTTGATTTTCTAGACCTAATTCGGGTCAACAAATAATTCAGATTAGTAATTTACTAATTTAATTAAAACTGCTCAACAAATTCCTAGATTGGTTATCTCATGAAAGAGATAAATACACGAGCTCCATCTCCCAAGTGAGAGGAAGAAAATAAGCAGAGAGAGATCGGGAGGGAGAAAAGAAGCAGAGAGAGATAGAGGAAGAAAATAAATCAGAGAGACCAGAGAGCAATAATATTTCACAAAGAGGGAGACTTTTGAAATTATAATTTTATTTGCAGGTTTGAGCAATTACAGTTGTAGGTTGAAGAATTGGGGCAAAATTCGAGAGTGATTGAAGAGCATTTGTGCTGCCTGGAATCCTTAAGGTTCTTACAGATCTGAACGCTCGAAATAAGATCTGGATTCACAAAAGCTAATCCAAATAAGTTCAAACATTAGCAATATAAAATCAGATAAGTTTGAAATCCTATTCTCTATTTCCATATTACCAAAACCTGCATTTTCTTCTATTTTTCATATTTTGTGCATTGAAAAGAACAAAAAATAAATAAAACATAGGCTTTAGCTGCATTAGATAAACTTGCATAGAAAAAGTATAAAAATCCAAAAACACTCATTCTTTCATTTTGCATTATCGTGTTTAAAAGCTTTCTTAGATTACATTTGTTTGCCCTTGTCTTCATCGAATATAAATTGCATTTATTTAAGTAGAAATTGCATTCTGGCCAAACCTAGATTGTATTTGAAATAAATCAAATCAAAACACTACCTCACCTAGGTTCGAAAACTACCACAAAGTGTTTCTTGGTGAACCCAACCAATTCATCGAAAAATCACCACAAGAAGGCACGATTAAGTGCCTCTCTTTCGAGGTGTAGCTCTACTATTTTCCCATTTCCCTCTAAGGTGCGGATCCTTTAGCCTAGAGGAAAGGAGTGCAAAAATTTTAGGCCTACACTCATTTGAGCCATTTCTCTCTAGATTTTTGAAACCAATATAACTCCTTTTTCAATGCATTATGATAATAAGAAAGTAATTATTTTTCTTTCATATAAGAATCCTGGTCTATTCTATTAATTTCTACTACCTCTTGTAAATTTTTGAGCTTGGATTCGATTTTTTTTTCTTTAAAAAAGTTACCAAATGATTTGACATTCCATATCTTCATTTGCTCCTTTAAATATTTCAACTTTTGAATAAACTTATACATACAAGATTCTTCAAATTTTGATTCATCCCACCATAATATAACCATCTAAAAAAAATCAGGATCTTGGAGCCACATAGACTAGATGTGAAATGGCTTTGGATGACCATTGTTAGGTGACTCACAAGTCAAAAGAATGGGTTTGTGATATGATCCTGCTCGTAATAAAATATCTCAAGAGATTGTATACTTTTTTTGCAACATTTATTGGATAACAAGAATTTATCAAGGCTTTCTGTTATATGATTTTTTTAATGCGTCTATTATCCCATGTGTATTGAAAGCTTGAGGGACTAACATCCAAAAGGTCATTTGAAGTGAAAAATGAAGCAAAAGCTTGCATTGATTTAGACCATCCTAGAATGTCGCCCTTATTTTCCAAAGGAGATATAACAGTATTAAAATTACCCCCAAGAATCCATAGATCATAATGAATCATCATTGTATTTGACAAAAATATACTAAGGTCCTTCCAACATCTTTTACGAGGAGTAACTATAGTTGGAGCATATACATTTATAACCCCAAATTTGATGTTTTCCTATTTCCTGCAAAATAATCCAACAACCCAATTACTTTTGGCTTCTAATATTTTTCCATACCATTTGTATTTATCCCATATTATTGCAATTGTTTGAAGCTCCTATAGAAGAAACTATTAAACAATCACTTGTCTTCCAAATATTTTTAAAAGCATCCTTACATTCCTCACTGCTTAATTTTATTTCTTGTATTAAAATAAACTCGGGGCTATAAAAACATATTAATTCCTTAATACTTTTTTTTAGGGGTTTTATTCATACCCCTAATATTCCATGATATCATTTTCATAATCAAAACTTTTTATTTTTATTAGTGGGCTTAGCCCTACTTCTTGTTAACACATGTGATATTTTTATTTGGCTTCCCAAATCAATATCCTTTTGAGTTTCTTTTTCTCTTTGTTCTTGATTTGATGGCCTTCCTCTCCTTCTTCCATTCCCTCCAACACTCTCATCTTCATCAATCTCTTCCATTTTTTCATATTGTTCAAAATGAGACTTATCTTCTAAAGATTTATGTTTTCCTAAAGAGTTGAAAGTGCAAGGAATAGCCTCATTAGCATTTTCCTCTATATGTTGCCCTAAAAAATCTAAATCGCATAGATGATCCTCCATAGTCATCACTCTCTTATGTTGACCTAAAAACTCTAAATTTTCTTGGATATCCTCAATATTGTCTTTACTATACTACTCTTGAAAACCTAAAGTGCAAGGAATACACTCCATAAATTTCATTTCTACTATAAGGAGAAGATTTTAAGCTACTTGACGATTATAAAGGTGATTTACCTATATTAAGCTTGATCTCCTTCACCTCATTTGCTTGAAAATTTGTCTCCCCATATTTCTTTGTATTAAATTTTACCTTCTCGTCTTCCTTCATACCTTTAGCTCCTATATTTGAACTTGCGCATTGTACTTCCTCATCCTCCATATCATTTTTTTCTTATAATGGTTGATTTGAGTGAACTTTAATGACCTTTACCATCTGATGATGTAGAGAGATTTTTCTAGTAACTTTCTTAGGAGTGGAAAATCCTTGATTTGACATAGTTTCTCCTATGATATGGTCTCCTTGTTTTAAATTGAAGTTACCCTCATGCCCAAAAAAATTTATCTCTTCCTTCATTTTCACTTTGTAGTCTCTAGCCATGTGCTTAGTTTCATGATATTTGCAACATCATAATGCAATATTTTTATTATCCACTTGTTGATCCCATTCTCTTGATTCAAATTTAATCCTAATAGACTATAATAAAGGTTTAGAAATATCCATGGCAACACATATTCGAGTGTATACAACATGCCTTCTCTCCTTAGTAGTTGGTCTCTCTTGGATGATTTCACCTAGAGTATTACCAATATTCTTCAAAATCTCCTTATTGATGAGTTCATAAGGAAGCCCAACAAGCCTAATCCATACTAGAAGACTTTTAATAGTTTATGTGTCCAAAAAAAAATTATCACTCCAAGGTCTTAAATATAATGCATCTTTACCCCTAAACCATAGGCCTTGATCCTTTATTTTATCCCTTATTTTTGAATTGGACAAAATAACAAGGAAAAATACTTTTTGAAAAAAAGTCATGGAGTAATTTAAATTCAATCCCCACTTCCACTTAATACAATTTTGAATCTAAAAAAACTTGGCCAATATCCATGAAACTTATAAATTAACCCTCTAGTTTTAAGAATCATTATATCATGCTCAATCATCTCATCCTTGATAATCACTTTTGGTGTAGAATTTACTACCTGAACTAGGTTTGCCATAGATTATCTCTTCCTCTTATTGCTAGCTAGGGCATCCAAACTTCCAACTTGGCCATTCATACTTTCAGTAAATACTTTCACAAATGACTTTCTTTCCATGTTACCTAGATTGTTTTCAAATGAAACCTTTAAATTCTCCTAAGATATGGAAAAAGAAGTGGCACTTGTTACTTGATCACACTTTACTTTCTACTTTATGCTTTCCTACTCACACTTCCCCCTCACTCCCAACTTGCACTTGCACTCGCTTTTGGATGCACTCACTCTTGAATCATGTTCGCACTCATTTTTTACTGCACTCACTTCTACCCACGCTTGCACTCGCTACTGATTGCACTCACTCTTAGCTTACACTCACACTTTTGTTTTTGGTTGCACTCACTCTAACTCATGCTCGCACTCACTCCTAGTACACCTAACTTAGACTCACACTCTTGTTTTCAGTTGTAATAATTCCCAGTTCATACTCACACTCTCTCCTAGTTGTACTCACTCCTGGTTGCACTCACTTTCGACTTATGCTTGCACTTCATAATTATTAAAAAAAATTATTTAAGTAAAATTATTAAATTATTTTCAAATATTTATAAAAAATGATAATATAAATAATTAAAAATATTTTTTAATTGATTATATAGATTTGAATTAAGATTTCTTTTATTTTATGAATATTGTTTATTATGTTATTTTTTTGGTATTGATAAAAAAAGGGGTTTGAAGGGCCTCGACCCTTTACAAAGAGCTTGAAAGATGTACTAAAAAAAATAAGAGAAGATTAAATAAATGTAAGATAACCCTATATTAGTAAAACAAACATACCCGGGCTAAAAATTCTGATGAAAAAGCTGAAATAATATCCCTCTTGCTATCCTTCTATTTGATAAAACTTATGCAATGCTCAATGCTTTAAATAATTGATAAAGAAACCACTGACAAAAATGTAATTTAGTGTGCTCAAATCCTTCATCGCATGATACCAATAAGTATTCTACTTTGCTCTACCCTCTTTATTTTCTAGCTTCATTATCAATTCTTATAATCTCTTGCAATTCTATGGGGGCGTATGACCAAACCTTGAAATTATTAGATCTAACTGCCATATTATTCATTTTATCGGTAACTTTGTTTTCCTCTCTATAAATATGTTTAGTTTAACTTTATTTAGGTTTCCCAAAATAATCCTCGCATCTGTAATTATTTGGAAAATGCTAGAATTATTTAGCTCCCATTTTTTAAGGGAATTTATAATATTCTTGGAATCCCCCTCAAGAATAATTCTCCTAAAACCTAAATTCACCACAATTTGGAGGCTCGTAAGCATCACCCTTGCTTCAACTTGGTGATTTATGGTAATTCCTAGATCCTCAACATATAAAGCCACTAACTGATCTATGTCATTCTTGATGAGGCCCCCACCACTATCATGACCTAGGTTGCATTTCGCAACCCCATCAAAGTTATTTTTTACCTAGTCTTTGTGAGGATGTTCCCATCTAGTATCTAGTCTCACCTTATTGATTTTTTCCATATTTAAGATATATTTTTCTCTAGAGAGAATCATTACAAGATTTTCATAGCCGAAAATATTTTTAATATAATTCTCCAAGAGGGTTGTTTTTATCCTAGCATAAGCCACAATTATTTCTATGGTTTTAGTTTTGAACACTCATTTGTTTCTTTCCAACCAAATTTCTTAACAAATGTGTGGAATGTATTTTTGTCAAAAAACATTGCTTCTTAAGTATCACTGTTCCCAAATCTTGATTAGAGAATCTGGAATGACCTAAGAAACATTAAATTCTCTCAATAACATATTTAGAATATTACAAAGAAAACCATAAAGTTTCAAACATGTGGTCCACACACTCATCCTCTTTGTTACACAACACACAAATAGTTAGAACCACAATTCCTCTTTTGAACATATTATTTGTCGTGAGGATATTATTGACAATGATGGTCCAGAAAAATATAGCAACCTTAGGGATGATGTTTATCTTCCAAATTATTTTAAGCCCAGGTTTCTCTAAGGTTACTTTTCCCAAAACTCTATATCCATCCTTCACCAAGTACTGGCCTTGCTATTTTATTCCCTGTTGGTCAAATATCTGCCTAATCAACAAACACTGCGTTTGTGCACCCTAGATACGACCAACATTGAAAGGCCGAAGGAAAGAAATGTCCCCCGTGCCAATCTCCAGAGAGGGCTGGTTCCCTAACTAAATCCTACACTGGTTGAAGACTAGGGATGCAGGAAAGAAATTAGAAAATAATGGAAAGAAATGGGAAATATGGCCACAGGCCAAAGTGTAGGATTTGGGGTAGACTAACAACAAGTAATTCACCCAAGCATGAAATAGCATCTAATCAGAGGAAAAGGCAGCAAAATTTCACTTATAAACTTGTAGTAATAACCTCTAGAATAACACTCCAACACTCACTCCCTCACCAGCAATATTTAAATCCAAATGCAGAATTTAAATCTAACAACAAATAAGAAACATGAATGTAAAATAGAAGTGCATGGTACAGAAGGAAATTGCACACAAGATCACTTGCAAATTTAGAAGCCTGATGCCTTCTATTGATGCAGAGAACTTGGAGAGTATTCTCGCAAAGTGTCTAACCTCCTTTTACAATGGAAATTTGATTAGTATTTATAGAGGATTTTGCCTCTTTCATTAAATGCACAAGAGAACAAAATGATCGCAGATCAAAAACAAGAATGAGGAAATTCCTCCTTGGAATCATTGAAAATCTCTTCCTCGAGAACGTGATCCATCTTTCAGGGAACAATTTCCAGGAAACCAACAACTCGGGCGTCGGTGCACAGATAATTTGGAAAACATTGAATACCTTGGGAACATCTCAATGCCTTGGAAATCATGAAAATTCTCCTGCTCTTCTCATTCAACTTCTTCTATGCTCGGGATCCATGATATGAGTTACTCATCGCCACCATTATTTAATGCTCTCAAATCTGGTGTCCTTGGAAATTTTGACCATGATCTATTTCACCTCAAAACTACGTTCACCTTTTGACAAAAATACAGCTTCGCTCGATCTTCTCTTATGTGGCCCACGCGCATGATCCTTCTTTAAAAGTGCGTTCGCCCATGGGAGGGGCGAATGGGATGTTCACCCCTCAACCAGGGTGAACGCGACAGTAATTTCCTCTCGAGGTACGTTCGCCTAAAGGAGGGGCGGCCCCCCGAACATAATATCATTTTGCTTTTGGGTGAACATAATTGCATTTGGGTGTTGGAACACGTTCGCCCAAAGGAGGGGCGAACGGGATGTTCGCCCCTCAATAGGGGCGAACGCGAAAATGTTTGTCGTGCCTCTTCTTACTGCGTTCTTAGAGTCCTTTGAACTTCTTACTGTTTCGTTCGCCCGATCATGGGGCGAATGGGGCGTTCACCCCATGTTTGGGGTGAATGCGCTGACATCTCCAAAACACTTATAATTTTTTTAAATTTTCAACTAAATTATTCATTGTTTGTTTTACAGGCCTAAATATGCCTTCATTTTTGATACATTCATAACAAGGCGAACTTGAATCCTGAATGAAGTTTACAAAAACACTTATAACATCGATGCAAAAAGAATGCATATGTGAACAATTAAGGGACATATGAAATTATTTCTAAAATAAAATCCGCCATATACAATAAAAAACTTCATCAAAATATTGCATCAAAATACTCCAACAAAATTCCCAATGTGGCAAGGTGCCAAAATTGCCAATATTTCTAGTGACTCACGGGGTATCCAGCTCGCATGGATGCAAGCGATCCCAGGCCTTTATTCATTGGGCTATGGAGTCCTTCTTCCCAACAGCTTTGGTTGGTGCCTTTGTTGATGTTGCAGATGCCTTTCGACGCTCTTCCTACTCAATGTGCTTCTTCTTCTCTGCTTCACCGCTACCTTGAGGATTTCTGCTCGTTCTGCCTCCCTTACTGCCTTCTCTACCATTGCACGCTCCACTACTGCCTACTTCTCCTACTCTTTGATAGTTTCAGAAATGACTTCATAGGCGCGAACTACTTCCTCCCAAGCATGAGTAGTGAATAGGCAGGGGACACTGAGGGACTCATAAACGAAGCGAAGATTCTGAACATCTATTAAACTGAGGCGCTTCGCTCATTGAGCCAACTCATACAATGATAGTTCTAAGCATGTATACTTTTGCATTAGGGGCAACACCTGTGCTTCTATGAGAGGCTCATCCCAGGCATCAATTTTGGAGGTATCTTCAACAAAAATTTTCCAGAGTGCTTCCAACTATTCGCTCGGCAATGGTTCACCCCAATCATCTACGAAAGTCAGAAATCCCAACTCATCAATGGTCTCAAAATGAGACATGGAAATAGTGTGCTCATGTTCGATGGTGTTGAGGATGGCCCACCCTTCCCGTACCAAGTCCATTCACTGGAAGTAACTACACAATGTTATTTTTGCCTTAGACCAGGCATGGTCCATCTCATTGAGGGGGCGAATGTACAAATTGGTATTAGCTAGAGCCTGTATCTTTACGACCATCTCCATATAGGGTGATAGCATCTCCTCCATGGTATCAATTAACTGCTACCCTAGCTGTATCTGCATCTGCGCCTCCCATAAATAGTGTAACACTTTTACTGCTTGCACGGCCAATTTTTCATAGTTCTGTGCAGAGCGAAGACGGGTTCCTTTGATGCTATCTAGTGAAAAACTAGCAGCCTGCGCTACTTTCTCAGCTAACTACTTCTTCATATCCTCAAGCTGCTACTGGAGCTTATGCATTTCAATCCTGGAAGCATCACGCTCCTTCAAGTGCACTTTGACCTATTGGCACAAATATTCATTTTCGATGGTCGTCTTCTCCTCTTGGGCTCTGCTTTTAGCCAAGGCATTTTCAAGCTCAATTATTTTGTTCTCATTTTCAAAATATTTTTCTTTATAATGCTCATCATGCAAATATACTGAGCTCATATCCACTTGTATGTTGCCCATATTTTCTATTGGATTTATCCTGGTGAGGTCCTCTGTGATAGTCTCACTGACATAGTCACTTGGCAACATTTCCCCTTGCGGCTTCTGAACCAAGGGTGTGAGCTTAGTATGGTGAGCTTCCATGGCAACAGGATCAAAAGTAACTTTCTTAATTGGTCGAGCTGGAGCCAAGGCCTCTTTTCACCGCATACTCTTCAACCACTATGAAGAGCTCAAGTGTGCTCGATTGATCTTCTCTACATCGGATGCTTATGGGCCACATGTACATTAGGAACTATCTACAACTCCAAAAATGGGGTGAATGGGACCAAAACATCTGAGCGACTAGGCTCAATAGAAGTAGATGATACAATCAAAAGGGGTGGAATGGAAACAATGGGCAATATGGAAATAGTGGACTTAACGGAGGAGGTGGGTTTGGCTGTAGTTACGCTTACTCTAGGAGGAGCTTGTATAATTATAACCTCAATGGTAGTGGAGGTGGCAATGGAAGGGGAAGGGCACGAAAAGGGATTCGGCCCTGATGCATATGAACTGAAAGAAATGGAAGATGAAGGAATGAGAATAGAGGAAGGAGCAATAGTGACTTCGGGAGTGGAAGAAGATGGAAGGGAAAAGGATGTAGATGGCATACCGAAAGGTGGAGAAATGGAGATCGATGATGATGGAAGTGGAAATAGATGAAAGTGGAATAGAAATCACTACTTGCTCTAAAGAAGAAGAAGAGGGGAGAAAAGATGTACCTTTCGGGTGTGAGCACCGTGTGATGCGGTGATGCGGGTGACTGTGAAATTACCTCTTCCTATTGTACCTCCCCTCTTTCTTCAATATTCAGATTCTCTTCTCCATCCATAACTTCGACATGAGAGCTCTCCGACTGATGATCTTCCTCCAATGCTTGAGCCATTAAAAATACTTTCACAACTTTGGTTGGGAGCTCTTCCATGGGTGAAGGATTTACAACTACCACTGACACATTAGTAACCATGGGGAAAGTTCCAACCATCACTGTAGAAACTACAACAACTAAAACTGTAGGGGCCTCAATGGTAGAAGTCATAACTGCACTGGTCCTAGGCCTTTTTATCACCTTTGGAAATGGGGGCACCTTCGACAATTTTACTTTTCGAGCATGAGGCATTTCCTCTACCTATTACTTTGTTCATTGAGATCTCCTTTTAAACACATATTGATGTTCCTCTTCTTCTGGAGTCTCATATTCAACTGTTGGGCGTTCTTGCTCAGTTTCGCCTTCACCACTATCAGAGTGTTGGAAGCTTTATGATAAAATATTGGTGAAGGTGACGGGTTGATACGAGTCTACAAACTCATCATAAGTATCTAAAAACTACTCATCCAATTTCAACCCGTAAGGAGTAGTTGATTTCCCATGATGAATTCTCATAATCCACCAATTCATTATTTTCTCTTCAATCCAGGTGGGTTCACTTTCTTGGATAGAACTAAATAAACCTGATGGAGGAATTTGGGTCTTATATTTAGCTAGATTATACTCTACCTCCTACTCATAATAATCATGCCATGGTGGGAGGGTCATCATCTTCTCAATATGCCAGTTCATGTCTAGCCCATCAAAATTATTTCTCTTCTTTTGGATATCTGGCCAAGGGCAACAATGAAATGACTTAGCCTTCACAATAGCTAAAAATTTACCCAGAGGATCATATCACCAACGCTGCGGTAGTTCTATCAAGCCCAAATCTTGTAGTGCCACCGTTAGGAGCCGATTCTGACCAACTTGGCTCACTTCTAAACTACCAAATTTGAATGGCATATTGCATGTGGTCTTCTTCCCATGCCCAGCTCCATATATATCATTCACATAATCAGTCTGGCGCACAACCTCCATGGCGAACACATGCTCCATGGAAAAATATGGCAACAAAAATGGCTTACCCATGAAACCAAAAATTCGTACAACCATGCCCTGGGTAAGCAAAAAAATGTCACCCTTCTCCTGCACAACAACTGCATCCCTCAAATTCATGACACTCTCTCACAGGTACCGCAAAGCAATTCTATCGCTGGTCCCAAAAACCAACTATTAAAGCTATACAATGACTCCCTTCTTGACAAAATGGGAGTCCACATATAAACTAGCAAGGGTTCATTTTTCTCACCCACCTGTGATACTGCAATGAAAGAGAAGCGTTGTTGTAACTAGAAGAAGAAAAACCATACCAAAAATGATGTATGCAGAAAGGACCTTGACTCCCCAGTTTGCATCTTCTCCAATTGAAAATTCATCCTCCGAGAGATGTAATCAGCCCAATCAAAGAAAATAGGATTGTTGCCTTGCCTCATGGCTGAGGGAGAATAAAATTCAACTTTACAAATACACTGTGCCAAGGCCGCCTACCATTTATGCATAATCTCATCCGAAGGCAACCCAACGACCCATGCCAACATTGAGTATATATCTAGGCTCTTGAAATCTGAGAATGGCTTAGGCAAATTAGGAAGTTGCCCCATCTATGGCTCTTTAACCAGTTGAGTCTCCATAAATTGGTGCATAGTCACCATAGAGACATATCTATCCTCTTGCTCATCAGTATGTAACTTCTTATTAACTGCGTAAGAGGGGGGCTTCAATCCACAAGCGAAAGCTTCCCGAACTTCATCCGGAGTGATGGTAAACAATATTTCTCTTCTCACATTTCTAACAGCCCTAGTAAATGGGTCATAAAATTGGGCAATGAGTTGCACCAGCTCAGGGCATGGATGAACCGACGTACACAAATACCAAGATAGCTATGAATTATAAGGCATTGTTAGCCAACTATTTGATGATACTCCTTGGCTCACCACCGCTTCTACATCTTGCCTTAACCTTTCTATTCCTTTGTGAGTGATAAGGCAGTCTCCAATTTCTACCATAGTGTCTTCATATGGGTCCAAGTCCACATAATCATTTTTTTGAGCCCTTTTGGCTCTAGAGCCTCCTTCCTTTTTCTTTGACTTCTTAGGCTCTATAGCCTCTATGACATCCTTGGGCTCCTTACTACATTTTCCCATTCTTCTCTCTCTGACAAATTCTTTGAGCGCTTTCTAAAGTCTTCTATAGCTATGATGCAAAATACAATAGTAAAATTTAAAATGAACACAAACTACAGGCTTTTACCTCATCATTTTTATAGGGCCACCAAACATCCATCGCAATAAATATCACATTAAATATTTGCACCTTCGGGAGAGTAAGAGTATCGATTTGCTAGTCTAGCACCATTCCCTATGCCTCAATAGTTTCTCCTTTGATTCACCACCATATCCTCCTAGAAAAATGTGCCCTCTTCACCTGTAATCTCCTTGTAAATCATGCCCTAACGCCTGAAGCTTGCTTGGGAAGCTAAATTAGCCGCTTAACAACCAATCATTTAATATTTACTACTCCTTGGAAAATAAACATTCGACACAAAGCACATTTTCAATTTAATGCTCTTTTACCTACACTCTTACCCTTCGATTGTTGACACGTAACCAAGGGGCGCAATTTGTTTTACAACGTGCTTCTAAAACTGCTACAACCACTTCCTCCTTTTGGTGAAATTGATTTGGGCATTGAGCAATTTCATCCCATTTCCTAGTGACTTCAAAACTCAAGTCAATACATCATGCTTTTCCTTGCTTTGGGTGCCTTCGACCTGTTTGAAAATTCTATGGCGAATAACCTTTTTAAAGAAAACATTATCTGCTTCTACTTTTTCACCCATATTTAGAAAATTAGATTTTCTAAAAATAACTTAAAGCTTTTCTTTTCTCCTTTTTGTTTTTCTTCTATCTGGGCTTTATGATTTTTCTTTCCTTTAAAAGCGCTCATAAATATAAAAGCTTCAAACATAAAAAGCATGCACTTTTAATTTTTAAACTTATGCAAAAGAAAAACAAAATTTCATCACCCTTCTTGACGCGTTCACCCAAAATAGAGGTGAACGACACATTCACCCATCATTTGGGGTGAACGCGATGTCAATATGATACTTTCTATCACCAAACTAATATCTGACTTGTAAATTAAGTTCACCCCTATCAATAAGGTGAACCCACAGTTCCAATGTAACATTTTTCCTTATCATTGTTTTTTCTCTTTTCACCATATTGCTTAGTCGCCTCATACTTAAGGTCAATAGCCCTCTTCCTCTACTAGGAAATATTTTCCATTTTAACCTCACTTGTACCATATTCTTTATTTTACTTTCTTTTTTTATAACTATATAAAATAGCATCAACAATTAAAAACATCAACAAACTGGAAAAACTATTTACATATGTACAAAGTGATAACTCACTTGGAATATCGTCATTGAATATAGGCCTTCAAATGAAGACCATTCATAGGAATAGGGAGATCATATCCTTCTAGATCATGAAGGTGATAAGCATTTGCTGAATTCACCATGGAAATTTGAAAAGGGCCCTCCCATATAGCATCAAATTTGTGGTGATTCCCTGGTTTGGCCTTCTTCTCATTCCATTTCAAAACCAAATCTCCCACCTGGAAACTGTGCTCAGTTGTTTTCTTTCCAAACCACTTCCTCATTTCTCTAGTGTGCTCAACAAATACTTGATAAGACCGCTCCCTATCCTCCTCTAACTGCATCAACTGTGCCAACCTTGCACTCATAGGATCATATTCTTCATCTTCATCCTGGAACAACTGCAATGTTTGGAGAACTGGCAACTCAATATGAGTGGGAAGGATAGCCTCTTTTCCATAAACCAAGGCATAAGGGGAAGTTTTGATAGATTTCTTCACTGAGATACGATCCACCCAAAGCGCTTGATTCAACAACAAATGCCAACTTCTCTTATTACTGCCCATCATCCTTTTTAAGATTCGTAGCAAATTTTTGTTGGTAGACTCGGCCAACCCATTCCCTTGTGGATAATAGTTGGATGATGTCTTCAGATAAATGCCATATTTTCTAGCGAACTCTATAATTTTAGCCCCAATGAATGGAGTGCCATTATCAGTTACAATCGAATCTGGGATGCCAAAATGAGTAATGATCCCTTCAAGAAAGGATATAACAGTAGCTTGATCGGCCTTCTTAGTGGGAATAGCCTCTGCCCATCTAGTGAAATAATCAGTCACCGTCAAGATGTACTTATGCTCCATGAAAGAATGTGGATCAATAACCCCAATGAAATCAAGACCCCACTATTGAAAAGGTGCCTCCACTTGGATTGGGCATAGGGGCAAAGCCCCTTTCCTAGTTCTGCCAACGTATCACTGACAACTATCACAATGTTGGCTCACTTTATGAGCATCGATGAACAGAGTGGGCCAATAATAACCTACTCAGATAATCTTTAAAGCCATGGGCCTGCCTACGTAGTGACCTCCAGATAGTCCAGAATGAAATTCCTCCAATATCTTCTCCTTTTCGAATGCTTTCACACACCTGAGAAGAACTCCATCGATATTCTTATGATACAATCCATTGGGCAACAATACATACTTGAGCGCTTGCAGTCTGAACCTCCGACATTGTGAAGCATCAAGGTGAGATGGACATCTCCCAGAAGTAAAGTAGTCAATCAATTCTTCTATCCAATCATGGTCGCTCATAGTATGATTTGCACAAATTCTTTCACCAATGTCCTCTTCACATACTGCATCAAATGTCTCAGAGGCAACACTCTTAGCTAACTCCTGACATAAAGCTCACCCATGAACCAACTTTGTTGGTCGGATCTCCACATCGTATTCTTGAATTTTTGAGACCCAACCTGCCCTTTTATCACCTAGTTCTCCTTGGAGTATAAAATTTTGAACATCAGGATGAATAACATAAACTACAGTCTTGCTCTGAGAAACAAAGTGTCGAAACTTCTTCAATGATTTCATCACCGCATACACTTGCTTCTCAATAAAATTATACTTCTCCTGATGTGGTGCAATAACTTGGCTCAGGAAGGCAATTGGCTTCTCTTCTCCATCTTCCTATTTTTGTGTCAACACTACAACATAGCTTTCTTGCTCCCCCACTGCATAGAGAATGAAGTCTTTCGAATAGTCAGGATTAATTAAAACTGGAGCTTGCGTGATTCTTTCTTTGATTTCTTGAAAAGCTCTTCTCTTGACTTTCGTCCACTTAAATTCAGTATTCTTTTTCAAAAGCTCAGTCATGGGCTTCACAACCTGAGCGAAATCGGCAATAAATTTGTGAATGAAATTTATTTGATCGAAGAAATATTGTAGGTCTTTCTTATTAGCAGGAAATGGTAATTTCATGAGCGCTTCGGCTCTTGCAGGATCAATCGCTAATCCTTCCTGTGAGATCACATGACCCAACAACTTCCCTTCTTTTACAGTGAAGATCGACTTCTTTGGATTAATAGAGATCCCAAATTCATGACACTTCTCAAACACCTATCTTAGATGAGCAACATGGTCTTCTCTACGATGTGAAAACATAGTCATATCATCAAGATATATCACAATAATTCTATTTAGTAACTCACCGAAGGCGACGTCCATGGCTCTCTGAAAGGTAGCACCGACATTTGAGAGCCCAAAGGGCATCCGCTGGTAGGCAAAGGTGCCCCACTTGGTGGTGAATGTTGTTTTATATTGGTCCTCATCCTTCACCCAGATTTGATTATATCCGGAGAAACCATCTAATAGTGAGAATATTTGTGCGCTAGCAACCACATGAAGAATTTGATCAATCTGGGGTAGGGGATAATGATCTTTAAGCGATGCCTGATTCAGGTTGCAAAAATCAACACACAACCGAATATCTCCATTCTTCTTTCTCACTGGGACCAGGTTTGCCACCCATGTCGAGTGCTTGATCGGATATATTATCTTTACCTCCAACATCTTAAGCAATTCCGCCTTCATGAGCACTTCGATTTTAGGATTGACAGGGTGCTGCTTTTGTCGAAAAGGCTTTACCCCCTCCTACAGCTCTATGGTATGTTGGATCACATTCTTGTCATATCCCTTTAAATCCTGGTAGCTCCATGCCACAATGTCAGGGTATTCATAGCACAAGTTTTTAATTCCTTCAAGTTCCTCCGATATGCAATCGGTCCCGATTTTGATAACCTTTTGAGGTTCCAACTGCAATTCCTTGTACTCCTTAGCATCAACCTTAATTCTGTGTTTGTCAGCTCTATCATTTTGATCAAATAAACTCTCCAGTGAAATCAAACCTCTGGGGATATGGTTATTCTTTAATTGAATCATCCCTTCTTTCTCTTCTTCGGCAAGCACTCTATCATCTACGCTAGCAACTTCTCTGAGCAGGAAATTGACTATTTGTTCATCATTGTCGAATACTTGCCAATAAATATTCTTATCTGGGACTGAAGGTCTATAGATCACCCTGACAGTCTTGGGCTTTTGGACCACTTGCTCCGTAGGAGAATAATTTGCACCAAGAGAGGCTAAAATATCCGCATGTTTATTCTGCTCCCGAGAGATCGCCTGAATGTTCAAAGTTGTGAAAGCTTCAAACAAATCCTAGACTCTATTGCGATAGGCTTTCAAGTAATGCTGCTTTGACACACACCTATTAGTGGTCTGGTTGACAATAAGCTCAGAGTCACCAAAAATTTGTAGCTGCTTAATGCCTAACTTTTTAGCCTTTTTCAACCCAAGGCACAATGCTTCATATTCAGCTGCGTTATTCGTACAACTCCAAGTCAACCTATAAGAATAAGTTTTTTGTATACCTTTTGGAGAGATCAACACGACACCAGCTCCTATGCCATTCTTACATCTGGCACCATCAAAATACAACTTCCATAGCTGATCCGTGTCGAAATCCTAAGAATCAGGGACTACTTGCTCAGTTTGCTCAGGCTTGGTTATTGAATAACAACCAATATCTATCCCGATCATTGCATTAAAATCAGTGAGTAAAAACTCATCTTCCAAGTGAAGCTCACCCAATGCTTCTCCCACCAAGTCAACCTCTTCTAGCTCTTCAATCATCATGTTTACTACACCTGGAGATTGTTCTTCTTCTTCCAACTTCTCAATGTGAAAAGGTGAAGGCTTTTCATTATGGATACGAATCCTTTTTCCTTTGAATGGTATCTCCAAATGTGAATAGTCTAAGGAAAGGTATCCTCCCAGCTTAGCTGTGAACTCCCTTGAGAGGCACATGCTAAAATATGGCTCCAAGTCAACTACTACCACTTCTTGGATGATTATGATTTGTGGTATAGTGTGGAGGACAATAGGGATGTCTTTGATCACTCCCACTATCTTGACCGGAGTCCCATCCAGCTGTAACACTCCTAGGCTGCTTCTTGTATATTCCATCCCCATCACTTCACATACTACCTTTGGCATGACAGTAGTTGCAGCTCCAGAGTCGATCATACAGTTGTGTACAATCCACCCTTCCATTCTTAGTGACAAATAAAATGGAGGAGGCCTATTTTTTCCTATCGCAGAAGTGGGCAGCGCTTGCGCTAGGACTATTTGAGAAGAAACTTTCTTCTGATCTTTAGCAGTCTTCAAGGACTCTTGCAACAAATCAATTTGTCCTGGCAACTGTAGCGCATCATACAAGCTAACTTTAGCTGGAATCCTCTTCATTTCCTCTACAATGTTATAACTTGAGACAACCGAAACCTTCTCTTCTAGAGCTCATTCATATTTGTCCCGGTACTATTGAGTAGCTTCTACTCTTTGTCTTTTCATCAAGGATGGGTACTTAAGTCGCTCCCTGGCCTGCTCTTTTGTTTCACTCTATGTTTGAGCAACTACTACAGGTTGCGAAGCTGATGCCTTAGTTTACACTCTCTCTTGAGCTTGCTTAGGCAATAAGTCTCTTAACTTGATAGAATCTTGCTCCTTAGTCCTCACACCAGGCGCTTTCACTGGAGGTGGCCACTTTTCATCTTGTACCTTTGGTTCTGCAAGCACCCTCAAAGGTTCGAGCTCAATCGGATCCATAGTTACTAGCTTCTTTTCGGACCTCGTGAGGACCGAAACTTGCTCCAAATATGGCATCATAAAATTGTGTTTGACTTCTCTAATCATATTAACTTGTCCGCCAGCCAAACTCTCTACTAGCATTTGCACATAATTCATATGCACCATGCAGGTTTCTTCTCCATGAGGATCATTACATGTCGAACACCAATACGCCTTTTCTGCTGCACTAATCTCCTCATTCGCCATCACTATTGGGCTCTTCTCAGGGCCTCTACTGGTAGAAGCTTGTTCTCTAGTAATTGGTGGGGTTTGAAATCTCCTAGACCGAAACTCAGCCTCCGCTTGCTTCTTCCTTACTATGGTAAGCTCATTGGATATTGTCCTTAAGGCTGCATTGTTAGACTTTACTTCTTGCAACAATGTCATGAGAGGATCTGGATTAGAAGATGTGGTCGATGTTGGCAAGGGTAAAGGTGCTTGCGGTGTAGGTAGCGGCAATGGGGTCGAAGGTGCTGGCAATGCTGGGAAAGGGATAGGTGTCGACAACTGAGGAACTGATTGAGTCGGCAACTGAGAAAGGCCTGAGGCCGGACGTTGTGGGATAGGGATTAGAGCAATATGAGGTGGGCTAGAACTCCATGAGGGAACCGGGTACATGGAAGGCATGGGTTGCAAAAATGTACTTGAATACAGATACTATGGAAGGTCAGGGACAATGGGCATAGTCATCTTCGGGGAAGCCTACCTACAACAATCAAATCAGATTCAGCTTTTTGAGCTTGCGTATACAAGTCTAGAAATGTAGTCACATTGGCTTGTCATACAACCATACCAATTTTAGTGCTAAATACCCTAAGATAGTAGAACGCAGCTTGCTCATGTGTGGGCCATAAACCATCAGGGACTCTTTGCCAACTTCATGCGAACTTGACATTAAAGTCAACTATCTCCTCTTGTGGATGTCTTTGAATCATTGTGAACTGGTGCAACAAAGAATATGGATCAACTTGTTCATGAAAATTTTTAATCAGCAACTCCGCTAACTGATCCCATGATGTAATAGTACCAGGTTGCAGTGATCGGTACCAATACAACAATTTCCCTCTCAATGACAATACCAACAACTTTATCATTACATCCTCATATGTTATGTCATGGATGGTCACCAAAGAAGCCACATCTTGGATATGCTCATATGCAGTTTTACCGATACCATCATAGGTCGACAAAGCTTTCAAAGTAGCTTGCGGGACCAGATTTTGTGCTTGTAGGTTCAAAGCTCCTGAGCTATTCCATGCAGGGAACTACCTTGGTGGAGGATTTTGAGCCATATGGACTGGTATATGAGGTGTAGGTTGAGGAAAACTAGTGGTTGTATGAGGTGGAGGTGGAGGGAAACTTGTGGTGGTACTTACTAGGCTTACAGGAGCAGAAAATACACCAACTAATCATGAGGATGTGACAGATGGTATATGGGATATATGGGGTAATGAGGATGTACACTGAAAAGTAGCTAATTGAGGATGTTCCCCCAACCTTTGAATATCAAGTTCGTAGAACTCAATTTGATGATCTAGATTTTTGGCCTTTGATCTTGTATTCATGAGACACAACTTTCGTTGCTCTCACATTTAGATATTTCTGGGTGTAATCGAGTCGCTAGATGTTCTAATATTATAGGATGAAGGTGAACATCAAACCTTAATACTATTGGAAGTGGAAACTTTGAGGTCCCACCGGGCGTGCCAAAAACTATTGGTCAAATATCTACCTAATCAACAAACACTGCATTTGTGCACCCTAGATACGACCAACATTGAAAGGCCGGAGGAAAGAAATGTCCCTCATGCCAATCTCCAGAGAGGGTTGGTTCCCAAACTAAATCCTAAACTGGTTGAAGACTAGAGATGCAGGAAAGAAATTAGAAAATAATAGAAAGAAATGGGAAATATGGCCTCAAGCCGAAATGTAGGATTTGGGGTAGACTAACAGCAGGTAATTCACCCAAGCATGAAATAGCATTTAATCAGAGGAAAAAGCAACAGAATTTACTTATAAACTTGCAGTAATAACCTTCAGAATAACACTCCAACATTCACTCCCTCACTAGCAATATTTAAATCCAAATGCAAAATTTAAATCTAACAACAAATAAGAAACATGAATGTAAAATAGAAGTGCTAAAATAGAAGGAAATTACACACAAGACCATTTGCAAATTTAGAAGCTTGATGCCTTCTATTAATGCAGAGAACTTAGAGAGTATTCTTGCAAAATGTCCAACCTCCTCTTTACAATGGAAATTTGATTAGTATTTATAGAGGATTTCACCTCTTTCATTAAATACACAAGAGAACAAAATGATCGCAGATCAGAAACAAAAATGAGGAAATTCCTCCTTGGAATCATTGAAAATCTCTTCCTCTAGGACAGTGATCCATCTTTCAGGGAATAATTTCCAGGAAACCAACAACTCGGGCATCGGTGCACAGATAATTTGGAAAACATTGAATACCTTGGGAACATCTCAATGCCTTGGAAATCATGAAAATTCTCCTACTCTTCTCATACAACTTCTTCTCTACTCGGGATCCATGATATGAGTTACTCATTGCCACCATTATTTAATGCTTCAAATCTAGCACTTGGAAATTTTGACTATGATCCTTTTTACCCTCAAAACTACATTCACCTTTTGACAAAAATCCGCTTTGCCCGATCTTTCCTTATGCATGCAATCCTTCTTTAAAAGTGTGTTCACCCATGGGAGGGGCGAACGGGATGTTCACCCCTCAACCAGGGTGAATGCGATAGTAATTTCCTCTTGAGGTACGTTCACCTAAAGGAGGGGCGAACACAATATCATTTTGCTTTCGAGAGAACATAATTGCAATTGGGTGTTGGAACACATTCACCCAAAGGAGGGGCGAATGGGACGTTCGCCCCTCAACAGGGTGAACGTGAAAATGTTTACCGTGCCTCTTCTTGCTTCCTTCTTTGAGTTTTTTGAACTTTTTGCTGTTTCGTTCACCCGATCATGGGGCGAATGGGGCGTTCACCCCATGTTTGGGGTGAACGCGCTGACATCTCCAAAACACTTATAACTTTTTAAATTTTCAACTAAATCATTCATTGTTTATTTTATCTCTACAGGCCTAAAGATGCCTTCATTTTTGATACATTCATAACAAGGCGAACTTGAATCCCGAATGAAGTTTACAAAAATACTTATAACATCGATGCAAAAGGAATGCATATGTGAACAAGTAAGGGACATATGAAATTATTTCTGAAATAAAAGCCGCCATATACAATAAAAAACTTCATCAAAATATTGCATCAAAATACTCCAACAAAATTCCCAATGTGGCAAGGTGCCAAAATTACCAAAATTCCCCAAATTATCTGATCCTCATTTGAACCTCTACCTAAATAATAACTCCTTGAAATACTTTGTAGATCTTTACCCCTCGAGCCTTGCATATCTTCTTGCAGGATTTTCCACTCTTGAAAATCATCCACCCTATGAATGTAACCATTAATTTTCTTATCGTAGGTTCTGGTTAAATATTATTGAATATCTTTGAACTTTTTATAGTTCATTAATGGCTCCTCTTGAATCTAAGGGTCTTTCTAAAAGTTTATTTTGTCCCCCCTGCCTACTCTCCATTTTATACCTTGCCATAGAACTTTCCTATTGTTGATAATATTTGACCAAAAAATAGATCCACTTGGAGGATTAGAACAATTGATAAAGTGGTTTCTGCCCTCCAAGTATTTGTTTTGGATAATGCTAACCCATTTCCCTTATGATCCAGTGCAAATACTCCAACCATGTTTAGCTAGAAGGGCTCTATTTAGATCTCTCAAATTACTCAATCCAAGACCATTTTGTAAAGGCTAGCAACAAGTTTCCTAGGATACCATATGTATACATTTTTTGCATTCAGTTCCATATCATAAGAATTTATTTGTAGTATTTATAAAGTCTCTTTCACTTTCCTTGACATCCTTAGGAAAGATATGAAGTAAATAGGGAGGCTTTGAACTATGTGTTTAATAAGTTGTACTTTTCTCGTTGAAGATAATAGAGATCCCTTCCAACCTTGAAGTCTCCTATTAAATTTATCAATAATCAGACTTCAAAGTCCATATTTCATTTTACCTATAAATAAAGGTAAACCAAGATAGGTGATAGGGAATTTTTCCTCCTTACAATCCAACACTTTAATTATTTGATCTCTTATACTTTTCTCCATGTTTAAAAAGATAATCCTACTCAATATTATTTATTATATTCATGAAAAGTAATTCTTAATAAATATTTTTAATACTCAACATTTAAACTTATGATTTAGAAAATAAAAAATATTAAAACAATATTTATTAATTAATATTTAAGTATTTGTTTTAATAAATTATATAATATAATATTTTTAGGACCTATTTTAATCTTATATAATCCATTTAAAAGCCTAAGTGAGGCCTATTGCCATAGTATCATATTTTTATTTATATATTAATCATCTTCATGTTATTTTTTTTATGTGTTGCAAACCAATAGTTAATAAACCATCCATTTCTAAGTCAATTATCTCTAAAAAAATTAGAATCTCAAGCCCATTTAAATAATAACTCTATCTCTTAAGGTTAGTCAAAGATGTGTCACATGTATAATCTCAAATTCAACTATTCATTCTTAATTCTTTCCAATCAAATAATAGCCCTCTTAAGGTTTTCCATTCCTAAATACATCTAATTCAAAGTTAATAATAAAAAGTAAATAATATATTGCTACATTTATATAGAAATTGAGATTAGGATGCTCTTACATAATGAGCTAAAGAAAACTCTATTTTTTTTTTGTTGTGGAAAACATCCCAGAAGGGATGCCACTTTTATGTAAGACTCAAGGAGGCAGAGGTATCTCTTCCATAAAAAATGCCTAGTGCTTGCACTTGGCCTACCACCTTGACACACGCAAGGAGCTGAAACAACAAAAAACAAGAACACACAAACACAAACACAAACACAAACACAAACACAAACACAAACACAAACACAAACACAAACACAAACACAAACACAAACACAAACACACAAAAATCTAAAACAAATAAAACATACTCCTTGAGTGTGTCGACAAGAAAAATCACAATCAAACACACACAAATAAAAAAACATGAACCACACATAACAAACACACAAACAACATACCAAAACACAATAAAAAATACACAAAAAATGACAAAAATAAACACCAAAATACGAAACACAGAAAAAAACACAAACACAACATAACAAAACACTACCAAAATAAAAATAACAAAAAGAAACAAATACATCACAAACCAAAAAACCACAGAACACGAACCACACTAAAAATAACATAAAAAAACAAATCCAAAACAGATTCAACAAAATGAATCGAATACACCACAAACGAAATTAGGAAAAAAAATACAACAAAAACAAAGCACAAAGAAGCTATAAATAAAATAAACAAAAAACAATAACACTAAAAATAAACCAAAGCTTAAAAAAATACCAAAAATATCAGAAATTTCTTAAGCTTCCAACATTGCCATAAAGAGACTGACTATAAGCCTTAGGATTATGGCATCCTTATCCTTTTATTTGTATCTTGTTTTATTCCAGTTGGGACTATAGGCTAGTTACTTGGTACCACGACACTATTATTGGAATTTGTATGGTATTTTGGTAGATCCATTTTGTTTGTAGTTTGAATTTACCCTATTGTTTTGCACTTGGGTTGGTTTTCTACATTGTACTTTTGTTTTCCTTTACTGTTATTTCTCAGCATCAAGGTAAACTCTTTTAATGATTTATCATCATGTAATCCTTCCTACTCCATCTCTTCATAAAACCGTGTCTCCATAATAATTGTTTCAATTTGACCATCCTCATCATATGTTTGCTCATTCGTGGAGAGAATTTCAAAGGTGTTAGGTGAAATTACTATTTTATCTTTTGTTGTAATTTTTTTCTTTGTGTTTTTTGGAAGGTTACCAGGTGCGGGTACGGTTAATTTTTAATATATATATATATATATATATATAAACATTAAATTTTAATTTTAGGACAAGATGGATGCACAATATTAAATATATCCTCTCTATAGGACTATGCTATCTCATTCTTAAGGTGAACTGAGAACTATTTCATTTTATTTCAAGGAGTTTTTCTCTAGCACGTTTGTATGGATCAATGGTTCATTTAATAATTTTTTTTTTTTAAACCGTTATGCCCAAAATGGGCTAGATGCAATCGGTAAAACCCCACGGTCCATTGAGGTTCGACTAACATCGCATCGCATCAGAGCACGTGACAATCCTGTTATTATGGTAAATATCAACAAAAAAATAAATAATTTTATGTGTTATGTTTTTATCTGATCTCTCTATTCTTGTGTACAGTATGAATTAAAAGTAACATTTGTATCAAAGCTACTACAAAATGAATACAAGTTTATCATATTTAAACCCTAAATATGTGGGTGGTGAGAGCCAAAGGGATCCACAACTGTCGTCAATAAAGAGAAGAAATTTTTAAAGTCTATATTACCCTTTAAACTGCCTTGTAAATGACTTTAACTACATGTTCACAATTGTACAAGGTAGTCCTGCAAATCCTCCTGTTATGTTTGGTGTTTATCTCCTTTGAGAGGTAGCAGGATTAGTAGATAGATGGCAGTGCCAATGGATTCCGCCCAAGGAAACCATGGGATGCTAGGGTAAACGAAGAGAAGGGAGTCCAACTAGGTGCGTCAGTCGGAGATAAGGGTGTGGGCGCTGGGAAAGAAGGCCTTGAGGCCATCAAATTGGATAAACATTAACTTTTAAGTATTGGAAAATATGGATCCAAAAAACTTTAAAATTTAAAATATTATTTTTTTTATAATTATTTTAAAGCTCGGAGGTGCACATATTAAAATTTAAATTAAAAGAAATTAAAAAAAATAATTTTCATACCCTATTTGGGAAGGGTTCGGTTGGTCGAACCTTAACCAGCTATAGGATTCGACTGAACCAAACCCTATTAGACAGGGTGCGGCTAGGGTTCAACCCAGTTGCACCCGTACCCACACTCGCGTAGCTACAGGGTTCAGCTAAGCCAGACCCTGTCAGACTGGGTACAACTAGGATTTGGCCCAGCTGCACCCGCTCCTGCACCTGCACACTCGATGCGAGTGCGGGTACGGGTTCATGCACCTAGCTAATTGGGTGCGCGAACCCTGTTTCCTTGGTTTTTTGTTTAGGGATTTGAAACCTTGCCAAGTCCCCATCGTATTTCTCTTTTTTAGGGACCTTATGTGGATAATCCTTAGCTATATGGGCATATTCATGATAAATTCTACATCTAAATGGAATATTTTCATAATCTACTACTTGCTCCCATATTTCTTCCCCATATTGTAAAGTAATATTCTCTGGAAGTGGTTTTTCAAAATCAATAAAAACATAAATCCTTACATAAATCATATGCTCTAAGTGTTGGGTGGTATAGAAGTCATCATGTAAACTCCTAAAGAGTTTCCAATTGTTGTGAATATCTTTGGATGCCAGTGTTCTATTAGAAGACCAAATAAATGGACCCAAATAGGGGCAGTTGATGGCATCTATTCCTCATATTTGAACCTGGTATGCGAGGGCTTCATGAAGAGCCCCGCCCTACCAAAAAACCATACCCTCTCTTGAAAAATGTTCTCCCTATATTCTTCATTAGCAAAAAAAATAAGAAAGTAGCCATTAGGGTAAGTAAAAATTTGGAACTTATCTTTAGTGCTCTAGTTTTTTGCATCCCATTGCTTGAAGGTAGCAAGAGTCGGTTAGAATCCCATGAATCAATAAATTAGGCTTTTCCTCTCAATCACATATATTCCATCTTGGATATCCGTTATTTCCAACTTCACTACTGGGGATCCATTAGTTGCTTTCATGCAACTCATCTCTGTTTTCCTTAAATCGACCTTTGGAATCCTCAATGGTTTCCTTGGCAACCGTTGATTGTGTTCCCATCCTGTTTGAGGTGGTCCTCCATGGATTTCTTCTTTAAATTTATTTTTGACTTAATGCATGCTTCATCCTAGGATCCAAAATATGAAGTTGCAGGAAACCCTAGATTTCCACCATAAACCCTAATGGAACTAGGAATCTCTGATGCAACCACTTTCACCCTCAAACCGTTCTACTATAAGAAGAATTATAAATCAATAATTTGTATCTTCAATTCTCCGATCTTCAACAAAATCCATTATCCACCATTTCATCGCCATTGGGTAGTATTCCCGACCACACTGTTTATATGCAGTTGTTCACCACAGTGAACATTGCTCAAGAAATTGTTATCTTTGTAGTATTTTTCAACCATACAAGTCAAAAACCACTCTAGTTATCCCTACAAATATTTCTTTCAATTTAAAATTAATTAATATTAAACATTTAATTAATATATTGAAATTGTTTATATTTGATTTATTCTTCCTTCTAATATTTTTTAAATTTTCATATCTTATTTTTTTATAATATAATTATTTTTAAAATTGAATATATATCTAATGTCAGGTTTATGCATAGTGGTAAATCATCACTAATTCATGAATATTAGAATTTCTAGAATTTGAAATTGGTAAATATAGGGACCCTTGATCGAGGCCTATTCGACCAAAATTTTTGGGTGCAAATTTTTTTTGGGTTGTCTTGCCTTGTTTTGGTAATAATTTCACCATTTTTTATTTTAAATTATCAACATTCTTTCTTAAATCATGGATCTATTTATCTTGAAATTATATATTATTTTATTTACACTAAAACAATTTCTTATTATACCACCAATACATATACCTAACACGACAATGATACTCTTACATCTAAAACATTGATTCTCCTCAAGATAACCAGTAGTAACAAAAAATTACCTATACCAGCAATAGATGCGTAGTAGTAGGAATAAAAAATCCATAGAAAAAATAAGGAGCACTAATGTTATTGATTGATAGTAGAGCTAATGTTGTCAATCGACAATAAAGTTGATGTTGTCGATCAACAACATTAGCTAATTAGTAGCAAAGATGATCTTGTCAATCAAAAACAACATCAATCGATCAAAAATAGAGCTGATGTTGTTGATTAGAAACAGAGATGATACTATTGATCAACAACATCTACTCTACTATTGATTGATATCTACTCTATTATCGACCGATAGTAGATATCAATCTACAATGTTGATACTATCGATTGACATCTTTGTGAAAAAGATGATCAAGGATTTTTTTAACTTTTGAATCAAGAAACCTTTCAGAAGATGTAACTTTTGATCTAAAGCTCTTTTTTTAATTTTTTTAAACTACCTAGCTCGATGAGATCTACACTTTAAATTGGTTTATGATTTGAATTATGCTTGGCAAAATCCTCAAAAAACCCTTAGAAGACCTCAAAAATGAGTTTTGAAGTTGCTAAAGTGTGATACCTGATAAAAACCTAGAGATCTAGTAAGGGTAATGTGCAGAAACCATTAAAGGATGCTAGATCTTGGCAACCTAAAATGATGGATTTGGTAAAGATTGTTGTCAAAATATTTGACACTAAGCCTTATATAGAGGCTAATTCTTATCACAAGAATAGATGATAGACAAGTGGTAATAGGGTTTTGAAACTAATTCACCCTATTTTTATATTTTTTTGTTGAAAAAAAGGCAATTTGTCATGTCTTCTATATGAGTTTGGGTACTATTTTCCTAGATTTCAAAATTGGTTCACCTCATTTTTATAAATACATTTTGGGACCGACCCTTATGAATAACCTTGTCTAATGCAATATTGATAATAAAAGTTAAATAACCCATTGCTACATATGTAGAAGGACCATGATCAAAAAATTCTTTCCTAGAAATCCAAAGCACACTCTATTTATTCATGTAATATTTTATTTTATTTTTTGCTTTTTCAAAATTAGGGTTTTGAAAGGGTTACCCTTTCCCTTTTACATCAACTCAATTAATTTGAGCTATATAGCCTATTTGATGTCATTTAGATTTGAACCTCATGTGGGCTATATCATTCTTATGTCCCAACCATTGAACGAGAGCCTCATTGGTAAATTTTATTTTAATTTTAAAAATAACCAATATTAAACATTTAATTTACTTATTGAAGTGATCCATACTTAATTTTATCCTATTTTTAATATTTTTTACTCTATATATCATATTTTTGTTTAGGTAATATGATATTTTAAAAACTGGTTATGTGGGATTGAAATGAGCCTTATTCATCTTACAATATGATCACATAGTGGTATAATAACACTTTTTTTGCATTTGTGTATGTGTTGGCCAACAAAATTTAAACTTGGGTGCAGGGTTATACACAGCGGCGAATTATCATAAATTAACGAATATGAAGATTTTTGAAATTTAAAATTGACTAATATCGAGACCTTAGATGATGGCCCATTTGCTTGAATTTTTTTGGGAAATTTTTTTGGGTCGGTTCGCCCACAAATTATAATACTTTTACTATTTAAATTTTAAATTGTCAACCTTCTCGCCTAGATTTTGGATTGATTCACCTTAAAATTATATATAATTTTATTAACCTAGACAAATTCACCTATTATACCCCCACTATATATACCTAAACATACATGTTAAAAATTGGTTATCCTCGATCGACAACAAAGAAGTCAAAAAATGAGTAGAAGTAAAGAAGTTGAAAAATGTATGAAAGCAAAGAAATTGAAAAATGAGCAGAAGCATAGAAGTAGAGGAAAGACTACATATGAACAACGTCACGGTAACAGAGAATTAGAAAAAATACTACATACAAAATACTACAGACTACAGAAAAAAGACTACAGGTAGTAGACAAAATACTACAAAAAAAATACTATAGGCAACTGACAAAATACTATAGGCATCAGATAAAAGACTATAGATAAAAGACTATAGGTAACAGATAAAAGACTATAGGTAGGAGATAAAGGACTATAGACAAGAGAATATAGATAGTAGACAAAACATTACAAACAAAAGACTATAGGAAATGTTGGAGCCAAATTTGACTCAACTTTGAAACCCCCAAATTTATTTTTTTTGGTTTCAATCAAAGTATCCTTAATGCTGGTCACTGCTTGAGTTGTTGTGAGTTTCTTAAAAGAATTCCATTGGTTGGTTAAATGAATTCTAAACCTTGATTTTTTATAAGGTATGCCTCTCTTTATTAATTGAATTACCCCAAAGTGGATAGGGCAGAAAAGTTTTATTAATCAAAAATCCTAAAGCCAAAGTTCGACCTTCATAAACAATAAGTTCCCTTGGGCCTAAACTAACTTATAAAATCATAAAGTCCTAAGGTATGCTAAAGATAAGGGAATAATTAATCATCGTGGTCTAAAAATCCGAAAAACCTAAGTCCGAAGCAAACATTAATTAAAACCTAAGGGTAGGCGCCCCACTAAGCTAAAAAGCAAGCATTTCAGGGTTAATCCAAGGGCCGCGCTCGATCCAAAAGAAATCGGACGACAACGCATTAATCAAATTGAACAAGGGATAAGCCAAAGGTCAAAGCCTTGGTAAAAGTTAAAGAGTCTGCATCTTAATTTTAATCAGACGGTTGCGCTTTCATCAGGATAAATCTAACGGACGTGCATTTAAAATAAATCTGAAAGATAAGTCAAAGGGTCAATGAGGTTTAACCTAAAGTTTAAAAATTGAGCATCTTCGATTAATCTAACAGACGCGCTTGATTCAAAATAGATCCGATGGCTGCGTAATCTCCAAAAAGTCAAAGGTTTAAAGAAAGTCGGCATAGGTCAAATAGTCGAGTTAAAATCTGAGCAAGTTCGATAGATCGGACGATCGCGCCCATGCAACGTCTAGATCAATGGTCGTGCATGCTCTGAGTTAATCATCGGTTAAAAACCAATATTAAAAGAATGCATCCCCCATTGGATTAATCATCGGGCTAATTAAGAGGATCGAACGGCTGTGCTCAATCAATATTTGATCTAACGGTGGCACGTTCACTAAAGATGCATTGAAGTTTTTTAGACTTCGTAAGATTAATTAAAATGGTTAAAACAAATTAACGAGGGTCTAAACACGTTAGATAATCATCCCCTTTTTGGCTTAATTAATATCAAAGCTATACACCCTTGAATAAACTAACTCGCAGGTTGACCAAATCTAACGACGATGCTTGTCTCCACTCAGATCCGACGGTCATGCAAAAATCATAGATGGTAAGATGAAAACAAAGGTAAATATTAATCACATGATTAGCAAGGGTCTAATACGTTGCATGATTACCCCCCTTTTCGACTTAATCATGATTAATATAAATCAAAGAGTTTATGTTTTCGGCTATGTAGCATGCATCTTACAAGAGATCCAACGACAGCGCCCAAACTAATCCTAGAATCGATGGATGCGAAGGCCGATAGTGGTGACAAAATATCCAAAACTAAATGAAGACATTTAAATTGGATGATGGTATTCATTCCTCCTCAGATCCAATGGTGCACATGCTTAGAGATGATCGGAGGTTAGTCTAAACATGATTATTTCAAATGATTGATTAATTAATCCAAGGTACGTATGGTTTTCCCCATTTGTTAAGAATTACATGCATGTGTATGATCCAACGGTCACATCCTACCATGATAAGATCTAACGATGATCATAAAAGGATAGTAAACATATTATATGTTACCATCACATAATACGAGTTGTTAAGGTTTAAAAATATGAAGATTAACAATGGATAATCATGATTAAACAAGGACCAATAAACTGTATCATTTCAAATGTTTATATGCATCCAGGTATACTAACTATCATGCAAGTCTCGGGATATCAATGGTCATGCTAAAAAACTTATCAAGATCGGACGACAGTGCATCAATCGACGTTCCAAGAGCAAAACCAATCACTTAGATCCAACGATTGTGATTAATCACGATTGACTTAGAGAAAAAGGGACCTCAAAGGTAATTAAAAAGCTAACACTCACACCAAAAATTGAATGTCATAAAAGACCCAAAGGAAACATAATCGATCCCGAAGATTTAGTTATCACTCGGATCCGAGGTGGCACGAGGTTCAAAAAAGGACACTATCCCCACCACATATACTAGTTCCACGTCAGATCAAAAGGTTCCCATCGACAAATGAATAGAAGGTTTAAATTATTATAGGCACACAAATCAAAGGAGTCCCAGACATGTAATATAATAGAAATTACCCATCATAAAACACTAAATTCCAAAAAAGGATGAGTTGGCATGATCTCGTTGGCCAATTTTAAAAAATAGTTGGTGGTATCAGGTCGATGATGAAATGTATAAATTTATCAAGCTCACTCCACCACCCTGTATATAAACTTACAAAATTAGTCAAGGCCACTATCCTGGTAATCCAAGAATTAAAGTTGATACATCAGAGGCACAGAGAGAAGAGAGTATTTGAGCTTTGAGAACTCAAGAAGAACTTGACCCATAGTCACAAGAGCAATGGCATCATGGGGAGATGTTTTCATGCCAGAAGATACATGAGAAGCCATGAAATTTATCACAGATAGGTCACCCTACTCTGTGATCTCTAGGCCACCCATTCTTGGTACCACTATGTATGAGTTTGCCCAGAAATGTGGGGCAGATAAAAAACCTAGCCCGACTCAACTATACGAGATTGACAATGCCTATATTAAGAGTTTCACCCAAGTGATGGAAGGCGATAACAGGACCCCATGGATAATGGTGGATTTATTCCATAAAGCTCATAGGTTACAGTACAAGGGTTTTCCTAGAAACAACAGATGGAACAATAACCTTGGGAAGCTGATATGCCCGAAAGTGCACTTCTCCTCAGACTTGATGGCTTGGCTAGCAGTAGCATACGATGAAAGAACAAGGACCTTTCGAGACCACCAGAATCGATGGGTGTTCAACATCAAAGTCGAAGATATCCAGAAGGTGTTCAAATTAACGAATTATACCACCTTTCTGGTAGACCAGGTAATCGAACACCAATATCGTATGTTTACAGATATGGAAGTTTTTAAAAGTTTGTTCGACACACATGCAACGATAGATAAAAAATTCCCAATCAATAAAAATGCTTTTAAACCCTGGGTACAAGATTTTTGTGACATGATAAACATAGTTTTGGGGGTACAAGATCTAAATAGAATAACAAAAAGGGTTTTATATTTAGCTGCACAATGCAATAGGGCATATAATACTCCGATCTATGCCTGGGAACTGGAATTAAGTACCCAAATACATAAAGAAATGATGGAATTAAGAAGGGCAATTTTCGAATAGAGGTAGGAGATGCCTCATTTTTCACAGTATTCATTTCTCATTCACCTAATAGCGGGCCAATTGGGAGAAGAAGCCCGTAAAAGAGTAAAAGCCCTCGATAGCCCCTATGTTCAAAATAGCTTCTAGAGACTTCATGAAGGATGAACCCACATGGGCTGGTTCTATGATCATTTCATGGTAGAAATCCATTGGGCCTTAATTGGGTTAGTTCCAGAGAGATTAGGGCCAGGGGTAAAAGCCTTCATCAAAGAAAAGGAAATTGGAGACTTCTTCTTCACAGAAGGATTTACTTATATCAGATTGTATGGGGCCAAGATCCCTCCTAAAGTGTTGCCTCAGTACTGCCCTTTATCCATAGCAACTTTAGAATTATGCAGGTAGGTGGCAGAAGAGGTAAAAATGAGACTGGTTAAGAAACATGGCAAGGTCCCATGGCTCGATGTTCCCTACCATTTTGGGGATTATGTATTTGTTGGATATCCTTCACTGCTCAAAGGAATGTTTGAATTAGATAATATGGGATTCGATGAAGTATCATGGAGATTTTATGATCCAAAGGGAACCTACAGTAAAATGATGGAAAAAAGAGAATATGCCCGGATCCAACACAAAGAAGATGCTTTTGAAGAGAGTCTATTAGAAGCTATAGAAAAAGGAACAAGTTTACAGGCAGTTTGGGATGATTTCCCCTAGGAAAAAGAGGTAGCACATAGGTTTATGAAGCCTATGATTATCCTACAGAACTAAGAAGGCTTCGGGAAGGTTCAGTAGATGTTGTAGCACCTATTTTACCAAGGTCAGGCCCAACAATCAAGGAAGACCCCTTATTGGAAATGATAGAAGAACAAGGCATTGATCTGATGGAGGTCATTGTTAAAACTATTGATGTAATAGAGCAACAGGTCAAGCTCCCTGAGGATGCTCAACTTAGAATAGAAGTAGCACCAAACACTCCTCAAGAAGCTTCTCAACAAACTAGTACAGATAAAGGAAAGGAAATGGTAACAACATCCATTCAAGAAGCATCATCTATAGAGCAAGCTATAATTCCCATTTTTGATCATGTATTGGTTGTAACCAGTGTGAAGAAGTTAGCACCTATGGCCGTCCCTACCTCTATAAACATTAAGGGATAGGAGATTAAAATCCCATCAATAATACAAATGAATCCTAGGGCAGCTGGTGGATTAGGTGGCCTTTTTCAAAGCCACCTAGTGAAGAATCAAAAAGAGGTAACTCCTGTGGAAGCAAAGAGACCCAGATTGTCTTTACCCACTACCCAAGTTGTTTTGGAAAGAACAGATGATCAGACCACCTTCACTGCTACAAATGAACAAGAATTGCAATTAGTAGCAGGGATGGGGAAGATGGGAGAACAACTCACTGAAGAAGGTAAATCAGAAGCACACATATCAGATATAGCAAAAATTAATCTTCCTCCTCTGCAAGATCCACTAGTCTTCAGAGCTAATGAGGAAACAGGGGGTTCATCAATGCTAGGAAAAGAGGGAGAAATAGTAGAAGTTGCCAAAGTAGTGCAGGTCCAAGTCATAGACCGATTTGTTGAAACAATTGATAAACTAAGAAAACAACTGAGCAAAGAGGAGGCAGAAAAGGCAGAATTAAAAGTAGTGATAAATAAGCAATAGGAAGAATTGACTCGAAGAGACACTTCAAGTGCACAACCTCCATCAGTGACAAAGGTGCAAGATCATGTATATTACCTGAATGTAATGAAAAAGGATATGTTGAAAAGAATAAAAGCTCATGCCAAAGGTTTTTCTGAAATGTTCAGACAAATAAGGGTAATCCAAATAACTACTCAAGAAATTGTGACCTTGATGCAGGAAAGGGAAGAGGATTTTGGAATCATCCACCCTACCTTAGATTTCGTAGGAGATCATTTTGAAGAGTTACAAGGGCAAGAAATAATGACACCAGATGGCAATAAGATCCAGATCAATTTTGAGTTTTTCAAAGTAGCCCTGTTTGGAGCAAACCTAGAGAGATGGATAAGTTCTGTAACAGAAACAAATGACTTAATAAAAGATGCTATAGTGAAACTGGCAGATATTGGCTTATCCCTAGACCAATGCTTAGAAGCCTCAGATATAGAAGAGGTATTTAAAGAAACCTTTGAAAGATTTGACTATGAACTAGGTGATGAGGAAGAAATGATTAAGCAAACCACATTTATGGTAAATACTATGGAAATATTATTGTCTCAATATGACAAGAATATGCCTATTATTGCTATATAGAAAAACAAAATCTTGTAGGAGATGAACATGCTAAGGATTGTAGCCACATTTGATACAGGAGTTTGGAGATTGATAGATGAACATATAAAATAGCTGCAATGAAGTCAAAAAGGGAAAAAGGTTAATACCTATAGTCAACAACCGAAAGTGAGTTCAACACAACAAACAACAGTAACAATAGGTAATATTTTTGGCATAGTTAGAGGGTCAAGAAATCAAAGGGGGTCAACCCAAAAAAGACCAGTTCAGAAGACAACAGCCAAACGCACCAGGAAGTAGAAAAAAAGATAAAGGCCTCCCTCATACCTTAATCACCAGTGGAATAGAATTATACAATAAAGGTTACAAGAGTAGTGGGAGCCAGCTGTACCAATTTTGAAATTCAAACAGATGCTGATAGATGTACAGTCAGGGATGAACCAAGAATAACAGAATCAAGAACCTGAGGCTATAAAAGAAAGTAGCTATGTTCAGATTCTGCATCAAGCAATTAGAGAGAATAGCATTTTTTCTAAGAGGTATACTTGAGTGCCTGGTTAGTTGTGTTGTTGTATTCCCTTATGTGTCTATTTTCCTTTCTCATTTCTTTTTCTTCCCTTTGCTTTGTAGGATTGTGATAGGAAAGCATTCAAGAAGTTGAGATCATTTCCTACCTTCTTGAGCCTAGGATTCAGAGACTCTACTGTTACCAGATTGGAACAAGGAGAGTTGGAGAGACCTGTTACATTATTTGAACAGAGTCCTCTTCATTGTATTGATGTATTTCTTTAAGAAAAATAGAGTTAAAAGGCATCCCGCCCACTCTGCATGTAATATTTTATGAAATCAATACAATTATGGGTTTTATTCCTATCATATCTTTGTCATTGTACTGTGTGTCACTGTGTAATGGGTTACATTATTTGAATGCATTATATACATTTCTTTCATTGGTTAACTCTTGATTTTATTGTGATATTCGAATGAGATTAAGAACGCCAATTTTCTTCTCCCCTTCTCTCTATTTCATATTAAAATTGTTGTTAAATTGCTATAACAGCCCAATGAATCTAGGCACCGGTCTACATAAGGCATAATGAATGGTTGTTTTCATGCTTGGTCATTTTAATACATATAGTATAATATAAATCTAGAGCATGCAAATTAGAAGTTTAATTAAAGAATTGTCGTTGGGGTTTCCTTACCCATTCTGTAGTCTTCTTTAGCAATATTTGTGTTTAGCAGAACATGAGGCAGGTCAACCAGAGCCTGTAATAGCTCGTTGGTTTCAAACGGGTTCTTGTAGCATGACAATAGAAATCCTATGGATGCAAGAATCGGTTCCAATAGTTTTTTGGCATCATTGCTAGGGATGGACTTCTTAGAAAGATTCAATTATCTTCTTAAAGTTTTCTTCAATGATTATTTTTAAACAATGGATGACTAGTTAAAATAAAGAACGAGTGTTTTAATTTTCACTTTGTTAGAAGTTCTTTATTTTTCCTATGTCCAGTTTTTTATAATTTTTATATTCTTGATTTTCTTGAAATTTCCCTTTTCTTGATTTTCTTGAAATTATCTTTCTTGATTTTCTTGAATTTCCCCAAGAACCCACTCCTGTGAGGATGAGAGATAATATCAAGCATTCTTGATAAGAGTATATTTTGTTCTTTCTGCACCTCGGTGTTGGCGACTCTATTGGACGAACCCAGAAGAAAAATATAAAAAGGAGAGGACAGAACGTGCTGGCGAACACCAGGAGAAGTGGTAAGGAGCTATTTCCAGAACTCAAGAATCCAGAGGTATTTATACATACCCAAAAAACTCCAATTTTCAAGAGTACTATGTATAATAGTAGATCAATTTCAAGCGGTAAAAGGTACATAAAGAAAAATCTAAATTATATTATTTCTGATATTACTGTAGAAGAAAATTTAAATTCTGTTGTAGAGAGAAATTTAATTTCTACTATAGAAGATATACGTAATCATAATTCAAAGGTAGATAAACCATCGATTAATATTCAAGCTACCCAGACCCATACCACTATAAGTGCTACTACTATAAATTTGAATCCTACAGTAGCAATGGCCTAGGATAATGTTCATTTATGGAGAACTAACATATATAGGCCTTTTGTATTACCAGTAAATTTGAATGCCTTACCTAGTAAAGCTCACAAATACCTCCCTAAATTCTTTAGAAATAGTGCAGTAACTGGAGAGGATCATATCAAAAGTTTCTTATATGCAATGGATAGTCTGGAAGTTGAACATGAAGATGTAGTATTAAGACTATTTCTATAGACTTTAGAAAAAGATGCTAGAGAATGGTTTAATTCCCTTCCTAACAATGATATCCCAGACTTCACCAAAATGGAAGAGGTGTTCCTAAAGAAGTATGGTGAAAGGAAAAATGAACAATCATTGTTAACTGAGCTAGCCACTATGAAGAAGAAAGAAAATGAGGTTGTTAGTGATTTTAACAGAAGATTTTCAAAAACAAGGAACAAAATCCCTGCCAACCTCAGGCCTAATGATATTCAGTCTATTTGTTTTTATAAGAATGCTTTTCAAGGAGAGTTTAACTATGAATTAAGGCAAGAACAAGCCACTACCATTGATGGTTGTATGGAGAAAGCAATGGATATAGAAAGAAATATGCTTGACTAGTGGTAAGATGAAGCCTTATTCTTTAGAAGTTAACATGCCTGAGAGAAAACCTAAGAGAGTGGCTTTTGATATACAAAGAAGAACTAAAATTGATCCTGTGGAGAAGTTGACTAGTCAAATGACAGAAATGTTCAACAACATGAGTAACAAGTTAGCAAGAATTGAAAGAAATGGAAGTAATGGTGAATCTTCATAGATCGAATGATCACATGTTGACAATCGCCCTCCCTTTAAGAAAAATTTCAACAAGAATTGGGGGAAACAACAATGGTTTTGAAGAAGGGAATAGGAATAGGGGTAATGGGAATAACAACTAGAAAAATAGAGATTCTGATAGGGATCAGAACAATGTCCCTAACCCAATGCCATCTGCCAATGTAGCTGAAGGTTTTCCTTATTTTTGCTCTACTTGTGATGCACCCCATAACCCTGATGCATGTGGAATACACCTAAGTGATCAACGTAATGTAGATATGCATGCAGAATCAGAGGAAGATATAAGAATCAATGCATGTTGGTCCGTTGAAGATGAATCCAGAGAAAGGTTGTTTGAAGAAGACATGGATAAATATGCTTCAAATCATCATCCTCAGATCTTAGTAACTAAAGGAACTAAAATCTTGCAGAAATCACATGAGTCAAGATATGATAAGATGAAGCAAGGAAAATTGATTCCCACTACTCAAGAGGTTGAAGAATTAGAGGCAACTCATGTTTTAAATTTAAGGAATAGAACAGTCCTTGAAAAGACAGAGAAAGTATCTACAAATGAAACAAGAAAATAAACTTTCACCAATAAAAATATCAGTAAAGAGAAAACTGATAGGAACCCTAACAAGATTACTCCTGAAGTAATAGAATCAGTGGAAGAGATTCCCAAAGAAGAAAGTAATAAACCATTGGATATAAAGAAGATAGAATTTGATGTTGGGTCAAAACTCAGTAAGAAAAAAGTTAATATCACATTTGGTGAACTTATGAAAGTTCAAACATACAGAGAACAAGTATGTAGAGCTTTTGGATTAGTAGAACAAAAAGAAGACCCTACTTGTCATGCTGCTAGACAAAATCAACATGATACAAGATCACCATCCTCTATCAGACCCTTCTATGTGTCATTAAGATATAATTCAGATGAAGGGGAAAGATATGTGATTCATAATTGCATGCTAGACAATGGAGCTTCACATAATATCATGCCTAAGCTAATAGCTGACCAAATGGGATTAATCTATACTAGAGATTCTGCTCCTATTTTTGTAATGGATAATAGACAAATTCCCTATGTAGGGGTGATAACTGGATTATTAGTTTTCCTAGACCAACACCCTAAAAAGGGCATAGTCATGGATGTAGCAGTAGTTGATGTTGACCCATTCTTCTCACTATTACTCAGTAGGCATTGGGCAGAACAACTAGGGGGATCAATACAACTAGATTGGTCTTATGCTACCATCCCCATATCAGATAAGGAGAATATAATTTTGAGAAGGGAACCATTCAACAAACACTCCGTAGAGTTAATTCAAACAGATGAAACCATGATTAACTTAGTTAACTCTATGGAAGAAAAAGGGATGGGAGTCTATTCAATATGGCACAACCCATTCCTAATGGAAGTACCTAGAAGCAAAGAACATGGATCCAGAAGATATGAGAATAAATAGATGAAGAATCAAATAGAGTATTAACTCAAGAAATGTGGACCATGTATTTTGATGGAGCCAAATCCCAATTCGAAGCAGTGCAGGTGTAAATTTGATTGATATTAAAGGAAACTACCTTAGTATCCCTTACAGATTACAATTTCCTTGCACAAACAATGTAGTTGAGTACAAAGCTTTACTATTAGGGCTAAGGAAAGCAAAAGAGTTAGGTATTAACTACTTAACTGTAATAGGGGATGCAAAACTTATTATACTACAAATCAAAGGTAAATATCAGACTAAACATCCTAGACTTAAGCAATATAGAAATGCAGTATTGGAAGAAATTGATAAATTTTTAGCTTTCAATATTTCATATATTCCTAGAGAACAAAATCATGTTGCAGATCTTTTAGCTGTGAATGCCTCAGGTCTAGATCACCTAGAGATAACTACAGAATATATGGACAGATTCCCAACTATCTCAATCTATAAACCATCTGTACCAGATAACATAGTCTATCTTCAGGTCTTTCAAGATGATATAGATATTAAGGATTTTATGACTTTGCAAAATTAGTATGCGGATGTAATCTATGATGAAAAATATGAAGAAAAGCTAAAAGATCAAATAGGAGAGCCAGTAGAAGTAATCCAGTTGAAAACTAATAGAATACCCAAAGGATTAGTGTCTCTTGAAAGCCTATTTGATGATTTTGACAAATCCTATAAACCTATATGCAGAGAAGTGATATATGAGGATATTAATATTGGCTCAATGAAAGAACCCAGAATAGTGAAAGTAGACATGGCATTACCTACTAAAGAAAAAGTTGGATATATCAATTTCCTAAAAAAGAACAAAGAACATTTTGCTTGGACTTATGAAGATCTCAAAACTTTCAAAACGGATGTGATGACACATATAATACCCTTGAAAGAAGAGGCCAAGCCATTTAGACAAAAATAGAGGAAGTACAATCCAACTCTGCACCCAATAATGCAAAAAGAGGTACAAAAATTGTTGGACTCCAAGATAATAAGAAAAGTCAGATTTTCCTCCTGGATATCCAACTTAGTACCAGTTAGGAAAAATAATGGGGACATTAGACTATGCGTGGATTTTAGAAATTTAAACAAGAGCTCACTAAAAGACAATTACCCATTGCCTAACATGGAACAACTACTGCAAGTAGTAGTAGGTTCAACTAGATTGTCTCTGTTAGATGGATTTTTAGGGTACAATCAAATTTAGATAAATCTAGAAGATAGACACAAGGCAGCATTCACCACACCTTAGGGCACATTTGAATATTTAAGAATACCTTTTGGATTGATGAATGCAAGTGCTACTTTCCAGAGAGCGATGGAATTTTCTTTCAAAGGATTAATGTTCAAAATTGTAGTAGTGTACTTAGATGATATCACAATTTTTTCTAAAAATCTAGAAGATCATCTAGAACATTTGACTATAGTTTTTGCTCGATGCAAGGAATTTGGAATCTCTCTAAATCCAACAAAAATGATATTCAACACACAAGAAAATTGCTAGCATATAGTTTTAAAAAAGGGGAAAAAATACAGAGAGAAAAAAAAAATTCCCACACCCAAAATCTAAAAGGAGTAAGGTCATTCTTTGAAAAAAAAATTTTATAAAAAATTTTCCCCAAAATTTAAAAAAAAAAACCCATAAATGATATGGTGAAGAAAACTAGAGAAATAAAATGGACATTAGAAAATATGGAAACATTTAACAAGATCAAAGAAGCCATATCAACCACTCCAGCTTTAAGTTGCCCTGATTATGCAAAGGATTTTAATATCTATTCATATGCTTCTGAACACTCTATTGTTGTAATCCTTTCATAGAAAGATAATGAAAATAATGAAAGGCCAATAGCCTTTATGAGCTCAGGACTAAAAGGAGCAAATATTAAATACACCTTACTAGAAAAACATGCCTATGTAGTCATCCAATATTTAGAACACTTCAAAGGTATATTTGGCTCAAACAAAGTTTACTGTTGTATTCCCTTTATAGCAATAAAAGATATCTTTTCTCAATCAGAGCCATTAGGAAGACCAACAAGATGGATGGTAAAACTTTTGCAATATGATGTTGAATTCAAAATAGTTAAAATAGTCAAAGGGCAGGGTTTAGCTAAACTATTGGCTAACAAAGAAGAAGTAGGATCTAAAAATATTCTCACCATAGATCAGACATATGATGACAGAAGAATAAAAAATAAAGAATGTAAATGGTATGAAGAAATTTTGTCATACTTACAAACGCTGTCTTTTCCCAGAGATATGACAATAAATAGAATGAGGTCAATCAAACTTCAAGCTCAAAAGTATTATATACAAAATGGAGTATTATATTGGAAACATCCTGATGGAGTATTATTAGTCTGCTTATATGAAAGAGAAGTCCTAGAAATAATTAATGAATTTCATAATGGTTTATGTGGAGGACACTTTGCTCCAAGAGCTACAACTAATAAAATCATGAGAGCAGGATATTATTGGCCTTCCATTTTTAAGGATGTATATAAATATGTTAGGAATTGTCATAACTACCAAGTTTTTACAGGGAAAAAGCATCTACCAACCATGCCCCTCAAGCCAGTAATCATTGAAGCACCTTTTGCTCAATGGGGCATTGACATGATTGGAGAGATCAAGCCTAATTCATCTGGCCAGCATAAGTGGATCATAACTACAATAGATTACTTCACAAAGTGGGTGGAAGCTGCACCTTTGAGAACATCTACAACTGCAACAATCATCAGATTCATAGAAGAAAACATCTTGACCAAGTATGGAGTTCCTAAAAATCTTGTAACTGATAATGCTCAATATTTTGTGTCATATGAAATGGTAGAATTTTATGTTGAATATGGAATTGAATTATCTCATTCTGCTAATTATTATCCCCAAGGAAATGGTTTAGTTGAGTCATCAAATAAAAATATAATAACAAGAATAAAAAGGTCATTAGGCAAAAACAAAAGGGGATGGGACAATGAACTTAAATTTTCTTTATGGGCTGATAGGTTGTCTATTAAAAGAAATACAGGAAGAACCCCCTATGAGATGGTTTATGGAGAAAAAGCCCTACTACCCCCAAAAATGGAAAAATGGCACTTTCCCTCTTATTGCAAGATCATGAAAACCCTGATCCCATTCAGAGAAGGCTTGACCAAATTGTCTTGTTAGAAGAACAAAGAAGAGAGACCCTCAATAGAATGATGGAACAAACCCATAAAACTATGAAATTGTTTAATAAGAAAGCCAAGGGTACTCCTTTTTCTCAAGGAGATATAGTCATCTATTGGGATCCTAAAAATGATAAGCATGGTGAAAAGGGTAAGTTTGAACCTAAATGGATTGGCCCATACCAAATTGCCCATGTTATCAGTCAGAATACTTACAAGCTACAGACTTTGCAGGGAGAAATAATGGCTATCCCTATTAATGGCCAACACCTCAAAATGTACAATCCCTATTGAAGGTGAACTAAAAAAAAAATATTAAAAAAATGAAAAAAACAAAAATCCAAAAATAGTGTTTCAATTATTAGCTTTCCTTTTCTTCTTGATTTAATTTTGAGTTTACTGTACACATGATATCTTAGTTTGATGAGTATATATTACTATTTATTCCACCAAAGACAATAAAAGAAAAAAGGAGATTTATTTTAGATTTCGATGAGCTTTACAATTTTATAAAAAATGAGTGTTTATGCAATAGTTGTTTGATATGAGATAAAACAGATAGAAAACAAAGCTGATTGAAACATCATGTCAAAAGCCTCACATTACAAATGATATTTAAGGTGACTTCAAAGGTCCAAAGAACTGAGTTATCTTTGAGAGGGTAGTTGAGCCAAAAATTATTACACTCATCTTTATAGCCAGAAACTAATCCTCAACTCAGGCATACTTATTGCACAATTTGCTTATATATTCAAATACTTCTCTCACAAGAAAGAAAAATAAAAATAAAGTAAAATTGAGTCACTACGTGAGATATCTTGGAAAACCTCTACCGAAGCTATAGACGCTTGATTGGCAGTAGGGTAAAACTAAGATGGGATTAGAAGCAACTCCACAGAGGCTATAGATGCCTGACTGGCAGTGGAGCCCTGCAGAATGGTGAAAATTTTGAAGAGTGAAATCACATATTAGGCTTGACTATTTTGCTCAGATATGATAAAGTTCTGAAAGATTTAGAAATAAAAAATAATGCACAAACACACACATGGGCAAAAATATGATGAATACAAATGGCTGTGACAAATTTATGTGTAATCATATCTTATGACTTAGCTAAAACAAGCATTACAATATTTCCAAAAATAAAACTCATTTGATTTCTAAAATTCCTAACCCTAGTTTCCAAATTGAATGAAAAGGAATCTATAGTTTTTCAATACTCTACTTGCTCTGATATCATGTTATTCATACATTTTTTCAAGTATATTATAAAAAAAAAAAAAAAGAGGAAGGAAAGTTTTTCTATTATGCATTTCAAGTTTTACTTAGAAATCAAAATTTTGTTGTTTTTTTGTTAAATTTTTGCAAAATAAAACCAGGAGATTCTGTGGTTCTCAAGTGCTTCATGTTTTCAACACATTGTCCCAGTCAGAGCCTATGTTGGAGCCAAATTTGACTCAACTTTGAAACCCCCAAATTTAAATTTTTTGGTTTCAATCAAAGTATCCTTAATGTTGGTCACTGCTTGAGTTGTTGTGAGTTTCTTAAAATAATTCCATTGGTTGGTTAAATGAATTCTAAACCTTGATTGTTTATAAGGTATGCCTCTCTTTATTAATTGAATTTCCCAAAAATAGAAAGGGCAAAGTTTCATTAATCAAAAATTCTAAAGTCAAAGTTTGACCTTCATAAACAATAAGTTCCCTTGGGCCTAAACTAACTTATAAAATCATAAAGTCCTAAGGTATGCTAAAGATAAGGGAATAATTAATCATCATGGTCTAAAAATCTGAAAAACCTAAGTCCGAAGCAAACATTAATTAAAACCTAAGGGTAGGCGCCCCACTAAGCTAAAAAGCAAGCATTTCAAGGTTAATCCAAGGGCCACGCTCGATCCAAAAGAAATCGGATGACAACACATTAATCAAATCGAACAAGGGATAAGCCAAAGGTCAAAGCCATGGTAAAAGTTAAAGAGTCTACATCTTAATTTTAATCAGATGATTGCTTTCATCAAGATAAATCTAACGGACACGCATTTAAAATAAATTCAAAAGATAAGTCAAAGGGTCAATGAGGTTTAACCTAAAGTTTAAAAATTGAGCATCTTCGATTAATCTAACAGACGCGCTTGATTCAAAATAGATCCGATGGCTACGCAATCTCCAAAAATTCAAAGGTTTAAAGAAAGTCGGCATAGGTCAAATAGTCGAGTTAAAATCTGAGCAAGTCCGATAGATCGGATGATCGTGCCCATGCAACATCTAGATCAATGGTCGTGCATGCTCCGAGTTAATCACCGGTTAAAAACCAATATTAAAAGAATGCACCCCCCATTGGATTAATCATCGGGCTAATTAAGAGGATCGAACGACTGCGCTCAATCAATATTTGATCTAACGGTGGCACGTTCACTAAAGATGCATTGAAGTTTTTTAGACTTTGTAAGATTAATTAAAATGGTTAAAACAAATTAACGAGGGTCTAAACACGTTAGATAATCACCCCTTTTTGGCTTAATTAATATCAAAGCTATACACCCTTGAATAAACTAACTCGCAGGTTGACCAAATCTGACGGCGGTGCTTGTCTCCACTCAGATCCAACGGTCGCAGAAATCACAGATGGTAAGATGAAAACAAAGGTAAATATTAATCACATGATTAGCAAGGGTCTAATACGTTGCATGATTACCCCCATTTTTGACTTAATCATGATTAATATAAATCAAAGAGTTTATATTTTTGGTTATGTAGCATGTATCTTACAGGAGATCCAACGACAACGCCCAAACTAATCCTAGAATCGATGGATGCGAAGGCCGATAGTGGTGGCAAAAGATCCAAAACTAAATGAAGACGTTTAAATCGGATGACGACGTTCATTCCTCCTCAGATCCAATGGTGCACGTGCTTAGAGATGATCGGAGGTTAGTCTAAACATGATTATTTCAAACGATTGATTAATTAATCCAAGGTACGTATGGTTTTCCCCATTTGTTAAGAATTACGTGCATGTGTATGATCCAACGGTCGCGTCCTACCACGGTAAGATCTAACGGTGATCGCAAAAGGATAGTAAACATATTATATGTTACCATCGCTTAATACGAGTTGTTAAGGTTTAAAAATATGAAGATTAACAATGGATAATCATGATTAAACGAGGACCAATAAACTGCGTCATTTCAAATGTTTATATGCAACCAGGTATACTAACTATCATGCAGGTCTCGGGATATCAACGGTCACGCTAAAAAATTATCAAGATCGGACGACAGCGCATCAATCGACGTTTTGAGAGCAAAACCAATCACTTAGATCCGACGGTTGCGATTAATCACGGTTGACTTAGGGAAAAAGGGACCTCAAAGGTAATTAAAAAGTTGACACTCACACCAAAAACCGAATGTCACAAAAGACCCGAAGGAAACATAATCGATCCCAAAGATTTAGTTATCACTCGGATCCGAGGTGGCACGAGGTTCAAAAAAGGACACTATCCCCACCACATATACCAGTTCCACGTCAGATTAAAAGGTCCCCATCGATGAATGAATAGAAGGTTTAAATGATTACAGGCACACGAATCAAAGGAGCCCAAGGCACGTAAGATAATGGACATTACCCATCATAAAACACTAAATTCTAGAAAAGGACAAGTTGGCATGATCTCGTTGGCCAATTTTAAATAGCAGTTGGTGGTATCGGGTCGATGACGAAACATGCAAATTTATCAAGCTCACTCCACCACCCTGTATATAAACTTACAAAATCAGTCGAGGCCACTATCCTGGTAATCCAAGAATTAAAGTTGATACATCAGAGGCATAGAGAGAAGAGAGTATTCAAACTTTGAGAACTCAAGAAGAACTTGACCCACAGTCACAAGAGCAATGGCATCATGGGGAGATGTTTTCATGCCAGAAGATACATGAGAAGCCATGAAATTTATCATAGATAGGTCACCTTACTCTATGATCTCTGGGCCACCTATTCCTGGTACCACTATGTATGAGTTTGCCCAAAAATGTGGGGCAGATAAAAAACCCAACTCGACTCAACTGTACGAGATCGACAATGCCTGTATTAAGAGTTTCTCCCAAGTGATGGAAGGCGATAACAGGACCCCATGGATAATGGTGGATTTATTCCATAAAGCTCATAGGTTATAGTACAAGGGTTTTCCCAGAAACAATAGATGGAACAGTAACCTTGGGAAGCTGATATGCCCGAAAGTGCACTTTTCCTCAGACTTGATGGCTTGGCTGGTAGTAGCATACGATGAAAGAACAAGGACCTTTCGAGACCACCAGAATCGGTGGGTGTTCAGCATCAAGGTCGAAGATATCTAGAAGGTGTTCAACTTAACGAATTATACCACCTTTCTAGTAGACCAGGTAATCGAACACCAATCTCGTATGTTTACAGATATGGAAGTTTTTAAAAGTTTGTTCGACATGCATGCAACAATAGATAAAAAATTCCCAATCAATAAAAATGCTTTTAAACCCTGGGTACAAGATTTTTGTGACATGATAAACATAGTTTTGGGGGTACAAGATCTAAATAGAATAACAAAAAGGGTTTTATATTTAGCTGCACAATGCAATAGGGCATATAATACTCCGATCTATGCCTGGGAACTAGAAATAAGTACCCAAATACATAAAGAAATGATGGAATTAAGAAGGGCAATTTTTGAACAGAGGCAGGAGATGCCTCATTTTTCACAATATTCATTTCTCATTCACCTAATAGTGGGCCAATTGGGAGAAGAAGCCCGTAAAAGAGTGAAAGCCCTCGATAACCCCTATGTTCAAAATAGCTTCTGGAGACTTCATGAAGGATGAACCCACATGGGCTGGTTCTGTGATCATTTCATGGTAGAAATCCATTGGGCCTTAACTGGGTTAGTTCTAGAGAGATTAGGGCCAAGGGTAAAAGCCTTCATCAAAGAAAAGGAAATTGGAGACTTCTTCTTCATAGAAGGATTTACTTATATCAGATTGTATGGGGCCAAGATCCCTCCTAAAGTGTTGCCTCAGTACTACCCTTTATCCATAGTAGCTTTAGAATTATGCAGGTAGGTGGCAGAAGAGGCAAAAATGAGACTGGTTAAGAAACATGGCAAGGTCCCATGGCTCGATGTTCCCTACCGTTTTGGGGATTATGTATTTGTTGGATATCCTTCACTGCTCAAAGGAATGTTTGAATTAGACAATATGGGATTCGATGAAGTATCATGGAGGTTTTATGATCCAAAGGGAACCTACAGTAAAATGATGGAAAAAAGAGAATATGCCCGGATCCAACACAAAGAAGATGCTTTTGAAGAGAGTCTATTAGAAGCTATAGAAAAAGGAACAAGTTTACAGGAAGTTTGGGATGATTTTCCCCAGGAAAAAGAGGAAGCACACAGGTTTATGAAGCCTATGATTACCCTACATAACTAAGAAGGCTTTGGGAAGGTTCAGTAGATGTTGTAGCACCTGTTTTACCAAGGTCAGGCCCAACAATCAAGGAAGACCCCTTATTGGAAATGATAGAAGAACAAGGCATTGATCTGATGGAGGTCACTGTTAAAGCTGTTGATGTAATAGAACAATAGGTCAAGCTCCCTGAGGATGCTCAACTTAGAATAGAAGCAACACCAAACACTCCTCAAGAAGCTTCTCAACAAACTAGTATAGATAAAGGAAAGGAAATGGTAACAACATCCATTCAAGAAGCATCATCTATAGAGCAAGCTATAATTCCCATTTTTGATCATGTATTGGCTGTAACCAGTGTGAAGAAGTTAGCACCTATGGCCATCCCTACCTCTATAAATATTAAGGGATAGGAGATTAAAATCCCATCAGTAATACAAATGAATCCTAGGGCAGCTGGTGGATTAGGTGGCCTTTTTCGAAGCCACCTAGTGAAGAATCAAAAAGAGGTAACTCCTATGGAAGCAAAGAGACCCAGATTGTCTTTACCCACTACCCAAGTTGTTTTGGAAAGAACAGATGATCAGACCGCCTTCACTGCTGCAAATGAACAAGAATTGCAATTAGTAGCAGGGATGGGGAAGATGGGAGAACAACTCACTGAAGAAGGTAAATCAGAAGCACACATATCAGATATAGCAAAAATTAATCTTCCTCCTCTACAAGGTCCACTAGTCTTCAGAGCTAATGAGGAAACAGGGGGTTCATCAGTGCTAGGAAAAGAGGGAGAAATAGCAGAAGTTGCCAAAGCAGTGCAGGTCCAAGTCATAGACCGATTTGTTGAAACAATTGATAAACTAAGAAAACAACTGAGCAAAGAGGAGGCAAAAAAGGTAGAATTAAAAGCAGTGATAAATAAGCAACAGGAAGAATTGACTCGAAGAGACACTTCAAGTGCACAACCTCCATCAGTGACAAAGGTGCAAGATCATGTATATTACCTGAATGTAATGAAAAAGGATATGTTGAAAAGAATAAAAGCTCATGCCAAAGGTTTTTCTGAAATGTTTAGAAAAATAAGGGTAATCCAAATAACTGCTCAAGAAATTGTGACCTTGATGCAGGAAAGGGAAGAGGATTTTGGAATCATCCACCCTACCTTAGATTTCGTAGGAGATCATTTTGAAGAGTTATAGGGGCAAGAAATAATGACACCAGATGACAATAAGATCCAGATCAATTTTGAGTTTTTCAAAGCAACCCTATTTGGAGCAAACCTAGAGAGATGGATAAGTTCTGTAATAGAAACAAATGACTTAATAAAAGATGCTACAGTGAAACTGGTAGATATTGGCTTATCCCTAGACCAATGCTTAGAAGCCTCAGATATAGAAGAGGTATTTAAAGAAACCTTTGAAAGATTCGACTATGAACTAGGTGATGAGGAAGAAATGATTAAGCAAACCACATTTATGGTAAATACTATGGAAATATTACTGTCTCAATACGACAAGAATATGCCTATTATTGCTATACAGAAAAACAAAATCTTGTAGGAGATGAACATGCTAAGGATTGCAGCCACATTTGATACAGGAGTTTGGAGATTGATAGATGAACATATAAAACAACTGCAACGAAGTCAAAAAGGAAAAAAGGTTAATACCTGTAGTCAACAACCGAAAGTGAGTTCAACACAACAAACAACAGTAACAATAGGAAATATTTCTGGCATAGTTAGAGGGTCAAGAAATCAAAGGGGGTCAACCCAAAAAAGACCAGTTTAGAAGACAACAGCCAAACACACCAAGAAGTAGCAAAAAAAGATAAAGGCCTCCCTCATACCTTAATCACCAGTGGAATAGAATTATACAGTAAAGGTTACAAGAGTAGTGGGAGCCAGCTGTACCAATTTTGAAATTCAAACAGATGCTGACAGATGTACAGTCAGGGATGAACCAAGAATAACAGAATCAAGAACCTGAGGCTATAAAAGAAAGCAGCGGTGTTCAGATTCTGCATCAAGCAATTAGAGAGAATAGCATTTTTGCTAAGAGGTATACTTGAGTGCCTGGTTAGTTGTGTTGTTGTATTCCCTTTTGTGTCTATTTTTCTTTCTCATTTCTTTTTCTTCCCTTTGCTTTGCAGGATTGTGATAGGAAAGCGTTCAAGAAGTTGAGATCATTTCCTACCTTCTTGAGCCTAGGATTCAGAGACTCTACTGTTACTAGATTGGAACAAGGAGAGTTGGAGAGACCTGTTACATTATTTGAACAGAGTCCTCTTCATTGTATTGATGTATTTCTTTAAGAAAAATAGAGTTAAAAGGCATCCCGCCCACTTTGCATGTAATATTTTATGAAATCAATACAATTCTGGGTTTTATTCCTATCATATCTTTGTCATTGTACTGTGTGTCACTGTGTAATGGGTTACATTATTTGAACACATTATATACGTTTCTTTCATTGGTTAACTCTTGATTTTATTGCGATATTCGAATGAGATTAAGAACACCAATTTTCTTCTCCCCTTCTCTTTGTTTCATATTAAAATTGTTGTTAAATTGCTATAACAACCCAATGAATCTAGGCACCGGTCTACATAAGGCATAACGAATGGTTGTTTTCATGCTTGGTCATTTTAATACATATAGTATAATATAAATATGGAGCATGCAAATTAGAAGTTTAATTAAAGAATTGTCATTGGGGTTTCCTTACCCGTTCTGTAGTCTTCTTTAGCAATATTTGTGTTTAGCAGAACATGAGGCAAGTCAACCAGATCCTGTAATAGCTCGTTGGTTTCAAACGGGTTCTTGTAGCATGACAATCGAAATCCTACGGATGCAAGAATCGGTTCCAATAGGAAACAAACAAAAGATGACAGACAAAAGACTATAACCAATAGACAAAAGACTATAGGTAGTAGAAAAAAGACTATAGAAAAATGACTATAGGCAACACACAAAAGACTACAGATAAAATACTATAGGTAGTAGATAAAATACTACAAAAAAAAGACTATACATAGTAGACAAAAGACTATAGATAGCAGATAAAAGACTATAGATAAAAGACTACAGACAAAATATGGTATGCAATAGATAAAAGACAATAAACAAAAGACTATAGAAAACATAAAAAAGACTACAGATAAAATATTATAGGTAGTAGATAAAATACTATAGGAAGTAGACAAAATACTATAGGTAGTAGATAAAATATGACAAATAAAATACTGTAGGAAGCAGACTCTCTTGGCTCATCTTGTGTCTATGGTCGATAGAATCTCCTAAAAATTACTACCAATGATAAGTAGACCACGATTTCATTTGATGCTCCACATGTTTGCCATAATTTTTTATAACAAGGATATTGCAATAATTCAAAGCATCATTTATGCTACAAAATAATGAACTTACAACCACACAATTAATGACATGTGATTGAAATCATTTTTTTTTTCAATATCACTTTCTTTACATTTTTATTTATAGGTACAATGGCTCCAACTTCGAATGAATACAAGGGAGAAAAATATTCTAGAAAAAAGAGTATCCTAAAATCTCAGTGGTGGTAGCAATGCATGTTACAAGGTACACACCCATTTTACCTATTTGTGTCTATAATATCAGTGGTGGTAGCAATGCATGTTAGTGTTTCTTCATCAATATTTGTACCATAGAATAAAATCATATTTATTTTACCTTTTCTTTGAAAATTTTGTCTCCTTTCAATGTAAGTTATAGAAGTTACAAAAGCATATTTCCTTTGCCTACCCTTTTAAGTGCATGTTGTTAAAATGTTAGCAAGAGACATCCACAAATGGATGAAAAAATTAAAGATCATTGCAATAATTCAAAGCATCATTTATGCTTCAAAACAAATGATCGATCATTTATGCTTCAAAATAAATCAACCTCTACAATAGATTGATTGCTCCTCTACAACCGATCGACTCTTCTTTGGATTGGTTGCTCCTTTATAATCAATCAAATTTATCAATCAGTTGTAGAGGTGAATATTATTTTAAAATAGTGTATATTAGTTGCCTATTATCAGTTTAAAGTGTAGATCTTGTCGAGCTAGGTGTTTTAAAAAAAAATTAAAAATGAAGCTCTAGATCAAAATTTATACCTCCTATAAGGTTATAGGGTCATTTGTAGCCTATAGGCTGCAGGGTTGTCTCATGCCTATAGGCACGAGACTATCAATATTGTGCCTATAGGCATTAGACTGCTAGTCTGAGCCTATAGGCATGAGACTACCAATATCGTGCCTATAGGCATGAGATTTCTAGTATCATCATGCCTATGTAAGAATTAGAGGTGTAAGATGAATCAACATTATATTTTTACAAACAATGACAATATTCTAATAGTCACAACCATTTTTATTATTTATTCCCCACTATTTTATAGTTTTCCACTTATTTACCTTATCTAAATTGATATAACCTTGAACTAGCCCTATCTATACTTGATCTAGCAAGATCTAGATCTATAAACTAGCCTTATAAAGATATGATTTATTTTGATTGATTAGTATGATTTAATTCTAACATAGTTTATTTCATTTTTATGTGCTTATAACCTAGCTTGATTTACTTGATTTAATCCAATTTTTCCTTAATGCATCTTTATTCAAAGTGATATTTTCCTAATGTTTCTAGATCTTAACATTGTTTTGTTACTTTTATCTATTTTTTAGGATCTTTTTCTCTTTTTAATCTCATTTTAATTACTTAATATTTCTACTTCATGCTTTTCTATTATCAATCTACATTGGCAAGGCTTATGTGACTTGTAAAAATTTGATATGGTCAATCTATTAGTGTCAAATGCATAATGATACATATGAAAATAAATATAAAATGACCAGTACTACTTTTATGCAATTACAATATATTTGTGATTTTCTTCCCCCACATCTCAAAAATACACTATCATATCCTTTTAAAAATAGTATCCTATCAATTGCCCTATAGTTTGTAGTCCTTCGTATAAATCCATTTATTTGAATTATAGTGATGCTCCTTAGTGTTATGGTGGTTTGAATATACTCAATTATGTCCTACGTCGATCCCACTTGATCTTGGGATTCTTTACTCTCATGTTTTCTTGCTTTTCTAGGAATTAGCCTGTTATTTGCATGTGTCTTTGCCATGTTCTTGCACAATGCTCTTCCTCACACAAAATTTATTGGATTAATCCTAATTTTGAATTTTTGAATCTTAGACATCCATATAATAATTTTACCTCCTCATTATCCCTAAAGCATAAAATAATTGATATTAAAATTCACTAAGAAGGTTGCTATCTTGCTCTATGACAAGTAATGTCAAAATTTCCTCAATAATTTATATCTAGGTTTATCCTTTTCTCAAAAAATATACTTTTATTCATGTAAATAGAGTGCTTTAATCATAAGGGTACTATGATGCTCTTTTTTTTTGTCACTCTTTTAAGTTAATATAGTTGTTATACTTACATTTATTCTAAATATATAAAACATGAAGTCTTTATTACAATATAGGTTTATTAATATAGATGCTTGGGCTATGGTCGTTTTGTTGTTTTGAAAAGTCTCTTTTACCTTATCTATGCAAATGAATGATATATCCTTTTGTATCTTCATGATGGACCTAAAAATTCATGTTAAATTGATTATAAAATTCCTGATAAATTATATTTGACCGAGGGGATATTGATACTACCTTTCTTATAAGTAAACAAATGTAATTCTAATATATATTTGACTCTATTAGGATTAGATATAAAATACTATTTTGAAACCATGTCTTAATAACTTTCCTTCTTGCATATTGCATATTAACTTCTTGGAATTGAGTGATATGTTAAACTCTTAACACCATTCAAATACTGTGTATAAATGTAGGATGTGTTTATTTCTATATTTAAAGAAAAATCTCATGTCATCCAAATAGATAAGGATGATATCATTTATCAGACCTTCAAAGATGATATCCATCACTCTTTTGAAAGTGATACCTACATTGGACAATGCAAATATCAATTTTTGATATGAAAAATTACATATTTTTCCTTTAGTATTATTTTATGTTAGTCTTCATATTTTAGTGATACTTGATTATATCTTAAAAATCCATACAAGAGTAAGAACAATTATGATCCAACCACACTTTTGAAGAATCTAGCCCATCAAAGAAAATTTGTAATCATGTATAATGAGGCCTTATTGAGATTTCAAAAATCAATGCATAGCCTATGTCTTTATTTATTTTTTGGACTAACACCAAACTAGATGCCTAAGTTGAGTGTTTAATTATATAAATTATATGTTCCTAAAGTAGTTTTATGAGTTACTTTCTCATTACTATTTTGATCTTTGGGTTGATTGGTCTCTACTTTTGGTAAAATATCCTAGCTCCTAGCATTATATCTGTAGTATGATAGGTGATTTTTTGGTCCTGTACCTTGAGATCATTATAACTCAATGTAATAATATATTTTAAGTCAAAACATAAATATTTGAAGTCACGAATCTTGTCCTTTGTATAATCCTTTTCTAAATTTTAAAAATTTATCTCTAGTTTATTCAATAGGACTATAGTCTAAGGAATTTACCTACAAATTCTTCTTCTTCCAATGTAATTAGGCTTCTTAGAAGTTGGTTGAGTTTTAGCCTTCTTCAATGTGTTATACTTTTTCACCAATACATCAAAGATCTATTAATTACTATGAAAAACCACTAATCAATGTTATTAAGTGTTGGAGGGCTAAATAAGACTTTCAATTTTTAGATTTGACCATATATTGACAATTAGATCAAACTTAACTTCTTGAAAATCTATCTATCAAACTTTATATAATGGAAAAAGTATAAAACTAAAATTTAAATAATAAATATTGAAGTTAAATACATTTTAATCTATTCCTAGTTGATGGATGTCATGATAAGGGGATGATAGACCTTGAGATTTAGTCCTTTGATACCTTAGGCTCCTACCCTCCTAATGCAGCTAGCTAGGATTAGGGTCATTATTAGATCATCTAGATTACATGCTAGTTTCATTATAATGGCTTATGATAGGCCAATTACACCATAAATAATCAGTTTTTATTTTTTATTTTTTATGTTTAAATGAAAAGTGTGTCACCCTATTATCTAGGGGTCTGATTGAGTGTGTTGCCAAGTCCATTTATAGATCGTCAAGTGTACCAACTATTATTGTACCCTCCATTTTATCAGATTTTCTAAATTGACTATATAGGTAGTTTCTATACACCCCATAGAGTTGATTTGTCAATTATAAAAATATTTGGGACTAATAAATGTGCTTGAAATTGACCATTATACTTGCAAGTAATATAAAAAATCAAATTACTATAAATATATATATCTCAAATATCATTTATATAGAAATAAAATAAATTATATATTAGATATAAGGTCAAATTGGATGAACCAACCCAAGGACATAGTATTTTTCTCTCCATAGCTCTTTATCTAGTAACTTATGTTTTAGGTTAGTCTTCCAAAAATTGTAATAACCCCTTTAAGAAAATTTTAGCATCCATATTCATCATCATAAGAAGATATTTCTCTTCTTATCCCCTGGATTAGGTATTTTACTATAAAATATTCCTTACCGTAAGGCCAATGGTTAGGATCCACATCAACCAAGAAGTTTAGAATAATTAAAGAAGGACATCAAGGATACTTAAGCATCTAAGATATTGTAAGAGTGGTCTTTTCCAAGTTCATATTTATCTTTAAGCTCTATCCTTAATATTTTAATCTCCTTTTAATATCTTGAAATCATGAATTGATGATCAATTCTTGTCAAAATATCATTTTTAAAGGTTGGTCAGTCAATGGCTTATTGAAATAAGTCCAATCAATAATAGATCAATTATATCCTTCCCTTTGAATTTTCTAGCTTTAGCTATTTCTTTTGACATGTGGTATTAGTGCTTCATGTGGCATTTAGTAAGTCCTGCCTTCTATTTTCCACTTTGTTCTTCAACTCTCCTTTCAAAGCTCTTGAGATAGGTAGGTCCTCCATGACTTGCTAACTCAAGTTCATACATATTTATGAATTTATGAATTGATGGTTAATCCTTCTATTTAAATTCTAGTTGTTGGATTTTACCAACTATTATCTTCTCTTGATTATTTTCCATTGATCAGTGCCCTCATTACTTAGAATCCTTGTCCTTGGTCTAAGTGGGAGTCATAGGTACATACTAGATGAGCGTAAGTCCACTCCATTGTCTTTGGATCTCATGAATTGGTGATTTGACTATTTAATAAAATTTTATTTCTATTTTTAAATTATTCAACTAATCAATATGTGTGGTCTTAACATTAGCTATACGTTATTATGAGGCATTTTGATGAATTTTCTCTACATTTCTTGAGTTTCTTCTCAAATCATCAAATCATGTTCTTGATTGATTTAGTTCACATCTTATTTATGTTACTAGAGGTTTGTTGATTAATACTTACAAATTGATGTTCCATAGATTGATACATCACATCTAGTCAATTTGGACTCATCCATTTTTAACTTTTTATTCTCTCTTAAATTTGAACTTGATGATCCTAAGGATCAATATGTTGTTGATAAGTACAAATTGACTTATAATTTAAATCCCCTTATCACCTTTTGATCAAATAATACTCCATTTTCTATGATGTGATCTATTTCAAAATTGATCATCCAACATGAATGGTGTTAAGCACTACATTTAAACACAAAAATTAGATTTTTCATATATATATATATAACTAAAAAAAACTTAATTAGAGAAAAATAATAACTAATTTATATTTTCATGTTTTGGTATATATTTAGATATATAGATATGTTTTAAAGCTAAAAATATTATTAATTATATAAAATTTATCAACATTTTATAAATATAAAATTCTATAAAACATTCTTTCTTGAGAAAAATGTTAAGAAAATGAAAACTTTGAAAATTCAAATATAAAAGACAAAAACACATTTTAAATTTTTATTAAAATATTAAGAATGATTTTTAATAAATTTTTGAAAATTAAAAATTCATGTTAACTAGGACGACAACTTAAAGATTCAATTTTAAATTTATAGACATTATCATAATTTTATAATTAATTTGTAACCCCAAATTTTATTTTAAAAATAAATAATAAATTTTTTAAAATATGTTTAAAGTTTTAAAGAATTGCTTGCATTAGGTAATTTAAGATGAATAGGAACTTAAAAAAAATATTCAAAACTAGAATTACTTTTAGTGAAGGATCAATCATTTGTAAATGGTTTCCCTATAAATAAGTTTTATATAAACATAATCCTATGTACAAGCCTATCAAAAAAATATTTTTTAAACCTAGCATGTGCGTTAGGTGACAGAAGCCCATTCTTGGTAGTAGATTTTGTTTTTGCATTTTAGACTTACAATTATATTTCAGAGGACTATAAAAGGGTCAAATGAGTTTTAAATAAAATTTTAAATCTAGCTTTCAAAATAATTTTTTGATTTGAAAAAATTATTAAAATTTAAAAATAAAACGTAAAAGGAGTTTTTATAAATAAGATTTACAATAATTATATAAATTTAAGTGGAGGATCTGTTTTTTTGGAGGGTGAGATTATGGTTTGAATTTCAGGTGTGGAACACCAATCCTAAAAAGTTTATTTATACGACTGAAAATTATAATCACAACCAAAAAAAATTCAAATCTACTAAAAAAAAAGTATATAAATAATGTAACGACTTTTAATATAGATAATAAAAATAATAAAAAATTAATTATATAAATTTGTGAGTCAGGTCTACGTGTGAAAATACTTCGAGTCCCATCCCATCCCATCCATCACCCACCTTGTGGCTAGCGAGCGGAAAATGCCTCCCTTGTTTGGGTTTCACACGCGACCTGTGTACAACTGGAGGAGTGCATTGCTGGGATCAGTCAATTTAAGTTTCAGATCTTGCAAGTTACATTTGTTGATTGTGGGTTCTGTCTTCAATAATTTGGAAAAGCAGGTAGCCAGCCATCGTCGTTAGTCCGTGCAATTCCTCATAGCCTCCTACAGTTTACCGTGGGAATCATCAAGGATTATGCTCGCCCGCCCTGGTGCCTATTTACCTACATCTACTCAGAAATTGGAATATATTAATGGAGGTAGGACATTGCCTACCTTGTGTAGACTAATTCACTCATGCTGTAGATTGGGCTTAAGCAATCCTATGGGTTTCCATAGGAGAGGTTCGGAGTCCCACATGCGCTGAAAATGAAGGCGATCGTGTAAGCAAGTTCATATGGCCTTCATTTCCACAAACCCTCTAGTTATAGGCCATGTTTCGGAAATGAAATGCTAGTTATGTCCTCAAACCTCCAAGTTTAGCACCTAATTTCTAATTTTCTGGTTTATACTGCACTCCAAAACGTTTTGGGGTTTGTCAGGACGGGAAGGCATTAAGCCCAACCGAAGATGGAATTCGCTCGTGTCGCAGTCTAGAGTCCCTTTGCTTTTTATTTATTTATTATATTTTACTAGACTTGCATTATCACATTAATCATTAACCGGTTAGAAAGCAAGAAGGTCAGCCCTCCACACACATGCCCAAACTCGATGTTAATAGGGGTGAAGAATCTTACAAAGTAGGACCAAGGACTTGCACCTTTAAGCTTGCTATCCCATTGGCATTGGCAAAGAGTATGACAAGTATTGGGTTTATAAGCCACTCAAGTCCAACAACATAGTTGATATGGGATTATTCACACACACAAACTACACTAACAAAATAGATAGGTATTAACAAGATAGTTAATGTGGGATTATTCACATAGACACACAAACTACACTAACAAGATAGATAGATATTAACGTGGAACAAAATTCCAATCATGGAATATGCTACTAGACTTGCATCATCACATTAATCGGTTAGAAAGCAAGAGGGCTAGTCCCCTACACACATGCCCAAACTCATGTCTCTTACTATTAACTGTTTTGATCATATCTACCAAAATTGTAGAGGCTTGTCTTTGTTAGATTGCTTCCAACTATGACTTGTCACTTATAGCTTATAGCGTATGTTCTAACTTGGTATAGAGGATGAATCACCTCATAGGACAAACCTACCACATTCAGTTTCAAGCTCTATGTATCTGACCACATTGCAAGAAAATAGTGCAAAGAGCATTCCCCTAATATTCGATCAATTCTTGAAAATGGGCCAACTTCATTGCCACTTTGTTGGCCTGCACTAAAGTTTGTAGTAGCACAAAAGAAACAACATTGACCCTGTCAACAACATTGTAGAATTGAACAACATAGGCCTTAGAGAACAAGGAATCATTTATGGATTTCCATAAAGAAAACAAAATACCAATTTTCAAGAGGTGTCAAACTTCTAGAAACACCAAAAGGAGGAGAGGGGGGTCTCTAAGGAGAATTTGTTGGCATGTGAACCAATGTGGAAGAAAAGTTTGAAAAAAATGATAAAATCCACTTCCAGGGATCTTGAGCCTTATGACATCTCCAAAAGAGACGAAGAAGATCTTTAGCTTCATGGCATAATGAACATAGCGGGTTGGAAACCCTATTGTAGATAAGTTGTTTACCAAGTGGGAGGCCTTGGTGAATTAAACTCCAAGCAAAAATAGCTTTTTTGGGTTTGAGATATGCATGTTGGAGGTATTGCATTATTTGGTACTTTGAGTACCTTTGTAAAAAATTATATTAGAGTGTGTGTTTATTATTTAGTATGTATCAAATTGTGAATTGTGGATATGTGTCATGTAATCAAGTGTGAGTTGTGAGTGTGAGGTGGTGTGTAATTGAAGAGTTATAAGTGTAAGATGTCATGTGTGTAAGTGAAGAGTTATATCCTGAGTGTAAATGAGAGTTATGATTGTGATGTTTCAAGTTTAATAGGGAGTTATGTAATCATAAGAGACTGTTATTATGTAATATGTGATAATTGTTATGTAAAGAGGGTAATATAAAAGGTTGCATCTCCTGTGATTTTGACAAGAGCAAAGGTCAAGAGTCAATATCATATTCTCATATATCTATATATTGAAGACAAAGCTCCATGTTATTTATTGAATCAAGGATTGGATGTAATAGAGATGTTTTATCAATAAAAATTTTATTTTATGAAATATTTTTATTATTATGATTTAATGTGTGAGATTATATGATATTGAGAATTGTAGACCTGTGACATTTAGGCTCATTTGGTAACAATGCAAACCAGGTTGTGTGAAAACAATAGGCCCAAATATACCTAGATTAAAAGAGTCCCCAATGAGCATTTAGTTTGTCAACCATGGGTAAGTGTGGCGATAACCATTTGTAACCCAATCTGACCTATAATTAAGAAGGGGTGTTTGTAGATACCCTTGCTAGTCCTTCCACCAAGGAAACTAAGAGCGTATTGTGATCTTTTGAAGCATAAAATTAGGTATATTTGCTTTAACTGCCTCAAATATTTTCTTATTGGTGGAGGTAAGTCTAAACTTGAGTTTGATATAATTGTAGGGATGATAATCAGTAGTCGATTGGGCAAACAAGTTGGCCATTGTAGAGATACCCATTTTATAGAATTTTTATGAATGCATTTAAGGGATTTGGGAAAAATGGACTCCATGGATAGTCAAGATATGATACCACTAAAGATTCATACAATTGATGGAAATACCATCTCAAAGATTGTTGCATTTCCATAAAATCTATGGTTGATATTTTTCCAAGCTTGCCAAATGCTACATATGACAACAGATCCTAAAATCTTAATGGGAACTAGGGCAAAATGAAGGGAGGGGAAATCCATACCTCTCCATCCTTTATGCCCATAGGGATAACTTGAGGTAATGCAATGTCAAACCAACACTTTCTAGGCTTCCTTACCTTTGATGGATCTGATTATCCATTTGACACATAAAGTTGTGCCTTGGCATTTGTAGTCAAGAAGACCAATTCCCCCATTATTCTTGGGTAACTAGCAAAATTTATAATCTACTATGTGAAAACTAGAGCTAGAGGTAGAAATTGTCCAAATAAAATATCTAGGAAACTTCTCCAGCTTCTGATAATAAGCCTTGGATAAGACCCAACATGAGGAGTAATATACATGGGTCGCATCCAGGATCTTGGAGTAGATTTGAAACTTACTAGCAAGGGTAAGACTTTTAAGGGTCTAATAGGTAAGTTGGGCTTCAATTTTTGTATGACAGTTTTTCAAATTTTCATATGGGAATTGTGGAAGGCAAAGGGGATACCAAAAAACTAAAATAATTTCCCATTCTATATCTATCTCCATTAAAATTGAGTCAATCAAGTTGGGAGGGGAGATGTGGATTGTTAGAAACAAAGTCTTCCACCACTAGATGTTGGAGACAAAGGCAAGATAAAAAGTGTCTAGGTAGTGAATGGATTGAGTGAAGGATTATTCATCCTCAGCCAATGTGAGGAAAGAGTCATCTACAAAGTGTCCATTGATTATTTGGGATTGACTATTGGGAAGCAAAATACCTTTAATGAGGTCCAAATTGTTTTGATGAGCTAGGAGATAATTGAAACTTTCAACTATAATTACATAGAGAGAGGGGACAAGAGGACAACTTTTTTTGTTGAGAAAAAAATACCAAGAATCTTTGAGTTAGTTCTTTTGATAGTGATGACAATAAAAGCATATGCAAAGAACATATTTACCACAGATGAAACCATTGCCAAAATATGACTGGTTGGTTGGATTTCCACATAGATGAAACCATTACCAAAAGAATGAAGTTCCACTCAATGCGGTCATAAGATTTTTCAAATTTAATTTTAAAAATAATAGCTGGTTGTTTGGATTTTTTGGCCCATTCCATTCTCTCCTAGACAACCAAGACATTATCTAGTGTATACCTGCTTCTAATGAAACTTGTTTTCTCTAGTCTGTTGATGGAAAGAAGCAAATGACACAAGCACAAGGCTAAGGCTTTGATGATGATATTTTAGGACACATTGAGAAGGGTGATTGAATGCACTCAAGGTTTCCAAACTTTGGGATAAATTTTGATGAGGCCTACAAATGCCTCATCCATGCACTAGTTTTGATAACTTATAAACACTTTTGAACACCTTATGTTATGTTTTGATGCTAATTATAGTGATAGAATGCATTATGTATTGATGTTTACATGTTGTAAATGTTAAAGTGCATATATCCTATTTTGACTATTTTTCTATATTTTATAGTCTGTTTTAGCTGTATTATTTAGTATATTTTGCATTAAGTTAATGTTGTAATATTAAGGTGTTGCTATCTATTTGGTTTTGTGCTTATTTCATAAGCTTTCCCCACCGTTTAACCATTTTAAATAACCAAAAGGTGCCAAAACTTTGTCAACAGTTTGATTGTGCAGAAAACAGGAACTTTTCCATACAAATTCCAACTAGTTGTACATATACAACATGGCTTGGAATTTGTCCACTCCAACTCATGCAAAAGATGGAATCAGTCTTTTGGGCACTTATGGAGACTATTTCTACCATCACAACTATTCTCATGCGCTTCTGGAGCATGAATTAATATAAACTTTGTTCTGCTGCCTGATATTCCGGAGCAGCTCTAGAATAAGCGTAGAAGCAATAGTTTGGGTCAAAAGCGCCTTTAATTGCAATAAAGGGTGGTAAACGGTGGTTGCAGCTATTTTAGGGATATCCCTATCTTTTCCAACACCTGTCCCTCAATGGATGAAGCCCAATAGATGGAATGGATAAGAGATAATAGACCTAATCCCTACATTCTGGGAAATAGTCCTGTAACAGTTGTAACATTCCTACATGGCAACACAAAACCTTATCAATGTTGTACCCTACTTGTATAAATAAAATGCTCCCATTTGGTTGAGCATATAGAAGAATATAGGAAATAAGTGATAAGAGTTAGAACTATTTTAAGTGTTGTAACTGTGTATTGTAGTAGCACAATAGCCTACAGATCTTCCCCTACACTATTGTCATGCTGCTGAGAATGAAATAAAGGTGCAATATTTGACATTCATGTTTGATTTTGAGTTGAGTGTGAAGATTTAATAGTTTAGAGCAAGTTTATTTGCCCTCTTTTGGTTCAGGAAGCAAGGGCCACTTCCAGGCTCGAAGGAGGGTTTTTACCTGATAGAATTCTGCTATTTCTAGTTGCAGCAGGTCGATAGAGATCTGACAGTTTTTGCATGGTTAGTGATTAGGATAATGTGGCATTTGAATGCATGGTAGGTAACTCATCTAGGGTAGAATTTAACACAGTACTTTCTATTTCTAATTTGTTTTAGAATTTGCAATATTTCCATAATTTCTTGTCAACCTAATTTGTTACAAATTGTGCAACTTTATTTATCAGTTTTTGAATGTTATTTCCATTTTAGAAAGTGACATTGTTTTCTAAAATTTCAAAAAGTTTCATTATTTACCAGTTTGAATGTTAATGCTACAATTTCAATTTAGTAATTTCCTATCAATTAAATTATGTTATTTTCAGCTTTGCAATAGTTTAGTTTTATTTTTCTGCAACAGTGTGAATTTCAATTCTGCAAGGATAAGTAGGAGTTTAGTTTTAGTTTTTAGGAGTAAGAAAGGAGACCCCAAACACCCCAATCTCTAACTATTCCATGAATAAAGCCATGATCTAAATGAACTAAAATTCAGTCTGTTAAACCCTACTTTCGTATATAGCCTTGGACACCGCCCTGGATTGACATATAAAGATTAAATGGTGAAAATTTGATGACACTCATCATTTTTGGCATCGTTGTTGGGGAAACTTAGGTGTTGTTAGGAGAGGTCTAGCAGTCCAAAAACTGTCCTATTTTAGGAAACAATTTTTGGAAACCTGAGGTTTAGTTTATTTAGTAAATAGGCATGAATGCATAGGCCAAGAGACGAAAGAGGAAGGTTTATCAGAATTGGCTCTTTTCCACCAAGGCGTTCTTCATGATCAAGTGAAGATCTACCTGTGTATGAACTTCCTGAAAGACTTAAAAGAGAATCATCTTCTTCATCAACTAAAATTGTAGGATCTTTGCAAGAAGAGCTCTTAGAGGCACTTGCTTCTAGACATACCCATAGGGCTGATCCATCTGAACTAGTTGAACAAATTAAAATTGAAGAAGCACCTATGGCAGAACAAGGAGAACATGATAGGGACATTGTTGGTCATGATGCTGACAATCCTCTTGTTAGAACTTTTGAATACCCTATTCATCTGAATCCTACTCAGAATGCTCCTATGAAAATAATTTCACCCTCAGTATTGCCAATATTTAGGGGAGTTGTTTCTGAAGATCCTGATCAATTTCTGTTTGAATTCAAGGTCTTGTGTCATACTTATGACTATGTCAATGATAACCAAAAACTGAAGTTATTTCCCTCTACACTCAAAGATGCAGACCTTACGATGGTTTATGAGCCTTGAACCAGATTCAATCCGCACTTGGGATCAAATGGAAACTGCATTTTTGGATAAGTATCAGGAGTATTGTAGAGTGAGAAATAGGAAGGATGAGTTATTTCGGATAAGACAAGAAGAGGATGAAAACTTAGAGGATTATCTTGATAGATTTGCCTTTATCCAAAAGAGATGTGGTCCTGTGGAAACTGACTTATTAAAAACTATATTTCTGAGAGGTTTGCAGGATGATTCTAGAGAAGTATTAGACTTAATGGGAAAAGGAGATATAAACCAGCTTGATATTAATGATATTGTAGAGTTGTGCAAAAATTATTCCCGCACTAGGCAAAGAAGAAGGAAAAGGAATCTTGGTAATACTGATATAAAATATTTGATGGAGGAAATGGCTAATATGAAAACTGATATACTTGTTCAACTAAACATTGCTTTAGGAGAAAGGAATACAAGAGCCAATTCTTCACCACCCCTGTCTATCTATTGTCCTAGGTGCAGAAATAAGCATGCTCTGCAAGATTATCCTTTGGACAAGACTTCAATTTCAGCAATTTGTGGCATTTGCTCAAAGGAGCATAAAACTGATAAATGTCACCTTTTGCCCCATCTTCGGAGTGTTTTAGAAACCCAAGTTGAAGAACTTCATGCTATTGGGCAAAGGCCAGGAGGCAACTTCATACAAAACCAAAATACCCCTCACTTTTCTTCAAATTGGGGATAGAATCCTTGGAATATGCCATGGGCGTATACCGAACCTCCTCCCCAAACTTGGAATCAATCTTGGGCAGCCCCTCAAGATTGGTCACATTCTGGTTGGAATCAGCCATGGCATCCAGTTAATCCATCTTGGGTACCAAATCAGTCAGGGCAAATATGGGGGCCACAATACCCATCCTATCAAGGGCAGCAGAGGTATCAATCACCAAATCAACACTTGCTGAAAGCCCTAATAAAAATTTTTAGGGAAGAGTTCAACCACAACAAACACAACCAGTTAAGCAACCTCCACTTCCAGCTCAGCCTATGGCTAACCCCAATAACAATAGACAAGCAGCCCCTGTTTATGGAGCTGAGTCTGAAGAGACTGTTGCAGTCCATGTCCTTGACTGTAGTAACATCCAGTTACATTTAGGGAAGGTTTTACCTGACCTTGCACCACCCACTATTGAAGAAATTGATGGAAAGCAAGAATTTTCAAGTCCAAAAAAACCACAAACAGAGCAAAAAGAAGAAAAAATAGAAAGTTTACAAGGAAAAATTGAACCTGCCTCGGTAGACCTACCGTATCCTGAAAGGTTTGACCACACTATCACTGCTCCTGAATCAGAATTAATCACAGAATTGAGGAAAATGTCTATCTCACTCCCTTTGTTGCAGGCAATAAAGGATGTACCTCTGATTAGGAAAACCATTCAGGAGTTGTGTATTAGGAAACCTGGCAGGAAGAAGAAAGCCTTTCCTAAGACTCTACAAGTAGAAGGTAAGTTGGCTGACCTACTTTCTGGAAAACTAGTACCCCCTAAATATGGTGATCCAGGGAGTCCAGTAGTTACAATTACTGTTGGGTTAGTTCAAATTCCAAATGTACTTATCGATTTAGGAGCTGCAATCAATGTGATGACTAAGGAAACCATGCAAAAATTGTAGCTCAATAACCTTAGTCCTACTACCATAGTTTTGGAAATGGCAGATAGGTCAGTGGCTAAACCGAAAGGAATTCTGGAGGATGTTGCCATTGAAGTGTCTTCTTGGGAATACCCTATAGATTTCTTAGTGTTGCAGCCTAGAAACTCAGATAATGGCTATCCTATTATTCTAGGACGACCTTGGCTTGCCACTGTAGCTGCATTTATAGATTGCGAGTCAGGTGAGATGACCATTTCAAATGGTGTAGACCTAAAAAATATTTCCTTGTATCCACCAGCCCAACCTTTAGCCAAATTTTTTGGACAGATATGGTATCCTGAGTCTGATGAAGAACAGGAAACTATTGTCACCTTGGCCACCATTGTAGTAAAAGAACATATTGAAGAACTTAATTCACCAGAAAGAAATATTTGAACATGAAACAATTTTGGTGAAAACATTGCAAGAAGAAGGCCTTAGGGATGATCAAATTCTTGTCCATCATTTGTTATGGAAATATGAAGAACAAACTATTGAACATCTATCATCTATTCCACTACAAGAAAGCTCCTTCACATTGCCACATGGATGGCATCATCATCTTCTGACTTCTTTCATCTGTCCTATGCAAATGATCCCATCAAGTATCACATTTACACCAGAATCAAGAGTATTTCATACTCTGTAGCCACATCATTGTCCCTTAAATGCTTTAATCAGTAAATATGAGGTTGTCAACTCTGTTTATCCAGGGATTAAGCAGATTGAGATACAACCAAGAAAATTTTTGAACATTAATAGTTGGTTGACTAATGAGCAAGAAGCCAAATTATTTGTTGTTTTACAGAGACATGTTCAAGATTTTGCTTGGAGTTATAAGGACATGACTGGCATTCACCCCGATGTGTGTACACATAGGATATACACTGAAGATGTCAAACCAGTAAGACAACCACAAAGGCATCTGAATCCCGCTCCAAAGGATATTGTTAAGGAAGAAAATAAAAAACTATTGGATGTAGGATTCATTTATCCAATTTCAGACAGTAGGTGGGTTTCACCATTGGTCATTGTTCCAAAGAAAAATGGGAAGATGAGAGTATGTGTGGACTACAGGGAATTGAATAAGGTCACACATAAAGATCACTTTCCATTACCATTTATAGACCAAGTGTTGGACACCCTTGCTGGTAAGAAATTTTTCTATTTCCTTGATGGTTTTAGTGGTTATAATCAGATCCAGGTTGCACCAGAAGACCAGGAAAAGACAACTTTCACATGTCCTTGGGGAACATTTGCTTATAGAGTATTACCCTTCGGTTTGTGCAATGCACCAACAACATTTCAGAGAGTTGTTTTGGCTATCTTTTCTGATCTAACAAATGAAAGTGTAGAGATTTATATGGATGACTTCACAGTGTTTGGAGATACATTTGAATATACTTTAGAACAACTTGAAAAAGTTTTAATACGTTGTGAAACATATCATTTGTCTTTGAATCCTGATAAATGTTTCTTGATGATGGAAGAAGGAATTGTTCTTGGACATCATATTTTTGCTTATGGAATTAAAGTTGATCCTAAAAAGGTAGAGGTCATCAAGAACCTTCCTCCTCCAAAAACTCAAACTGATGTCCGTAGTTTCTTAGGACATATTGGCTTTTATCGCAGATTTATTGCTAATTTCAGTACCATTGCTAATCCAATGTTCGCATTGTTAACAAAGGATTCTGAATTTGTTTGGTCTGCTGGGTGTCAACAGTCCTTTGAAGTTTTAAAGGAAAAGTTAACAACTTCGCCTGTATTGAGAGGTCCTAATTGGGAGTTACCCTTCCATATTCAAACTGATGCTTCCAATACTGCTATTGGAGCTGCATTAGGGCAGATTGAAGATGGACAACACTATGCCATATACTACATTAGTAAAAATTTGACTGGAGCTGAAAATAATTATACCACAACCGAGAAGGAATTTTTAGTTGTGGTGTATGCTATTAACAAATTCTGACACTATATCACAGGATATCCCGTATTCATCCACACATACCATGCTACTATAAAGTATTTGATGAATAAACCCTTGGTTAGTGCATGAATTATTCGTTGGTTAATACTATTGCAGGAATTTGATATTACTATAGTCAATAAACCAGGGAAGTCTAATGTAGTGGCAGATTTCTTGTCAAGATTGTCAAATGCAGATACGGAGGAATTGGTTGAGGATGCGTTTCCTGATGAGAAATTGTTTGTTGTTTCTGTACAATCTCCATGGTTTGCAGATATAGCTAATTATTTAGCTACAGGGAAGATTCCTCTTCACTTTACTCCTAAACAAAAGAAATAGTTGATCAAGCAAAGTTCTTCTTTTGAATGGATAGGAGGTTTATTGTTTAAATGCAGTCCTGACCATGTTTTGCGCAGGTGTGTTCGCAAGGACGAGGTATATGACATCCTGCGAGCATGTCATGATGAACCATTAGGAGGGCATTATTCAATGAAAAGTACCATTCGAAATATTTTGGGTACTGGTTACTACTGGCCATCCTTGCACAAAGATGTCAAAAGGTATGTCAAAAATTGTGATGCATGCCAAAGGATGGGTAAGCCTACTTTTACTAGTGAAATGCCTTTACAACCTCAATTAGGTACAAAACCATTTGAAAGGTGGGGGCTAGATTTTGTAGGACCCATTGATCCACCTTCCCAAGGGAAAGTGCATATCTTGGTATGTACTGATTATGTAACCAAGTGGGTAGAAGCCCAGTGCTTTTAAGCATGCCCGAGAAGAGAAAGTTGTTGATTTCCTGTATTCACAAATATTTCTGCGATTTGGAGCCCCACATTCTATCACCACTGATCAGGGACCTCAGTTTACCTCAAAAGTTGTTGAAGCCTTTACAAAGCTGTATGAAATCAAACACCGAAAATCCTCACCTTACCATCCGCAAGCCAATGGCCAAGTTGAAGTGACAAATAGGGAATTAGAGAGGATCTTAACCAAAACTATAGCAGCCCATAGGAGGAATTGGGTGGAGAAGTTACCTGAAGCAATTTGGGCTTATAACACCACTTGGAAATCCACTACTGGATTTACTCCCTATGAATTGGTTTATGGGAAAAAGCCTCTTTTGCCTATTGAGTTTGAATTACTAACTCTTCGAACTGCTTTAGAAGTTGGTATTGATTTGTCATAGGCACAGACAGATCGGATTCTACAGCTCAATGCATTGGATGAGCTACGGAGGGATGCATTGCACCAGACTGAGTTGATCCAAGCACAACAAAAATTGTGGCATGATAGTCACATTCAGCAAAGGAAGTTTCAACAAGGTGATTGGGCTTTGTTGTTTGACTCACATTATGAAGACTATCCTGGAAAATTGCAGACTAGGTGGCTTGGACCATATCATATTGAGGAAGTGTTTGCAAATGGAGTTGTACGTCTTTCACCAATAGATGATTCAAGAAGGAAAATGGTGGTTAACGGTCATCCTCTTCGGATATATCACAAACCGTTAACCAAGGAGGAGTTTCTCAAGCAAGTAGGAAACTTGGATGTATCCGTATTGGAAGAAACCACTTCTTCCAATATGGACTCAATCAAGTGACATGAACCAAAATATATATAAAAAAAATAAAAAAAATAAAAATATATATATAAAAAAAATAATAATTCAGAATGTGAAAACCTCTTTGAGGCGCATCTGAATTGGGCTTACATGAAAACCGGTTTTTTTGGCATGTTTGCCTCACGGACCCGCCACCATTCCATTCATTCTCACCATTGTTTCACTATTTACCATTCCATTCATTTTCACCATTGTTTCACTATTTACCATTCCATTCATTCTCACCTCTGTTTCACCTGTTTTCAGATTGCACCTGTCTTAGTCAGTAGAGTAGCCAACAAAGAATCAGTAGAAATAGCCATTGTACAATTGTAGATAAATGGTTATATCAGGTATGTGCCTTTCTCATTTTAGAACATTGTTGATATCAAGTATGTAGTGCATAATATCCTTAGTTAGTATATGAGGCATACATAAGGTTATTTAAAAAAAAAAGTTATCCATCTAGTCAATGGAAGTTGTGAAAACAACAGGAAATTTTTTACCTTCAAATGCTTCAGCATGATAATGCTCCGGAATAAGATTTATGTTCAGCTTCGAAATGATGGAAGCTTTGGAATGAAAAATTGTTGTTTTAACAAAAGTGGCTTCAGCATAAAAAGGGGTGTGCTTCGGAATAAAAATTGTTCAAACCTCAAAGAAAAAACTTCAGAATGAATAAAGATAAAAATGAAATGACATGTGGCATCATAATCCAATTCCTATTGTTTGAAGTAAGAAAAAATTATGGCACAAATTTTAAGACGCAGGTTTCCAACACAACGATGGGAACGGAGGTGTTGGGAATCATCGCACATTTTGCGATAAGCAAAAATCTTCAGCACACTTCACAAGGACTTCGGGAAAAAGGAAAGCTTTGTACGTGGTACATGACACGGCCAATAGATGACTACCACGTCAATGCATCATAATCATTTAATCAAATGCAATGGATCACTTTCCCTCTGAGAAATAGAAATCTGCCACGTGATACGTAAAGGAGAAATTTAATTTTTCAAATGCTTCAACATGTTTCGAAGCATTTTTTTGATGCTATAAAATTTTAATTTCGTAGCCCAGAAGCCATTTTTGCCCTGCAATTACAAATAATTTGATCCAGACTCAGGCACAACGTTGTTGTTTCGGCACTAAGAAGAGATAGAACACAAAAAAATAAAAATGGGGGGTAAGAAGAATCAGATTGAGCCAAAAAATGTAGATTGCCTACAGGGAGATCCTGAATCATTGCGTATCTTCACAGAGGAAGGGTTTATGCCGTTTCTATGAAAATTCGATGGACACTCTGAAGGGTTGGCAATCGAATTCGCCCAAATGTTCAAAAACAACCAAGTCCATATTAGCGGCATGACCATCCAGGTAACTCCAAAAATTCTTAGTTCTATTACTGAAATGCCTTTGCAAGGGGTCCAAATTGTAAAAACTAGAAAGAATGCCCTGGTAGAAATTTTCAATCAATTTAGAGAAGAAGGGGATAGGCCAATTGAATTTTTAATGAGCAAAAATGTTTGTAAAGGGGTTAAACGGTCTAGTCTACCACCTCCCTGGAATGAAGTAGCTATGTGGGTTATTAGGTTTTTAACCTATGATGGACAATTTCTTGTTCTATCTGGGCATCATATCAAAATTCTGAATCATCTACGACATGGTCATTCAAACCCGGAGGTCAAGATAAATTTGCCCTTATATCTTCATCAAGAATTGAGCAATATGGCTAGAAAATACCAACAAGGAAGGGGCACTCCCAAACACCATGGGCTCATCAAGCTCATATGCAAGCATCACTTCAGAGGAAACCCTAGGAGTTTTGAATGGTTCTTTTTTGCCTAGAATGAATTAGAGAGTGAAAGCCCTGAATCTGAAGGAGAGGCAAAAGGTGAATCTGAATATGAAGCAAAAATTACAAGATCTGAACCTAAAATTGAAACTGAATCCTCTGAAAAGGGAATCCCCTCCTCACCACAAGGACCTCCATCCTCTAGGACTAGGAAATAAAGGGAAAAACAGTCCAAGTCTGGTCCCATGGGAAAAATAAGGAAAGTTACATTTTTTGAGAATGTAACTATTTTTCCAACACAACTCGTCGAACAATCTAGTAGTTCAAGTAAAGAAAGGCAAATAGGGAAAGAAATGCCTAAAGCAGGTTCTGCTCCAGAATCATCAATTTTTTTTTGGAGTTACCTAAAAAGGTTAAACAAGCTCCTATGGGGTTACGAAGGTCTTCCAGACTTCAAAAAAAAAAAGTAACAGAAGAAATAATGGATGAATAAGCTACACCACTATTTTAACAGTTAAATACAGAGTAGGGGCAGGAAGTTCTTGTAGAAAAATTTATAGAAGAGAGATCAAAGGAAGTATATATGGACATAGAAGAATTGGAGGTAGAGACAATAGTCACAGATACAAAAATACCTACAGTCTCACTTGTTGACTATTCAGAATATGAAGATTCTGATTCTAGCAAAGAATCAATAAGAAAAGAGGAAGAGCCTGATATAAAAACCTAGTTACATGCTGCTAGAAGTGTCATTAAGACACAAATGGGTTGGATTGAACAACATGAAGCCTCTCACATAGAGAAAGATAAGCTTATTGCTAATTTGTAGGAAGAGGTGAATAAACTAAGGGCTCGGTTGTCCACTCTGGAGCAATAGTCTATAGAAACTGGTTCTGAGGATGAATTGGCCAAAATTCTGTTAGAATTAGTAGAAGATCATAGAGAATTGGCCTTACCTGAGGAAGAATCACCCATCATAGGAGTGGAAATAGAAGAAACAACAACCCAAATTTTCCAGTAGGATGTCAGCATGATAGATTCAAAACCCTCTACAGAACATTTTAAAAATTCATAGTAAGGGGCACAAACAATACAAGTAGCTAAGGAAGCCAATAAATAAGAGGAAGTGCAAGAACAAGTAAATATACAATCTCCTCAAATATCTATTGAATTAATTACAACTGAATCACCTCAAGTTGAAACAACAAAAATTGGAGTGCAAGTAGATCTATTCACTGTTAACACATCAAAAGTTGGTATACAAGTGGACTTGCCTCTAAAAATACAATCAGTTATAAGGCCCCCACAAACAGTTACAATGATAAAATATAATGAGGACATAACACATTGGATGTTGCAGTGTCAAGAAGTGGAGGCACAAATTTCAGCCTTAAAACCTTTGAAGCAGAAGCTAGAAGCCCAAACTGCAATTAATGAGAATTATTTCCAAAATTCCATATAAACTAGACACTACTGAAGAATTTATGGAAACATATTTGCATATTCCAGGGAAACAGAGGAATTTGCTTTATGAACTATTTTTGCATAAATTCTTCTTACCTAAAAATGGAACCTTCTTGCCACATATCTTTACATGAGATATTCAGCTGAGAACCTTTATATATTTAGTACAAAATCAGATTTGTTGGGAGGAGGGAAAAAATGCAAGCAAGGAAATGGAGTTAATAGCTGAGTTACTTATCAGAAGAACCTATAATAATTATAGGGAGTCCATAAATCAACATTTTACTATGATGAGAGAACAGAAAATTAGAGAAGTATATAAGAACAATCTTACTGATTGTATCAAAAATTTTCAAGTCTTCTGTAATCGACATTTTGGTAATGCTCTCTAAGCTTGTAAAAGCAGGTGGGGATAATTGTCAATATAACTTAAGAAGAGGGAACCTATCTCACCTTACAATTTATTATGGTCCAGAAGGAGAGCAAAAGGCATAGTACAAGTTATCCATAAGTTGTAGGATCATTGGGTAGTTTTGAGGTATAGGCTACCAAATGTGATAACTCTAGTTCCTTATTTCTTTGATAGTGATCCCCAATCATATGAGCAGTTCCAAGAATGGCTCAAGAAAATACAATAAATCAAAGGATATTATAAGGTTTTAGGACCAAATTTGAGTTACGAAGAATGGAATCTAGATGTAAATCTCTGTGCTATTGTGGCTGCACAGAATGCATGAGGACATGCATTAAAATAGGCTAGGGGAAAAATGATGAGGCCTATAAATACCTCATCCATGGACTAGTTTTGATAACTTATAAACACTTTTGAACACCTTATGTTATGTGTTGATGCTAATTATAGTGATATAATGCATTATGTATTGATGTTTACATGTTGTAAATGTTAAAGTGCATACATCATGTTTTGACAGTTTTTCTATATTTTATAGTTTATTTTAGCTGTATTATGTAGTATATTTTACATTAAGTTAATGTTATAATATTAAGGTGCTGCTATCTATTTGGTTTAGTGCTTCTTTCATAAGATTTCCCCACAATTTAACCATTTTAAATAACCAAAAGATGCCAAAAATTTGTCAACAGTTTGACTGTGCAGAAAATAAGAACTTTTCCATACAAATTCTATCCAGTTGTACATATACAGCATGGCTTGGAATTTGTCCATTCCAGCTCATGCAAAAGATGGAATCAGTCTTCTAGGAACTTATGGAGACTATTTATGCCATCACAACTGTTCTCATACACTTATGGATCATGAATTAATATAAACTCTGTTTTGTTGCCTGAAATTTTGGAGCAGCTCTAGAATAAGCACAAAAGCAATAGTTTGGGTCAAAGGTACCTTGAATTGCAACAAAGGGTGGTAAATTATGGTTGCAGCTATTTTAGAGATATCCCTATATTTTCCAACACCTGTCCCTCAATGGATGAAGCCCAACAGATGGAATGGATAAGAGATAATATACCTAATCCCTACATTCTGGGAAATAGTCTTGTAACAGTTGTAACATTCCTACATGGCAACACAAAACCTTATCAACATTGTACCCTACTTGTATAAATAAAATGGTACTATTTAGTTGATCATATAGAGGAATATAGGAAATAAGTGATAAGAGTTAGAATTGTTTTAAGTGTTGTAACTGTGTATTACAACAACACAGTAGCGTGCAGATCTTCCCCTACACTACTTTCATGCTATTGAGAATAAAATAAAGGTGCAATATTTGATATTTATGTTTGATTTTTAGTTGAGTGTGAAGATTTAATAGTTTAAATCAAGTTCATTTTCCCTCTTCTGGTTCAGGAAGCAAGGGCCACTTCTAGGCTCAGAAGATGGTTTATACCTGCCATAATTCTACTAATTTCTGGCTGTAGTAGGTCAGCAGAGATCTGACAGTTTTGGCATGGTTAGTGATTAGGATAATGTGGTATTTTAATTCATGGTAGGCAACTCATCTAGGGTAGAATTTAACATAGTACTTTTTATTTCTAATTTGTTTCAAAATTTGTAATATTTCCATAATTTCTTGTCAGCCTAATTTGTTACAAATTGTGCAACTTTATTTATCAATTTTTGAATGTTATCATTTTATCTAATTTCCATTTCAGAAAGAGACACTATTTTTTGCAATTTCAAAAATTTTCATTATTTACCAGTTTGAATGTTAATGCTGCAATTTTAATTTAGTAATTTCCTGTCAATTAAATTATGCTATTTTCAACTTTTCAATAGTTTAGTTTTATTTTTCTACAACAGTGTGAATTTCAATTCTGTAAGGATAAGTAGGAGTTTAGTTTTAGTTTTTAGGAGTAATAAAGGAGACCCCAAACACCCCAATATCTAATTGTTCCATGAATATAGCCATGATCTAAATGAACTAAAATTTAGTCTATTAAACCTTGTTTTTGTATATAGCCTTGGACACTACCTTGGATTGACATATAAAGATTAAATGGTGAAAAATTGATGACACTTATCAAAATTTATATTATCCTTGTTAATTTTTAGTCCAAGAGATCCATTTGTCAAATATTCCCAATAAAATTGGAGTTGATTAGGGCTTAAAATATTCCAAAGGGATTTGTAAAATTCATAGGGGTGTCCATGTAGCCTAGGATATTTATCATTTTCCATTTGAGAGAGGGCCTTATGCATATGTTCACATGAGATTAGCCAATCATAGGCAACATTTTGAGCATTAGAGAGTTTGGTGGGTACCACAACAAGATAATCCTAGAGGGCTTACTTCCTCTAGTTAGAAGGCTCCTGTGAGACAAAGACCTACCTATAGTGTCATACTAAGGCTCAATTAACCTCTGGAAATATAGTAATTTGAGTCCCAACCCCTTGAATGGCCTTGATGCAAGCATTATGATTATGAGACATAAGACAATGGGAAAAATCCATAGAGACCTTATCTCCAATTTTGAACCAATGGATTCTAGCCTTGATTTGAGCTCCCCTGGAATCATAATGTTCAACCAACATAAGTTAGTGATGAACTCATGCCACATGCTACAAGATATCATGATTTAAAATGCAAGACTCAAGCTATAAAGAAGCCTAAACCAATTTCTATTTGAGAGAAATACTGGATTAATGCTTGGAAATGGTAACATGTTTGACAAGACATATAAGAAATGAGGTCATTCTATGAATGGTATTTGACCATCATTCAATCCATCCAGTAGTACTAGAAGGATGAGAAACTAGTTTCATATCCTCCTAATATATAAAAGAAAGGTAGTATGGTGAAAGGAGGTATTTAAAATAACTGGGAGGTGAATTGGCCAAGAGGGAAGGTGGAGATTTTAATGGATAAAATATGGGGGAGTGGTCAAAGAGGATGTCATAAAGGAGAGTCTCCATGAAAAGAGCCAAATTAGATAGGCAAGAAAAGAAAAAGGCTCTTTGGTTAGAAATCATAGATTTGTCAAAGTCCTTCAACACTTGATTTTATCCTTGTTGCTGATTAGACTAGGAGAACTAGGTATAATTGGAGGAGGATGGGGAGACAAAAGAATTAAGGTTGGAAAACTCTAATTTATTCTTCATAAAGTACCAAGCCTTGCATTCTCCTACAATAAAATGCATAGGAAGGATTTCAAATTTATTATGTGCATAGTCAACCACATTAAAGTCATCACTAACAATTTAGGAGGTAGGAGGAAGGGATAAAAAAACTACCACCAAAGATTGCATATACCTGAAGCATCATTGGAAGCACAAACATTGAGAATACCAAGGGGTTGGCCTAAAAGCTCTAGAATAATCTAAATTACATGTGAAGCGAGGTCCACTCCCTAAGTAAAAAAATGAAAGTGGTAGGTATTTGACACAAAAATAATTACTCCTCCTCTACCAAGAGTATGAAATGTGGAGTAAAAGTGGCCTTAAGGCTAGATAAAATGACAAGTACTATGTAGAATAAAATTTATTACCTTGACTTCTTGTAGATAAATAATGTTGATAGAACCAAATCTCAAAGATATATCCAAAATACTCTAGTGAACCAAGTAATTTATGTAGATCTAGCGATGTAGTATTTCTAGTGGGGAGGTGATTTGGAAGATCTAGGATTGACCAAAAAAACCTCACAACCCAACTTGCACAAATCGTACTTGTACGGTCTCCATCGTACACTATGTCAATTTTCCAAAATACCTTGTACGGTCACAAAATTATACAGTTGTACGATATAAATCATACAACACTATACCTTGTATGATTTTGTACTCAAAAAATTCCCTGGAATAGGTTTTTTAAGTCAAATCAATCAATTTTGTAATCAATTTCTCCAAACTAGCAATATTTTCCTTTTTGGTAGGTTTTGGGTTGCAACTTTGTTACCAAATCGAGTAAACAAACAACTTGTACGATTTGGTATTAACACTTGTATGATTTTTTCAAAATATTTCTACAAATAACATTTAGATCTATCACTTTGCATCATCAATCTTTCCAAGATAGATTTTGGGATGTTTCTAGGTGTTGATTTCTCCAATTCTTCATAACATGCAAACCCTAACTCAATAGCAATGAGTTGTATTCACCATGGACCATTGCAAAAATTGTACATATGCTTGGAAAATTTAGTGTATAGATTTAATTCATCATAAAATCAATTCCATGATTCACACCAAGTATGTAGGTTAACCAGGATTATTCATAAAGCAATTCCATACATCTACATGCCAAGTTATGCCTCAAACCGTAACTACACAACCTGCAACAACTAGAATTTATGGTGGAATTAAAAAGGAAATAAATAGGACTACTATAATACTCATATCATGAGTAATCCTATACAATATAACCATTGGCATTGCTCACAATCATCATAACAATCACAATGAACAACATACAACTCAACAATCAATACTCCATAAATTTTGTATTAATGCTTCAATAATGAACTATCAATGAACATGAATGAACAACCAAAAAAATGAATGGGGGTGCTATATAATGCATGCCTAGATAATCCCAAAGTGGTTTCTAAAGCATTAAAATATTTAAAACTGCCTTCCCGAACTAATTCCAAATTCAATTTTTATCAAATTAACCCCAAATGCATATTTCACCTTAATTTCATTTCATTTCACATCGTACATGTGCAACCTTGTACATTTTTCTCCTACTTGTACATTTTGACACATGTACATTTTAGTCAAAATTGAGCAAAAATAGACAAAACTATGTAAATCCAAATATCACTTCTTCTTTTGGGAGGTGGATTTGCTGCCTACATCTACCCTCCCATTTAAATTAGGAGGTGTCCTCACCGTCTTAGTCTTCTTTATTTTTTTTGATGCACTCTTTTGATATTCCACAAGCTGATATTGTAGGGTAGTAAGCTCATCCTTCAGGAAACCTACATACTGACTAACTTGTAGGCCTTTTAACTCGTATTCCTTAGCTTTATCTTTTGTAATAGATAGTAATTCTCCTAGCTCATTTTCATGTTCGGATGCTCCCTTGAATAGCTTTTTTATCAATTGGGATTTTTTTTGGATGCTATGGCTAATTCCTCATTCTTATCGGTAATAACCTATAGATTATGATGAATGTCAGCTTCATAACTTACCAAAGTCTCATCTTTAGCTTCCAACCTAGCCTTATGAATTATAATAATTTCATTGTAGCGCTTGGCATCCTTGGCCATCTCTTTGATCTTACGGTATTTTTCCTACAATTGCTCCTCTACTACCTTCAACTGATTTGCTTGGTTGGCCAACTATTCATTTTGTATTGCCATTTGAGCTTCCAACTACTTTTTGCACTCTTCTGCCTATTTGATAACAAGCTATTTTTCTGCTTCCTATGAATGGAGCTTATCCTCATAAGCCTATTTTATGCTAGCCAACTTTATTTCTACATTCTTCATTCTTTCCTCATCCATTGTATTATTACATGTTAATTATTCCTCCATCACAACCATATCCTATCGAGTAGCTTCTACTTCTTCTCGTTGTGCTTCTTTGGCTTGATAAATATTCTCAAGTTCCAAACTGAGCCACTCCATCCAGTAAGTCAGGAAATTTAATTTTGTCAAAGTGAAAGCCAATTTTGGAGGTACTCTTCAAAATTTTGTACCCAATATATTCAATGGATTAGTCTGACAAGATGTCCTATCCAAATACACACATGGAACTGTACGATAATTGGTCTTCAATCCCTTTGATAAATCTTGTTTTCCAAGCATCATGGTTACATCTCCCTCAAGGAACAACCATGGATCTTGTGCATGGATGTGTGCTATTTGCATTGTACGATTCTCATTGCACACCCATTCCACAATATTTTCTAATTTTGTGAAGGTTTTCTCCCTCCACTATTTTAATTATCCACCACCAATGCAAAACTGCAACCTATCACTAGAAAATATTTCATTGGCCTGTCGAAAGAAGTGCTCCACCTACTCATCACTATTTTTACCCTTATCTTATGCATTATCAAAGTGAGGTACTTCCACTATAAAGCTTGTAAAAATCTCCTCGATATTATTTTATGGTGGAGTTTGTCCTTCTTCTCCTTCTACCTATGGATGAGAACTTCCTCTGACCTCCTTGGCCATACTAGTTGCTTTTTTTTATTGTATCAAGTTGTGTGCTGCTATCTCACTTGTCTCTCCTTTTATCGGTGATTGTGTCTCCTCGACATCAATGATTTTTTTTTATATTTTTGCTCTTCCACCAGTACTTGGACTTCTACTTGCAGGTTAGGTAAGTCCTCTTGTATTTTTTTCAACCCTTCATCTTGCGGGTTTAGGTGCACTCCCATTAGAGTTACAACTATTTGATCAGGAGCAACCTCTTCTTGTGGTACTTGCATATTTTTCTACTACCATTGGTTTTTACCACCTCTCATCAAAATCTTTATTTTATTTGTCCCCTTGGTCTTCTCTAATGGAACATCCATCACAATGTTTGCTTTTGGCACTGGTGGTACTGTCGTTGTTCCTATCAAATATTTGGATGAGTTTAGAAATTTAAAATCAGAGGTTTAAAGAAATTTTAAGGATTCCATTGCTCTTCCAATCCCTTCTAGACCTAATATATTAAAATTTAGCAAGTCCAACCCTTCCAAGTCTAAGTGTCCTTCCTTTTTTACACACTCAGGTTACTCTTTCTATATGGACTTTGTTTGTTTCTCCCATTGCCTTTGTGTTTGAATACTTATGGGGTTAGGTTGCTACTCTACTCTCTCATCCTATTAAAAAGAGATATGTTGCTTCTATAGCTATTGGACCTATGCATATTGTACCAAGGTAGGTTCCAACTATCTTCTTTGCTTCCTCTAGGGATGAACATCTTCATCAGATGTCACATCACCTTCTTCTTGCATAGGAGGTATTACTTGCTTTGTGCTCTTATTGACCTTGGATTTATCTGGATTTACCTTCGATAGAGACACAATATTTTCCCATCACGATATGGTAGGTTGATCTAGTGCTATGTCCTATGGTTGGGTCATACCAAGAAAGTGAAATCCCATTCTTGATACTGCATCCAATAGAAGTGAAATGGCATGAAAGTCATGGAGAATATCTTCCTCTACACTATCAACACCTGTTGAATCCATTCCTATAAGTATGTACCCCAGTCATACTTCACACCATTATAAACACCTTCCATGTACTATGCCATCTAGATTGGCATCTCTGAAGCTCACGATTCTCTAGATAAGTGGTCCATAACCACATTCATCATGTAATTCAACTCATTAGTCTTCAACTAGATCTATTTAATTCCTTGAGTTTTAGAACCAAAGATCTTGGCTGCCACAGGTGACTTCATAGACGTGAGTATTGTAATCAACCTATGCATCTCAGTCAGATCTACTATATTTTCAACACTAGAGCTCCATTTTTAAGAAATATGAATGTCTATCAAAATACCTCTACCCAAAAATCCACCTTAATATACCTATTACCACTTGCATCACATTATGGTTCTCAATAGGTTTGTACGATTGGAGAATCTACAATAAGTATTCATTAAAAAATGCTTTATCTTGCAGTGGAATTTGTGCTATAATAATCACTTCAACCTTCCATAGTGCCTGCTTCAATGGATGGCTAGTTTCATTATTATCCCACCATTTTCTACAAAAATCTCTCATTGGCTACTCAAAAGTGACATCCTTGATGTCCATTTGCTCCTCCTCTGCTTCACTGGGCAGTTCTTCCTATTCTTTTGGAGTCTTTTCTTCATAAATTTCACTACAAAGTTCCCTTATTTGTGCTCTAGGTGGCTCCATCTCCTCTATTCTATATTTTAGTAGTGTACCTCCTCTACCACCACCCTAGTATCACTGACCCCTCCATAGCCTTCATACTCTTCCTCTCCAAGGATAATTACCATGACTCCTAGGTGACTAAAATCGACATTCTTGGTCTTGAATGGGGTAAAATGAAGGAGATTGCCTGGGTCATGATTATCTTTGGTGTAATGGTCCAGGTGATATATCTACCCTAGATGTTGCAATGTGAGCTTAATGAGCTCAAAATTATCATATGGAGCTCATAATTCTGCCATTACTAGGTGAAAACCACTATCGCACACTCTTTCCTCAATCTGGTAATTCATGATAACACTGTACAAAATTATTACAAAAGTCCATATGGTTGCTTCCAAAACATATAAGAAATTTCAAGTTCATACAAGGCCTCCACAAATTCGTACTCGTATGGTTCCAATTTATACAATCCTGCCCATATCCTACAACTCCAACCATATTTGTTCAATCACACTTGATTTTGTACAATTGTAGCAAATCATACAAATGGTGCTTCAAATCGTACAAAATCGATATGAAATCATACACACTACTACCAAATCATACAAGGGTACCTTCATTATATACAACATCATTAGGATTTATACAACTACACTAAATTTTGTACAATCTCTTTGTTAGGATCCTCCATCCTAACATTATTAGTTAGTATTATTTCATTAATTATTATATTATTATAATATGAATAGTTGCATCCTTTCATTAACGTAGCCTTAGGTTAATATACATTCTAGGAGGGAGGCATAGAACTCATCATCGATGAACATTATAAAATATATATTTATGTTATTGTGTAAATTTGACAAATAATTTAATATAAAATGTACAAAAAGAAATCAATTACAAACCCTAAATTTATCCATCCTCACCTTTGTTGTTTTTGTATCTCATTTTTTTCAAATGTCACAACATATTCAAAAGTAATATCAATTAAAATTATAACATTGGTAATTATAACAGTGGCAAAGTAAAATTAGTGGTTTTCCCCACAGTGAAGATATTTTGGCATCATTGTATGTGGCCTTTGTGAGCATCTATAAAAAATATAAAACCTATACTACTCAACTAAATTAGTGGTAGAAAATTTAACCTACAATAACTCCAAAAAAAGACACAAATTTCTTCATGCAACTACATTAAAATTGCATCTTAGTCACCTGTGTCATCGATCCAGGTCAAAAGGAAGGAAAAACTCAAAAAAATCTCAAAAGAAAATTCAAATTTAAACTCCTGCAACATTTTTCAGCGTGACTTCTACAATATTCCAGGCGAAGAAATCAATACTCAGGCAAAGAAATTCTTTTAAAAAGTACCAATCAATATTTAGGCAAATAAATTATTTTAAAAATTACCCATTGATCTCTATTAAGACCCTTGCAAGTAATATACATTTGAAAGGTGAAAAAAATTCATGAAACAAAAGTCAAGTGTGACTCTGAGACATTTTCAGGTGAGACAGGAATAGACCGATAGAAGAAATTGAAATTTTTAAATTTTAATAAGGTTCACTAATTATTCTGACCACCAGCGACAAGTATCCGACATTGGAATATAGCGAAGGAAAAAGATTTAAATAATTAGTCCCACATTCATTATACAAATGACAACGAGAGTGTTTAAAAGGTTTTGCTCATGCATAACCTTACCTAACTTTGGTCATGCCTTTTATTGGCATTTCACATGAAAAAAATCCTCCTACAAGTTGACACGTGTTTGGGATTAGACCTTCGTTGACCTCCATTCCTTGCTTACCACCAGCCTCCCTGTGTTCCACCCCGCTTCGTCTTCTAGCCATGCTTCTATTTCCCTCATCTACCGTACCCCTACCACTGGGGTTCTCTCTACCATGTTTACCTCTGCCTTGTTTATCCCTAACCGCCTAACTTTCGATGCCTTGTCCTGCTCAGCTGCTATATTAACCACCCTCTGCCACGTGGAATTTTGTGCCCAACCACTATCTTGACTTGACCACCCTTTGCCATGCACTACCTCATGACCCAACTCGTTGCTGTTAGTATATAAAAAAAAGTGCCATGCACTATCTCTTAATAATTAGGGCAGTCGCCCAAATAATTTTTTCTTAGTAAAAGTGTTACAAATTTTACCAAAAAAATTGTAAAATTTTTGAAAATTTTTAAACAAAATTTCTATGTCGGACGAACAATGATCCCAAGACCAGCCAAAGGAGATCTCATAACCCCAACATGTTTTTGCTGATTAATATCACCACCCTTCGTCAACTCACCTCCGTGCGAGCATATCGGAATCAGTTCTAGGATTTCGTCACTCACACCACAGGATTAGATGAATCAATTCTCATAAGTTGCTTTGTCAGTGGATTAAAGGAAGAAATTAAGAACGAGGTGGAAATATTTCATCCCCGCACCTTAATGCAGACCTTTGGATTAGCTCTATTAGTTGAAGATAAACTCAATGTTCCATGTAAATTAGGAAAACCGTCGATGGGGAAATCATAGACCACTAACCCCACTCCCAAAACTCACCAAACTTTACCAATTAAACATCTCAGCTTTGAGGAGATAAAGGAACGACGAGCGAAAGGCCTCTGTGATACTTGTGATGAGAAATTTGGGCCCAGTCATTGTTGCGCTACATGAACATTGTATTTATTAACTGTGGATGATCCTTGTCAATCCATCATGGGTGAAGCTGAGGAAGTTGAGCAAGATGAGCCGGATGAGCAAGATGAGGGAGAGGTGGAAAGTGAGAACCATGAACCCACACTACCCACATTATCTACTCACCACCATGATGACAATACGGTTGAGGTATACAAAGAAATAGCTACCCCAGAAACAATAAGGTAGACATACCCGAAGTAACCAATGCCAGCCAAGCATACACTCTACAAGACCTACACAAACCTTCCTCACCAATAGTGCTTTTTAACCACATGGTCAAACCTATTCAAAAACAACGTAGCATGACTGCACACTCATTCTTCGTTGACTCTTCTAGAGAAAACACGGATACGAAAGCCTTACCACTTTTGAGGGATTATTATAAAATTTTTGTAGGACCACAAAGGTTGCCCCCCACCGTTGTCTCATTCCTCCTCTCCTTCTTGGAAATCCACCTCTAATTATTCCACCTTCTTGATATCCCTGCTTATGAAAAAAGGACATTAAAGTTGTGCAAGAACATGAGCAAATGCGTCTGGGAAAACAAAGGATGAAGCTCCTCCCTTTGATTTTTGAGAACAATGGCATGTTAGGATACTCCATCCTAACATTATTAGTTAGTATTATTTCATTAATTATTATATTATTATAATATGAATAGTCGCATCCTTTCATTAACATAGCCCTAGGTTAATATAAATTCTAGGAGGGAAGCATAGAACTCATCATCGATGAACATTATAAAATATATATTTATTTGTTTGGTTTTCCATTTAAATCCAAAAGTGATTTTATTCAAAGATGATTCTTTTTCATTATAATACCTTAGGTCTTAAAATTCTTCAAAACTGCACAAATTGGGTCTCTAGGAACCTAAAATTCATACAATCACTATCCCAAATCGTACATACAATCCTCAAAATGTCACTTGGTCACAAAACCTTTTTTTTCTTCATTTGGTACAATATTGTGGAACCCATTTGCTCGAAACATGCAATCTCTCTCTCGGTGCAATTTCTGTGCAAATTATGCAATTTCTCCTTCACTTGGGATAATATTCCTCCAAAATGAGATTTCCTGGTAGTGTAGTAGTGTTGTACAACCATCCTTTCTAATTTATTCACACAAGTAGAATTAAAAAATCATTACCATGCTTTTATGGTTGATTTTTGTACTAGGGTTTGCTTATTTTACCTCCTTGCACTTCCCCATTTTTCTATTTTTGGAAAATCAAAATCTAGCCTAACCTAGCTTGGATTTTTTTGCAACAAGGGCTTCCTTGGGCACCTTCTTTCCTACAATCCTTTATCGTACAATAATTTTTTCTTCACCTACAACACGATTTTTAAAATTACTTTGCTTTTTCCAAAAAATCCTAATTATGGCAGCTTTTTCCTCCAATCGGGTTGTTTTTTCAAAGCCAAAAATTCTTGTGGTGAAAATTTAAAATGGGTCATGAAATTTGCAGTAATATGGTGAATTCTAACCACCAATGTAGAAATTATATTTAGTTGTACCCATTTTTCCTTCGATTTCTTTTATTTTCTAGTGTTACATGTGTACAATCTGCAAGCGAGGAAGAAAATTTGTGAATGGTTCTTGATTTATATAAATTTTTAAACCCTAACATCTTAATGCATAGAATTCTACCACTAGCATCCTCTACATGTGGTTTTATCCTCTTGTAATAATGAGTGACAACTCATTTTTCTGGTGCATGTAATTTTATATTTTTCTTAATTTTGTCCTTTCTTTGCCTTTTATTTATTTTATTTTATTTTTCCTTTCCTTTTCTTTTCTTTTCTTTTTTCCTAAGGGGGGTGCCATTTTCATTTTTCAACCACCCTCCATATTAATTCCATCCCAAAAGGATTTTTACAATTAATATACTTTTCTATTTCTTTTTCTCTCTTTTTTTCTCAGAAGGGACCGTCATTTTTGGTTTTCAACCCCTTCCATCTTAATTTAATCCCAAAGGATTTTTGCAATTAAGAATTTTTTCTATTTTTTTCATAAATATCTTGGTACTTATTGTTGTGGAAATCATACAGTGAAATTCGCTTGTACAATGCCATATGTTGACTCATCAGTTGGATTACCCACTTCTACATTAGGGGTGATTGCATCATTAGGTGCCAACCAACCATATATTTGATTTCCTTCTCTCTGATTTCCATGTGTACAACTTGGAATTGTGCATTTACAACTTGCAAAACTTCCAAGTGGTAATAATTCATCTCATCATTTCTTTTATTTACCATGAGGGAGGGTTCCTCTTATTGATCCATTATCATTTAAGCAACTTATTTTCCTATCTCCTCATATCAAATCATCTTCTAGACTTGGTGAACGAGTCCTTTGTAGTCCTTGAATCCTTTCATCGATGAAGTGTATTCTTCCTCTATTGGTAAGGACTCTTCCTTGTATAGGTCTTCCCCAACCCAGTCCTCTTGATGTAGGACCTCTATGAACATTCCATGGAACTTTACATTCCTAAGGTAATTCTCTTTTGATTTCCACTCTTCTTGGTCCTGGTCGAATCAATGGAGCTAATCCTCATAGTTATATTCCTTTGAGGTTTAGTGCCATCCATATCAACTAGAGGATACATTATAGGTTCCTGATCTAATTCAAATAGGCCAATGGTGTGAATCTCGGTCATATAGGAGTAGGGGGTCTAATCCTTCATTGTCCTCTACCTCCAATAGGTGGAATATCTCCTCTACATATCCTAGTATTTAATGGATGTACTCCCCTTCTATGGCATGGCTACTATCTTGGAGGTTCTTGTTGGTTCCTTATTGGGGTTATGTTCACCAGTTCTATGATAGTCAAGTTACCTTCATTTATTTGCATTCTAAGTGACAATTATCGAAGTAGTTTCATTCGATGATCGACATGTACTAGATGGCGTGTCCATAACATTTGCTTCCAACATCATTATAGAGACACATTTACCAGAGTTTCCCTATATGGTTCCAAGAAATCAGACTCAGTGTTGGAATCATTACGATCATCATACTTTTGTTATGACCAATTTATTTACAAGTTCATTAATCTTTGAAGTCTTTGTACTTCTCCCCTTTGTTGCCTCAACTACTGATAGGCTATTGTGTAGGTTTTAGGATCAATCCAAACATGACATGTTGTTGATTTTACTAAGAAGTCATCATCACTGCTATCATAAATCTCTTCTCTTACTAGCCAAGGCAATTCTCCAACTCTAGGTTTGCTTGAATCCTCATGTATATTGCTTTGTGGTCTAGGTACTATGATGTCTTCCTCAATGTCTTGCCAAGCTATTTCCTCATTTGATTTTGCTCTTAATGGATCATTGGTCATCTCATGAGGTACTCTTTGTGATTTTTCTCCCCTACTCGTACTTGCACCATCATGGTGTGAACTACTTACTTGTGGTGTTGTATCATGTTCTTTTCCTTTGCCTTCTAATTCTTGTGACCTCACTACCATTTACTCATACATAATTTGCATTGTATCATATAAGTCTTGGATAGTCTTTTCACGAAGTCTTGGAATGTGATCTTACAATATTTCATACTCTTCTTGCAATTACTAGATCTGGTACCACATTCTCTATTGCAATAGTCCTATCTAGGACAATGGAGAAAATTCGATGAGTTCTTCCTTTGTGGTATCACCTCCTATCCCTTATGGGGCTTCCATATAAAAATTATTTGTCCTATCTACATATTAGACTATTAGTCTCGCTCTTCATTGATATTTTGATGGTTGGATTATTCTCTATACTCCAATTGTGGATACACCATTCCTTGTTCATATGAATTCCTTATTTTCCTTGGAGGGATCCTTATTTCATCTTCTTCCTCAATCCTTTCAGTCCCATATGCAAACCTTACATGTACTTGTGTCCTTCTCTCATCGGGTCAAGGTACAAAATCTTCTTGCTCGATAATTGGTCTTATCTTCTCCCCTTCTATGAATAGACGTGCGAGTCCCATGTCAAGGTACTCCCATGGTAGACCTTGAATTTTGATTTGTTGCTCCTCAAACTAAGCTTGTTATCTCCATTCAACTTCTTCTGAAGTGACGAATAGAAACTTTAATTTATATGGCTTCAAATTTGAACCATTTATAGTATCCAACACTTCCATCCCATTCAAGCTCTGTAGTTTAACTACTCCATTGTACCTCTCTTCTACGACTTGAAAATGACCAAGCCATAAGGTTTTTAACTTACCAGACTTTATTTCTCGTTTCCCATTAAAATTTAGAACTAAGTTGCCTTGCTTAAGTTCTAATTTTTGAAGGTGTTTGTCATGCCACATATTTCTTCTATTCTGGGCCATTTTGATTACCTATTGTGTCATGAATCTTCTATCATCTAGCTTGATTAGTGTCGTTAGTATTTCTTGTATACTCTCTTGGTCACCTAAGTGATTCTCCATAACTATCCACAAAATTGGTACCAAGAATTCCACTAGCACTATTGCATCTTGACCATATATTAGTTTAAATGGCATATGGTCTATTGTTGGCTTAAAGGTAGTTCGATATACCCAAAATATGGTAATATTTCCTCCCAATCTACTCCCTTTATTCCATAGGTTTTATAAAAGGTTTATACTAATACCTTGTTAGTTACTTTTGCCCGCTCATTAGCTCTCGGGTAATACATACTAGACAAGGAGTGCCAAATTCTGAAATTAACCATATACTTTTTGATGATCTCATTCACAAAGTGACCTCATTAATCACTCATTATATGTAGTGGAGTGCCAAATATTGTAATTACTTGATTGTACAAGAATGGTGCTATATTTTTTGCTGAGTTATCTAGTAGTGCTTGTGCCTTACCCATTTCGTTAGGTATTCAGTGGCTACCATGATATACCGATACTTCCATCTACGAGTCATTTTTAGTGGTCCAATGAAGACCAACCCCCATCTCTCAAATAGTTCTTGGGGTTGTGATGGGTGTAATGGCATGAAGTCTCTTTGTACTGGCTTTCCCGCTCTCTAGCAAGTATCACATGCCCTTACGTATTTCTTTTCATCATTATACACTATGGTCCACCATAATATTGCTAAGAGTACTTTTCGAGCAGTGGTATTAGGCCACATGTGTCCTCTTGCCATTCCTTCATGAGCTTCTTTCAATGTTGCTTTAATTTTCTTATCCATTATACATCTTCATAGGATACCATGAATACCCATTTTGTATAGCAAGTCCGTTATTATCTGGAATTAAGTTGACTTAATGATTACTTTTCTTTTCTCTATTGCCATCAACTCTTATGAAAATTTCCCTGTGGATAGGTACTGTCTAATCAAATTTTACCAGGATGGAACAACATTGATTACGAATAACTAGGCATCTAGAATCCCCACTCCTGTAGGTTATCTTGATCGTATTCGAGATAAATGGTCTACAATCATATGCTTCTTTCTAGGTCATACTACTACTCGAAATACAAACTCTTGTAAGGTGACGAGCCACCTACTAACTCATCCTTGTATAACTAGCTTATTTATCAAGTACAATAAAGCCTAATGATCTACATAGAAGGAAAAAGGGTTCACCAATAGGTAATGAATAAAATTCTGCACAACATATACTTGTAAAGCTTTGAAAACCACACATCTAAAGCTATTACAACATGATAAGGAATTGAAAGCATATAATATATGTAATCATTTGATAAAAGGAAATAACAAGGAATGCTCTCTTTTATTAATTAAGTGAATATTTGATTACAATTCATCCCTCTAAGGGATACCAAATCTTGATACAATGTTACAAATGCAAATGACCCCAAAATGGAGGAAGATGTGCTTCACAAGGTCTTCATGACTCCACCACTTTGTTTATATGAGGGATTACTTAGCCACATCCGTATCTTTAGATTAAGAAACCAGATCTTGATGATTCTTTGCTCTATGATACCCTGAGATCTACACATAAAGAAATTTAAGAAATATTAGCAACATATGAGGCCTCTCAAAATGAGGCTTGTGTCTTTGTTAATGCAAATCGTAAAGCCAAGCATAAATATGTGTAAAGATGCATAAATATTCTTGAAAAACTAATAAGAAAGCATGAAATAGTGCTTGAAACACACAAAAGACCTAAATATGCATGTAAACTTGTAAATGAAGCATAAAGTACCTAATGTATGAAAGCATGTAAAGGAAAACAAAGATACCTTTGAGACTAATAATGAACCATGGAAATGCAGTAAAGATGACTAATCTATGCTAGATAAATCTGAATACATGCTAAGAATAGGAAATCTATAGCTAAAACAAGGAAAAGAGCTCATAAAACCTTGGCCACTATTGCTCATAGCAGTTGGATTTACGAGCTACTGTTGGCATCAGTAGCTAAGCCTGTGGACCGCTATTGAAAATAATGGTTATAGGAGAAGTGTTCTACCTCTTAAATATGACTTGTTGATGCTCAATTTCCTTGACAAATTGATGGTCAAGGGTCACTTGTGTCTTAGAACATGGAATTGGTGGTGTATTGTCTTAGATTCATGGTTGATTGGTTGAGAATTGCAAGCTTGCTCCTCAAGCTATTGGAAGCTCCATTGAAATAACAACAATTATCACTCCACAATTGGACAACATTTTGGCACTCCTCAAGGGATACACAAATTCACTCTCCAATTCAACAGGGCTTCGCTATGGTAAATCTGGAGATTCAATTAGATTTTCTCTTCAATTTTGAGAGGCATCTTATAGAATTTCCAAATCCTAATATTGGCTTCTCAAGGAAGCCAAGATCAAGAATCGATTGGCCTAAGCAGTTAGGAAGAATCCTCCAAAAGCTTCGCAACTCAAACCGCTCAAGAACCATTGCAAATTTATCCATTGTAACTAATTTTTTTGGCTTGAGGAGCTCATGTTGGTTACAGGGCTAGCCACTCTCACTCAATATGGCTAGGGGTATGGCTACTCTTAGCCATTATCAAAATATGTATCTAGAATTTAGCTACTCTAATCGTTAGTGGCTAGGATCTGAGATACTATTAATGTCAGCGACTAAGGTTGCATGGGCCTAGGATACCCTAAATGAGTGATTAGAATTACTACTTAGTCTTGGAAAGGTCCAAGCTCATTCATATTGTCTACAAAGGTACCCATATGATTAGTATCCTAAACATGACGTGTTTTAGGTATCTACAAATGCCTCTTTTGAGATGCATTGTGTGGAAAAATACAACGCTGAGCAAAAATAAACCACCTAAATCCATATTAAGGTTAAATGGTGTTCATTGATCTGGTCAATGTTATATGCCCCAATCATAGAAAGGGCATGCATATTAGAATCATTACTTCCAAATGAAAGGCTTAGCTTTGAGTAAATATTAGGATGTGATCTACATGAAATCGGTATGGATTGTTCGAATGAGAATAACCAAAAAAATAGATTACCCAAGAATAGTTCATTATGTATGCTTTTTCCCTAGTAGAATGGTAAGATTGTGATATCTATTAGCAATGATTCATAAGATGAACGTAGTTTACATGATCAAGTGTTCAATTGTTGATTTTGATTATGAATGTTGTTATTATGAACACCCCCTCAAGCGACGAGTCTATGAGGAAAGGACAAGTGATGAAAGCAATGAGTTACTTGACCAAGATGATTGATTTGGATAGTTCAAGATGATTGCATTTGTTATTAGGTAGGTCCTATTACAACTATGATTTCAATCGTTAATAGTAATTGTACATATCTATCCCATAGAGCAATCCAACCACAATGGCCTTCTTAGGGAATCAAGATGATAGCAATTCCAATTCATCTTGTGTTGAATCATATGTTCGATGACATGATAAAATTTCATAGAATAAATGAAATGAACGCCTCATTCCTGTAGGACAGTATGACTGCCATGACCTTATTTGGTATTGAAGTGAAGATATTTCAAGTCAACGATGAATAATTTGGTTCAAATGACCTTATGATAATTTACTCATCCTTTTAGATTGCATAGAGTACAAGTCATTGCAACCACCAAGTGTATAAGGTAAATAACTAGATACAAGGCATATTTGGAATTTGATTTTATTTGAATTTTTTGTTATTTTTATGATTTTGGAAAATTATGGACCACTAGATATGCATTAATGTCTATTTTAAAGCTCGTCATGGTGAGAAAATGATAGCATTTATTTTTGGTTCTTAGACACTATCGAAAGTTGTGGTTGGATTTTGCAATTTCCTTAGCCGCTATTAACGTTATCGATTGACATTACCCTAATTTGCACCCACTGTCGACGTCAACAATCGAGAAAACATGGAAAATATAAAAGAAAAATTAGGGCTTTTATTCTTCATTATTTCTAGCTGGCTTGAGTGAATAGTGAGCTCTAAGGGAGAGAAAGAGAAAAATTATATGAAACACTTTCAAACTTACCCTTGGCCACCATGGCAGATCAATCGGAGGCCTCTACTAATGGCAGAGATGGAGCTTTTAAGGTAGACTCGCCATCTATATTTAGTGAATTTAGAATTAATAAAAAGAACCTCACTTAGAAATGAGATTAAATGAACTTCACTAAAATACATGTAATGAACCTCACCTTAGTTAGATTTAGCATTATGTTAGCTTAGAGGGGGGTTTTTAAATTTTTTTAGGTATTTTTGGTATGAGAGACGATCTTACAAGGGGTTTTCTCATAGCTGTTGTCAGTGATGGCAACTCCCAATCTACCAATTGGGAGCTGCTGTCACTATGGGAAGCTAGGTTCAAACACCAATAGTTAAAAAATACCCATTGGCAGTTAGCTACTGACAACATCGGTGGTGGCCATGGTGGTTGCTGTCAATGTGAGCGGCTAAAAAACCTTAGCCAAATTTTTAATTTTTAATTTTTAATTTTTTTTTTATTTTTTTTTAAGTTGCTTATTCTTTTGTTTGAATTGCATATTTAGACCCTGACAGCACAAGTGTGAGAGCCTAATTTGATGCTTAACCTACTATCCTAGATGGATCAAGAAGATTGGAATTGGTTTGGGGTGATTGGCTCAGATATATCATCTAATTACTGATAATTATGTCATATCAAGCCTTCTTGACAAATCTAGTCCATTGATGGGATTCAAGGACTAAAAATTTCCATCTCCCAACTGAAGAGATAATGGTGACATTAAAGAATGTTTATCACATTTTTAGGATCCCAATCGATTTTCAGGATATCACATCTTCAATGACTATAGATAGGGTGGCAATATTTTAGAGGGTATTTTGAGATAGACACATTGAGTCCCTAGGTAATATTGAGCATGGTGGGGGTGTCAGTTACTTATTGGTTTAGGGAGGATGTCTTCTCATGGTGCCAGGTCATTCTTATGCACATTATTTGTAATGTGCTCTTACAAGACACATAAGATGTGAGGTTCCCATGGACCCTCTTTGTGATGGTTTAGGACCTGTTGGATAGTACTGCATCATTGATTATGGCATGAGGAAGCCCACTGCAGGCCCAACTCTATGATGAGCTATACATGATTACTAGGCAGGGGTGAGTTGGAGTTGGGTGTAACCTATTGCTCCAGATATGGGGGTGGGAGTATATCTAGATAGATAGGCTTGGTGTATTTCCTATCAATATTACATAAATAGTAGCAGTGGAACAATGCTATGGTGTCATATGGCCATGCAATTCAGTGATACGCAGGAGCTGATATCATGTATGGGATATTGATAATTACACTAGATCATTGATAGGGCTACAAGCTAGCCAGATTAGATGGAGACTCTAATTGGATTACCTAGATTGGAAGGAGGTATATAGGTACTTGGCCTGAATAAGGTATGATAGATGGGTCATTGGGCACAAAGTCAAGATGAGGGAGTTCAATCATTTTTCCCAAGTTACTAGGCAGTTTGACATCAGGTAGGATGTGCCCGAGTAGCTAGTACTCTACCACCACCTGAAGGTGGAGATACAACTCATGTGGCCTTAGCTTACCATTCTTATAGAGGAGGAGGATGATCCCATGGTAGATATAGGAGCAGTAGATGTAGGGACTATAGAGGCCTATGATACTTGGTGGATGACTCAGTTATGGTAGGGTGGTGGCAGCCTAGGAAGGCTAGAGATGGTGCTAAGGCTGTAGTAGAGGGAGGCAAAGATGATGGATAATGAATGCATCATAGGATAGATGAGGCATGGGGATGAGTTTCAAATTAGGTGAAGGAGCTGCATTATGAGGAGAATAGAAATGAGAAGGATCCAAATGATGAGATGTCCTAGGTACGGGCTCAGGTACATAGTCTATAGGCACAACTAAATATATCGTAGAGATAGATCCTAGAGTAGGATACTTCTCTTACTACAGTGCAAAGTTAGTTTTAGGTAGGGCAGTGGTAGTGGTGGTGATATGCATAAAATAGGACTACTCTATAAGCACGGGTGGATTTAGTGTAAACCAAGGTAGATCAGGTCACTATACCAAGAGATAGACTACAACATAGCTATATGTTAGGGTTATTGAAAGAGATGCTCTCAGGGTAAAACTAGGGGCTTCGATGACTATTTATTTAGGATAGGTTGCTATAGGACAGGCTATAGTGGGTATTCCTACTATAGGGTATGTGGTAGCATTGCAAACACATGTGGCTAGATTGCAGGATTTTGTCAACCAGTATGATGTTGGATGCTAGTATAATGGTGCATATATTAGGTAGCTAGAGGTACAGGTGGTCATGCTAGGTGGTACTCTATGTATGTGGTCTACTATAGGAGGATCACATAGGAGTTGGCAGAGTGATTCTAGACAGTCCTCAGTGCACCCGTGCCACAGGTCAGGTTCCTGATCTAAGAGATAAATAGGTACCAACCCTGGATAGCCTCATGGAGAGGGAGCTGAGGGTGGAGGTGAATCCAAGGGTGTAGACCCCACTTGATATGCCATGATTTATCTTGTACCATTTTGGAGTGTAAGGTCTAAGGACCTACACTATTGTAGCCTATGGGAAGTTTTATACATTTTGACACACATATCTATATGATAATATTTTAGTTCTCATTATGTGTATTATGTTGTTGCTTTATTATTCATGTGATGAATTTATGAATGCAATGGTTATATGATGTTTTGATTTGATTATGCTATGTGTATGATATGTACTCACGACATGCACTAGCTAGATGATAGATGTATGAGTAGATGTTGTGATCTATATGCATATATGCACTACTATGTATGCATATATGGATGCAATGATGTACCTTAAATGCGTGTTTAATTTATTTCAATTTTTTTATGCATCTAATATATGTGATATGATATGATAGATGATGTGTAATATAATGCATTAATTACATGAAAATGATCTAATGTAAATGAATCGGTATGTTTTAATCACTTAAAACATAAATAATGAATCTAATATGTGTTACAAACTAATGGATGACACCACTGAATGTATAAAAATCATGAATAAAAATGGTAACTCTTATCATAAAAATTAATCATTTTAGCATCCATATGTGAGATGAGATGATGTGAGATGTAGGGTTTTCTCTTATAAGCTTTTGTAAATTAAAATATATGCACAAAATAGTCAGTGGCCATCTAAATATCATTGTTGATTTCCATACGGTATAATATCCTATTTCATGAATATCATTTAATGAAAAAAATCTCATAAGAAAAAGGGGTATTGATTGATGAAATGGTTTATTTCTATAAGGGATTTTGAGTTTTTCCATGAGACTCAAACACCCTAGCTGATTAATCAAAAGTTGTATAATTACTACACAAGACTCCTGAAAGATAAAACTTTTTTTTATGAAGACCAAGATATTCATTATCCTTGTGTGTGCAAATGAATATATTAGATGAAACATAAGACTACCTCATTGCCAGGAAAAATTCATTCAGCCCATTACTGTAATTATGATCACCATATGCTCACCATGATCCTACGTTTGGATGTAGTTGGACTAGACTACTAGGTAATACAGGCCACCTAAAGTGAGCTCATTTGTGAATTGCTTAGAACTACCCAATTTCCAAGCGAGATTCATTCAACCCATTGTTGTAATGGGGATCACTCAATGGCTTCGAATACTGACCATTCGAGGGATTCAAGATCTTCACCCCCTTATTTTATTTTCATTGTTTGGGATACTTGCTCATGCTTAGTGATGAAAATCACTATTTATTTTGCATTTAAAAAAAAAAAAATTGAGCAAGGTATTTTCTTTGATTTTGGGAATTTTCTTATTTTTTATGAAAGCAAGGGATTTCTTGGGTAGGGGGAACTTGTCCTTTTTTCAATGATCAACATCCTAGACCATGTGCATCACAATATGAGCAGGTAAATTTTTTTTGCTTAAGGTAACCAGGATCACTTTGTAGTGTTCATATTTTCCTTATTCAAAGTTAGGATTATTAATGTTTGAATTGTGATAGGATTTTGAAAAATGCAAGGTACTATCAAAACTAGACCTCATATTCAAAAGCAAAGATAGATTTCTACAAAATCTAAGAATATCACTAGGTATGGCTGAATTACTAGAAAACCCTAGTATATACCTTATAGCAACATGAAAGGTTGTGTTGAAAAACACAATTACTCACAAGGGATGATGGATGATGATGATGTAAATATGCATGATTAGCATACAAACATGGTGTCATTTGTCAGTTTGTAAACAATATATCCTAATGCAAGTGCAATGGATGAGAATACCTAATGCAATACAATTAAATGAATGCATGTGCAAAATGCAAATGCAATACTAAATGTATTTTTTTTTGTATTTTTGATGTTTTGCAATGTTTTTGATTTATTGCTTTTTGATTTTTTGGTTTTTTTGATGTTTTAAATTATTTTTGTTATTTTGAGTGTTTTTAAAAAGTTTTTTGAATTTTTGATTTTATGTATGAAACACCTTTAGGTAAAGTATGTTGAGAGGTTAAATCTCTTCATCACCTTCTAGCGATGTTAGGCGATAGGTATCAGGTCCAATATTTTTTGAAATAATGAATGGACCTAACTAGTTGGTCGTAAATTTGTCTCATAGATGTGGTGGTAGGTTTGAGTTTTATTGGTTTTATTTTAGCACAATATCTCCAACTTTAAAGTCTCTCAGGTTGAATTTATTATTGTAAGATCATTTTAGTCAATCTTGGTAAACTTAGAGATGCTCAAGAGCATTCACTTGACGTTCATCAAGAAGCATCAATTGATCTAGGTGAGCTTGTTGTGTAGTTTCATCATCAATGAAATATTTCAATGCGATGTGCAATGTTGGAATTTCCAATTCTAAGGGCATGTGCCTCAATGCCATATACTAGTGAGAATGGTGTTGCCCTAGCAGGCATCCGTATTGATGCAGGAGCATCCGAAGAAAGTAAAGCAATCTTGCATCTTCCAAAAACTTTTCAATTTTTTCTAAGTCCTGTGCACTATGATTTATTTATTTTCGGTGTTGGAGAAGGTTTCTTGGAGCATTATTCGGTTTGGAGGATTTTGGAAAGGCAAGGGAAGGAGAGGTCATGAAATTGCGACCTCAAAAGCTGCAGAAAATCAAAGGGGCGAGTTACGTCGCGATATCGCGACGTCGCGATATCGCGACGATCGCGACGTCGCGATATCGCGACGTCACGATATCGCGACTTTGTTTGCAAAGCAAAGCAGAGGAGTGAGTTGCATCATGATATCGCGACGTCGCGATATCGTGACTTTATTTTAGAGGTGGTGGTGAGGAGCTTTAGACGTCGCGATATCGCGACATCGTGATATCGCGACGTCGCGATATCGCAGCGGTCTACAGAACATGGCGGAGGAGTTGAGTCCTGTCGCGATATCGCGGCAAATCAAAAACTGCCACGTGGCGTATTTCCAAGGCAGTACCAAGGGTTAAGACAAACCCAAGATCATGGCAAAGGACCTCAGAAAGGTGAAGACGAAGGTGGAGGGGTCGACCACGACCAAGTAAAGTTAAGGTCGAAGAAAATAGCGGACGGCCAGGCATGGCCGATTTTTTTTTTGACACGTGGCCAGCCACTTGTATTAAAGACAATTGTGAGGGCACGTGCCTTGAAGATTGCGCATTAAGGAGAGGGCAAGCCGAATTTAAACACGTGGTTAGCTACGTGAATCTGGTTAAAGATGGAGGCCACGTATCATGGAATGAAATTTTATAGCCGCATGCATTAAAGAAAGAGAACCACCTTTTAGAGGGATTTTGTTTTTCGACAAAACGGTAGATTCAGAGCATGGACAGTATGGGTGAGCAGAGGCTCAGAAAGACAGTCTGACCGGAGCGGCGGTGCAGGTCAATGAGGCCATTAATAAGGGCTTCTTTGTAGGTCAGGCAATGACCCATTTATGATCGAGAAATTTGAAGCTTCAAAGGGGGGGAAATTTGAATTGGAATTTTTGTTAGGTGAAGGCATTAATTTCCGAGAGGATAGGGGGCCTCGTTAAAAAAAAGCCCAAAAATTTGTAATGGAAGGGGGGAGGTGGACCGAAGAACAGAGGAGGTAGTACAGTGGAAGAACAGAGCCGAAGTCGGCTATTGTAAAGCCTGCGGGCTGTGTTATTTGATGCCTGTAAATATTTTATGAAGCTTTGAAATGAAAATTTGGAATTGGTAATGTGTCGTTCTTGCGGGAGGAACAGAGTGGAGAAAACACCAGACAATCTCTGGTTAATGTACGCCTACGGGCTGTTTTATTTTGGGAATGCATGTAACTATTTTTTGAAATATTAATGAAAAGTTGAATTGGTAAGCGTTTGGTTCTCCGGTGCCCCGTCAGTGGTATCAGAGCAGGAGTTCCTGAGCATACAATAGACCACCGAAGGAGAGAGGCAGTTGTACCAGGACGTGTGGGAGGGTTTGAGTTTGGGTGAATATGCCTCCGAGAAGAAACCCGATGGGTGGAAGAGGCATGGCAGCGAAAGATTTCCGGGCATTGCAGTGGCAAGTCCAGGCCCTGCAAGAAGAGCTACGCAGAGGACGTGAGCCGAGAAGGGATGCAGATAGTGAGGATGAAGTGGAGGAGGAGAATGAGTTTGAAGAAGAGGAAGAAGATGTAGATCCGACCCAGGCCAGATTGTACAAGGCCATATCCCAGATCGGGAAGAGGCCGAAGTTAGAAGTTCCTACGTATTCCGAGAACTTGAACCCAGAGGAGTTGATAGACTGGGTGAATGATTTAGAAGAATATTTTGAATACGAAGAGGTTGAAGACCCTAACCGGGTCATATTTTCTAAGACCTGATTGAAGGGTCATGCTAGCATATGGTGGAAGGGGGTACAGTTGGAGAGGAACCGAAGAGGAAAAGAGCGGATAACCAGGTGGGACAGAATGGTGGAGAAATTAAAAAGGCAGTTTATCCCCATAGATTATGAACTGGACCTGTTACGTAAAATGCAGAGTTTGAGGCAGATGAACAGAACAGTTCAAGAATACACAGAGGAATTTTACAAGATCTCCATCAGAACCAGACATTTGGAAGCAAGCAAGGAAAAAGTGGCCCGTTACATTAATGGGTTGAGACCGAGTGTGCAGGAGGAGTTGAGTTTGGTTCGGGTAAGCACCATTGAAGATGCTTACCAATTTGCTTTGAAGGTTGAAGAAAAGCTGAACCGGAGGTTTGAAAGCAAGCCAAAAGTAAAAGGACCGGGAGGAAATAATGGTGGAAAGAAAGAAGGAAAGGAAGAGAAGAAAGAAGAGGAGAGCAGCAGTCGAGGTCAGAAAGAAGAAGATGAAGACCCAAAACCGCAAGTTCAGAATGATAACTACCCGAGAGGAAGGGGTAGATCTAGACGCGAGAATGAAAGGGGAGTATTCCGTGGAACATGTTTCCACTGTGGTGTAGAAGGGCATCGTGCATTCGAGTGTCCACAACATCGGGAAAATATGAACAAGAAACTGGTGGGTCCCGCCAGAGCAGTTGTGGCAGTTGAAGATGCTGATTCAGAACATTCTGAAGAAGCTGAAAAGGGAGAAGCCATGATTGTGAGGAGGACCATGCTGGTGGAAGAAGACAAATCTGAACAGAGGAGAAGCCTGTTCCGTACCCGGTGCAAGAGTGCAGGCAAAGTTTGCAATGTGATCATCGACAATGGAAGTACAGACAACTTAGTTTCCGAGGAGATGGTTACTAAGTTGCAGTTGGAGAGAAGGAGGCACCCACACCCGTATCGGATTGCATGGTTGCGGAAGGACCACCGAGCTTGGGTCCGGGAACAGTGTTTAGTCACGTTCCAGATCGGGAGATACCAGGATGAAGTCCTGTGTGATGTATTCCCCATGGATGCTTGCCATTTGCTGTTGGGCAGGCCATGGCAATTTGATCGGAGTGCAGTGCATGATGGCCGTGCCAACACTTACTCCTTGGTGAAAGATGGAGTGCGGCACAAGTTGAAGCCATTGCCGACGGAGGATGAGAAGGTGTGCAGCAATGCCAGAATTTGTCTGGTAGAAGGCAAAAAATTTTTCCAAGAAGCAAGATTTTAGCAAGATGAAAAGATAGAGGAGTGTTCGGAGATATTGCAAGGGACGCAAACCTAACAGCATAGAAGTGAAGGTCACTTCTCCTTCTTACCCGGGGTGTCTGATGCAGGAGCATCCGGAGACAGTAAAGCAATCTTGCATCTTCAAAAAACTTTTCAATTTTTTCTAAGTCCTGTGCACTATGATTTATTTATTTTCGGTGTTGGAGAAGGTTTCTTGGAGCATTATTCGATTTGGAGGAGTTTGGAAAGGCAAGGGAAGGAGAGGTCACGAAATCGCGACCTCAAAATCTACAGAAAAGCAAAGGGGCGAGTTACGTCGTGATATCGCGACTTTGTTTGCAAAGCAAAGCAGAGGAGTGAGTTGCATCGTGATATCGCAACGTCGCGATATCGTGACTTTATTTTAGAGGTGGTGGTGAGGAGATTTAGACATTGCGATATTGTGACGTCGCGATATCGCGACGTCGCGATATCGCGGCGTCGCGATATCGCAGACGGTCTACAGAACATGGCGGAGGAGTTGAGTCCTGTCGTGATATCACGACAAATCAGAAACTGCCACGTGGCGTATTTCCAAGGCAGTACCAAGGGTTAAGACAAACCCAAGATCATGGCAAAGGACCTCAGAAAGGTGAAGACGAAGGTGGAGGGGTCGACCGCGACCAAGTAAAGTTAAGGTCGAAGAAAATAGCGGACGGCCAGGCATGGCCAATTTTTTTTTTTTTGACACGTGGCCAGCCACTTGTATTAAAGACAATTGTGAGGGCACGTGCCTTGAAGATTGTGCATTAAGGAGAGGGCAAGCCGAATTTAAACACGTGGTTAGCTACGTGAATCTGGTTAAAGATGGAGGCCACGTATCATGGAATGAAATTTTACAGCCGCATGCATTAAAGAAAGAGAACCACATTTTAGAGGGATTTTGTTTTTCGACACAACGACAGATTCAGAGCATGGACAGTATGGGTGAGCAGAGGCTCGGAAGGACAGTCTGATCGGAGCGGCGGTGCAGGTCAATGAGGCCATTAATGAGGGCTTCTTGGTAGGTCGGGCAGTGACCCATTTATGACCGAGAAATTTGAAGCTTCGAAGGGGGGGAAATTTGAATTGGAATTTTTGTTAGGTGAAGGCATTAATTGCCGAGAGGATCGGGGGCCTCGTTAAAAGCCCAAAAATTTGTAATGGAAGGGGGGAGGTGGACCGGAGAACAGAGGAGGTAGTACAGTGGAAGAACAGAGCCGAAGTCGGCTATTGTAAAGCCTACGGGCTGTGTTATTTGATGCCTGTAAATATTTTATGAAGCTTTGAAATGAAAATTTGGAATTGGTAATGTGTCGTTCTTGCGGGAGGAACAGAGTGGAGAAAACACCAGACAATCTCTGGTTAATGTATGCCTACGGGCTATTTTATTTTGGGAATGCATGTAACTATTTTCCGAAAGATTAATGAAAAGTTGAATTGGTAAGCGTTTGGTTCTCCGGTGCCCCGTCACGTATACTAGTCTTGTAAGCCCATAGTGCAAGAGGAGTGTGCCAATATTTATGATGTTTTTGAACAATATTCTTTAAAATTGCTACCACTATTTTATTCAATGTCTTTGCTTGCCTATTTGCTTACGGATAATATGGAGTTGCAAAATTGTGTTTAATATTATATTTAGATGTTAAAGCCCTTACAATTTTCTTTTTGAATGAAGTTCCATTATTTGATATTATTTTGGATGGTATCCCAAAGTGATATATTATGTTATGGAGATTGAAATCCACAATACATTCTCCTGTTGTTCTAGTTAAAGGGATTACCTCCACCTACTTGGTGAAATACTCAGTGGAAATTATGATAAACGTGTGTTGGGGGAGAGATCTTACCAATTAGATCCAAAACCCACTAAGAAATTGGCCAAGACACTTAGATGGGATGTAATGCTTGCGATGGCAAGTGCGTAATATTAGCATGATTCTAGCATTTAATGCATTTATTAACATACAATGTGCAATCCTTCTCCATGGTGGGCCAATAGTAACCCATTCGAAGGATGCGCTTGACAATGGCTATGCCATTGAAATAGCTATCGCATGTACCATCATGAGCTTGTGAAATCATCCAAGCTAATTATTGGGGATCAAGGCAATGAAGGAGAATTCCATTGTAACTACGATGATACATGATGTCTCCTAACAAGATATATCTAGTCACTTTTTTTTTAAATGCTCTTTTTATGATATGCGAAAATCCCTACAATATTACTCTAAGATTAAGGAAATCATGTAATTATGATAACCAATATTGATAAGTGTAGGCCCAAAATGGCCACATACTTAGGAAAATTTTGAAAATTTTGCCTAAGGCATGAAGATCTCATTCCACACATGTTTGAGTGTATTTTGGAGCGGATTCGCAACAAAGGTTACAAATCTGCTTAACACTAAGTGAATTTGTCTTTTACTAAACCTCCTAACCAGGTAAGACATTTTAAACCAGATTTTATCTTTTAGAAAATTTGTTAAAATTCTATTTGGGACAAAATCGCTTGGCAATTCTGTCGATCGTCGTGCAATTTTGTTGATTGATGGACGATTTTGCCCAATGATCAAGAATATTTGGTTTGTTGGAGCGAAAAACAAGGAAGACGATATCAAAATTGGATATATTATATATCGTTGGAAATATATTTTCAAGCCCTATCCAATGGTATAAAATTTGATAATAATTAAGATGATTTGATAGGATAAAAATTCTATTGAATATGACCTTACTTTTTTAGGAGAAAAACTAAGGAAAATGAGTCAATATTTCATGTCTACATTTTGCTCCCTCTTTGATGTATTTATGAATAATAAATGCATCAAATAAAAGTGTAGACACTTGAGTAGAAATGATTATGATTTGACATGGGTAAAAATTAATTATATGGTTTAGAATGAATAGTTTTTGTGAAATTGATGTCTTAGAAAAAAATAATTACTGATTTACTAACTAGGATGCCCCCTCGAGTTTTTACACCAAATTTTACGTTTGGTGGAAAACTCGAATTTGATATTCTTTGTTTTATGTGACTTTGTGTGATTTATTGGATTATTTATTACATTTTCTTATGATGGTTGTGTTACATAATTTCTTGTAATCATGCTTTGATTTTTGAACATTTTGATCGTGCTTAACATAAAAGGAAAATGATTTTGTAAAGTTTGTTTTGAGAAAGATGATTTTGTGTGATGATAGATTTGAGGGATTAGCAATGAACCTCAAATAATGGTGTGTTGTTATATGACTATTGGCAGAGTTCAAATCTTGTTAAGTCATGAAGCGGATCCTGTTGTGAGGAAGTTTTGTATTGCTAATACCAAAATATTGTGTGCTTAAGAATAATCTTAAGGCTTTATGATGAGAACAAATATTTGATGTTGTTTTGGGATAGTATGTTTGATAAATTCTAGCAATAAACCTCAAAGGATGTTGTGATGTTATGAGACTATTGGTGGAGTTCAAAGCTCGCTAAGTCTCAAAGCTAATCTAGTTTTTGAGGAATATTTTTGATATTGCTAAGAATGATTGTATGCTTAAGAATGATCTTAAGGTTTTTATGGTAATAGGAATATGTGTGATGTTTGTTTGATAATAATGTATGTGGTAAATGTTTGTGAAATATATTGAGCAAATCATGAAAAATTTGAAGGATGATTTACGCTAAGCATAGAATTCCTAAGTGTGAAATTAGATGAAATAATTACTTAGGAATTATACTATCATCACAAAAATTAAAATGAAATGCATGATGATATGAAATTATTTGTTCTTTTAAAATGCAAAGTAATGTAAGATAAATCATTGTGTCACATGTTTCAAAATATTATGAAATTTTTATGAAAATATATGGACCAATTTTGGGCATGAAAAATTAGAAATATGGTTTGCGCTAGGTATAAAATTCCTAGTGTGAAAATTGAGAAGAATAATTCCTAGGAATTATACCATCATCGCGAAGTCATGAATGCTATGTATGATAAGTGATTTTGAACTACATGTTATTTTTGCAATAAGTTGTTTTGGAGATTTTTGAAAATTTGGAAATATCTATGTAATGTGTTAATATGAAAGTAATGATGAACTAATGTTGTCCGACAAATTTCAAATAAATATTTTAACTTATTTCTAAGACAAATTCAAATTTATCAAAAACTAGTGTGTGATAAGTGAGTTCATTATCCATATTGATTGTCATGATGATACAAAATCTCTCAAGGATCAAATGTATGTTCTTTGTAATGGTCATTTACCAATTTTGAGAAAGGTAGTGATGCAAGCAAACTTGAATGAACCAATGTGTGTGCAAGTGAAGGGTTCATTAACCATGATTTTTGTGCATAAAACCGTACCAAACTACTATGTAAGTCAAGTCATCAAAATCTAGCTAATCCACAAGCGGACATAGGTCTATAAAAAAGAAGGTCACTAATGTGACAGACATGTTGCCACGCAAAAAGGAATTACCCAATGTCAAGTAAGTTGGGCACAAATCACCTATTATGGGTTTTACCTCATGATTTTCGAATAATTGAGAATTCTAGGGATTCAAGCTCATTCACCCTTCTTTTCTTCACTTTCAAGGGGTAGGGATTTTGTTCATTTTTTTTTTAACAAGGGGATTTTATTGCTTTTTTTCTCTCTTTTCATTCTCTTTTTGATTTTTTTTCTTTCTTTTTCTTTTAATTTTTGAATTTTTATTTTCTTGATTTTTTTTTTTGGAATACTTGCTCGGATTGGCTGTAGAGCAAGGGATTTTTATTTGGGCAGGGGTGAGCTTGTCCTTTTGCCAATCTCAAAAATTTTAGACCATGCACATGATAGGATAGCAGGGGAAACTTTTCGCTCAAGAGACTAAGACTACTATGTAGTATCATTTTTCAAATTTGCAACAAATCATTTTAATATTTGAAAGTGTGTACTTGGTTCAAGAAGTAGCAGGATCATTTCCCAAAACTCAAAATTTTATTTAGTGAAATAGTGATCTTCGATACAAGAGAGATTTATAATCATAGTGATAAAATCAAAATAATTAATTTGTGAAATTAAGTGTATGGTTCAAGATAACTTTTGAATTAATCTGAAATAAAGGAAAATATAGCTTCAAAAATTTTAAATACAACAATAAATAACAATGCAGAATGATTAGAAATAATTTTGAGATTGTTGATACTTTTTTATTTTTTAGTTGTTTTATTTGATTTTTTACTTTTTAATGATGGAATTGCTGGTATATACAAGATGATCTATATACATTATACAAGGTTATTTAAGTATAGCATGTCTAATGTGGCTTCAAAATCAAAGGAGGTTTTGAAGGATAATTTGGTTGTGGTGTATGTGAAGTTGTTTGGTTGATAGTTGAAATTTTTGTGATGAAGAATGAGATGTAGATGAATAAAAGTGATGGACAGAAGATGATAATGATAAAGAGGAAAATAATTGAGAACTTGATGTGATAAAAATACTGAAAGAGAAAATTAAGAACAAAAGGTAATGACTTAAAGGTAGGGATAACAAAAGCTTTGTTATAATGTAGAATAATGTAGCAAAATATTTGACTTTTATGTGTAAAATTGATCATGTTACAAAAGAAAATGTCAGAAGGATAAGAAGGTTCTTCATTATTATCACTATCTTCCAAGTCTTGATAAGATGGATGGAGAATATGTGAAAGATATGCATGGGTTTTATTTGGTAAACAAGGATGATCAGGTGTGGATGAAGAAAAATGATTTATAGGAGGTAATTGTGACAATGGAGAATGTATAGAACTTGATGTTTCAAATGTTAAAGATTCTTCAAATGGTGTTGGATCATCATGTATGGTAAAAATTTTATTTGCAAGTTTAAACTTCAAACATTGATGAAGAATGGAAGGGACAAACCTCATCGTATTAATCCAAGGACTTGTGAGAAGTAAGTTGTAAGGTGAAGGGGAAGATGCTACATAAAACAAAGTATCCAAGATATTGGGTCCACTCTTAAGGGGAAGAATTGTAGAGCCTTGAGATTCTTGAATTTCATTGCTAAAATATATTATAATAACATTTGATTCATTGAGATCTTCTTCCTTTAATCCGAGTTTTTGGAATAATTGATAAGTGCATAAATTAAGATAGGAGCCATTATCTACCATGATAGTTTTAATAGATGTTTATTTAATAAATATTGTAATATAAAGGGAGGAGTCTTCTTGTGGAGCAGATGAAGGAATATCCTAATCATAGAATGAAATATGGTTAAAATCAAGAGGTCTTACACCATTAATTGTGTTCTTAGGGAAAATATCATGAGGAACAAATTGTTGGCTAAGTATTTTGAAAAAAGTTTCCCTATGAACATGAGAAATTTGTAATAATTCTAAAAGGGATATCTTTTCTTGAGGATTAATCACTTGTTGTTGGCTATCAAAGTGGATTTCAGATTGAGATTTTGATGCTAAATATGGGATTTCTATGCTTACATTCCATTTTGGATCATTATCTAGAGCCAAAGATAGTTTTGAAGGTTGGTAAAATGAGGAATCCATATCTTGAATATCAAATTGAGTTGATTGAACTTGAGGTTGCTCATTTGTAGTTTCTATTACAATATTAGTAATATCATCATTATGGGACACATTAAGATGCAATATTTGATTGGTTTCCTACTGTTGATAATTGAATAGGGGTTCTTGGGAGATCCCCATGTCTTGATTTATTATGGGTATTTGTTGTGTAGGATTTTGATTGTTTATTGGATATTTATAATCAGTTGTAGATTGTAATTATTTTATAGTGAAAGGACCCTCATCAATCAAATCTTGAATTGCACATCTTAAATCTCTATATTTTTGTGTCATATGTCCATCCACTCTATGATATTCACAATATAGCTCAGGTTTATACCAATCTGTTGTGGTATCAGGTTGTCTTATGGGAGGGAATTCAATCCTATTTGTATTAAGTAAATGCTTGAGAATTATATCCATTGGTTGATTGAGCTTAGTAAATTTACGTGGTGAAGGTTTTTGAGAGGCTTTTGATAATTGGCTTAGGAATTCAGCCATAAAAGGACTTAATGGTTTATTTCATTTTTTTCTTTATTATGGTTAGAATGATGATAGGAAGATTGTGAAGTATGATGTGAGTGCATGGTAGGATTGGAAGAAGAAGTATTTCTTTTTGAAATGGATGTGTTGTGTTGAAAGAGGAATGTTGAAATGGTTGAGAAGGATTGTATGTGGATCGATAGGCATAATATGGATATGTGGGAGAAAATATAATATCGTTATGAAGAGGATTGAAAAAGGGATTGTCTTGTAGGGGTAAAAAAAGAGAAAATTGTGGTAAAGGTGATGTTGAATATGGATGAAGTTGGTCATAATCAACAAATGCATTTGGCTGAATTTTTCCAACATTACTGATGGGCTCATATTGATTTGAGTTAAGACTCATGGTTTCTTTAGTACTTCTAAAAGTAATATTTAGTATCTAAATTTTAGAATTGAATCTAAAACATACAAATTTGAAATGAGGATTTTTTTTTATTTTTCTTGTATATATATATATATATATATTTTGAAGTTTTTGAATTAGAAAGATGCCTATGTTATTCATGTCGGGTTCACCAAAGAATGTAGGCCTAAAATTTTCACACTCATTTCCTCTAGGCTGATGGATCTACACCTTAGAGAGGAATGGGAAAATAGTAGAGCTACACCTCAAAGGAGAGGCACTTAATTGTGCCTTCTTGTGGTGATTTTTTGACAAATTAAGGGTTCACCAGGAAACTTTTAGCGGCAGTTTCGTATCTAGGCTTGGAAGATGTTTGATGTGTTCTTTTTATAAATCATTCTCATACACCTAAGTTTGGCCTTTATGCAACTAAACTATCTATATGCAATTTTGATTTAATGAAGAAGCAGATAGTGGATACAAAATGAAATACAATGCCTAAGATTGGGATTATAAGAAATTATAAGCCTTACTTGATCTGGATGTTTGATGAAGATTATGAGGCTTGTAGAAGGATAGAATCGCCTTTGTTTCTGACAAAATCACCTCTGTTCCAGAAAGAATCGCCTGTGTTCCAGAAAAAATCACCTCTGATTTGACAAAATCACAGGTGATTATGTCGCAATCCTACAACAAAATAATTGACAAAAATAGGGGACATAAAACAAGGTTTCTTGCAAATTATGACAGTTTCTCATACTCCAAGTCACAGATTAGCTTTAATTTCTATATGAAAGTGGATATGAAATAACATGAGAACAATACGATAACAATTCAACCTACTATGCCATGAATTTATGCAATTTTAATCCTGATTTCATGATGCAATTAATTGGAATGATGGTGAACACCAAGATGCAATATCTAAATCTGAGTAATAAATTAAATGGACATGATGTAATGTATAGACAAATAGAAAATTGGGAAAGAAATGCAAATGGTGATTTGAATCCTTGCCCATAGCTAATATGAATACAGGATCGCCTACTCTCTGACAAAATTACATACTCTGACGAAATCACCTTTCGCTTCTATCAAAATTGCTAGGTGATTATGATGATATTTGGGGTGATTATAACTGAGACCTGCAATGACAAAGGATGAAAATAGGGATGCCAGGAGGTGGAATTGCATAACAAATTGGAGCCAAGGATCCTCAAGGGAGTTCAGAAACAATCTCAGGGGATCAGAGTCCAACCAGCCAGGGAGTTATTCAGTCAATCAATCACGAGGAAAAAGGAAAAAAGGCCTAGATTAAATAGGCCAAGGAGGGGTTTGAGGAAGTTGGTAGGTTAGGCTAAACATGGAGGAGGTTTTGACTCCTCCTATGTTTGCCACCTTCAATCTACTTGCCAACCTTCTTGATCCAAATGACGGCTAAACTAGGTAAGACATTTTAAACTAGATTTTATATTTTATCAAATTTGTTAAAATTCTATTTGGAAAAAAATCGCCTGGAGATTCTATTGATCATTGAACGATTTTGTTGATTGATGGACGATTTTGCCCAACGGTTAAGAATTTTTGGTTTGTTGGAGCAAAAAATGAGGAAGACAATGTCAAAATTGGACATATTATATACCATTGGAAAGCTCTTTTCGAGCCCTATCCAATGGTATAAAATTTGATAAGAATTAAGATGATTTTATAGGGTAAAAATTCTCTTAAATATGATCTTACTTTTCTAGCAGAAAAACTAAGGAAAATGAGTCAATTTTTCATGTCTACACTAACTGCTAGGGTAATTGAAATCTACTTCAAAATTAGATCTTTATTATTAGGGAGTGCATTTTTTTAGTCTAAGATATTTATTAATTCTGCTATTTGGATTGTCATTATTTGGATATTAAAATTATTGTCTGCAATAGTTCTCTATTGTTATTTAATGAATGAAAGTGCATTTAATTTGGGATAATGTTGATCTAAGTAATGTGCATTTAAATTGGTTTATGGGAGCTTTTTGTTGTAGTAACAATATTGTTAGCCTATACATCCACTATTGTTCATATTTTCTAACCCTAATCTATTTCTCAACCCTAACCCCCAAAAACCTAAGTGAGCATAATTGTGTCAACACCCTGTTTAAGTTGACAAGGAACTAGCCTACTCTGGAGGTTGGATTTGAAACCCCTATTTTGGTCCATCCAATGTTGAGTGATGAGTTGTAGCTATTGGGTGCATTCCTAGATAGAAATTAGAAATATAGATAGTCACAGTGTCAAGTAAAAATTGATGTAATTTAGTGCCCAACAGTTTTTGGCATGCCCGATGGGACCAGTTCACAAGGAACACGAAAACCCATCATATGAGTTATTATTTTATCTCTACCTAGAGGAATCAAGATTTGGTGAATTTTCTTGACCTTGTAAGTAGAGAATAGAAAATTCACCTGGTGACTCCTTGGTCCTTGAAACCAGAAAAAAATTACTCTTGTAGACTAGTGTCCTTTCATGTATACTAGGTATTTTAAAAGGAATAACCCTAACTCATATTTCTATTACGAATTACCTTATAGAGGGTCTATTGTTGTCATAAGTTTGAATCAATATTTCCTCTAAAAATAAGATCTTCTTGAGGAAAATCCTATAGTTAATCCAATAGCCCCTCCAACAATACCTATGCCTAGAAATATGACACAAAATGTGGCCCATAATCAACCATTATAGAAGTTTCCCAAATGGAACACAACCGGTCCTCTAAGATTAGCCCAAATAAATACCATCCCCCAGGCTGTGTCCAAGGCTATCCCCAATTATGATGGATATAGGAAGATAGCATATGAGCATTGTCAAGACGTTTTAAATCTGGCAGTAATTCACAATATAAAAGAGGAGGATATTTTTGTAAGAATTCTAGCCCTGTCCTTCAGATGAAAGATTTTACATTGGTTTAGAACTCTAGAAGATAATACCATCACTTCATGGAAAGAATTGACTGAGTTGTTTGCATAAGAATTTAATTTGACCCATTTTCCTTGCTCAACCATTTTACATCCATGCAAAAATATTATCAATAAACTATCTCATATTTCAATTTAAGGTTTAGCAGAACATGGAAGAGAATTCCCTTGATAGCTAGACCAACTGCATGTTTTACCTATAAGTATTATATCTAATCTATTGGATTAGAGTTAGGCTTGCAGACACAACAATCTAGAGTAGAAACCTTCCACCAAGTTTATAATACAATTGTTCATACTGATAATATCCTAATTAATATAGGGAGACTACCCCCCAAAACTGTGCAACCTTATAACTCAAAAACCACTAATGGCCAAAGCCAAGCTACAAATCCATCTTACATGGATCCCCTTTATTTATCATTACCATCTTCGAAAATGAATGCAATACCTCAACCGAAACCATCATCCTCTACAGTTCCTTTCCCTCCCCTTCCTTATCAAGTATCCCAAGAGTTTTTTGCTATTCTTGATATAAAAAAAACTCTAAAAACTTTGAGTAACTGAATAAATTCAATGGAAAAGAGAGATCAAGAAAGGTCACAACAAAGGATATTTCCATATGTGAAAAAATATCAGAGATATGGTCCTAGTAACATTACGTAGGTTAGATTAAATGCAACATATGAGGAACTTGAGTGTTCTTTAGATACTACTCTTACAAATATCTAGTGTCTAGTATGTAATGATCCTCATGACTCACAATCTTGTATTATGTACCAAAATTGTGTTCAACAAGCTATGGATCAAACTGAAAGAAATCAAAAGGGGAGAGTAAACATGTTATGGCAGCCTGACCAAATTATGGCTGGGAAAGAGCTGGATGAGGACAACCCAATTACTATCATGATAAGGTTTGGAAATAAAACCTTGCAAGTAGATCCACAAAAAATGGGACAATTTCAAGTTCCATATCAAAATAAAAATGATCAGCTTCCCCAAATTAGTGATATTTTTTCTATTCCTCAAGATAAAGGGAAAGACAAGATAGACAGTCTTCCTAATAGGTTGTAAAAGGAAACCGAAGGAGACTGAATGATATCTAAATATGAGGCTCAAGAAAGGCTTAGACTCCCCTCTATTACCAATAGGTAAAGAATATAAGCCACTTAGGAGTATAAAATAAAATATGGTGAACTAGAAAGAAGGCCTGAAAGACATGCCCTGGCTAGGTTTGAGTGTAATATTGTTGAAGAGATGAAAAATATTCCATCAAAAGCTAGTCTGTATGACACTCTATTCATTCTTGGTCAGATTATTCTGCTTAAGGCTTCCCTAAATAAGTATCCACAAGATAAGAAAACCATGATAATCCTTAGTATGCCATCAAAAAAGAAAGAAATATCCCCTACTATATTAAATAATAAGTTTCCCTTTTCTATATCTCTTTAAGGATGGAAGTTTGGGTAGTACAAAATTGTATGATAGATTTAGGAGCATCAACCATAGTTATGCCCAAAGTGCTCTATGAAGAAATGGGTATGGAGTATACCCGATCTTGTCTTGGAGTATTACAATTGTATGGGACACATTTTAAGATAGTTGGAGTTATAAAGGATGTTTTAATGAGGCTACATAGAGCCCCTGAAGTGACATTAGTGAAAGAAATAGTAGTGGTTGACCTAGAGCCCTAATTTGGATTATGCCTTTCAAGGGAGTTTACTGCAAAACTGGGTGGATGTATGTACATGGATTATTCTAGTATGGCAATCTCTTTCAAAGAAAAGAGAACAAGGATAACACCCAAAAATTTAGTAGCTTATCATATTGAAAATATTGAGGAAAACATGTGTAATCTTACTCCCTTGGAGTAATTTGAATCGGTTGATAATTTTGATGAATTAGGTATAAAGGATGAGTTTCCTTTTAGAGAGGATTATAGTTAGTTTGGAATTGGTATGGGGAAATATAGTATCTTAGATTAATTAGAGAAGAAAATCCCTGCTATATCCAATCAATATCTGAGAGAAAAGGAAACATGGATCATGCACTTTGACGGTGCTAAATATAGAAATGGTGTAGGATCTGGTGTGGTTTTACAGTCCCAATCAGAGGGGACAAATAATTTTGCCTATAGACTAACATGGTCATGTACAAATAATATTGCAAAATATGAGACCCTGTGTCTCGAACTGATACAATCAGAAAGCATAGGCATTAATATTTTAAACATATATGGCAAATCTAAGTTGATTGTCCATTAGGTAAGGAAAAGGTGCAGTAGAAAGCACCATTACCTAAAGGCATATAGAAATAAGGTATGGGATCTAATGGAATATTTTGATGCCCTAAATATAAATTTTATACCTATAGAAAAGAATACTATAGATGATTCATTAGAAAAAAAGGGAGCTAACTTCAACCCTTCTGTAGACTTTGGAATCAAGAAAGCCAAGGGAATCAAAATGATTTTCAGACCTACAGTACGAGACAAGCAGATTTTTTGGCAAGTTTTTGAAAGTGATGAGAAAATTGAAGTTCTGGTAAGAGAAGCATGTCTCTCCATTATCCAATAAGATAATCTAGAAGATATTGATCAACAATATGTTATTCAATTAAGGAAAAATCACATTCCTAGAGGGTTGGTCACCCTAGAAAGCTTATTTGACAATGAGGATAGAAAAAAGACCAGATCTATGAAAGTCAATAAAAATTTTTATAAATAAGTTGAAGTCGATATGGAAAATAAGCTCAATGTTGGAGTTCGATGTTCACTAGAGGAAGCATAAGATATCAAAAATTTATGCTTAAATACTAGGACATTGTGTCTTGGTCATATGAAGACCTCAAGGTATATGATAAAAATGTTATCCAACATACTATTGAGCTAGAGCGTGATGCAAAGCCTTTTAGGTAGAAGCATAGGCCTGTGAATGCAACTATCAAAGCCATTATGAGAGATGAGATCTTAAATTTATTAAAGGCTAAGATCATATACCCAATAAAACATTCAACCTGGGTAGCCAACTTGGTACCCGTGAGGAAAAATAATGGGGATATTTGTTTGTGTGTAGATTTCAAAAATATTAACCAAGCATCCCTTAAAGATCACTACCCCCTCCCATATATTGATCAAATATTATAGATAGTGGCAGGGATAGAGAGGTTCTCATTACTAGATGGCTACTTTGGGTACAATCAAATTTGGGTGAAAGATGAAGATCAGTATAAAACAACATTCACCACAAAATGGGGCACATTTTCCTACCATAGAATGACTTTTGGGTTGTCCAATGAGGGAGACACATTTTAGAGAGCCATGAACTATGCCTTTGGGGCAATGATCAAAAAAGTAATTCTAATTTATTTGGATGACATGACTATGTTTTCCCATGATAAGCATGACCACCTATCACACCTTGAGTAGGTGTTTCAAAAGTGTAGAGAATTTGATATTTTTCTCAATCCTAAGAAATTATTTTTTACAGTTCATGAAGGAAAGCTGCTAGGTCATATGGTCTCAAAAGAAGGTATGGCCATAGATCCAAATAGAATTAAGTCCATTATTGCTCTCCCATTGCCTAAAAACAAGAAGGTCTTGCAGTCCTTTTTGGGACAAATAAACTTTGTTAGGAAATTAATTTATAACTTTGAACAGAAAGTAAGGCCTATATTTGAGTTACTCAAGAAGAATGTTGATTTTAAGTGGAATGAAGTTAGAAAATAAGCTTTTGATATTATCAATAATTCCATTGAAATAGCCCTAGTACTTCTAAATCCATATTTTAGTAAATATTTTATCCTTTATGATTATGGATTTGAAGAGAGTTATACCTCAGTGCTTACTTAAAAATATGAACAAGGTGAGGAACATCCTATATTATTTTGGAGTTAGACACTCCATGACTACCAGGTTAAATACAACTTTATTGAAAGATAAGTATTTGCTATGATGAAGTCACTAAAGAAGTTCAAGCAGTACTTGGTACAGAGTAAGACCCTGGTATATGTTGTTCATCTAGATGTAAGAAGTTTTATCCTGCAAGGTGAACTAGGAGATAAAAGAGCTAGTTGGATTACCAAAATCCAAGAATATAATGTAGAAATACATCCCATCAAGTTTGTGAGAGGCAAGGCCCTATGCCAAGGTCTAACATAGGTAACAACATTAGCAGAAGTAACAGCTTGCCAAACATCAAAAGGAGATCGGATAGAAGAAGTACAACCAGGATTGGATTGGCCATATGATTAAATATTTTCAAGCTGAAGTATGCCATCCTAGTCTAAATACATCCTAAAGAAGGAGATACATGTTGTAGGATTTGAAATATGTATTGCTACTAGAAGGTCTGTATAAAAGAAACTTGGATGGAGTCCTTCTGAAATGCTTAAAAGATGATCAACAACAGAAGATTATTGAAGAGTTCCAAGGAGGACCAGCTGGAGGACATAACTTAGGTAGAGTTATAGCCTTGAAAATCATAACAAGTGGTTATTACTGGCCTACTGTATTTACTGATACTTTCAAGGTTACTAGGGCCTATGACAAATGTCAATGATATGTTGGAAGGACAAGAAATTCTTCATTCCCCCTCAGGCCGATACAAGTTGAAGAACCTTTTTAGCAATGGGGGTTAGAATTCATAGGGGTCATCAACCCTAATTCCTTAGTAGAACATAAATTTATTCTAAATACCATGGATTACCTTACCAGGTGGGTAGAGGCCATTCCTACAAAGAAGTTAGATCAGGAAGTTGTGATCAATTTTATGAAGAACTTGATTTCAAGGTTTGGAGTTCTAGAAGCCTTAGTAAGTGAAAATGGCCCAAATTTCATAGGAGCCAAGTATATTGAGTTTTCCAGTATGTCATCACTCTTAAGAATACTTTAAATTATTACCCATAGGGTAATGGACTTGTTGAATCCACCAACAAAAACTTGTTAAGGATTTTGAGGAAGTCGCTTGAAGGGAATAAAATAAGTTGGCACCTACAACTGGACCAAGCTTTGTGGGCAAACAATATTACTATTAAAAATTCCATTAAAAATTCTCCTTATGCTCTGGTGTATGGCAAAGAGGTAGTGTTACATATCCATTTGAAAATTCCAGCACTCAAGCTGGAAAATACAAAGGAAGAATTTGAGGGAAATCCAATGGAAAATAGGCTAACTCACTTACTAAAACTTGAAGAGAATAGAGCTTAGACATATGATAATTTTCAAAATAATTCCTCAGATATCAAGGTATGGTTTGATAAGAAGGCAAGATTCAAAAAATTCTAGATTGGAGATTCAATTCTCAGGTGGAATGTTGATAGAGCAAAATCGGACAAGCATGAAAAGTTTGATTCTTTGTGGGATGATCCTTTCAAAATAGTAGAGGCCAAGGAGTCCAATGTGTTCCAACTTGAATAAATAGAAAGGAACATACAACCAACTCTAGTAAACTACTTTCATTTCAAACTCTACTATGTTTAAAACATAAGCTCATTGTAACATATGTATATACATTGTATTATAATTCCCTTTTTTTCTGCACTTTGTATTTAGTTTTTGCATTAAAATTTTGAAAAAAAGAATTTTTTTTAGAAAAATGGCTAAGTTTTAGCAAAATATTCAGTGAGGTTCCATTACATACGCAAATACACGTAAAGTGTATTGGAATAAGGAGCATATCTAATCCACATCAAAATACACGAAGATGTTGAGCAAGGTGTAGAAACAATATTGTCATTGTTGTCAACACAGACAGATAGGTCAGTTGATGCAGTGGACAGGAGTTCAGAGGTCAGTTAGAGCATGTACAATGAATTTCTAAGAAGACAGAAGTGGCCCAGATTCAAAGGATCAAAGAAAAAGACAAGTAAGAAAACCATCACGATATCGCGACATGTTTTGTCCATGATTTCATGACATATCGGAGGAGAAGAGAAAATATCGCAATTTCATGACATATCGGAGGAAGAGAGAATATTCACGGACATATCGAAGGAGAGAGAAATGCTAGAAAACTGTCATGATTTGCAGACATGTTTCATTTTCACGGTCCAAAGCGAAGAGAAAGAGGAGAGAAAAAGATGTCCACGATTTTGTGACATGTTTCATTTTTGCGGTCCAAAGCGAAGAGAAAGAGGAGAGAGAAAAGATGTCACGATTTCATGACATGTTGGACGAAAGAGAAAGCGCAAGGAAAACTATCACGATTTCGCGACATGTTGGAAGCAAAGAAGGCAAGTAAGAAAACTGTCACGATTTTGTGACATGTTCGAAGAAGCAGTGCATGCAAGAAAATTGTCACGATTTCGTGACATGTTTGGAGAGAAGGCGCAAGCAAAGAAAACTGTCATGATTTCATGACATGTTCGGGGAGAAGGAGCTTGCAAAGAAAAGTGTCATGATTTCACGATAATCTGCAAGAGAGGTAGTACGGATGAAAATGTGTCACAATTTCGCGACATGTTTGAGAGAAAGAGCTTGCAAGGAAAAGTGTCACGATTTCATGACATGTCGGGTTTTCACGACCCGATGAGAAGAAAAGTGCTAAGGAGGAAAAATGTCGCGATATCGCGACATGTCGCATTTTCACGACTAAGAGAGGAGAGAGAATGTACGGAGATAGAAATGTCGTGATATCACGACAATAGCAGAGAGGAAGACTCCGAAGGATGAAGTGTCATGATTTCGTGACAGAAGCAAAACAAAAGAGCATGGAAGCAGAAGCGTCACGATTTCATGACAAATTCAAGGAGGAAGAGCTCAAAGGCGAAAGCGTCACGATTTCGTGACATGTTCTATTTTTGCTGGTGCATGCAAAGAAGAGTGTACGACAACAAAAGTGTCACGATTTCGTGACATGTCATGTTTTTGCTGGTGCATGCAAAGAAGAGTGTACGACAACGAAAAGTGTCACGATTTCGTGACATGTCATGTTTTCACTGGTGCATGCAAAGAAGAGTGCAAGGTAGTGAAAAGTGTCACGATTTCATGACATGTCATGTTTTCATTGGTGCATGCAGAGAAGAGTGCAAGGAAGCGAAAAGTGTCACGATTTCGTGACATGTCATGTTTTCGCTGGTGCATGCCGAGAAGAGTGCAAGGAAGCAAAAAGTGTCATGATTTTATGACATGTCATGTTTTCACTGGTGCAAGCCAAGTAGAGTGTACGGAGGCAAAAAGTGTCACGATTTCATGACATGTTGTGTTTTCACGCATGCAGGCCGAGAAGAAGACAAAAAGGCTATCAGAGCGGCGGTTCTACTGTCAGAGTTGTAAGAGAACAAAAAAGGCTGTTAGAGCCGTAAATGCACAGGTAAGAATGTTAGAGCGCCAAATTGAGTAGAGAAGGCTGTCAAAGCCATAAATGAGTAGGTAAGAATGTCAGAGCATCGAATTGAACATAGAAGGTTTTCAGAGCCGTAAAGTGGACAGATAAGGCTGTCAGAGGCATAAGTAAGCATTTAAGAGCATAGTAAGCAGAGCCGAAAGAATATTTTTGTGTACAGGAAGTTAGGGTTAGGGTTGAGCTCTGCACGTGGCATGAGTGTTGTGGATTGCCGAATAAAAGGAAAAAGGAGCTATGAAAATAGTAGAGTGTATTGTGCTGAAAAAGAGATAGAAGAGAGAGCTGCAAGAGAGAATAGCAGAGCTGACAGAGAAAAATATAACAGAGCTGTAAGTATATGCAGTTCTGGTTAAAAGGCATTAGACCAGTGAGGGTCTTGTAGAAGAGAAGGCATTTTTATGTCATTAAATCTATTCAGAACTGAAGTCCAAGTTGGTGCTTGGCATTAGGGGGTTGGTGCTCCTTTCTGTTGGTGCAGATAAATAAGGGGTTGGTGCTCCTTCCTGTGGGTATTGGAAAATTGTTTGTAAAGTTGGTGCTTTGCAAAGGCTAGATTTGGATGGGAGTCCAAGCAGTCTAATTTTTGAGGAGTAGCCAAATCTGGTGAACCTCGTTAAATCGTGTGTTGTGGAATGCTCTCTTGTTTATTTGCTTTATCTATTTTTAAGTTCTCTCTGCTTAAGTTTTAAAGAGTTGTAGATCTGAATTTAAATAGCTACACTGATTCACCCCCCCTCTTAGTGTCATTGTGAGAATATCAATTGGTATCAGAGCAAGGTTCCTAAACAAGCTCAATCAGCTAAGGTGATCTTGGAAGAAACACAATGGCCGATGGTGAAGGATTTTCATCCAACAAAGCTCCTTTGTTCGATGGAACTAATTACTCTTTCTGGGAGACTCGGGATGTAGACTTATCTGTGTGCTTTGGGATATGACATTTGGGAGTCAGTAGACAATGGATACACAATATCCTCTACTCCTCCAATAGATGTTGTCTGAGAAGAAAAAGTTTGAGAATAACTCTAAAGCAAAGAATGCTATAATGTGTGGGTTAGTAGACAGTGAACTGATAAGGATCATGAGCTGTAAAATGGCAAAAGACATGTGGGACAAACTACAGAGCATTCATGAAGGAGACGACAAGATCAAGGAAGCCAAGCTTCAAATGCATCGAGCTCAGTTCGAAGCATTAAAAATGAATGACGATGAGAACATAGAGGCCTATATGCTGAGAGTCAATGGAATCATTAATGCGATTAGAGGACTCGACGAGGAAATGGAAGATGCGGTCATCGTGAAAAAGGTACTAAGAACTCTTCACAAAAGATTTGATTCTAAAGTTTCTGCTATAGAAGAAGCAAAAGATCTAAATACTTTTAGCATGGATGAAATGCATGGTTCTTTAACTACATATGAAATGAGAATAGGACAAACTAAGCCCTCAGATAGAGAAGCTGCTTTTAAAGCACACAAAAATATAAAAGCTAAACAAGAATCTACAGAAGAAGAGTCTTCGGATGAAATAGAAGCAAACTTTGTTAGGAAACTAATAAAGGGAAAAGGAAAGTACAGAGGAAAGTTATCGTTTAAGTGCTTCAACTGTGGAGGCGTCGGGCACTTTGCAGCTAAATGTCCAATGAATGAGAAAAACAAAAATGATGAAGGGTCACACCAAGAAAGAAGTGACTGGAAGAAGAAACCACATTTTAGAAAAAGCAACTTCAAGAAGAAAAGTTTCATATCCAAGAATGTCGGCTCTTCTGAAGACTGCTCCGGTGAGGATTCTGAAGAAGAAGCAGGTGAAGCTCTGTTCATGGCTTTTGAAGAAAGAATAACAGAGGAAAAATTGGAATGTAATGAAAAACCTAAGGATGAGGCTGAAGTATATCTGGAAGGTGAGTTGGTTGCTACACTTAAAGAGCTGAGCACAGAAAGGAAAAAGAATAAAAAGGTTTCAAGAAAGCTTGAGGATGCCAATGAAATAATAAACAACTTGAAAGTATAGATAAACGAATTTAAGAAAATGTCTGAAGTTCTCAAAGTACAATTAACCATAAAAATAGATGAGTGCAACAAGCTAGAAGAAGACATTGTTAGGTTAAGGATGCAGCTAGAGGAGATGAATCAGAAATTGAGTTGTTATCATAAGTTTGAAGAAAGTTCTGTAAAGCTGGATAAAATTTTAAATAACCAAAGGCCTTCCGGCATCAAATTTGGTTTGGGCTTCGATGAAGGAGAATCATCAAAGGGATCAAAGGCCATAAATGTAGAACCCATAAAGAAAGAAGATAAGATCAGGGTTGATCAAGAAAAAACAAATCATGCCAAAGAAAGCAATAATGCCGGACTCAAGAGGAGTACTGACAAAGATGGATTCACAAAAGTCACACATCCAAGAAGGAGAAGATTCATAGCTCCTACTTCAAAATGGCAAAGACCTTCACCCGGGTTTAATCATTCCTTTTCTGGTTATTGTTTTAAATGCAATGCTTATGGTCATAAGATTTCAGATTGCGGTTATAATGTAGCACAAAGGAATTTCACCAGTAGAAATGTCTTTTCTCCATTGATGGATTATGTAGTAGAATGTTATAACTATCATAATTTTGGACACATTGCAAGAAACTATAGAAGCACTTTTGCAGCAAATAAATATCAGGGTAGAAAATCTCAACCAAATGGATTGAAACAAAACAAAAATTTTCTTGAAAAATAGGCACAAGCTAATGAAAGGGGAAAGGCAAAACAAGTAGCCAAAACTGCTATCAAACCAGAATGGAAAGACAAAGAGAAAATCTAGGAAGAAAAGGAATCTTTGATTGTTCAGACTACTTTTAAAGCACAGAACAAATCTGCACCATGGATACTTGATAGTGGATGCTCCAGTCACATGACAGGTGACAAGCAAAAATTTGAGAAGTTACAGAATTACGAAGGTGGTTCTGTGAAATTTGGAAATAATGATGGAGCAAAGATAGTTGGCAAAGGATCAGTCAAGATCAGTGACGAAAAGATCAAATCAAAAGAAGTCTTGTTTGTGATTGGTCTAAAGCATAACTTGCTCAGCGTAAGTCAAATCTGTGACAAAGGTCATGAAGTAATTTTTAAGAAGCAGGGTTGTGAAGTGAGAAAAGCTAACAGTGGGAAGTTGATTGCTACTGGATCAAGGACTTCTAGAAACCTTTATACTCTCTTAGAGACTTCAGAGGGAGCATGCTTTATTGGAAAGGAAGATGAAAATTGGCTGTGGCACAAGAGGCTCGGTCATATCAGCTTTGACAATTTGGTAAAAATAAGCTCAAAAAGGGTAGTAAGAGATATACCCTCCATTGGCAAACCACTAAACAGTATTTGTGCTTCATGCCAAAAGGGGAAGCAAACTAGAGCCACATTTAAATCAAAGGAGTACTTTACCAGCAAACCTTTAGAACTAATCCATACTGATTTATGTGGACCCATGAGAACACAAAGTATAAATGGTGACAAATACTTTATGTTGTGCATAGATGACTATTCCAGAATGACCTGGATATTATTTTTGAAGAAAAAATCTGAAGCTTTTGAAATGTTCAAGACTTTCAAAAACCAAGTTGAGAATGAAACAAGAAAGAGGATCAAATGCTTAAGATCAGATAGAGGAGGAGAGTTCATCTCAGAGGAGTTTGCAGAATACTATCAAAAATATGGGATCAGAAGACAGTTTTCAGCAGCAAGGACACCTCAACAGAATGGTGTTGTAGAAAGAAAGAATAGAACTATGTAGGAAATGGCACGGACGATGTTGACTGAGAGCAAAATTGCAGATAGATTTTGGAAAGAGGCAGTCCATACTACAGTTTATATCCAAAACAGGTGCATGTTGAGGACGCATGAAAGCAAAACCCCGTATGAGCTATGGTTCGGCAAGAAGGCAACAACAAAATACTTCAAAGTCTTTGGCAGCAAGTGTTACATCAAAAGAACTGAAGATAATCTTGGTAAGTTTGAAGATAGAGCTGATGAAGGTATTTTTGTTGGCTATTCGTCAAAAAGCAAAGCTTACAAATGCTACAACAAAAGGCTAAAGAAAATTGTAGACAGTGCCGATGTTAAATTTGATGAAGATAGGAAACGAGCAGTCAGTTGTGAAGAAAACTACCCTATTTATGAAGAAGTTATTGAAGGAGATGAAGAAAAGGAAACAGAAGAGAATCAGAAAATAGACCCAGATGATTTAAGTTTTGACTCAGAAGTAGAAGAAAACAATAAATTCAAAACAGGAAGCTGGCAGAAAAATCATCCCAGAGAGCAAATTATTGGGGACCCCAAAGTTGGTGTTAAGACAAGAAGAAGAGTAGTAAGTAACTACTCCCTATTATCCAACATTGAGCCCAAAAATATTGCTGAAGCAAGCACAGATGAAATTTGGATGAAGGCAATAAACGAAGAACTAGATCAGATTGAGAAAAACAAAACCCGGGAGTTAGTACCAAGGCCTTGCAAATAAAAACATAATCGGTACTAAATGGATTTTTCGAAACAAATTGAATGAAGACGGACAAGTTGTAAGGAATAAAGCAAGATTGGTCTGTAAAGGCTATGCTCAAGTTGAAGGTATTGATTTTGAGGAAAATTTTGCACCAGTGGCTAGACTCGAGGCAATCATAATGTTTTTGGCTTTAGCAGTCCACAGGAATTTCAAAGTTTATCAGATGGACGTGAAATCAGCATTTCTGAATGGAAATCTTGAAGAAGAAGTTTATATTGAGCAGCCAGATGGTTTTCAACTCGGTGATAATCCCAACTTTGTTTGCAAGTTGAAGAAAGCTTTATATGGCTTGAAACAGGCACCCAGAGCATGGTATGCAAGACTAGACAACTATCTCACTGAACAAGGGTTCAAGAAAGGTATGGTGGATAGTAACTTGTATGTCAAAATAGACAATGGCCAACTTATTGTCCTTGTTGTTTATGTTGATGATATAATTTTTGGCAGCAACAATGATGAGTCATGTAGAGACATAGCAAATAAAATGCAGAAAGAATTTGAAATGTCTATGATTGGTGAACTTTCATATTTCCTCGGATTGCAAGTTAACCAAAATGAAAAGGGCATTTTTATTTCTCAAGTTAAATATGTGAAAGAAATGCTGAAAAAGTTCACAATGGAGGATTGTAAACCTGTTAGCACTCCCATGACAACAAGTTGCAAATTGAGCAAGGATGACAAATCTCCGAGATGTTGATCAAACCATGTACAGATCTATGATTGGGAGCCTCATTGTATTTAATAGCTACAAGACCGGATATCTTACGAGGCGGTATGCATGGTAGCAAGATTTTAGGCTAGTCCCAAAGAGACTCATGTGACAGACTGTGAAGAGGATCTTTAGGTACCTCAAGGGTACTATGGAGTATGGGTTATGGTACCCAAAAGGTAAGGACTTCACTCTTATTGCATATTCGATGCAGATTGGGCAGGATGTATAGATGACAGAAAGAGTACCAGTGGAGGTGCATTCTATCTTGGAGATAGGTTGGTAGCATGGCACAACAAGAAACAAGAATCAGTCTCTCTATCCACAGCAGAGGCAGAATACATTGCAGCAACAACATGTTGTACACAGATTTTATGGATGAGACAAACCCTGAAAGATCTTGGTATTAACTTCAAAGAGCCAATTTCAGTTAAATGTGATAATACCAGTGCTATTAACATCTCAAAGAATCTGGTTATGCATTCTCGCACCAAACATATTGCAATCCGGTATCACTTTTTGAAGGATAAAGTTGCGGAAGGTGAGGTTAAATTGGATTTTGTTCCAACTACAGAGCAAGTAGCGGATATCTTCACTAAACCGTTGCCCAAGGAAGTTTTTGAATACCTCCGTAGTAAGTTGGGAGTGGTCACACTACCCAAGAACTGACTAGCTTTTGGGAACACATTCTCAGGGGGAGCATTTATATATTTGATTATCTGTTTGCTCATGTTTGTAATTTTTGCTAACTGTAATATTGTGTGCCTGAGAATGATTGTGCATGGACTCAGGGGGAGTCTGCAGTAGCCCTTTGGTATTATTGTCAAAGGGGGAGAAGAATTACAGGAAATTGCACATGTGTTGCCAACAATTCCAAAGGGGGAGATTGTTGAGCAAGGTGCAAAAACAGTATTGTCATTGTTGTCAACACAGACAGATAGATCAGTTGATGTAGTGGACAGGAGTTCAGAGGTCAATCAGAGCATGTACAGTGAATTTCCAAGAAGACAGAAGTGGCCCAGATTCAAAGGATCAAAGAAAAAGACAAGTAAGAAAACTGTCGCGATATCACGACATGTTTTCTGTCACGATTTCGCGACATATCGAAGGAGAGAGAAAATGCTGGCAAAACTATCATGATTTTGTGACATATCGGAGGAGAGAGAAAATGCTAGCAAAATTGTCGTGATTTCATGACATATCGGAGGAGAGAGAAAACTGGCAAAACTATCGCAATTTCGTGACATGTTTCATTTTCATGGTCCAAAGCGAAGAGAAAGAGGAGAGAGAAAAAGATGTCACGATTTCGTGACATGTTTCATTTTCGCGGTCCAAAGCGAAGAGAAAGAGGAGAGAGAAAAAGATGTCATGATTTCGTGACATGTTGGACGAAAGAGAAAGCGCAAGGAAAACTGTCACGATTTCGTGACATGTTGGAAGCAAAGAAGGCAAGTAAGAAAACTGTCACGATTTCGTGACATGTTCGAAGAAGCAGCGCATGCAAGAAAACTGTCATGATTTCGTGACATGTTTGGAGAGAAGGCGCAAGCAAAGAAAACTATCACGATTTCGCGACATGTTTGGGGAGAAGGAGCTTGCAAAGAAAAGTGTCACGATTTCGTGACAATCTGCAAGAGAGGCAGTATAGATGAAAATGTGTCACGATTTCGTGACATGTTTGAGAAAAAGAGCTTGTAAGGAAAAGTGTCGCGATTTCGCGACATGTCGAGTTTTCATGACCCGATGAGAAGAAAAGTGCTAAGGAGGAAAAATGTCACGATATCACGACATGTCGCATTTTTGCGACTAAGAGAGGAGAGAGAATGTACGGAGATAGAAATGTCATGATATCGCGACAACAGCAGAGAGGAAGACTCCGAAGGATGAAGTGTCACGATTTTGTGACAGAAGCAAAACGAAAGAGCATGGAAGCAGAAGCGTCACGATTTCGTGACAAATTCAAGGAGGAAGAGCTCAAAGGCGAAAGTGTCATGATTTCATGACATGTTCCATTTTCGCTGGTGCATGCAAAGAAGAGTATACGACAGTGAAAAGTGTCACGATTTCGTGACATGTCATGTTTTCACTAGTGCATGCAAAGAAGAGTGTACGGTAGCAAAATGTGTCATGATTTCATGACATGTCATGTTTTCGTTGGTGCATGCAGAGAAGAGTGTAAGGAAATGAAAAGTGTCACGATTTTGTGACATGTCATGTTTTCGTTGGTGCATGCAGAGAAGAGTGCAAGGAAGCGAAAAGTGTCACGATTTCGTGACATGTCATGTTTTCGTTGGTGCATGCCGAGAAGAGTGCAAGGAAGCGAAAAGTGTCACGATTTTGTGACATGTCATGTTTTCGCTGGTGCAAGCCAAGTAGAGTGTACGGAGGCAAAAAGTGTCATGATTTCATGACATGTTGTGTTTTCATGCATGCAGGCCGAGAAGAAGACAAAAATGCTGTCAGAGCGACGGTTCTACTGTCAGAGCTATAAGAGAACAGAAAAGGCTGTCAGAGCCGTAAATAAGCAGAGTAAGAATGTCAGAGCACCGAATTGAGCAGAGAATACGTCGAAGTCATAAATGAGAAGGTAAATGAATGTCGGATATCGAATCGAGCGAGAAAAGGTCGTTAGAGCCATAAAGTGGACAGATAAGGCTGTAATAGGCATAAGTAAGCATTTAAGAGCACAGTAAGCTAAGTCAAAAGAATGTTTTCATGTACAGGAAGTTAGGGTTAGGGTTGAGCTCTACACGTGGCATGAGTGTTGTGGATTGCCGATTAAAAGGAAAAAGGAGCTGTGAAAATTAGAGAGTGTATTGTGCTAAAAAAGAGAAAGAAGAGAGAGCTGCAAGAGAGAATAGCAGAGCTGACAGAGAAAAATATAACAGAGCTATAAGTATATGTAGTTCTGGTTAAAAGGCATTAGACCAGTGAGGGTCTTGTAGAAGAGAAGGCATTTTTATGTCATTAAATCTATTTAGAACTGAAGTCCAAGTTGGTGCTTGGCATTAGGGGGTTGGTGCTCCTTTCTATTGGTGCAGATAAATAAGGGGTTGGTGCTCCTTCCTGTGGGTACTAGAAAATTGTTTGTAAAGTTGGTGCTTTGCAAAGGCTGGATTTGGATGGGAGTCCAAGTAGTCTAATTTTTGAGGAGTAGCCAAATTTGGTGAACCTCGTTAAATCGTGTGTTGTGGAATGCTCTCTTGTTTATTTGCTTTATCTGTTTTTAAGTTCTCTCTGCTTAAGTTTTAAAGAGTTGTAGATCTGAATTTAAATAGCTACACTGATTCACCCCCCCCTCTCAGTGTCATTGTGAGAATATCAGAAGATACCAATAAAACAGAACCAATGTATTTTTTCATGTATAAAATGGGTTAATGGTCAACAAAAATTAAACATATCTTCAATCCATCAGAGCGAAGCAGTGATTTTGTGACTGTGCCACATGGATAGAAAGGCAAAAGCCCAAATTCAATGCTAAAATTCCCATGCTCAAACCAAAGAGTAATCAAAATGACACTGCCAGGTGGTAGCCAAATTTGAATTTTTGTCCAATGAGAGATCAGAATGCCACCCTTCAAGATACCAAAAGGAATGAGTGGGAGTTGGAAAGCATGCCAGCGGGTATATTATGTAGTAACTACATTAATGGTGGAAGATATGTATGTGCCAGGAAATAAAATCATCAAAAAACACTAGCAACATTCATTTAGTGGTAAATCACATTCACAAAGGAGAAAAGAGTGAAACAGTACTCAAAAGTTATCACTATGAATAGCAGAGAGAATGAGGTTGTTGTTAGCAAGATGGATTTCGAAGATACCCAAGAAGCTAAAACCTTAGAGAGAAGGGTAGTGGATCCATACATCGATAGAGCAGAAGCTGTGGCAGATACTGAAATGGTCCTTACAGAGAGAACAAGGCTTAGGAGGAGTGTGAATGATAGATTCAAGAAAGGAGAAGCATTTTTTGTGGAAGGTAGATGTGTTGTGCTCTCTTACCTATATTTTTATATTTGTGATTTTGTTCACTCTTGTCCAAAAAATAGCTGCAATAGTTAAATTTTATGACCCCATGGCCAAAGCAGTGAAAATTGCTAAAGGTAAAACCCTATTTAGTATCACCACCACCTTCTATCATAATATTTTTTCCCTAGGATCAGAACCATCGGTGAGATCGAAAGAGTTTAAGGTGATTTCCCAGGCTGGGTATTACTCTTTGGAAAAAAGAGCTAATGATGGTGAGTCATTTAAGAGATAGGTTTATTAACAACTTGATGCAAAGCCCAAGAAAAAATACCTGATGTCCCAATCCCCATTGATGAATTTGCAAACCTTGAACTATTTTCTATGTTGGCCTATATGGAGGGTTTAGAATTTGACAGAATGGTATATGACTGGAAAATTTTAGCAGCCTATTGTATTTCAAACAAAAGAATGTATGAGGAAGGTGTGGAGGAAAAAGGGAATAGGGTTATCTATTTTGACTAGCCAGCCTTCCTTGCTCAAAGGATACATGAGCAATTTGTAAGGATGAAAAAGGGCTCTGATTCTCCTAGTTTTAGGTTTGAGCCTGGTTTGGATGTTTTATGCTACTATTAAGGATAAGATACATTGGATTTTGATTAAGGACAAAACCAGTGATGTGGAACGCTTATCGATTTATTATTGGACAAGTCATTTGAGAAGCAGTGAGTCTTTTTATAGATTCAATCTGGAATTCTTAGGACCTGCTTTGAAAATAATGTATGGAGATTTCCCTAGACTACCACCTCTAACCAAGAAAATTTTGAGAATAGAGGGTTTCGAAGAAGAAGATTTGTATATTTTAACTAAGGGTACAATGATTAGATTGTATGGATTCATGGGTAAAACCTTTCTCCTACCCTATTTTATCATAGAAAGGCTCTTTGCCTTGGAATACTTGAGGCAGGTAGATACATTGATTTGAATTATGGTTTAGGAAGGAAGAGAAAATATCTGCTAACCTAGCGCACTGTGGATGATATTACTATCATGAAGAAGGGGCAGAGTGAGAAAATTGACCAATACATTGATAGGTTAGGTTTATTTTATATTCCCCAAAGATGGAGTTATGACCCTGATGACATTTTCACCAAAATAAATGTAGCCCTAAATGGAGAAAAAGCTTACAATTTTGAAAAAATGCCTAGGGCTCATTTTGAACAAGGTAAAAACAATGATGAGACTACTATTTTGGAGTGGAATATTTCAAAAATGGGTCAACTACCTCCATGGCTAGATTTATAGGAGCATATTGTGGATTTTGATCTAGATAAGAAGAAAAGTCATCGGCTAACAGAGGCCATCATGCGTGATATTGAGGCAAAAACTGAAAAGAAAAAGGACCATCAACCTGATGAGGACACTACTGAAGAAGTAGAAGAGGTAGAGCAATGGAATGTAGTGAAGATATCAAATTGGTGGATAATGAGAATTAAAATTGGAAATCTAAGTCCAATTTTGGCATGAAGATTGATAATGAGTTTTCTAAAAAGTATGATGAAAATATCAAAACCTGGAAGCCTAAGGATATCAGAAACATAGTGTTAACAATTGAAAATTCCTAGGCTAGTTCTGAATCTCTCTCTCCATCCATAGACTCCTTTGATGGCTGCTAAGGTCCCAAAGATATTTCAGCCTACCACTGAATAGGTAGAGAAGTTTCCTAAGGGAGCACAACTTCTGAGAAAAATGTAATATTCAGGTAGAAAAGATGTCAGCACTCCAGTAATAGAAGTAGTAGCTAGACCTCAATGCTTAGCTCTGGGGGGTCAGCCTCCAGATACAAATATAGATTGGAGAAAGAAATATAAAAACTTTAGATTTAATCCCCTCACTTTCATTACTACAACATCAGTTGATTTTCATCCCATTTCTGAGAAAGTGTTGCTTACAACACAAGGAGAAGTACTTGAGGAAGATTCAGAGAGTGAGTTGGCTTCCTTTCAATTAATTCATAGAAGAGAAAAAATATCTCCAAAAATAAGGGAAAGAGAATTTTCAAATAAATAGAGGGTGGATATAGAGGAGACTGCTAAATAGGTAGCTATTTCAGCTGTAGAAGAATTGAATCATCAAGAGCAACATGATACATAGGTAGAACAAGAAAACCCTACATTTGTAGGTAAAGGTATGGTCTATAATCCCTCTTATCCTCTTCATCCCCCTGAATACCCAAGGAAGTCTCCCTCCCTTTCTGGTTAAGAAAAATATGACAAAGGTACCTTCTCCCTCTTATAGCCACCCCATGTTTCATTGGTCACCACTGAGGTACAAGTCATCTCTTCTCCCCCAAAGTCACCCCAAATCCCACTTCCATCATCTGAGATTACCACTTCATCACCTCCCATAACTTCATATTCACCATTTAAATCACCACCCCCATCAAAGGAAAAAATTGTTCCAAGCACCCCCACTCGTCCAATTTTTAGTCTTGCTTCAATTTCTTTGAGTTTACCAGTAGCAACCACAAAAATAGTTACAAAGTCCACTATTATTACTGAAACTACTGTAGCTACTTCCACACCATAATTTTTAGTGGTTTAGTCTACCCTTACATTCCTAGTGTCTTCATCTCCCCTGGCTACTAGTTATTCAAGTAATATAAATTTGCCAAAGGAGAAAGCAGCCACACAAAAATAAATAATTTCTAGGTAGAGATGCTATCTAAGACTTCCAACAAGATGGCTATCAGAAGAAGGAGCATGTATGTTGATCCGATCTCAAGGCAAAGGATATCTAGGTCCATGGTCCCCCTTGTAAGCAAGCCTGAGATCGATATGACTTTCCAAGATTATCGAGTTGAATAAATAATAGAGGACATTGAGAAGCTTCCTAAAAAATATGAGATGGTAATGGACAGAGCCCACTTAGAAACCTTCTATGTGAAGAATGATATATCCAAATAGAAGGTGGGTAAACTAGAGAAACATATTAAAGAGCTTCAGAAAACTATGAGTAATCAAAAGTAAGTGGAAAAGGCTTTGAAAAACAAGGTCAAGAGCCAACAAGAAAAGTTCAAGGTTTGAAACAATAGCTTCAAATAGAGAAAACTAATTCTTCTGGATTTTCTAAAGCTAGACTAAAGAAGATTAGAAAATAATTACTCTCTGAGGTCCAAGAGAAATGTTTAGGGCTTTAGCTTATGATTGATTATCTTGATGATGCCAGTCGCTTACTCTCTAATGTGCAAAAATATTTAGATCAAATCATTGGGGAGCTACATCCTATGGTGATTCTAATAGAATAGATGTACAAGCTAGTTGATAGAAGACTCAGTGATTCTGCTAAGCCAATCCTCAATAAATAATGGAATCTTTCTAGAGTTGCTGCTAGAACCATGGTCAAGAAGAATAGGGCACTTTAGAAAGTCTGCCTGTTTGACATAATTAAAGGAATGATAAAATATGTGGATATAAATAAGAAATTTATTCAAGTTGGTTTTAAAGGTTTGTGGATGGAGGATCACAACTTGATATCCATGGAAGAGATCTAGAAGAGCATTAATGAAAATTTATAGGATGAATCTAGAATTGATTCTCTTGAAGAGCCACTAAACCAAGAGCAAGCTACTCAACTAATCATTAATTTTATCAAGCTAAGAGACCTCATGGAAGATATGGTAAGTAGAGGGAATGCTGCTAACTATGAGAATATTGGAGAATTGTAGTATATTTAAAAGCAATTAAAATAGACATCAAACCCCTATGGAGCATCCTGAAATAAAGCTTTACAAACTTTGAAGTTGATTATTCAATTATTTTGTGATAATTTTGGATGAAGAAATAAAAAAAAAGTTCTCCAAAAGAAGAAAATTAATAATAATAAGAAGAGAATGAAGAGGAGGTCAAGGAAGAGGCCCACCAAGAAGAGCAGGATGGAACCACTACAGCCTGGAAGAGGTACACACTTAAGTTATTTTTTTTTTTTTTACATATACACAAATTTTATATCTTTATTTTTTACTTTGACAATTGTTGGATATAAACAATAAAGGCATGAAGCCTGGAGAGGCACAAAGAGTAGCAGATTTTGTATGAAGGTATTTTTGTGAGAAAGCATTATAAGAAGATTAGAGCTGTATTTTGCAAGAATAGTGAAGCAATTTTGCTATAATGGCACAAAGACAGATTTTAGAAGTAGTAGAGGAACATGTATCTATTGCATAGTCTACATATGAGTATTTATCATCTGTGTTACTTGAATCATGGTCTCGATGTGAACTTCTACTCTCTAAGAGTATTGTTTTTAGAGGGTAGTGTTCATATGGAAATTATTCTTTAAAGCACATTTTTGAAGATGAGCATTTTTTGACTCCTATATCCCAATGGATAAGACTTGAGTTCTATGACTTTGCAAGCAAATCCACCGAGGAGGTGCCATAATGTAAGCCCAAAATGGCCACATACTTAGGAAAATTTTGATAATTTTGCCTAAGGCATGAAGATCTCATTTTGCACACATTTCAGTATATTTTGGAGTGGATCTACAACAAAGGCTACAAATACACCTAACACTTAGTGAATTTTTGCACTTGGAGAAATTTCACCTAATTTTGATAATTTTGCCTAAGTCATGAAGATGCGGATCTGCAACAAAGGCTACAAATCCACCTGACACTTAGTGAATTTTTGCACTTGGAGCAATTTCACCTAATTTATTATGTCTTTGACTCCAGACCAGAACAATGTCCCCAATCTGCAAAAGTTTTCGAGGAAATATGATGTCAGTGTAAAAAAGGTACGGATTGGTGATCACTTTATATTTTTAACATCTTCTAAGCAACTAAGTGTTGGAGAGCCTGATTTCCAGTAGCACATAGATTTTTTTTACCAGAAATGATGACATGAGGTTGAAAGCATAACAAAGGCACGTGGATTCGTGACAAAGGTCATTGTAACTAACTTTCTTCTAGATTGGTGACAAGAAGCGTTGTATAATAATGACAGTACTGAATGAAAGAAGAGTTACGTTTACATTACAATGGGTTCAGAATGGAATCCTAAGTTGATACACTTGTTGGGGTTTGGAATGGAATCCATAATTTTTTGAAGAAGATATGACATCATCAATTTTTTTGAGGAGATTTGTGAATGCTTCATCACCAACAAGAGAAAACAAAGGATAAGAAGCAGATTTCATCCCCCTTCACTTTCAGATAGTTTTGTTTTAGATTTGCGTTTCATGGGCTCTGAGGCATAAAAGGTGATGTCATTTATTTTAAAAGTGGAATGGTGCTATGATCTCTCCTCACAATTGTATAAAGTTTATTTTAGATTAAATCATAGACATACGATGGGGGAGATCGATGGTTGAAATTTTAACAAGAATTTTGAAGCATATAAAAGCAGTTTCTCATAAAAATTAAAACACAGTCAGTTGGAGGAGGAAGCCAAAGCATCAAGGGTTTCAAGAAAATAAGAACTAGAGATGGTTGCAGATAGACAACGATGAAGGGTTTCCAAGAAAGATTAACAATGTAGATATAGTATCTAATAGCTAATACTTCAATTGATGCTAAACAACCAGCAATTTGTAGAGGCTCTGAGATACCATGGTGGTCCACTTGTAGCAGATTTTGTGGAAGATGAACCAGTAAGGAAATGCCAGATAGAACTATCTCTATTGAGCTGTAAATGATAAATCTTTGTAATGTTTTTCTAATGTTTTTAATTCTACAAACTATAAATAGAGGTTGAACCCTTATTTTTAAGGGTCGGCTCTAGTGTGTTTGCCTACACTACTGTAAATATTCCCAAGAGCTAATGAAAGGAGCATTACATTGATTTTTGTCTCAAATTTTGTGTCTTCATGGTTCAATATCGGAGGTTTGAATTCCTAATATGTATTTTTGTAAATACTTGAATGATTAGTTTATGCCATATAAATGGATTACTAACTTCTAGGGTAAATGAAATCTGCTTCAAAATTATATCTTTATTGTTATGGAGTGTATTTCTATAAAATCCAAGATATTGATTAATTATGCTATTTGGATTATCATTATTTAGATATTGAAATTGTTGTCTGCAATATTTCTTTGTTGTTCTTTAATGAATGAAAGTACATTTAATTTGGGATAATATTGATCTAAGTAATGTAAATTTAGATTTCTTTATGGGAGGTTTTGTAGTAACAATGTTGTTAGCCTATTCGTCCACTATTTTTCATATTTTCTAACCCTAATATCTTTCTCAATCCTAACACCCAAAACCCTAAGTGAGCATAATTGTGTCAACACCTTCTTTAAATTGAGAAGGAACTAGCCTAATATCGAGGTTGGATTTGATACCCGTATTTTGGTCCATCCAATGTTGAGTGTTGAGTTGTAGCTATTGGGTGCATGCCTGGACAGAAAGTAGGAAGATAAACAACTATAGTGTTGAGTAAAACATGATGCAATTAAGTGCCCAACAATAAGCAATGATTTCAACTAACTAGATCATGTGTTTTTGCTAGAATTTGACTTGTACAAATTCATACTAGGAAACAATATTATGGAGAATAGTGGTACCATTCTCCGTAGGACCCTATGAGATAAAATACCCCTAGGATGCATTCTTTAGAAAGTCTCTAGCTCTATAGAAACACTCATGGTTTGGTTCTATATGAATCATATGGACTTGTTGGGAACTGAATTGCATCAAGTTTTACTCAATACTATGACTGTCTATCTTCCTAATTTCTATCCAGGCTTGCACCCGATAGCTACAACTCAACACTCAACATTGGATGGACCAAAATAGAAGTTTCAGATCCAAAATCCAGAGTAGGTTGGTTCCTTGTCAACTTAAATAAGGTGTTGACACAATTATGCTCACTTAGGTTTCGAGAGATTAGGATAAGAAAAATATAGGGTTAGAAAATGTGAAAAATAGTGGACGGACAGGCTAACAAAATTGTACTACAACAAAAAGCTTCAAAAAACCAAATTAAAGACACATCACTCAGATCAACATTATCTCAAATTAAATATACTTTCATTAATTAAAGAACAATAGAGAAATATTGCAGATAGTGATTTCAATATCTAAACAATGATAATCCAAATAGCAAAATTCACCAATATCTAGATTTTACAGAATTGCACTCCCTAGCAAAAAATATCTAATTCAAAATCATATTTCAATTACTCTAGAAGCTAGTAATCCATTAATTTTGCACAAACTAATCATTCAAGTATTCATAGAAATGCAACTAAATAATCCGAACCTCTGATATCAAATTATGAAGACACAAAATTTGAGGTGAAGATCAATGTAATAATCCTTTCATTAGCCCTTGGGAATATTTACAATAGCATAGGAAAACACACTAGAGATGATCCTTTAAAAATTAGGGTTCGACCTCTATTTATAGTTTTACAAAATTAAAATAATAAGAAAAATTACAAAGATCAAATTTTGACAGCTCAACAGAGAGTTCTTGTTAGTGTTCTCTTACTGGTTCAACCTCTGGGAAATCTGCTGCAAGTGGACCGCCATGGTAGCTTGAAACCTCTGCAACTTATTGTTTGTTTAATGCTAACTAGAGTTTTGGTTGTTGGAGACTGCGTTAGCTTCATTGATCAATCTTGGAAATATTCTACCACCATTGGTCTGTAATCATCTCTAGTTCTTGTTTTCTTGAAACCCTCAACACTTCAACTTCCTCCTCCAATTGACTATTTTAACTCCAATGAGAAATTGCTTTTATATGCTTTAGAATTCTTAGCAAAGTCTTGACCATCGATCTCCCCCATCATATGGCTACGATTTAATCTAACATAAGCTTGATATAATGGTGGGTGAGAACACAATGCCATTCCACTTTTTAAAAATTGATGATGTCACCTTTCATGCTTTAGAACTTGTGAAAGGTCAATCCAAGACTAAAATGCTTTGAAAGTGAAGCGGGATGAAATATGCTTCCTATCCTTCATTTTTCTACTTTGGCGATGAAGCATTCGTGAATCCACAAAAAAAATGTTGATGATGTCGTATCTCCTTTAAAACTCTATAGATTATATTTCGGGTCTAAGCAAGTGTATTGTGCTACGAACATCATTCCAAACCTGATGCAATATAAAGGGACTCTTCCTCCATTATGTGCTATCTTCAAAGTAAACATTGCTTATCACCATTTTGAAATAAAGTTAGTCAAAAAGAACTATGTCATGAATCCATATTGCTTGTACATAGAACTTTGCCTTTTATAACCATTTCAAGCAAAAATATTCTATGCGCTCTCTGAAATCAGGCTCTCCAACACTTAGCCACTCAAAAGATATCAAAGAATATAAAGTGGTCTTCAATATGCACTTATTTTATGTTGACATCATCCTTCTTCAATTTTTTTGGATTCAGGGAACGTTGCCAGTTCAGATCCAAAGACATAAGAAATTATGTGGAATTGCTTCAAGTACAAATATTGATCAAGTGTTGGGTGGATTTGTGGCATGTGTTGTAGATCCACTCCAAAATACACTGCAAAGTGTGCAGAATGAGATCTTCATGCCTTATGCAAAATTTACAAAATTTTCCTAAGTATGTGGCCATTTTGGACCTACATTATGGTGCATCCCAGGTGGATTTGCTTGCAAAGCCATAGAACTCAGAGTCTTATCCATTGGGCCTTAGGAGTCAAAAAATGCTCATCTTCAAAAATATGCTCTTAAATAATAACTTTCATATAAACACTACTCTCTGAGAAATCTAATAGTCTATTTAGAGAGTAAAGTTTCATATGGAGATCATGCCAATACATTAGAACTTATCCACTTATATGGAGATTATGCCAAAAATATAGGCTTGTTGCCATTGTCTTCAAAAATTAGGTGTAACTCCTCTCCTCTTTTAAGGCCTTATTGTAAAAATGCCTTCACACAAAATCTGTTGCTCTATGTGTCTCTTTAGGCTTCATGCCTTTATTGTTTATTTCTAATAATTGTTAGGGCAAAAAAACAAAAATACAAAATTTGTGCATATGTATAAAAATAAAAATGAACTAAGTGTGGGTCCCTTTCGGGCCTGTGACAGTTCCATCTTGCTCCTCTTCCTGGTGGGCATCTTCCTCGGCATCCTCTTAATTTTATTATTCTTCTTCTTCATTTTCTTCTTTTGGAGAAGGTTGTTTTTTATTCCTTCCTCCAAAATCATCACCAAAAAATTGAATCATCAATTTTAAAGTTTGTAAAGCCTGTTTTGAGGTTACTCCAAATGGATTTGATGTTTCATTGAGATGCTTGTTAAACATAATGTAATTCTACAATATCCTCATAATTAGTAGCATTTCCTTTTTTCACTATATCTTCCATGAGATCTCTTAATCTGGTAAAATCAACAATTATTTGGGCAGCTTGCTCTTGGTGTAGTGGCTCTTATAGAAAATCAATTCTAGATTCATCCAACAGATTTTCATCAACGCTCTTCTAGATCTCTTCCACAGATAGTAAGTTGTGATCCTCCATCCATAGGCCTTTGAAGCCAACTTGAATAATTTATTTTTTTACATAAAAAAATCCTTAATCATTCCCTTAATCCTATCAAACAATATCTAGGCTTTTTGAAGTACCCTATGCTTCTTGACCATGGTTCTAGCAAAAACTCTGGAGAGATTCTATTATTTATTGGGCATTGGTTTAGAAGAATCACTGAGTCTACTCTCAACCAAATTGTACATCTATTCTACCAGAATCACTATAGGCTACAACTCTCTAGTGATTTGATATAGATATTTTTGAACATTGGGAAGTAAGTGGATGGTATCATCTAGGTAGTCAATCATAAGATGAAGCCCTAAAAATTTCTCTTGGACCTCGAAGAGCAATTATTTTCTAATCTTATTTAATCTAGATTTAGAAAAGCTACAAGACTTAGATTTCTCAAGTTGAAGCTACTGTTTCAAATATTTAATTTCTTCCTCTTGTTCCTCATTTAGCTTCTTTTGCTCTCCTAGTTGATCTTTGAGCTTATTGAGCTCTTGGTACTTTTCCTTCTAGCCCTTGACCTATTTTTTCAAAGCCCTTTATACTTAATTTTTATTGCTCAGATTCCTCTAAAGCTTTTCAATATTTTTCTCCAGTTTGCTCACCTTCTCTATGAATATATCATTCTTCACATAGAAGGTGTCTAAGTGGGCTCTGGCTATAATCAGCTCATCTTCTTCAGGAAGCTTCTCAATATCTTCTGTGACCTCCTCCACTTGATAATCTTGGATAGTCATTTCCATTTTAGGTTTACATACAAGTGGAGTCATAGATCTAGATATCCTCTACATAGAAACTGGATCAACATACTATTGGAAATTTGAGTTATTTTATGTTGTCATTGATGTCACATGGATCATTGATGTCACATTGAGTTTTGGTGGCAAAAGCACTTCATAGATAATCATCTATGATATTTTGGAGAGCATGGATATATACAAGTTTGTTATGAAAACCAAGGCAGGAAAAACCATGGTGGGCTTATGTGGAAAGGGCTTTTCTTAAAAGCCAAGGTGGAATTTTGTTTCATCGAAAAAGGACCTCCGGTGATGAAGATATTAAAGTTTAAAGTTTAAGTTTAAATTAATGGAGGGCCGACCTATGTGCAATTAATGGAGGGTGGCATATATATATATATAAAGGTTTCAATTTATTTTGGAAATGGGGCATATTATATATCGTCGAAAAGCTTATTTCGAGGGCTATTTGACTAACTTATTTAGAAGGAGAAATAAGGTGTGTGTAAAGAGATATTTCTGATTTTGCAAAGGGGTTCCAAAAGTGAAGTTTGCCTTGTTCTTTTTCAAGAGGATTAATTCTTTCATGAGGTGACAAGGTATGCAATATTGTGATTTATTTTATTTTATGGTATAAGTGGTTTTGGGAGTGAAAAGGTTATGCAATGTTTTGATTTATTTTATTTTATGGTACAAGTGGTTTTAGGAGAGATAAGGAAGTTGTGCAATTAAAGGCCTTGGTGATGATTATTGAAAAGTGGAGTAATGTTGATTATTTTATGATCTACTAACCCTTGTGAAGATTGGCAAAAGAATTTTGTGATTGTGGCAGATTTACAAAGAGGTTTTTTCATCTTCATAAAAGGTATGGGCACATTCTCCTATTGATTGTTTATGGTGGTTGATTTCTGAAATATCATTGGAGAGAAAAGGATTGTTTGTGGTTTCCTTTTCGAAAGTGGTTGGTTGAATGCTTCAAGGTTTTCTGGTTTGAGAGTTGAGTTTAAACCTTGTTTTATAAGCATAGTTGTTGAAGCCCATTGGTTGTGAAAGAACTTGAGTTAGAAAAGAACATGAGTATCATTGTTATGTGAGATTTGTGGTTGAGCATTGTTGGAAACATTTGAGTTGGTTGATACATACTTGGACTAGGATTGTGTGAGAGAGAGTTGTCCCTTGTGATGATTGGTTGAGTTGAGTTGATTGAGCCTAGTCAAGTGATGTGTGAAGTGATTGTTCAAGTTCTATAAAACAAACTATTCCATCATTCTATGTTGAGTTGAGATTGAGGTTAGAACATATTGAGTCTCTAACAATTCTCTGTATGGTTCTATAAGACTTGAATTGAGTTGAGGTTGATTTGAGTTGAGAGTGAGATTAGAACATATTGAGTCTCTAACAATTCTCTTTATGCTTCTATGAGATTGACTTGAGTTGGAGAGTTGGTTGAGTTGAGTTGAGATTGATTTGGGTTGAGAGTGAGATTAGAACATATTGAGTCTCTAACAATTCTCTTTATGCTTCTATGAAGTTAATTTGAGTTGAGATTGCCACTCATTGTTGAGTTCATTTTGAGTACTACTTGAGCATGATTGATTGAGCCTTTGAGAAGGCCTTTGGGATAGATTTGAGGATAGTGTTGGGACAGATTTGTGGATAGTTTTGGGCAAGTTCTTGGTGAGCTTGCTAGAGCAGTTTTGGGCAAGTTCTTGGTGAGCTTGCTAGAGCATATTTGGGCAAGTTCTTGGTGAGCTTGCTAGAGCATATTTGGACAAGTTCTATGTGAGCTTGTTATTCAGCATTTGACAAGTTCTATGTGAGCTTGTTAAGCAGGTTCTATGTGAGCCTATTGAGCAGGTTCTTAGTGAGCCTATTGATAGAGCTTTGGAGGTGATAGAGTATAGAGGATAGAGTCTCAGTGGATAGAGATCCAGAACCAACACAGTTGAAGATAGATCTGAGTGAGGAGTCTTCAAGTGGAGAGAGGTCCACCAGTTAGTGCAGTAGAGAGACAAAGTCTTCTAGAAGATCACATAGCCAGAGCAGAAGGGGAAAGAGTTCTCCTATGGAAGAGATCCATGAACTTGAGATTAGGGGATCAACATCTCCTTTGGATAGAGATCCATAAACATTGTAATTGGGAGTGATTCCCAAAGAGATTGATTGAGAAAGTTTTAGTAAAATATTTTCTCCGTGGAGTAGCCCACATTGGGTGAACCACGTAAATTGTGGTGTCTCTATTGTGTATGGTATTTTGTGCATTGCTTTGATTACTACTATTGATACTGCTATATTTACACAACATAATATTGAATTGGAAGAAAAAGTAAAAAGTGGTCTTATACTGTTCACCCCCCTCTCAGTATAAGCTTGTGTTCTTCAATTGGTATCAGAGTGGGTTCCTTCGAAAAGGCTAACAACTTGAGGGTAGATTCTACAAGAACACAGATGGCTTCACAAAATGGATTATCTACAAATAAGGCTCCATTGTTTGATGGTAACAATTATGCTTTCTAGAGCATGAGGATGAAGAACTACTTGATATCACAAGGATATGAGGTATGGAAGATGGTTGAAAAAGAGTATAAGGTTGAAGGTGATCTCGAGGAAGATAAGACTACCAGGAAATTGGTTGAGATCAATGCAAGAGCAATGAATTGTATTTTGAGTGGGCTACATGAGATAGATTTTGCAAAGGTCATGGTATGTACTTCAGCTAATGAGATGTGGACCAAGTTGAGGAATACTTATGAAGGATATTCCAAGGTAAAGTTGGCAAAACTACAAACTCATAGAAAAATATTTGAGGAATTGAAAATGGAAGATTCTAAAGATATTGTAAAGTTCTTACTTCGAGTTGATGAGATTACTAACACCATGAGAGGCCTAGGTTTTGAGATGAAAGAATCAGAAGTTACTCAAAAGGTTTTGAGATCACTTCCCATGAAATATGATGCAAAGGTTTCAACAATAGAAGAAACAATGGATATCAACAAGTTAACAATGGAAGAATTGCAAGGTACTCTCACAACTTATGAGATGAGGGTAAGTAAGCATCAAGCTCCAATAAAAGAGATTGCTTTCAAGGCTTCAAAAAAGAGAAAGGGAAAGTTTCAGAAATAGATAGAGTTTTAGAAAATGATGAGGAAGCTAACTTCATCAAAAGGAATAAGGACTCTAGGAATTTTAGAGATATAAGGAAAGTTAGGTGCTACAAGTGTGGTGATCTTGGTCACTATGCATACAAGTGTCCACATGAAGAAATTAATGATGATGAAAAATAGGGTCACAAAAGAAAAGAAGATGGAAAGCATAAGCATGACAAAGATGACAGATTCAAGCAAAACAGGTATGAGAAGAAGAAAGTTTTTCATAAGGCAAAGAAATCTTACTACATTGTAGAAGCAAGTGATAGCTCAGATCATAGTGATAGAGACAATTCAGATGATGAAAAGGAAGAGCATTTATTCCTAGGAATAGAAGGTGAAAGAGAACAATACTTTGTGTGTGGTCAAAGAGATCACAGATCAGGATATTGCAATGGTTTCAGTGATAGTGAAGATGAGATGACACATCAAGGAAACAGGCATGGTCAAAGAAATCTTGAGAGTTTGTTTGCTATAGAAGATTATAATGATCTTAGTGACAGTGAAGATGAAGAAGGGTTTTTCTATGGAATAAGAGAAGTAGAAGAAGAACATTCACTCCAAACTATTGAAGTTAAAGAAGAGGATGTGCCTATTGAAGAAAGACATGAAGAGCTTGCCATAGCCATTGAGCAAGAAGATAGGTACAAGAAAGGTCTAAGGATACTAAAATGCTTCATATGTGGAGATTTTGGGCATATAGATGATGATTGCACATACTACAACAATTACAACAAGGAAAGTGTATTTGAAAAAGAAAGCAACAATGAAAACAAAGAAGTCTCATTTTTGGTAATAGAAAAGGAAGAGGATGAGCCAAGTAAACAAAAATCAGAAATCAAAAGGTTAAAAGAAGAATACAAGAATCTTGAAAACAAGATTCGAACAGATGTCAAAATCAGAGAAGAACTACTTCAAACAATCAGTAATCTCAGAGAAGAGCTTCAAAATGCAAAAAGGATAGAAGAGAGGATGAATGAAGAACTAAGGGTAACAACGACAAGACATGATACATTAGATGAAAATATTCAAAAAGGAAAGGAAGTTCTAAAATATGAAAGCAAGGAAGCACCTAAGATTTGTGAGGAAAGTTCCAAAGTTCCTATGGCTTCAAATATTTAGTTTGGTTCTTGTTTTGAGATAGGTGAATCAAGCTCAAAGGGAAAAGAAATTCTTGAAGAGAAAGGCAAGGAAGAGGTTTTAGATGCTACAAAGAAGGTTCAAGAATGCAATGCACAAGTTGAAGATGATCATAAGGATAATGGTCAAGAAAGGTATGAGGAACCAAGGCATGAACAAAGGGCTTTTCAAGGATATTGTTTTTCTTGTAATGGATTTGGACACAGGGCTATACATTGCAGGGTCTATGGATCAAAGAAGTTTGATTTTGCTAGAAGAAACTTCAAGGGAAGAAGGTATGGTTTTCAGGGACATTGCTTCTCATGCAACATGATTGGTCATAGAGATTTTCAGTGCAAAGGAAATGAGCAACATGGTTTTGGTTTTAGAGCTACACAATTCAGAAGTCATGGTATAATGGTCATGAAAATAGAGCTTCACAATACAGGGTTCAGGAAAGGAATGGATATGGAAATTATTTTAAGAATAATTTCAGGACATGGGCACCAACCAAAGGCTACAATATCAAGTGTTTTAATTGCAATAACTTCGGACATATTGCAATATGGTGTAGGACTCAATTCCAAATAGGTTCAAGGCAAGAAGGTCAAAAAGGTTCTAGACAAGAAGATCAAGTAATTCATCAAGAGAAGGATATCAGAAAAACATGGAAGGAAGTTGATAGAGGAAATAAACAAAGTGATATGGGAGTAAAAGTACTCCCACCCCAAAATTAATCACCTCAAAAGAGAAGGGGGTGAGGGGGCTAAGCTTAAGAGTCATATCTTTTAGCCCCATAGGTGTCCCTTTTGCCATTGATGTCAAAGGGGGAGAGATTTGAGTAAGGGGAAGAGATATTTGAGTTAGGGGGAACAACCTCCAAAGAGAGTATTGAGTTAGGGGAGCAGCCTCCAAAGAGAGTATTGAGTTAGGGGGAGCAGCCTCCATAGAGAGTATTGAGTTAGGGGGAGCAACTTTGATTCTCAGAGATGGTTTTTGAAGTGATTGTGGTGTTTGCATTAGAGGTGTTGCCATCAATGACAAAGGGGGAGATTGTTGGAAATTTGAGTTATTTTATGTTGTCATTGATGTCACATGGATCATTGATGTCACATTGAGTTTTGGTGGCAAAAGCACTTCATAGATAATCATCTATGATATTTTGGAGAGCATGGATATATACAAGGTTTTTATGAAAACCAAGGCAGGAAAAATAAAAGGTTTTATTTAAAACCATGGTGGGCTTATGTGGAAAGGGATTTTCTTAAAAGCCAAGGTGGAATTTTATTTCATCGAAAAAGGACCTCCGGTGATGAAGATATTAAAGTTTAAAGTTTAAGTTTAAATTAATGGAGGGCCGACCTATGTGCAATTAATGGAGGTTGGCATATATATATATGTAAAGGTTTCAATTTATTTTGGAAAGGGGGCATATTATATATCATCGAAAAGCTTATTTCGAGGGCTATTTGACTAACTTATTTAGAAGGAGAAATAAGGTGTGTGTAAAGAGATATTTCTGATTTTGCAAAGGGGTTCCAAAAGTGAAGTTTGCCTTGTTCTTTTTCAAGAGGATTAATTCTTTCATGAGGTGACAAGGTATGCAATATTGTGATTTATTTTATTTTATGGTATAAGTGGTTTTGGGAGTGAAAAGGTTATGCAATGTTTTGATTTATTTTATTTTATGGTACAAGTGGTTTTAGGAGAGATAAGGAAGTTGTGCAATTAAAGGCCTTGGTGATGATTATTGAAAAGTGGAGTAATGTTGATTATTTTGTGATCTACTAACCCTTGTGAAGATTGGCAAAAGAATTTTGTGATTGTGGAAGATTTACAAAGAGGTTTTTTCATCTTCATAAAAGGTATGGGCACATTCTCCTATTGATTGTTTATGGTGGTTGATTTCTGAAATATCATTGGAGGGAAAAGGATTGTTTGTGGTTTCCTTTTCGAAAGTGGTTGGTTGAATGCTTCAAGGTTTTCTAGATTTGAGAGTTGAGTTTAAACCTTGTTTTATAAGCATAGTTGTTGAAGCCCATTGGTTGTGAAAGAACTTGAGTTAGAAAAGAACATGAGTATCATTGTTATGTGAGATTTGTGGTTGAGCATTGTTGGAAACATTTGAGTTGGTTGATACATACTTGGACTAGGATTGTGTGAGAGAGAGTTGTCCCTTGTGATGATTGGTTGAGTTGAGTTGATTGAGCCTAGTCAAGTGATGTGTGAAGTGATTGTTCAAGTTCTATAAAATAAACTATTCCATCATTCTATGTTGAGTTGAGATTGAGGTTAGAACATATTGAGTCTCTAACAATTCTCTATATGGTTCTATAAGACTTGAATTGAGTTGAGGTTGATTTGAGTTGAGAGTGAGATTAGAACATATTGAGTCTCTAACAATTCTCTTTATGCTTCTATGAGATTGACTTGAGTTGAGTTGAGATTGATTTGAGTTGAGTTGAGTTGAGATTGATTTGGGTTGAGAGTGAGATTAGAACATATTGAGTCTCTAACAATTCTCTTTATGCTTCTATGAAGTTAATTTGAGTTGATATTGCCACTCATTGTTGAGTTCATTTTGAGTACTACTTGAGCATGATTGATTGAGCCTTTGAGAAGGCCTTTGGGATAGATTTGAGGATAGTGTTGAGACATATTTGTGGATAATTTTGGGCAAGTTCTTGGTGAGCTTGCTAGAGAAGTTTTGGGCAAGTTCTTGGTGAGCTTGCTAGAGCAGATTTGGGCAAGTTCTTGGTGAGCTTGCTAGAGCAGATTTGGGCAAGTTCTTGGTGAGCTTGCTAGAGCAGATTTGGACAAGTTCTATGTGAGCTTGTTATTCAGCATTTGACAAGTTCTATGTGAGCTTGTTAAGCAGGTTCTATGTGAGCCTATTGAGCAGGTTCTTAGTGAGCCTATTGATAGAGCTTTGGAGGTGATAGAGTACAGAGGATAGAGTCTCAGTGGATAGAGATCCAGCAGCCAGCATAGTTGAAGACAGATCTGAGTGAGGAGTCTTCAAGTGGAGAGAGGTCCACCAGTCAGTGCAACAGAGAGACAGAGTCTTCTAGAAGATCACATAGCCAGAGTAGAAGGGGAAAGAGTTCTCCTGTGGAAGAGATCCATGAACTTGAGATTAGGGGATCAACATCTCCTTTGGATAGAGATCCATAAACATTGTAATTGGGAGTGATTCCCAAAGAGATTGATTGAGAAAGTTTTAGTAAAATATTTTCTCCATGGAGTAGCCCACATTGGGTGAACCACATAAATTGTGGTGTCTCTATTGTGTATGGTATTTTGTGCATTACTTTGTGTAGCACCCTAAAATTGGCATGGTTAAAACATTAGTAAATAGATAAAATATTAAAATTTGAATTTCAACCCCAAACTGCCCGTTAAACCACCTTTTACCCGCTTTCCCTATTTTTCATGCCATTTTTAGGATTTGTTTTGACCGTTGGACGATATCATCTTAGATTAGATGAAATCATCCCCGATCTGACGAATTCATCTGGAATAGAACGTCCAGATGATTTTGTCCCAAAACCAAATTTTCATAATTAGCTTCTGTTTCAACAGCCTCTCCAACTCAGGCAGAAGTGTGTCTGCGTAGTTGGAGATTTCCCTATTGGAGATCTCCTAGATTGGGATGATCCCCAACCTCCCAAACCTCTTCCTAATCCTATATAAACTAGGATTTTTCTAGTTTATCCCCCTGATTCCTCTTGGCTGGCTGGCTGATTCTCCCTGAACCCCCAACCCCTTAGTTGACGGATTTCATTGCAGAGTTAGCTCCTTATTCCCTCGCACTATTTTGCTTGCATTTGGTATTTTGTATTTTTTTACTGCAGGAACTCTACTATTTTTCAGTCAAAGCTAGCTTGGATCGTCGCGGACGATCTCGGACGATTGCGAATGATCTCGTACGATTGGAGGTGATCCTGATTGTAGTTTAGATTAGGGGCAGTCCGAGTTTAGAGTTTGCATTTTCTTAGCTTTCTCTATATTTTCATATCATATTTCTACACTGTTTTAAGTTATTATGTTTTATGCATCTTGGAGTTCACCTCATTTAGCATAATCGCATGATAAAGTTAAAATCAATCATTAAATTTACTGCATTTCCTTATTTGTTATTAGAATCTATTATTTAGGCATGTTTGCTGTTATTTCTACCATTACCCCTTGCTTTTGCATTTGCATATTTGGTATTTTGCGTCTATTTTTGTGATTGTAGGTTTCTGACGAATTTGTTTGACGAATTCGATAGATTTCAGATGATTCTATCTGATTTCAGATGACCTTCTATGATTTGGGATGATCCCAAGAAATATCAGACGATTACGTACAAATTGAGATGATCTGAACTGCTACAAGACTCAGAATCTCCATCAGACATCCAAAATCAGGTATGACACCTTCTAGTTAGCATATTCTCTATTATTTGCATCCATTTCTATTTTCTGTATTCATTTAAATCAGCATTGGCATATAGAATAGTTTAGATTCATATCGGCCAAACCTAGGAGTTGAATGATCAAGCATAAAAATGAACACATCAAACACACTATCAACCTAGGCATGGAAACTGCCATTCAAAAGTTTCCTAGTGAACCCACCATCCGTCAAAAATTCACCCTTATACACCTCCCCCAAGAGGCGGGACCTTCAAAGGGCCTCTCAGTCCGAGGTATTGTCCCATCCTTTTCACATCCCCCTTCCGAGTGTAGATCCTATAGCCTGAAGGTAAGGGTGTAAAAAAATTGGAGCGATACATTTTGGTGAACCCGACGTGAAACAAAAACCTTTTGAAAACAAAAACCTTTCTAAAAATAAAAAAATAATAAAAATCAAAACATAAATGCATTTAGACTTAAGAAAATTTGCATGTCATATTTAGATGGTAGACTATAATAAAAGACGAGTTGTCACCATTAATGTTGAAAATCAATTAGCAGCTATAGAGATTACTTCTGTGCTTAGAGTACCTCAAACAAATAGGGTTCAACCTTTGTGGGATGAACTTGATAGGAGATTAGATCTCATTTCATCTAGAGCAACCGAACTTAGGCAAATCAAGAGGTTTGTCCTAGATAGAATCCTGGATCCCGATCAAGTGATTTTGTATCATGAACTTCAGAGAGCTTGCCATAGGTGGTTAGCAGATAAAAGAGCCCTTGTGTCTTCTGAGTTGTATACCTTTGAGGAATACCTTGAGAATGCAGCCATAGTACATCAATTTCTAGCTCGTATAGAGGACCAAGAAGCTGATCTTATGGATAGAAAGAGATGGAATAGAGTTCCCAGAGCTGTGTTATATCGAGAATATTGCCATGAGATTTATTTTTACAAAACAGAATCTGAAACAGATAATATCACCATAGCACACTTTGTTGACTTCTTGAAAAACAATTTCCAATTTGAAGAGGAGCACTTTATGACTCCTGATGAACTTGATCCTATCAATGATATCTATAAACTATTTATAGAAAACTAAGTTATTATTTTATTATTGTTATTTCTTGTATTTAGTGTGCTATTTATTGTCTTTATAAGCATAAAAACAAAAAAAAACAAAAACAAAATAAAATCATAAAAAAATCATAAAAAAATCAAAACATTTTTTCTTTTAAGTATTATAGTAGGTATATAATTAAAATATATACCTCCCAAGATCTGTTGCAAATATATTAATATATATTTGCTAAAACCTAAATTTAGACACAATGACTAGACTCGGGAATGGAAAACAAATTGAAGTAGAAGAAGATTGGTTAGGAAAAACCACAAATAAACCAGATGCCCTTCTTGAAGACCCAATTCAAGAAGAAGTAACCTTAAACCAACAAGAAGAAGAATTTGTGGATGCAAATGAACAAAAAGAAAATGATAGAGAGGAAGGATCCTCATCTCCTAAAATAACTCCGGAAGGATTCGTTACTTTTGAAAACATGGACCATTTTTGAAAATTTCTCAATAATAATATTGGCACCCTTAATAGAGCGGTTCATATGGATAAAGATCAAATTAGTGACACTCAAGCAACCCTAGAAGATATATATCACACACGCACTAATCCTTTGTCCTTTGTTGATCAAGAAAGTGATCAAGTTGGACCGTCCAATTTGGACATGGCTGCTATAATCCAAAACATGCAACAACAACAGGCTACCCAACCACCTAGAGTGCCTGTTACCAAGCCAAGGGTTATCCCCACACAAAAGAAACCTTCATTCACTGCTCTATTTTGCCAAGCTATTGATCAATATACCTCAAATCAAAAAAAGCCTAAAACAAAACCAAATACCAATTTCCAACAATCTGGGATACAACATAATGCTACAACAAATCTTCTTCCTAATACTCTTCCTACCAACCATTTGCATAACAACAATATAGCATCTAATCCTTATGTCCCACCTTCCTACGGTCACAAAACCCATACTCATGTACCATCAAACCAATATGGTGGACAAACTGGTAATTTGGAAGCCATGGTGAAATAGTTAGTCTCTCGCATGGACCAGATAGATCCCTACCGTCCCTCGTACAATTATCGAGAGATGTGTAGTCAACCTCTAGATCCTATAGTTGTAGCACAACCATATCCCAAACACTTTCCTATGCCTGTCCTACCTATATATAAAGGAACCGAAGATCCCATAGAGCATCTTCGTATGTTTAGGATAGCATGTCATGACATATCACATGATGATTTGCTATTACTAAAAATGTTCTCGAAAAGCTTAGGGGGGATGGCATTGGAATGGTATTATCAACTACCCACTCATTCCTTGAGAAATTTTGAAGAGACCGTTGAGTCTTTTGTGCATCAATTTAGTGCCTATATCGAAAGGCATGTAACCATTAAAGATTTGTACAACCTAAAACAAGACAAAGATGAGTGTTTTGCTGACTTCTTAGCTCGATGGAGACAGTTGATAGGAAAATTACACTTTGTGTTACCTTATCGGGAGATGTTGGATATTTTTATCAATAATTTACAAGAACAACTATCCTATGAATTATCAATCTGCTACCTTGACCACCTTCGATCAAGCTATAGACTTAGCTCGAAGGGTGGAAGATGCTCTCATTAGAAGAGGTCAGCTCAAAAAGAAAGATGATGAGAAAACATCCAAAAATCAATATAAAAATAAACAAGTTGTGGGTGACGGAGTCACTGATAGCAGAAACATTGCTAATGTTAATACTACGAAAACAATAGAGAAGTTTATATTGAAACCTCCTGATAAACCACCCCGAGAATTTACTAGGTTAAATCAACCTTTATCAACCATTCTCTCGCAATTACTAGCATGAGGCTTGATCCAATTACCAGCTATCCAGGAACCTGATCCAACCATACCCGGATATAGAGCTGATTTATATTGTGATTTTCATAGAGGACCTGGACACGCTACCAACTCTTGTAAAATATTAAAACATAAAATACAAGATTTGATTGATAATAATGAGATGGAGGTGCAAGCCTTCCAACCTAAACAAAATCCTTCTAATAACGCTCAAAAGAACATTCCCCAAAATCAGAATCTGAATGCCAATCAATCATTGGACATATTTCAACATCCTTTACCAAAACATGGTAAAGAGGTGGCCAATCAAATTGAGCATCACAATGTTCCTCCTCCTACCCGATATGTAGGGACTATTAGTGGACAATTACCTGTTCATGATCCTCAAATATTTGACACAACTTTATCCATAGTTACGACTAGACCTCTACATAATATTCGGATACTTGATCTTAGTGACACCGAATATGAGACTGAAAGTGACATGGAAATCACCTCAAATCAATCGAATAGTTCTAAAGATGAATTAGATCCTATTCAACCTATCACCAGTTCTATGGTTCCAGAAGAACCATTTCCTCGAAGAGTCACTACTAGACCATCTTCTCACCAAATAGTTTCTAATGAACAAGCCATAAATGCTAGACCAAGACCTATTCATCACTTGCAAAATAATATTGTAGGAACCATCGGAGCCATTACCAGACAATAGGCTCAAACCTCTCAACAGGATCAAACTCAGAATGATGGATCAGCCCCATTTGTTTTGAAAAATCCCAATAAAGGGAATTATGCATCTAATGTTCAACCTAAACCTCCTTACAATATTAATGAACAATTATCCAATACTACAACTAGAATTTCCCTTTTGGACCTGTTAAGATCTTCTCCTACCCATAGGGATGAATTAATGCTTACATTAAGCCAAATGATGGTACCACAAAATATTCAACTTGAAGCCATGTCCAATACTATCATCACTCGAGAAGTCAATTGTATTGACTTTCGAGATAAAGATATCCCGCAACATAGTTTACATAAGGATAACCCCTTATATATTACTGCCCTAATTGGAGATGTAGCCATTAAACGAGTCTTGATTGATAATGGTTCATCTTTAAACATCTGCACTTTTGACTTCTACCAACGATTTGGGTTTAGAAGTGACAAAATGAAAAGAACTGATATGATTATAAAAGCCTTCAATGACGAGACACAAGAAACATGTGGATTCATTACTATACCCTTGCAAGTTGGTCCTAGAACCCTAGATATGACCGTGTTTATTGTACATTGCCCTGCATCGTACAATATACTTTTGGGTCGCCCTTGGATCAATGCGATGCGAGCGGTTCCCTCCACTTTACATCAATGTGTTAAATTCGAATTTAAAAACCAATTGGTTACCATTCATGGTGATCCTAGACCCTTTGATATGTGCGCTTTGGCAGAACCTGTTGGAGTTCAATTTTTCCTTGCCCTGTCATCCACACATCCTAATTCTTATCATCCATCCAAACGTGTGAAACACACACCCATAACATCATCTACTCTTTCAACTACACCTATACATATAGCTCAACCATCTTCTAAACAAACCACATTAGGACCTCGAAAAGATCCTAAACCTACAACCAATGCTTCTTGTTTTACTCCTATATCTTCCATACCTATAGATTCACCCGTCAATATCCCTATGACATCTACATCCACTATTGGCATCCTTTCTACACCCGACGATGTAGGAAATGTTCCTTCTACCTCTTATGCTCTTACTGATGAGCTCTTACCCGATTTATCTACAATTCTTATATCTGAGGAAGCCAACACTGCCATGCAAACTTCCCTCCTTTTAAATAAACTCCCACCCTCTCCTCGTACCTTGGGTCTCCCACAACCTATGGGAAGTATCTACCAAGTCGGGAGTTGTGCTTTTATTTATAAAGGATATGATTGGGGAAGAATACCCAGAAACATTAAGACACATTGTGATGGATATGCTAGATGCTATTTTGCTAATGATTATCTTAAAGCTAAGCCCATAATGCTTAAATTGGGATATAAAGGGAAAGGTTTGGGACCTTTCCAAAATGGTATGAAAGAACCTTTTGAGGTAGAACCGTGGCCTACCCGCTGTGGTGTGGGCCTATTTTCTAGTAAAGGTCAACCATTTCCATTTGAGGATGATGACCATCTCGTATGTTATCAAGATTATCTAGATAAACAAGATTCTTTGTGTCTAAAGAATAATTCTTTTACCTGCAATATGCTATCCATAGCCTACCTTGAAATGATTTCCGAATCCGATGATGAGTTGGAGGGAGATATCTTTCATGATGTTTCCATTGAGGAATTGTTATATAATGAATTTTATTTTGATGGCTCTATCCCGAATATAGCCCAACTTGAAGCTACGACTTCTCAAGACGAATTATCCAAGTTAACCTTGGAAGAATTACAAGAATTAGGTGTTTCATCCGCCCCACCTAATTTTGAGAGAGATTTACATATGGAAGTTGAAAATGTTATAAAAATTAACATTGGAACCGAACATAACCCTCACATAATCAATATTGGATCATAATTGAGTCAAGAAAAACAAGATAAATACATTTCATTTCTTAAAGACTATGAAGATGTCTTTGCTTGGACATATGAAGACATGCTAGGTTTGGACCCTTCCGTAGTTATGCATCATCTAGTAGTCCATCCAGATGCTAAACCCGTTAAACAAAAACTTTGAAAAATGCATCCTAAAGTGGCCTTACTAGTCAAAGGAGAACTAGAAAAACTGTTGAAAGTCATTTTTATACAAGCCATTGATTATGCCGAATGGATCTCAAATGTAGTTCCAGTAACTAAGAAAGAAGCCACTAAAGTTAGGGTTTGCACCGATTTCAGAGACATTAATGTTGCATGCCCTAAAGATGATTTTCCTCTTCCCAACATGGATCAGATCATTGAATTTACTACTGGAAGTGGAATGATATCCTTAATGGATGGATTTTCTAGTTATAATCAGATCAGGATAGCTCCTGAAGATCAGGCCAAAATAACCTTTATTACCCCTTGGGGAACCTTTTGTTGGAAAGTGATGCCATTTGGCTTAAAGAATGCAGGTGCAACCTATCAACGAGCTATGACTTATATTTTTCATGATATGATGCATGATATCCTACATGATTATGTAGATGATATCATAGCTCGTTCCATCAAAGAAGATGATCATTTAAATGACTTAAGGAAAGTATTTGATCGGTTAAGGGAATATCTTATCCGACTAAATCCAGCTAAATGCATATTCGGAGTTAAGTCCGATAAATTATTAGGGGTTATAGTTTCTTTACGTGGCATTGAAATTGACCCTCTCAAGATCGTGACTATCACAGATATGTCTACACCCACTAATATATCAGAATTACGAAGTTTACAAGGTAAGCTTCAAGCTATTCGCCGCTTCATCGACAAGTTGGTAGATAAAACTGGACCCTTTCTTAAGCTTCTTAAGAAAGATGTCTCTTTTCATTGGGACGAAGAATGCCAAGAAGCATTTGAACTCCTTAAGCAATATCTCCTCAAACCACCAGTGCTTTCCCCACCTAGATTTGATCGTCCTTTTATCTTGTACATTTTTGCTTCTGATTCTGCCTTAGGAGCTATGTTAGCTCAGCTTGACGATGAGAAGAAAGAATGTGCTAATTATTACATTAGTAGAACCTTAATCAGTTATGAAACTCGTTATACCATATTAGAGAAATTATGCCTAGTAGTCGTATTTTCTACATAGAAACTATGACATTATATGCTCAGTTAGAAAATGTACGTTATTGCCAAATTTGACCCTTTGCGATATCTCATGAATCGACCGTATTTATCTGGTCGCACAACCAAGTGGGTTCTTGTGTTAAGCAAATTTGAACTCACCTTCATAGGACAGTAGTCTGTTAAGGGTCAAATCATAGTAGATCAATTAGCTGTTGCACCCTTAGAATCTACTCATCCCCTCATCATTGAGTTTCTTGATGAATGCCTTAAACTAGAGGTAGACCATTCAGAGCAATGGTCCCTATACTTTGATGGAGCCCGATGCATGAGTGGGGCTAGTGCGGGTATTATTTTAATATCTCCACAAAAACATCTTATACCTCTGTCTTTCAAATTAACATTTGCTTGCACCAATAACACTGCTAAATATGAAGCTCTTATCCTTAGATTACGAGCTGCCTTGGCATTGAAAATTAAAATTTTATTGGTTTTTGGTGACTCCCAACTTGTCATAAATCAAATAAATGATGTTTATCAGACCAGAGATGATAAATTACGCCCATATAAAGCATATGTTTTGTAGTTATTGTCCTTGTTTGATCAAGTTACTTTGGAAGCTATTCCTCGAACTAGTAATCGTGCGGCTGACGCTATGGCTGCAATTGCATCTCTTTTACCCTTGGAGTTAGATGATGAATATGTTACCATCATTATTCATCGACTCTAGGAACCCGCTTCAAGCAAATCATGCTTAGAACATTTGGATGTGTTTCTCATCAACGAAACAACTCCTGAACCACGGTATACTGATATATTTAATTTTTTGCAAAAAGGAACCTTCCCTAATGGTTGTAGTAGCAACCTTGAAAGCACGAGATTCCGAAAACAAAAAGGATAAACTAAAATTGCAATGTAAATGAAACTAAAATAATGCTTAAACCCTATGTTATTGAAAATTGCATAAAAAGAAAGAACATGAACACAAGATATTAAAGCAATATAAAAATCGGCCCTTTTATTGATATGCTTTGCAAATTCGTGTTACAATGCGTCTCCTTCCTTTTTATGGGATAGGAGCGTTAAATATTGCTCTTTTACAACTCGTTTCAGAATTCCTTCTTTCGCGTGCCCACATATAAGATGGGCGAACCAAAATGTCGTCGTCGCTTGCGTTGGTAAAGGTAGATTCCTCGTTGCTCCTCTAATGCTGCAAATCTGCGTTCAAAGAAACAAACAAAGAATTAGTAGCACCTGTGTATGAAAAATAAAAGATGAATCTAACGATGGTTAAAATGAATCTAAATGAAATGAAAAATTGAAAAAATCATAAACATGAAACTAGCTAAATACTATAAAAGAAATAAAGCGGGGGGTGGCCGAAGGCAAACCACCCGCGGGTGAAACTTTGCTTCGACACCAATCTGCTTAGGATGGATCCGAAACCTGATGTGATGTGTTGTCGGCAAATTGGTAGAATATTGTGGTTAGAAAATTGGTGTTGGTTCTTGATTCGTGCTTTCAAAAGTCACCCAATAACCTCTCTTTCGATTAAGAGATTATGGATGTTGAAAACACAAATTGCAAGTAAATGAATTAGCAGCACTTCGTCGCTCAAAATGCTCCTGCTCGGTATCTCTTTTGGGTGAGGAAACTCACCATTTTATAGACCCAAGGGGTCTCTTTGAACTAACATGCAAAAGTGTTTCTCTGCATGAATGCTTTTTGTGTGAAGAGAAGACTTCTTCTTGATTAAGGGCTTCTTAACTGCCTCTATGCATGTCTTTGTGTGTTTTAGAAAAGCTCACTTGCACTCCCATACAATGAAGGGATAGCTAAGTGGCAAATCTGAGTTGTCTTAAAAAGCTTACTCTTATTCCCATGCAGTGAATGGAGAGTCAATTGGTAGATATGAGTTGTCAAAAGAACTCACTCACACTCCTATGCCATGCAAGGAAAGCTAAGTGGCAGTTCTGAGTTGTTACATGCCGAGATTTGAATTTTTTCTGGTCAAACTTGGCGTTCGTCCCACCCCGAAGCGAGTGCTCGTAATCGTCCCTGGGTGAGATGAGTATCAGTCAGCACTCATCCCTGGGTAGGACGAGTAAAACCTGCACTCGTCCCTGGGTGGGACGAATAAGCAATAAAGTGTCTAAAAGGTGCCAAATTGATTTTTGACTTGCAAAACTGCTGTGTAAGTGGTTAGAACCACTGTTTAAACTCTAGGGGCTACCCTGGGGGCTGTGTGTGTTAATGTGATCAGTGTTTGTAGTCACATAATCAGATTGGTGCTGTTTTGGTGTCTACACAACTAGTGTAGGTTATTACGTAGACAAGCAACTCGCTTTGTGATTATTGGTAATACCTTGTACATAAGATATTTTGAAGGCATCTTACTGAGATGTTTGAATCTAGAAGAATCTAGATCAGCTTTGAATGAAGCCCACAATGGATCTTGTGGGGGACATTTTAGTGGTAGCGCCATTGCTAAGAAACTCCTTCGGATAGGATATTTTTGGCCTACCATGGAAATTGATGCACATAATTATGTGTGACATTGCGACAAGTTCTAGAAACAAGCTGACCTTGTCCATGTGCCTACACAAGAACTACAGGCTATTTCATATCCTTGGCACTTTTCAAAATGGGGCTTAGACATCATTGGAAAAATCAACCCTGTGTCATCCGATGGACACAAATGCATCATAACCGCCACTGAGTATTTCACGAAGTGGGTTGAAGCTATGCCATTAGCTTCTTGCACTGGAACACAAGTTTCCAAGTTTATTTTTAATCAAATTATTTGTAGGTTTGGAATTCCTGCCAATCTCATTTCGATAATGGAACTTGTTTCAAAAATAAAGATGTCAAGAAATTATGTCAAAAATATAAAATTCAATATCGCTGGTCCACTCCCTATTATCCTCAGGGTAATGGTCAAGCAGAAGCATCTAATAAAACCTTAATCAAAATTCTCAAAAAATTGGTCAATAAATCCGGTCGAGATTAGCACATTTAGTTAGATCCTGCTTTGTGGGCCTATCGAACTAGTGTTCGAACCCCCACTAGAACTTCACCTTTTGTCTTAGTTTACGATGCTGAAGCCGTTTTTCCTTTTGAATTAGAAGTTCCTTCTTTAGCTCTACTACTTCAAGATACTGAAGTAGGGGATGAATATCATGCTGGCAGATTTAGTCAGCTAGAAATTCTAGATGAAAAGCACATCAATGCTTTGGAGCATCTTCGTGCCTACAAAAACAAGCTTAAGAGAGCATATCTTAAGAAAGTTCATCCTCGATCTTTTGAGATCGATGACCTTGTATTAAAAGAAAATAAAAAAAATACTAATGCAACTAAAAACCTTAAAGGTAAATTTGAGCCCAACTGGCTTGGACCATATGTCGTCACTGCTAAATTTGGATCAGGAGCATACAAATTATCTACCTTGGATGGTAAAGAACTTAAAAAACCTATGAACATTATGCATATTAAACGTTACTATGCATAAAAATTGGTCATTTTATCATTGTATATATTTGTTTTGCATATTATTTCCTTTTTAGTCTCTTATTTAAAATTTTTTTCAAAAAAAATCACCTTGTATTTCTTTCAATTCATAAACTTCAAATATAAAAACATCAAAAACATTCAAATCATCAAAATCTTCAAAAACATCTTTTATTTTGTACCTCTCAAATTGTGAAGTATTGCAGTTATATTTTTTGTTATTTTGGATAAATTAGCATTTATTTGGAATCCCGCACTTTCACATTCACATGTATAAATATCTTGATTTTATTTGGTATGATTATTCATCTCTCTTATATTAAAGTCCATAGTTGAATTAAATAAAGTTTTGAGCATAGAGAAATGATCTTGTTATTTACTTGAACCAAGTATATCTTTTCACATTAAAATGATTTCATTGCAACTTCGATATGATGCTACATAGTAGAAATGGTTTCATGAGCGAAAAGTTTCCCCTGCTATCCTATCATGCACATGGTCTAGAATCTTTGAAAATTGACAAAAGGACAAGCTCACCCCTACCCAAAATAAAAATCCCTTGCTCTACAACTAATCCGAGCAAGTATCCCTAGCATAGGAAGAAAAGAAAATTTCAAGAAAAAGAGAAAAAGAAAAAGGTTATTTTATATCATCACCACAATATTTCAGTATTTTCTCCAATATCAAGCAACAATACAAAAGTACAAAAAAAAAAAAAAAAAGAAAGAGAAGCAAAAGAGAAAAGCAAAATGCAATAAAATCCTTTCCCTACCCCTTGAAAAGAAAAGAAGGGTGAATGAGCTTGAATCCTTAGAATTCTCAATTATTCAAAAACTATGAGGTAAGCCCCATAATAGGTGGTCTGTGCCCAACCCGCTTGGCCTTGGGTAATCCCTAGCATGGTGATATGTCTGTCACATTAGTGACCTTCTTTTGTACAGACCTTTGTCAACTTATGGATTAGCTAGCTCTTGATAACCTAACTTACATAGTAGTTTGGTACGGTTACATGCATATAAATCATGGTCAATGAACATTCATTTGGTCAAGGAAAATTACTTGTATCAAATTATCTTGCTCAAAAATTGGTGAATGAACAATACAATCACACACACATTTGTATTTGAGAGATTTTGTATCATTATGATAAATCAAGATCGGTAATGAACTCACATTTACACACGAGGATTCCTTATAACTCTACATTTCTCTTTGAGATAATTTAAAATATTTTTGTAACTTTTTTTAGAATAATTTTATCCTTTTATTTCAGAATTTGTTGTTTGTATAAGATCCATTACATACATCTCACAAAATCTTAAAAATAATTTCCAAAAAAAATTTCATATTATTATTTTTCTATTTATCAAAGGTCAAAAATTCATTTTGCAATAAAACCATCACAATCTATTTTCTTCTTTGGATTTCGCGATGATGGTATAAGTCTATACCTATAATTCTATGCCTAGTGCAAACCATTGTTCTAATTTTATTTTCCATTTATTTTAAAACAAATTTATCAAAACATATGACTTGCATCATTATGTTACACAATTATGCTTTACAAACAAACGAACACCTATTCTATTTCATGTCATTATGTGCAAATTCAATATTGCAACCATGGTATAAATTCTAAGGAATTATTCAAAATTTTATCACACTTAGGAATTTATGCCTAGAAAAATCATATTTTCGTATCTCATGCATACTATTTTTATGAAAATCTAAAAACAAATCATCAAACCATCATTATCTCCATCATTACAACACAAAGTCTTAAGACAGTCTCTTAAGCACTATTTTACTTTTAACAATATTTCTATACTGGGATTAGCTTGATGACCGAGTGAGCGGTGACTCCATGAAATGGTCTATAACAACGACAATGTCCTTTGAAATTATTGTTATAAGTCTCTTTTTATTTTTTTATCAAATCACACCACAACAACCAATTGTTTACATCAGATTATTTCATTTAAAATCTTACAGCATGACATCAAATTATAATGTTTCAAAACGACATAATTACATGAATCCTCAATCAAATAAGCAAACAAATTCAAACATTAAAGCATCATAAAAACATATGAACAAGTCATATCATCAAAAAAGATCACATATATATCAAGAAAAATTATATATATCATATCAAAACTAGATTGGCATGTCACAATCTATACCCTAGCATACTCAATCCTCTCAAAAATCTATACAATCTCTATGTGCTGTCTCCACCATTTTTCTCTCTGCAGAGCTCTGGAATAGTAAAAGTGAATAGTAAAAATGAATTAGGGTTTTACCCTGTTTTCTTTAATTTATTTTAAAATCCACATTTTAAATTTTTGCTTTTTCGCGTTTTTACCTCAAATGTTCAATTTAGGTAAAAACATGGAGGGGGTACCATAGTCAGCATTTGTACGATTCGACCAAGAATCGTCATCTAAAAAATTGAGTATATTTTTGCTTTCTCGTAAAACAAGAAAAACTCGTCTTTAACGCATTTTCTTTAGAAAATTCGCTAAAGATGGGGCAAAATGTAGCACCCTAAAATTGGCATGGTTAAAACATTAGTAAACAAATAAAATATTAAAATTTGAATTTCAACCCCAAACTTCCCGTTAAACCGCCTTTTACCCGCTTTCCCCTTTTTTTGTGCCATTTTTAGGATTTGTTTTGACCGTTGGACGATATCATCTCAAATTAGACGAAATCGTCCCCGATTTGATGAATTCATCTGGAACAGAATGTCCAGACGATTTCGTCCCAAAACCAAACTTTCATAATTAGCTTCTGTTTCAACAGCCTCTCCAACTCGGGCAGAAGCGTGTCTATGCAGTTGGAGATTTCTCTGTTGGAGATCTCCCAAATTGGGATGATCCCCAACCTCCCAAACCTCTTCCTAATCCTATATAAACTAGGATTTTTCTAGTTTATCCCCCTAATTCCTCCTGACTGGCTGACTAATTCTCCCTAAACCCCCAACCCCTTAGTTGACAGATTTCATTGCAGAGTTAGTTCCTTATTCCCTCACACTATTTTGCTTGCATTTGATATTTTGTATTTTTTTATTACAGGAACTCTACTATTTTTTAGTCAAAGCTAGCTTGGATCGTCGCGGACGATATCGGACGATTGCGGATGATCTCGTATGATTGGAGGCGATCCTGACTGTAGTTCAAATTGGAGGCAGTTTGAGTTTAAAGTTTGCATTTTTGTAGCTTTCTCTATATTTTCATATTGTATTTCGGCACTGTTTTAAGTTATTATGTTTTATGCATCTTGGAGTTCACCTCATTTAGCATAATCGCATGATAAAGTTAAAATCAATCATTAAATCTACTGCATTTCCTTATTTGTTATTAGAATCTATTATTTAGGCATATTTGCTGTTATTTCTACCATTACCCCTTGCTTTTGCATTTGTATATTTGGTATTTTGCATCTATTTTTGTGATTGCAGGTTTCTGACAAATTCGACAGATTTCAGATGATTCTGTCTAATTTCAGACAACCTTTTATGATTTGGGATGATCCCAAGAAATATTAGATGATTACCTACAAATTGAGATGATCTGAACTGCTACAAGACTCAAAATATTCATTAGACATCCGAAATCAGGTATGACACCTTCTAGTTAGTATATTCTCTTTTATTTTGCATCCATTTCTATTTTTTGTATTCATTTAAATCAACATTGGCATATAGAATAGTTTAGATTCATATCGGCCAAACCTAGGAGTTGAATGATCAAGCATAAAAATGAACACATCAAACACACTATCAACCTAGGTGTGGAAACTGCCATTCAAAAGTTTCCTGGTGAACCCACCATCTATCGAAAATTCATCGTTATACACCTCTCCTGAGAGGTGGGACCTTGAAAGGGCCTCTTAGTCCGAGGTATTGTCCCATCCTTTTCACATCCCCCTTTTGGGCGTGGATCCTATAGCCTGAAAGTAAGGGTGCAAAAAAATTGGAGCGATACACTTTGATTACTGCTATTCATACTGCTATCTTTACACAACATAATATTGAATTGGAATAAAAAGTAAAAAGTGGTCTTATACTGTTCACCCTCCATCTCAGTATAAGCTTGTGTTCTTCACATACATGCTTATTATTATGACAACCATCCTACTGGAAGGCTTAGAAATATTCTCTACCTAGAAATAATTTATTTTTTGGGTGGCTGCCTGCTCCTTTGGCAAAGATATATGACTTGAAAATTGGTAGCCAGGGGAGATGAAGATACTAGAAATGTAAGGATGAACTCAAATGCTAATGATGGTGATGTGGAAGTAATTATAACAATATCTGTAACAATAGTGGACTTTATAACTACTGTTGTGGTTGCTATTGGTAAACTCATAGGAATTGATGCAAGACTAAAAATTGGATGCATGGGGGTACTTGGAACAATCTATCCCTTTGATGAGGGTGGTGGTAATAGTGAATATGAAGTGATGGGAGATGGTGAAGTGGGAACCTCAAAAAATGAAAGAGGAATTTTGGGTGACTTTGATGGAGAAGGGGTGACTTGTACTTCAGTGATGATTGATGAAACATGGGGTGGACCGTGAGAGGGGGAAGGTACCTTTGTCACATTTTCCTGACCAGAAAGGGAGGGAGACTTCCTTGGGTATTCAGGAGGATTAAGAGGAGAAGAGGGATTAAAACCATACCTTCACCTACAAATTTAGGGTGTTCTTGTTCTACCTCTATATCCTAGTACTACTCTTGATGATTCAATTATTTTGTAGCTAAAACAACTACCTCTTTAACAGTCTCCTCCATATCCAATATTTATTTCTTTGTAACCTCTCTTTCTATTATTTTTGGAGCTCTTTTAGCTCTTCTATAAATTAATTGAAAGGAAGCCATCTCACTCTTGAAATCTTCTTCTGATACCTCTCCTTGTATTTTTTTTGTAAGAAATACTTGTTCAAAAATGGGATGCAATGCTACTGATACTACGGTCATGAAAGCAAGGTGTTTGAACCTAAAACTCTCATCCTTATATCTCCAGTAAATATCTATGTTTGAAGGTTGTCCCCCCAGAGCTAAGCATTTAGGCCTAGACACTGCTTCGATGACTGGAGTACCGATATCTTTTTCAATGGAATATTGCATTTTGCTCAGAAGTTGTGCTCCCTTAGGAAACTTCTCCACTTGTTCAGTGATAGGATGAAATTTTTTCACAACCTCAACTGCTTCAAAGGAGCTTCATAGTATTCTAATGGAGCTTCTTGATTTATAGGTGGAGAGAGAGATTCAGAACTAGCTTGGGATTTTTTAACTATTAACATGATGTTTTTGATGTCATTCTGCTTCCAGGTTCTGATATTTTCATCATATTTCTTAGAAAACTCTTTATCAATATTCATGCCAAACTTGGACTTAAGTTTTCCAATTTTGATTCTCATTCTTCACCAATCTGATATTTTTGCTACATTCCACTGTTATCTTTATTCTACCTCTTCAACAATGTCCTCATCAAGTTGAGGATACTTTTTCTTTATGGTTTTCTATTTAATATCATGCATGGTGGCTTCTATCAACCGATGCATTTTGTTTTTATCTGGATCATAATCCATAATCTGTTCATATAAATTCAACTATGGAGGTAGTTGACCCATTTTTGACACATTCCACTCCAAAAGAGCGGTCTCATTTTGCCTTGTTCAAAATGAGCCCTAGGCCTCTTTTCAAATTTGTAAGCTTTTTCTCCATTTAGGGCTACATTTCTTGTAGTAAAAATACCATGAGGGTCATAAATCCACCTTTGGGGAATGTAAAATAGACTTAACCTATCAAGGTATTGGTCAATCTGCTCACTATGCCCCTTCTTTGTGATAGTAATATCCTCCATAGTGTGGTAGGTTAGCAGAGATTTTATTTTCCTTCTTAAACCATAATTCAAATCAATGTACTCTACATACCTCAAATATTCCAAGGAAAAGAGCCTCTCTATGACAAAATGGGGTAGGAGAAAGGTTTACCCATGAAACCATATAGTCTGATTGCTGTACCCTTAGTCAAAAAATACCAATATCCTTCTTCGATACCCTCTGCTCTTAGAATTTGCTTAGCCAAGGGTGGTAATCTATGGCACTCTCCATACATTATTTTCAAATTAGGTCCAAGGAATTCCAAATTAAATATATAAAAAGACTCACTACTTCTCAAATGACTAATCCAATAATAAATCAACAAGCGTTCCCCATCACTGGTCTTATCCTTAACCAGAATCCAAGGCATCTTGTCCTTAATGGTAGCATAAAACATCCATACCAGACTTGAGAAATTCCTAAAACTAGGAGCATCAGAGCCCATTTTCATTCTTACCAATTGTTCATGTATCCTTTGAGAAAGAAAGGCTGGCCAGTAAAAATAGATAACCCTAGTCCCTTTTTTCTTCGCACCTTCCTCATACATTCTTTAATTTGAAATATAGTAGGTTGCAGTAATTTTCCAGCCATGCACCATTCTATCAAAATATAAACCCTCCATATAGGCCAACATAGAGAACAGTTCGGGGTTTGCAAATTCATCAATATGAATAGGAACTTCAGGCATTTCATCTTCCTCTCTTATTATTTTGAAATTGAGATGAAGCCATTTTTCTATAGCTCCCTTATTTTATGATGTTACCAATGCGGTATAAGCCCTTGCTTGCTCTGCTATGTCAAATGGTTTGGGTTCTGAAGGTGGACCTACTCCTACGGTGAATAATTCATGATAAAATTATTTGGTAATTGAGAATAGGGGAATGCCTTCAGAGGTTTTTATCATTCTATTTTTAGAATCATAGAACTAGATCATAGCAGAGACTAACTCGGGACAATGATGTGCAGAATCACAGATATAGGAGAACAAGAAATATTTTATAGCTATAGTACCTTGTCATCACATTGGCTTTCCCCTAAAGTATCTGAATTTGAAACTTGTCCTTAGAAGGGTCCTCCTTACTCTTGTCATTATCATGTCTGTAATTTGTCTAGTTTGATGTACATGAGCTTGCAATTTTGCTCCTATATTATATTCTTCCATGAGCAATTTCTTTGGAGCCATCTTAATAGCAAAAATACTATGTTCTCTCTGGAATTCACAATAAAAGCTTCTAAGTACTGTCTCACTCTCTTCTGCTCTATGAACATGATTTACCACTAAATGAAAATTGCTCATATATTTTGATTCTTTTATTTCTTTGCGTGCGCATATATTTTGCCATTAATGCAGTTGCTACGCAATCTAACTGTTGGCACACTTTCCAATTCACACTCATTCCTTTCGATAGCTCAATAATGGCATTATAAATTATCATTGGTCAAAAATTCAAACTACACTACTACCTTATTACATCTCTTAGACTACTCTTTTGTTCGAGCATGGGTTCATTCACATTGAATGTGGGATTTTTCCTTTCTCTCCATGTGGCACAGTCATAAAGTCACTGATTTTCTCAACCTTAGTTATTGAAATCGACGGGTTAAAGTTGTCTTTGATTTCGTCGACACTTGATAAATTCCACACACGGATTATCACCTTGGTTCCATTCCACTATGCTTTAGCTTCAAAAATACTCATTTGGAGATGCCTTCACTCCTTTTTACAGTTGGCTCTTTTCATCATGCGAAAAAAAACACTTGCACCATTCTGCTGGAACTTTAGTGCATTTTGGTGCTGATTTAGAAGTGCTCCCCATTCCGCTAGACTTAACATGCATTTGAGTGCGAAATGGAACCTCGCTAAATTCTTTTTCAACACTTAGCCATTTTTTTGTAAATATTTTTCAATGATCTTGTACAAAGTGTAGAAAGAAACTAAATACAAAGTACAGAAAGAAAAGGAAATATAATACAAGTTATATACATATGTTACAATGAGCTCATATTTCAAACATAGTAGAGCTTGAGATAAAAACCATTTACTGTAATCGACTGTATGTTCCCCTTTGGATCTTCCAGCTGAAACACATTGGACTCTTTGGCCTCTACTATTTTGCAAGGGCCATCTAAAAAAGAATCAAACTTTTCATGCTTGTCTAGTTTTTGCTTTGTCAATATTCCACCTGAGAACTACATCTCCAACCTGGAATTTTTTAAATTTGGTATTCTTATCAAACCATACCTTGACATCTAAGGAATGCTTTTGAAAATTGTCATATGCCTAAGCTCTATTCTCTTCAAGTTGCAGTAAGTGGATCAACTTGGTCTTTACTAGATTTTCCTTAGACTCTTCCTATGTATTAACAATCTTAAGTGCTAGAATTTCCAAATGGATAGGTTACACTGCCCCTTTACCATACACCAGTGCATAAGGGGAAGTCTTAATGGAATTATTTATAGTAATCTTGCATGCCCACAAAGCTTGGTCCAGTAATAGGTACGAACTTCTCTTGTTATCTTCAAGTGATCTCCTCAGAATCCTCAATAGGTTCTTATTAGTATATTAGCAAGTCCATTCCCTTGATGGTAATAGTTAGAAGTATTCTTAAGAGTGATTCTATACTTGCTATAAAACTCAATATACTTGGCACCTATGAAAGCTAGGTCGTTTTCACTCACTAAGGATTCTGGAACTCCAAACCTTGAAATTAAATTTTCCATAAAATTGATCACAACTTTATGATCTGATTTCTTAGTAGGAATAACCTCTACCCATTTTGTAAGATAATCTATGGTAGTTAGGATAAACTTATGCTCTACTGAGTAATTAGTGTTGATGACCCCTATGAAGTCCAACCCCCATTATTGAAAAGGCTCTTCAACTTTGTATTTGCCTGAGGGGCAATGAAGCATTTCTTGTCCTTCCAACATATCTCTGACATTTGTCACAAGCCCTAGTAGCCATGAAAGTATCAACAAATATAGTAGGCCAATAATAGATTGCTCTTACGATTTTCAAAGTTGCAACTCTAACTTAGCTATGTCCACCAACTGGTCCTCCATGGAACTCTTCAATCACCCTCTTTTGTTGATCGTATTTTAAGCACTTTATAAGAACTCCATCCAAGTTTTTTTTGTACAAGCATTCTAGTAGTAATACATATTTCAAAGCATAAATATTGTATCTCCTCCTTTGGGATGCATTTATATTTTTATGGCATACTCCAGTTTCAAAATATTTGATCATCTGATCAACCCAATCAAAGTCTAATATTTGTACTCCCTCAACCTGATCCTCTTCTGTTGTTTGGTAAGATATCACCTCTACTAATGTTGCAATCTTTGTTAGACCTTGGCACAAGGTTCTGAATCTTACCAAATTGGTGGGATGTATCTCTAAATCATACTCTTGGATTTTGGTAATCCAACCAACTATTTTATCTCCTAGTTCACCTTGAAGGATAACACTTCTTACATCTGAATGAACAACATATACCAGGGTCTTACTCTATACCAAGTACTTCCTAAAATTCTTTAGTGACTTCATCATAGCAAATACTTATATTTTAATGAAATTATATTTGACCTGGTAGTCATGGAGTGTCTAGATCCAAAATAATACAAGATTCTTTTCACCTTGATCATTTTTTTGAGGAAGCACTGAGGCATAACTTTCTTCAGCTCCATAAGCATAAAGGATAAAATCTTTACTAAAATTCAGATTTACCAGTACTGGGGCTATTGCAATGGACTACTTAATAATATCAAAATATTGTTTCCTGAATTTAGTCAACTTAAACTCAATATTATTCTTGAGTAACTCATATATAGGTTTTACTTTTTGTGCAAAGTCAAAAATTAATTTCCTGATAAAATTGATTTGACCCAAAAAATATTGCAAAGTCTTCTTATTTGTAGGTAATGGGAGAACAAGAATGGATCTGATTATGTCTATATCTATGGCCATACCTTCTTTTGAGACCACATGACCTAGCAACTTTCCTTTGTGAATTACAAACAATGACTTCTTAGGATTGAGTGAAATACCAAATTCTCTATATTTTTGAAAAACTTGCTCTAGGTGTGATAGGTGATTGTTAGGCGATAGCGTAGGTGAAAAAGCATTAACCATATATTCAATAATCAAGTGCTTAAATAACACTTAGGAAGCTAACAATAGGACTTAGGAATATTAGAAAAATAATATCCCCTAATGTAGCTAACAAAATGCGTAAGGGTTTCCCCCCATGAAGGTCACTAATCACTAACCTAGATACATAGTCAAAATTACTGCAATGACTAACTAACCCTAGGTAACTAGTAAAAGGTAACTACTAGTGGTAAGAAGTAACAAACTAATTTTTACCATGTGGTAAATAAAATCTACCTAGGTGAATCTTAAAATTAACAAAATGAGGTAATAATCATAGTTACTAACATTGTAACTCTAACATTCCACCTTATTACATGATCTAGGTAATGTATATAACTATCCCAATACAGTGAAAAATATGTTGATCTACTAGTTCTTTCTCTATCACGGTGCTCTGGATACTCCTAAGAAAAAAGTGGATCATTCCTCACTTTGTCTTCACATCAATGAATGTCCTTATTGTAATCTTGTCATCCAACTAGATTACATGGGTAACCAACCACTGCAACCGCTAGGTGTAGTAGAGTAGATCACTTCATACGAGGTTCATTATATTTACAATATGATTTTGCAAAAATGTGTTGATAAGGTAGCTAAGGTGTCGGTCGCTGCAAAAAATGCACCTTTATAAGTTTCCCCTCTTATTGCAAAACATATTGTAATAATTTTTTTGAAATAAGTGTGACTAAGGTGTCAGTCGCTGCAAAAAATGCATCCTTATAAGTATTCTTCCCTTTTTACAAAAAATCATGTGAAGTAGGAAAATAAATGTTTATTCCCCCTTAGTTGCAAAATATGTGCAACTCAAGAAGCTTGTTAAGAATTTTACAAATATTGCCTCCTAGGCAAATTTTGCACCAAAAAAATCCCTCCTTTTGTTACAAGTACTTCAAACAATGATATTTTGCTATTTATGAATCCTAAAAGAGGTACAATCACCCATTTATTGCTAGTAATTCAAACAAAAACTTACTATTTATGAAGCCTAAAAAAGGAGAGAGGAAATGGTGCTTTCTTAAGGTGATAAATTTGTTTCCCCTTTACAAAATTGTCTTAGCCAGGATCACTTTGTGTGCTCTTTTTGAACCAAAATCAGAATTGAAACTAGAAACTTCACTAGAAATATTACATTTGTTTTGCTTTTGTGATGTGCCTTTGTCTTTCTTGTTTTGCTTATTTTTAAACCAACACCGATTGGTGTCATGGTTGTAATTTTTACAATGCGATAAAAACTTCTTTTGAGATTTTTTTCCCTTACCTTTTTAAGATGATCCTCCCTTTTTAAAGTTTCCTTTCTTCTTGTCACCCTAATTTTTTGAGTAAAGTGTATTGTTCGACACTTCATCGATTTGGAGTTGATTTGCTTCCTCTATTTTAAGCAATTTGACTAACTCTACAAAGGTGACTAATCTTTGAGATACATTTAAGGGATGTAATCAACATTTTGTAGGATTCGGGAAGAGCCCTCAATATTACTAAAGTCATAATAGTATCTTTTACTTTGGCTCCTAAAGCTTTTAGCTTTATCTTCAATTCTGCCATGCTGTAGAGGAAGAGTTCTACCGATTCACCTGACTTCATTTGGAGTGTATGAAGTTGTGTTTGAATGTTTAGAATAGTTGATTGATTCTTGCCTTCAAAAATGGTACAAAGTGCATCCCATGCATCTTTACTAGTTTTAGCTTCACTTATGTGAGGTTGGATCTCATTAGTAGTAGCTAGGAGGATCAACATGAGAAGACAATTGTTCTTTTTGTCCCATGATTTTTTATCTGCTCCTGCTGATGCGGGTCTTGATTTAGTGCCATCTACTAAATCCCACATTTACTCTACAGTTAGGATGGATTTCATCTTAGTTTTCCATGCTAAATAGTTAGGAAATTTAAGCAATTGTGTATCATTTAAGTATTTGTTGATAGATGCCATGATGAAGGTCCTAGAATTTGCACTAAGACAAATCTTTCTTTCACTCTTAAGTGGTATTTAATGGCACCTACCTAAAAACTCTCTTGAAAGAAATAATCAGTTTGAGGAAATTAAGCCAAACAAATAAGAAGTTAAAGACAATTCACTCAAAAAGATATTTAATGGTACATGCCTGGAAATTATTTTGAAGAGGAATAATCAGTTTGAGGAAAATAAGCCAAACATATAAGAGTGAATTAGGGGTTTTTGTGTTAGGAGAGAATATCAAGTGAAATTGGCTTTAAACCTGTGCAATGATTTACACAAATTATTGTGAAAATTTGGGGTTTTGAGTGTTCTTGATTTTATGACTTATAATTGCAAAAAAATAATGCAATAATCAAACAAGAATACCCACAAAATTCTTATCACATAGGTGTCGGATGCAACAAAAAATGCACCTAATTTTCCAATGAAGGTTTCAAGTAAAATAAAAAATGCACCTTTTAATTTTTGCAACAAAATTTGGATTTGTGTTGTAAAATTGATATATTTTATCTCCTATTGTTTTTCAAATTTACAAATAATGTGGCATGAAACAATTTCCTTCTCTTTTTTTTTTGTAAATTTAACAAGTTTGATTTTGATTTAAAGTGCTTCTTACTTTTGTGTTACAATTTTGCAAAAGAAATACAATTTCTTATCTTCCCCCATTTTTTTTGCAAAATGAACAAAAGAGCACTCCTTTCAAGTCAATTCAGCACACAACCCACGTTAGAAAGGCTTCCAAAACTAGTCGACACACGACTTGGTTTTAGTGGACCCAAGATCTTCAATGTCTTCTCAAATTTTTAAAAAATAGAATGTGCAATTTTATGTCTTATATCCCCCCTTGGAGAAAACAAATGCACAATTTCAACTTTGATGTTTTGCAAATTTTTGTGTCTCCTTGTGTTACAATTTGGCAAAAAGAATTCAAGTTTGATCCTTTATTATTTGCTAAATTAACAAGGGTTTTTGAGAATAATTTAAGCTCCCTAATTTTTCAAGAAATAGGTGCTATTTATTTGTCTTAATTTTCCCACTTGGGGAAAAAAAAAACACTCAATTTGTTTGTGTTGCAAAAAAAATAGGACTACCTTTTGAAAAAAAAAAAAAAATTCTTTAAATTATCAATTTTATTGCATTTAGTCTAATTAATTTAAGTATAATTGGATTAATAATAAAAATTTATTTTATTTTAAAAATCACTTTTTATTAAAAAAATATGATTTTATATAAAATAACATTTAAATTATTAATAAAAAATACTAAAAAATAATTAAAAACAAAAAAAAAAACAAAAACAAAAATATTTATACCTTGGTTTTTCTTGTTATCCTTTTGATAAAAAATGAAGGTATTTGACCCTGACGGGGTTTGATCTCTACACCTCCCACCGAGGAACTTACTGCAGGTGCAACCGCTAGTTAGTCTATGTAGCCTGACGGGTTGTAAATCTCGTGCCTTCACCTTGAAGGCATACTCCGCATCAAAGCAGAAAAAAAATTAAAAAGCCTTTGAAAGGCTTTAGGACATTGTCCGACATGCGCTACGTGAGCACATCAAAGTTATTTTAAAAACAATTATCGCCACCTTTGAACTAATTGCCTATGGGCAATCAAAAATTTGACCTCTTTTCCTGTCCAAAACATGATAGACAGATTCTTGCCACGTGTCTGTGTCAGGAGGTGCCACATGTTTGGTCAATTCCACATCAGTGATAGCTCAACCCTCGATCTGTGTGCCTGCCACCACATTAGAACTTAGTTTTCCCATTCGATAGCTCAGTAGTATCTAGATCCATGTGCCATATCAGTGATGCCACATCAATAGTACCGACAGCTCAGATCTTGCCAGGTCATCAACTTCAAAATTTATGCTCAAGTCAGATGTTGTCAGCTCTTGGTTGTCCACGCCCTTGGGATCCATGCTCGTCCAATGCTGTCAGCTCCTAGTTTTCTATACATGGATCCCATCTGATGTTATCAGCTCCTGGTTGTACATACTTGTCAGATTGCAAGTTTTCATGGGGCGGTAGGTTTTTGTACCAGTGGCAGGCTCTCAAATCACAAGTTTTTGTGTGGTGACCCGTCAGTTCCCAATGCTATAGTTAGGAGCAGTGGTCCACATGTTTTCCAAGTGCTTCCGTAGGGTTGGACAACCCTACTGCAAGGGTTGTCAGGTGGTCCGCACGAGCTGTCAGTGGCAACAAAATTCCAAGAGTTTCGTGAAGGACCGAGCCTCACGAATTTCAACCCTGATTGGATCTACACTACTCTAAGATGAAAATTTAAAACAAAAATAAATTTAAATAAGCATTTTTTTCTTTTTCGAACCAATCAGGTATTCCATCACAACCCTCAAATAATGTGTCACATCAAATTACACTAGCTCCACCTCTAGATGTATGCATAGGTTCCAAATACCTCAGGATGTGGGTCCTATCCAGGGGGTCCCTGTGTCAATATTTGGTACCCTGGTCCAGTTGGAATGGGTCGCTGCCCGCTTCACTCTGAGTCCTATTCCATAGCTCTTGATACCAATGTTAGGCAACATCATAGGTGAAAAAAATTAACCATATATTCAATAATCAAGTGCTTAAATAGCACTTAGGAAGCTAACAATAGGACTTAGGAATATTAGAAAAATAATATCCCCTAATGTAGCTAAAAAAATACGTAAGGGTTGCCCCCCTTGTGAAGGTCGCTAACCACTAACCTAGATACGTAGTCAAAATGAATACAATGACTAACTAACCCTAGGTAACTAGTAAAAGGTAACTAATAGTGGTAAAAAGTAACAAACTACTTTTTACCATGCAGTAAATAAACTCTACCTAGGTGAATCTTACGATTAACCAAATGAGGTAATAATCATAGTTGCTAACATAGTAACTCTAACAGTGATCATGCTTATTATGGGAAAAAACAATCATATCATCCAAATAGATTAGAATGAATTTGTTGATCAATTTCCCAAAGGCATAATCCATGGCTCTCTAAAATGTGGCTCCCGCATTGGACAACCCAAAAGGTATTCTCTGGTAGGCAAATGTACCCCATTTTACGGTGAATGCTATTTTATATTGATCTTCATATTTCACCCAAATCTGATTGTATCTAGAGTAACCATCCAGTAATGAGAACCTCTCGGCCCCAGCCACTATTTGTAAGATATGATCAATATGTGGGAGGGGGTAGTGATCCTTAAGGGATGCTTGGTTAAGATTTCTAAAATCTACACACAAATGAATATCCCCATTCTTTTTTATCATGGGTACCAATTAACTACCCAGGTTGAATGTTTTATTGGGTATATGATCTTAGCCTTCAATAATGTTAAGAGATCCTCTCTCATAATGTCTTCGATCCTTATATTTATAGGCCTTTGCTTATGCCTAAAAGGCTTTGCATGAGGCTCTAGCTCAATCGTATGTTGGATAACTTTTTTGTCATCTCCCTTGAGGTCTTCATATGACCAAACCACAATATCTTGGTATTTTATCCATAAGGCTTTGATATATTTAGCTTATTTTGGTGAACATTGAACTCCAACATTGAGCTTCTTTTCAGTACCAAACTTAATTTATTTATATATTTTTCACTAACATTCATAGCTTTGGTCTTTTTTCTGTCCTCATTATTAAACAAGCTTTCTCGGGTGGCCAACCCTCTAGGAATGTGTTTCTTTCTCAATTGAATAACATCTTGTTGATCAATATATATTATGGATTATCTTCTTGAAAAGTGGAAAGACATTCTTCTCTTACCAGAAAGTCAATTATCTTTTCATCACTTTCAAAAACTTGCCAAAAAATCTTCTTATCTGGTACTACAAGTCTAAAAATCATTTTTATTCCCTTGGATTTCTTGATTCTAAAGTCTACAGAAGGGTTGAAGTTAGCTCTCTTTGTTTCTAAGGAATATTGTAGAGTATTATTTTCTCTGGGAATAAAATTTAAATTTAGAGCATCAAAATATTCCATCAGATCCCATACCCTATTTTTGTAAGCTTTTAGGTAATGGTGCTTATTGTTGCACATATTTCTTACCTGATGGACTATTAACTCAGAATCACCATATATGTTGCCCATACTTTTTGCTTGTATCAATCCAATTTATAAAGCGTCGTATTTTGCAGCATTATTTGTGCATGATCATGTTAGTCTATAAGCAAAATTATTTTTTCCCTCTGATTGGGATTGTAAAACCACACCAGGTCCTGCACCATTTCTGCATTTAGCACCGTCAAAGTGCATGGTTCATATTTTTTTTCTCTTAGATACTGATTGAATATGGCAGGTATTTTCTTCTCTGATTCAATTGAGATACCATATGTTCCATATCAGTTCTAAACTAACGGTAATCCTCTCTGAAAGGCAACTCATTCTCAATATCCAACTCCTCAAAGTTTTCAACAAGCTCAAATTATTCCAGGGGAGTAATATTGCACATGTCTTCCTCAATATTTTCAATATGATAAGCTACTAGCTTTTCAGACATTAGTCTTATTCTATTTTCTTTGAAAGGAATTGTCATACTAGAATAATCCATATACATACATCCACCTAGTTTTGCAATAAATTCCCTTAAAAGGCATAATCTAAAGTAGGGCTCTAGGTAAACCACTACAATTTCTTGTACTATTGTCACCTTAGGGGCTCTATGCAACCTCATTAAAACATCCTTTATAAACCCAACTATCTTAATATATATCCCATCCAATTTCAACACTCCAATACAAGATCAGGTATACTTCATACCCATTTATTCATAGACTACTTTAGGCATAACTATAGTCGAAGCTCCTAAATCTATCATACAATTTTGGACTACCCAACCTTCCATCCTTCGAGATATATAGAAAGGAGGAGGTTTATTATTTAAAACTGTAGGGGACATTTCCTTCTTTTTTGATGGCATACAAGGATTATAGTGGACTTCTTATCTTGTGGATACTTGTTGAGGGAAGCCTTAAGCAGATCTATTTGACCAGGAATGAATAGAGTGTCATACAGGCTAGATTTTGATGGAAGATTTTTCATCTCTTCAACAATATTATACTCAAACTTAGCCAGGGGAGGTCTTTCAGGCCTTCTTTTTGGCTCACCATATTTTCTTTTATACTATTGAGTGGCTTCTATTCTTTACCTTTTGGTAATATAGGGGAATCTAAGCCTTTCCTAAGCCTCATTTTTAGATCTCATATGGTATCCTTCAGTTTCTATTTCCAATATCTTAGGAAGACTATCTGTCTTCTCTTTAGCTTGAGGAATGGGAAAAATATCACTTCTTTGAGGAAGGAGATCAATTCTTTTTTTAGAAGGGACTTGGAATTGCCCCATATTTTTGGGATCTACTTGCAAGGTTTTCTTTCTAGACCTCGTCATAACAATAATTGGGTTGTCTTCCTCCAGATATTTCCCACCATGATTTGATCAGGCTGCCATAACATATTTACTCTCCCTTTTTTATTCCTTTCAACTTGATCCATAGCTTTTTGGACATGGTGCTGGTACATAACACAAGATTGTGAGTCATGAGGGTCATTACATACTAGACACCATACATTTGCAAGATTAGTATCTGAGGAACACTCAGGATCTTCATATGTTGCATTTACTTTGACTCTAGTACTATTACTAGGACAAGGTCTTTGATATTTGTTTACATATGAGAATCTCCTTTGCTATGACCTTTTTTGGTCTCTCTTTTCAATTGAATTCATTCTGTTACTAAGATTTTTTAGAGTATTTTGTATATCAAGAATAGAAAAAAACTCTTGGGATGGTTGAGAAGGAAGGGGAAGGAAAGGAACTGTAGAGGATGATGGTTTTGGTTGAGGAATGGCATTCATTTGCGGATATGGGGATGATAAATAAAGGAGATCCATGTAAGATGGATTTGTAGTTTGGCTTTGGCCATTAGTGGCTTCTGAGTTATAAGGCATAATAGTTTTGGGGTAGTCTCCCTACATTAATTATGATATTCTTAGCATGAAATGCTACATTATAAACTTAGAGGAAGATTTCTACTCCAGATTGTTGTGTCTGCAAGCCTAAATTTGATCCAAGAGCTCTAATACAATACATATAGGTCAAACATGTAGTTGGTCTAGCTATCAAAGGTATTCTCTTCCATGTTCTGCTAAACCTTAAATTGAAATTTGAGATAGTTTCTTGCTAGGATTTCTACATGGATGTGAACTAGTTGAGCAGGGAGAAAGGGTTAGCAGACTCATTAAACTCTTCCACAAAAGGCTCAGCCAATCTTGCCATGAAGTGATGGTGTTATCTTCCAGAGTTCTAAACCAATGCAATATCTTTCCTCTGAAGGACGGGGCTATAATTCTCACAATAATATCCTTCTCTTTTATTTTGTGAATTTATGTCAGATTTAAAATATATTAATAGTGCTCATAGGCTATCTTCCTCGATCCATCATAAGTGGGTATAGCCTTGGATATAGCCTAGGGGATGGTATTAATTTGGGCTAATCTCAGGGGATTGATTGTGTTCTAGCTGGAGTACTTTTGTAATGGTTGATTAGGAGCCACATTTTGTGCCATATTTTTGGGTGTAGGTCTTTTTGGAGGGACTATCAGATTAACTACAAGATTTTCCTCAAGAATATCTTCTTTTGAGAGGAAATCTTGATTCAAAATTCTGACAACAGTAGACCCTCTATAAGGTAATTCATAATAAAAATAGGAGTTAGGGTTATTTATTTTGAAAGACCTGGTATACATGAAAGGACACTAGTCTACAAGGGTAAATATTTTTTTGGGTTTAAGGACCAGGGAGTCGCCAGGTGAATTTGCTATTCTCCACTTATAAGGTCAAGATAATTCACCAAATCTTGATTCCTTTGGGTTGAGATAAACAATAACTCATATTATGGGTTTTTGTGTTCCTTGTGAACTGGTCCCACCGGGTGTACCAAAAATTATTGGGCACTAAATTACATCAAGTTTTACTCAATGCTGTAGTTGTCTATCTTCCTACTTTCTGTCCAGGCTTGCACCCGATAGCTATAACTCAGCACTCAACATTGGATGGACCAAAATAGGAGTTTCATATCCAAACTCTAGAGTAGGTTGGTTCCTTGTCAACTTAAATAGGGTGTTGACATAATTATGCTCACTTAGGGTTTTAGAGATTAGGGTAAGAAAAAGTTAGGGTTAGAAAATGTGAATAACAGTGGACAAATAGGCTAACAACATTGTACTATAGTAAAAAGCTCCAAAAAACTAAATTAAATACACATCATTCAGATCAAAATTATGGTAGAACTCTAAAGGTTGTTGAGCAAGGTGTAGAAACAGTATTGTCATTGTTGTCAACATAGACAGATAGATCAGTTGATGCAGTGGACAGGAGTTCAGAGGTCAGTCAGAGCATGTACAGTGAATTTCCAAGAAGACAAAAGTGGCCCAGATTCAAAGGATCAAAGAAAAAGACAAGTAAGAAAACTGTCGCGATATCGTGACATGTTTTTTGTCGTGATTTCGTGACATCAGAGGAGAGAGAAAATGCTGGCAAAATTGTTGTGATTTCATGACATATCGGAGGAGAGAAAATGCTGGCAAAACTGTCATGATTTTGCAACATGTTTCATTTTCGTAGTCCAAAGCGAAGAGAAAGAGGAGAGAGAAAAAGATGTCATGATTTCGTGACATGTTGGACAAAAGAGAAAGCGCAAGGAAAACTATCACGATTTCATGACATGTTGGACGAAAGAGAAGTGCAAGGAAAGCTGTCACGATTTTGCGACATGTTTAGAAAGCACAAGGAAAGCTGTCATGATTTTGTGACATGTTTAGAAAGTGCAAGGAAAGCTATCACGATTTTGTGACATGTTGGAAGAGAGAGAAAGCGCAAGGAAAACTGTCGTGATTTCGTGACATGTTTAGAGAGAAGGCACAATCAAAGCAAACTATCATGATTTCGTGACATGTTCTGAGAGAAGGAGCTCACAAAGAAAAGTGTCATGATTTCGCGATACTATGCAAGAGGAAGCACTAAGGAAAGAAAGTGTCACGATTTTGCGACATGTCGAGTTTTCATGACCCGAAGGGAAGAATAGCGCCAAGGAGAAAAAGTGTCGCTATTTCACGACAAGTTCGAAGAGAAAGCGCCAAGGAGAAAAAGTGTCGTGATTTCGTGTCAGGTTCGAAGAGAAAGCGCCAAGGAGAAAAAGTGTCATGATTTTGCGACATGTCAGGTTTTTGTGACCCGAAGAGGAGAGAGAGTGTACGAAAGCGAAAGATGTCACGATTTCATGACATGTCATGTTTTTGCTGGTGCTTGCATAGAAGAGTGTACGAAAGAGAAAGATGTCATGATTTCATGACATGTCATGGTTTCGCTAGTGCAAGCAGAGAAAAGTGCAAGGAAGTGAAAGTGTCATGATTTCGTGACATGTCATGTTTTCACTGGTGCTTGCGGAGAAGAGTGTATGAAAGAGAAATATGTTATGATTTTATGGCATGTCATGGTTTCACTAGTGCAAGCAGAGAAAAGTGTAAGAAAGCGAAAGTGTCATGATTTTGCGACATGTTCCATTTTTGCAGGCAAGAGATAGAGAAGATGTCAAGGCAGCGAAAGTGTCACGATTTCACATGTTTCATTTTTGCGGGCAAGATACAGAGAAGAGGTCAAGGCAGCGAAAGTGTCACGATTTTGCAACATGTTATGTTTTCATGAGTAAAGGGCGAGAAGAGTTCAAAGAGACAGAAGTGTCACGATTTTGCAACAGGTCACAACAACACGCTTACTGACAATCAATTGAAAGTAGAACGACAGTTACAAGGGCAGTTGCAGAGGAAAATCATGCAATCAAAATAATTAGAGTTAACTGAAGTTAGTGCGGTAGTTACAGATAGAAATCATGTAGCTATTTTAAGAATAGTTGAAGAAGGAGAAATCAAACAGTCACATAAATAGAATTGAAAAATGCATGCATGCATAGAAAAGTATACGAACAGTCATGACCAAGAAGACGAACAGTCATGGTAGAGATATATGTTGCATGTAACGTGTTTAACGAAATGCCCACTCTATATATAGAAAAAGAGTTACATAAAGAAGGAGTTACAGTTGATAAGTGGCAGAAGAGAATATTAAAGAAACAGTTAAAATTGACAAGTGGCGTATGAGGAATAAAAGAAGGCATTATAACTGGAGTTACAAAGCGAAAGGTCTATTATAAAAAGGACAGTCGTGCAGATAATTAAGTTGCTGTTGAATGTGAGAAAGTGCTGCCGAAAGAGGGTTAGAAGAGTTCTGCAAGAGAGCGACAAGCAGAGCCATAAGTGTTTACTGAGTTTTTGATAAATTGTAGACCAGTCAGGGTCTTGGATAAGTGAAGGCATTCTTATGTCAATCTAATAGTTTAAAAAGTGCAGTTTAAGTTGGTGCTTGAATTAGGGGTTGGTGCTCCTTTCTTTTGGTGCAGATAAACCAGGGGTTGGTGCTCCTTCCGATGGGTGATGGTAAACAGATTGTAAAATTGGTATTTTGCAAAGGCTAGATTTAGACTGTAGTCCAAGCAGTCATTCTTAAGGAGTAGCCAAATTGGTGAACCTCGTTATATTGTGTGTTGTGGTGTGCTCTCTTGTGATAATTGCTTTACCTGCTTTTAAGTTCTCTTTACTTTAGCTTTAAAAGTTGTAGATTTGAATTTTAAAATAGCTACACTGATTCACCCCCCCCCTCTCAGTGTCATTGTGAGAACATCAATTGGTATCATAGCCAGGTTCCTGAACAAGCTTAATCAGCTAAGGTGATCTTGAAAGAAACATAATGGTAGGTGGTGAAGGATTCTCATAAAACAAATATCCTTTGTTTGACGAAACTAATTACTCATTTTAGAGACTCAGAATGCAGACATATCTATGTGCGTTGGGATACGACATTTGGGAGTCAGTAGAAAGTGGATACACAATACCAGCTACTCCTCCAACAGATACTATCGAGAAGAAGAAGTTTGAGAATAACTCCAAAGCAAAGAATGCCATAATGTGTGGGATAGTAGACAGTGAACTTATAAGGATCATGAGCTATAAAACAGTAAAAGACATGTGGGACAAACTAAAGAGCATTCATGAAGGAGACAACAAGATCAAGGAAGCCAAGCTACAAATGCATCGAGCTCAGTTCAAAGCATTAAAAATGAATGATGATGAGAACATAGAGGCCTATATGCTGAGAGTCAATGGAATCATTAATGTGATCAGAGGACTCGACGAAGAAATCGAAGATGTGGTCGTCGTGAAAAGGGTACTTAGAACTCTTTACAAAAGATTTAATTCTAATTTTTTTGCTATAGAAGAAGCTAAAGATCTAAATAATTTTAGCATGGATGAGATGCATGGTTCTTTGACTGCATACGAAATGATAATAGGACAAACTAAGCCCATAGACAGAGAAGCTACTTTTAAAGCACACAAAAATATAAAAGCTGAACAAGAATTTGAGGATGAAGAGACATCGGATGAAACAGAAGCCAACTTTGTTCAAAAACTTACAAAAGGAAAAGGAAAATATAGAGGAAAGTTGTCGTTTAAGTGCTTCAATTGTGGAGGCTTCAGTCACTTTGCAGCTAAATGTCCAATGCATGAGAAAACCAAAAATGATGAAGGGTCACACCAAGAAAAAGGTGACTGGAAGAAAAAACCAAATTTTAGAAAGAACAACTTCAAGAAGAAAAGTTTCATATCCAAGAATGTCAGCTCTTCTAAAGAAAGCTCAGGTGAGGATTCTGAAGAAGAAATAGGTGAAGCTCTATTCATGACATTTAAAGAAGAAAAAACAAAAGAAAAATAGGAAGGTGATAAAGACCTTAAGGATGAGGCTAAAGTATATTTGGAAGGAGAGTTGGTTGCTGCACTGAAAGAGTTGAGTACAGAAAGGAAGAAGAATAAAAAGGTCTCAAGAAATATTGAGGATGCGAATGACATAATAAACAGTTTAAAAGTACAGACAGAAGAATTTAAAAAAATGTCTAAAAAAATTAAAGTACAATTAACCATGAGAATAGATGAGTGCAACAAACTAGAAGAAGAGATTGTTGTTTTAAGAATGTGGCTAGAAGAAAAGAATCAAAAATTGAGTTGCTACCACAAACTTGAAGGAAGTTCTGCAAAGCTTGAAAAGATTATAAATAGTTAGAGGACTACAGGCATCAAGTTTGGCTTGGGCTTTGTCGAAGGAGAATCGTCAAGTGGATCAAAGGCCATAACCGTAGAACCAGTAAAGAAAGAAGATAAGATCAAGGTTGACCAAAGAAAAATGAATCATGCAAAAGAAAGCAATAATGCCAGGCACGAGAAGACTACTGAAAATGAGGGATTCACAAAAGTCACTCATCAAAGGAGAAGAAAATTTGTGGCTCCTACTACAAAATGGCAAAGACCAACTCCCAGGTTCAATCATTCCTTCTCTGGTTATTGTTTTAAATGCAATGCTTACTATCATAAGATTTCAGAATGCATTCATAATATAGGACAAAGAAACTTCACCAGTAGAAATGTTTTTCACCCTTGACGGATTATGCAGTAGAATGCTATAACTGTCATAACTTTGGACACATTGTAAGAAATTGTAGAAGCACATATGCAGCAAATAAATATTAGGGAAGAAGATCTCAACCAAACAACTTAAGACAAAATAGAAAATTCCCAAAAAAACATGCATAGGCCACTGACAAAGAAAAGTCTAAACAAGTGACAAAAACTACAGCCAAACCAGAGTGGAAAGAAAAGGAGCAACCCAAGGAAGAAAAAGAATCCTTGATTCTATAGATAGTATTCAAAGCTCAGAACAAATCTACACCATGGATATTGGATAGTGGATGCTCCAGTCACATGACAGGAGAAAAAAAAATTTGAAAAGCTATAGAAATATGAAGGGGGCTCGGTAAAGTTTGGAAATAATTGTTGAGCAAGGTGCAGCAAAAGCATTTGAGAAAGTATTGTCATTGTTGTCAACACAGACATGCATTGATGCGATTGATGCGATTCAGAGGTCGACCGGATCAAGTGCATAAAGTTTCAAGCAAAACAGAGGTGACCCAGATTCAGAAATTTGCAGAAAGAGACAAGGAAGAAAACTGTCGCGATATCGCGACAAAAAGCATGAGAGAGAAAATGCAAGCCAAAATGTCGCGATATCGCGACATGTCGAGTTTCATCGAGGAGAGAGAAAATGTGTCGCGATTTCGCGACAAAAAGTAGGAGAGAGAAAATGCACGCCAAAATGTCGCGATGTCGCGACATGTCGAGTTTTCGCTGAGGAGAGAGAAAATGTGTCGCGATTTCGCGACAAAAAGTAGGAGAGAGAAAATGCACGCCAAAATGTCGCGATGTCGCGACATGTCGAGTTTTCACTGAGGAGAGAGAAAATGTGTCGCGATTTCGCGACAAAAAGTAGGAGAGAGAAAATGCAAGCCAAAATGTCGCGATGTCGCGACATGTCGAGTTTTCGCTGAGGAGAGAGAAAATGTGTCGCGATTTCACGACATAAATGGAGGAAAGGAGCTTGCAATGAAGAGAGTAGCGATTTCCATGCATGTTGAAGTTTCGCATTTCAAAGCACAGCTGGAAATGTATGGAAACAAAGGTGTAGCGATTTCGCTACAAATCGAAAGTTAAGAAAACTGAGTTGCAGCGATTTCGACACAAGTAAAAATTCACAAGAAGAAGGTGTAGCGATTTCGCTACATGTTGAAACAAAGAGAAACTAAGGTGTAGCGATGGCGCTACATGTTGAAACAAAGAGAAACTAAGGTGTAGCGATGGCGCTACATGTTGAAACAAAGGGAAACTAAGGTGTAGCGATTTCGCTACTAGTCAAAAGTGTAGAACCGAAAGATGCAAAGAATGATATTACAAGTCAAAATTTCATGAAAAGAGGCAAGGTGAAAACACAAGGCACAAAGATGTAAAAATTTTGCCATTGCATGAAGCATAGTGTCGCGATTTAGTGACATGTTCCATTTTCGCTGGAGTTGGCAAGGAGAGTTGTACGGAAGAGCAAAGTGTCGCGATTTCGTGACATGTTCCTTTTTCGCTGCTGCTGGCAAAGAAGAGTGTACGGAAGCCGAAAGTGTCACGATTTCGCGACAAGCAGGATGATGACATCAGCAAGAGTCGAAGCGTCGCGATTTCGCGACAAGAATGATGATGACGTCAGCAAAGTCAGAAAGTGTCACGATTTCACGACAGGATGCTAGGAAAGGTGCTAGAATCTGGAAGCATCGCGATTTCGTGACATTATGAAGGATGACGTCAAAAATTAAAAGTGTCGCGATATCGCGATAGGAAACTGTTTGGCGGGTAAAAGCCGCAGGAGCATGCAAAATGACACGTGTCAAAAAAGCATAATCATGCAGCCTGTTACGTAAATAGTAACTGATGTCAGACAGATAGTTACACATTGACAGGTGTCGAACATGCATGGAAACAGATGTAGATGCATGCTTGAAACGCTTTCTAAGTGTCGTATAGGTCAGTATCAAAAAGCATTCGAACGATCGAAGTGCAGCATTCGAACAGTCGATTGAAAGTGCAAACGAACAGTCGATTGAAGAATGCATTAGAACAACCGATTAAAATAGACGCATTTAAAGCATTCAAAACATAAAATAGGAAGGATCGAAAAGCTTTCGAGAAGAAGGATGTGCAACATTCGAACAGTCGTATTTGGAAGGATTCGAACAGCCGCATTGGAAAGAAGAAAAGAATTCGAACGGCTCGAGAATGTCATCCGACTGCATGAAGAATTGAAACGCGAGAGAAGACAAAGAGTCCCGATGAGAAAAATAGGGTATAAGAGGACAGTCGAGCACGTAATAATGTTGCTGCTGTTAGAGAGAAGTTGTTGCAGAAAGAGAAATATTGCCGTGAAAAGAGGGTTTGAATAAGAAAATTAGCAGAGCCGTGAGAGTGTGCAGAGTTGGATTAATTGCAGCACTATCAGTGGTTGTGCATGAAGTGAAGACACTTTTATGTCATTCTAATTGATCAGAATTGTAGTCCAAGTTGGTGCTTGGTACTAGGGGTTGGTGCTCCATCTGTTGCAGCAAAAAATTACAGGGGTTGGTGCTCCTTCCAGTGGATGCTGGTAAAGAAGTTGTAAAATTGAAATTTTGCAAAGACTCGGATTTGGATTGAAGTCCAAGCAGCTTAATTTTTGAGGAGTAGCCAAATTGGTGAACCTCGTTATATTGTGTGTTGTGGTGTGCTCTCATTTTGTTCTTCTGGTTTTATAAGTTTTCTGTGCTTCAGTCTTTGAATGCTGCTGTTTTGAAATTAAATAACTACACTGATTCACCCCCCTCTCAGTGTCATTGTGTGAACATCAATTGGTATCAGAGCAAGGTTCCTTGTACAAGCTTAATCAGCTAAGGAGATCTTGGAAGAAACAATGGCAGGCGGTGAAGGATTTTCATCCAACAAAGCTCCCTTATTTGATGGAACAAATTACACCTTCTGGAAACTCAGAATGCAAACATATCTGAGTGCATTGGGATATGATATTTGGGATTCTGTAGATAGTGGATACACAGCACCCACTACTCCTCCAACAGATACTACTGAGAAAAAGAAATTTGAGAACAACTCCAAAGCTAAGAATGCCATAATGTGTGGGCTTGTTGACAGTGAACTGATAAGAGTCATGAGTTGTAAATCAGCAAAAGACATGTGGGATAAATTGAAGAGCATCCATGAAGGAGACAAGAAGATTAAGGAAGCAAAACCGCAAACTCATCGAGCACAGCTCGAAGCACCGCAAATGAATGAAGATGAAAACATAGAGACTTATATGCCGAGAGTCAACGGAATTATTAATGCAATCGGAGGACTCGGTGAAGAAATTGATGATGCAGCTTGTTGTGAAAAAGGTTCTCGTAACACTTCACAAAAGATTTAACTCCAAAGTCTCTCGCAATAGAAGAGGCAAAAGATCTAAACAACTTCAAGGATGGATGAGTTGCATGGTTCCCCGACAAAGATATGAAATGAGAATAGGACAAACCAAGTCTACAGATAGAGAAGCAACTTTTAAAGCACACAAGAATGTAAAAGCCGAACATGAATCTGAGGATGAAGGAACACTGGATGAAACAGAAGCCAATTTTGTTCGAAACTCACAAAAGGAAAAGGAAAATATAGAGGGAAGCTACCTTTTAAATGCTTCAATTGTGGAGGAGTCGGTCATTTTGCAGCCAAATGTCCAATGCAGGAGAGAACCAAAAATGGTGAAGGTTCACACCAAGAAAAAGGTGACTGGAAGAAGAAACAAAATTTTAGAAAGAACAACTTCAAGAAGAAAAGCTTCATAACCAAGAATGTCAGCAGTTCTGAAGAAAGCACAGATGAGGAGTCTGAAGAAGAAGGAGGTGAAGCTCTTTTCATGGCACTTGAAGAAGAAAGAACAGAGAAAAATCAGGAAGGTGATGAAAATTCCAAGGATGAAGCTGAAGTGTATTTGGAAGGAGAATTGGTTGCTGCACTTGAAGAGTTGAGTGCAGAAAGGAAGAAGAATAAGAAATTTTCAAAGAAATTAGAGAATGCCACAGACATAATAAACAATCTAAAAATACAGACAGAGGAATTCAAGAAAATGTCCGAAGTTCTTGATGAACAATTAACTGTAAAGACAGTTGAATGCAACAAGCTAGAGGAAGACATTGTTAAGTTAAGGATGCAGTTAGAGGAGATGAATAGAAAATTGAACTGTTTTCATAAGTTTGAAGAAAGTATTGTAAAGCTGGATAAAATGTTAAATAACCAAAGGCCTTCTGGCATAAAATTTGGTTTAGGCTTTGATGAAGGAGAATCTTCAAAGGATTCAAAGAACTTGAATATAGAACTCATAAAGAAAGAAGAAAAGATCAGGGTTGAACCAGAAAAACCAAATCTTGCAAAAGAAAACAATAATGCCAGATTCAAGAAGAATACTGACAAAGATGGATTCACAAAAGTCACACATCCAAGGAGGAGAAGAGTCATGGCTCCTACTTCAAACTGGCAAAGACCGGCACCCAGGTTTAATCATGCATTTTCTGGTTATTGTTTTAAATGCAATGCTTATGGCCATAAGATTTCAGATTGCGGGCATAATGTATCTCAAAGGAATTTTACCAAGTAGAAATGTTTTTTCTCCTTTAATGAATTATGCAGCTTGAATGTTATAATTGTCATAATTTTGGACATATTGCTAGAAACTGCAGTAGCACTTTTGCATCAAATAATTATCGTGGTAGAAAATCTCAACCAAGTGGGTTGAAACAAAACCAGAAATTTCCTGAAAAATAGGCACATGCTAATGAAAGGACAAAGGCAAAACAAGTAGCAAAATCTGCTATCAAACCATAATGGAAAGAAAAGGAATCTTTGATTGTCCAGACTACTTTTAAAGCTCAGAACAAATCAGCACCTTGGATACTTGACAGTGGTTGTTCCAACCACATGACAGTTGACAAGCAAAAGTTTGAGAATTTACAGAATTATGAAGGTGGTTCTGTGAAATTTGGAAATAATGATGGAGCAAAGATTGTTGGAAAGGGATCACCAAGATCGATGATGGCAATATAAAATCAAAAGAAGTCTTGTTTGTAATTGGCCTGAAGCATAACTTGCTAAGTGTAAGTCAAATATGTGACAGAGGCCATGATGTAATCTTCAAGAAGGAGGGTTGTGAAGTAAGAAAGACAAAAAATGGAAAGTTAATAGCCACTGGACTGAGAACTTCTGGAAATCTGTATACACTTTCAAAAACTGCAGAAGGAACATGCTTGATTGGACAGAAGATGAAAACCGGCTATGGCACAAGAGGCTTGGGCATATTAGTTTTGACAATCTGGCAAAAATCAGCTCAAAAAGAGCAGTTAGAGATATACCAAACATTGGCAAACCCGTAAATAGCATCTGTGAGTCATGCCAAAAGGGAAAACAAACCAGAGCCACTTTCAAAGCAAAAGAATACTTCACTAGCAAGCCATTAGAACTAATTCACACCGATCTATGTGGACCCATGAGAACTGAAAGCATATATGGACACAAATATTTTATGCCGTGTATAGATGACTACTCAAGAATGACATGGGTACTATTTCTGAAACTCAAGTCAGAAGCCTTTGAGATGTTTAAAACCTTCAAAAATCTTGTTGAGAATCAATCAGAAAAAAGAATTAAATGCCTAAGATCAGACAGGGGAGGAGAGTTTATCTCCGAAGAATTTGCAGAACACCGTCAAAAACATGGGATAAGAAGACAAGTTTCAGCAGCCTAGGACACCTCAACAGAATGGTGTTGTAGAAAGGAAGAATAGAACAAGGGCAGGAAATGGCAAGGACAATGTCGGTAGAAAACAAAATAGCCGACAGATTTTGGAAAGAGGCAGCTCATACCGTAGCTTACATTCAAAACAGGTGCATGCCGAGACCACATGAAAGCAAAACACCTTATGAGTTGTGGTTTGGCGGAAAGGCAACAACAAGACATTTCAAAGTATTTGGCAGTAAGTGCTACATAAAACGGACTGAAGATAACCTCGGTAAATTTGAAGATAGAGCGGATGAAGGTATCTTTCTTGGTTACTCAACAAAAAGCAAGGCATACACATGTTACAACAAGAGGTTGAAGAAAATTGTTGAAAGTGCTGATGTGAAAGTTGATGAAGGTAGAGAACAAGAAACTACTTATCAAGAAAACTACCCTATGTATGAAGAAGTCATTGAAGGTGATGATGAAAAAGAAACAGAGAAGAATCAGAAAATTGATCCGGATGGTGTAAAAACTGAATCAAGAAGAAGAAAACAGGAAATTTAAAACAGGCAACTGGCAGAAAAATCATCCAAGTGAACAGATTATTGGGGATCCCACAGATGGTATTCAGACAAGAAGAACAACAGTGAGGAACTATTCTCTGTTATCTAGTATTGAACCTAAAAATGTTGCTGAAGCAAGCACTGATGAAAGTTGGATGAAGGCAATCAATGAAGAACTAGATCAGATAGAGAAAAACAATACCTGGGAATTAGTACCTAGACCAACAAATAAAAACATAATTGGCACTAAATGGGTTTTTAGAAATAAATTGAATGAAGATGGGCAGGTTGTCGTAAATAAGGCAAGATTGGTATGTAAAGGCTATGCTCAAAGTTGAAGGCATTGATTTTGAAGAAACTTTTGCATCGGTAGCCAGACTAGAGGCAATCAAAATGTTTCTGGCATTAGCAGCTCATAAAAACTTCAAAGTATATCAAATGGATGTAAAATCAGCATTTTTGAATGGAAAACTGGAAGAAGAGGTTTACATTGAACAACCGGATGGCTTCCAACTTGGTGACAATCCAGATTTTGTTTGCAGGTTAAAGAAAGCTTTATATGGATTAAAACAGGCACCCGGAGCATGGTATGCAAGGTCGGATAATTATCTAATTAAACAAGGGTTTAAGAAAGGTTTGGTGGATAGCAACTTATATGTCAAAACAGAGAAGGGTCATCTTATTGTTCTTGTTGTTTATGTAGATGACATAATATTTGGCAAAGAAAGATGGATGAATACTCGCAAAGACATATCAATTAAAATGAAAAAAGAATTTGAGATGTCAATGATTGGTGAACTTTCTTATTTCTTAGGACTCGCAGGTCAATCAAAATGAAAAAGGCATTTTTATTTCTCAAGTTAAATATGTAAAAGAAATGCTGAAAAAGTTCACAATGGAAGACAAGAAACCGGTCAAGCACTCCCATGACAACAGTCGCAAGTTGAGCAAGGATGATAAATCTCCGGATGTGGATCAAACAATGTACTGTGTCTATGATTGGAAGCCTGCTGTATTTAACAAGCTACTAGACCAGATATACTACGAGCAAGTATGCATGGTTGCTAGATTTCGTGCAAGTCCCAAAGAAACTCATGTCACAGACTGTAAAAAGGATCTTCGTGTACCTCAAAGGTACCATGGATTATGGGTTGTGGTACCCAAAAGGCAAAGACTTCACTTTGATTGCATATTCTCGATGCAGATTGGGCAGGGTGCATTGATGACCGGAAGAGTACAAGTGGAGGAGCATTTTATCTTGGAGACAGGCTGGTAGCATGGCACAAGCAAGAAACAAGAATCAGTCTCTCTATCCACTGCAGAGGCAGAATACATTGCAGCCACAACTTGCAGTACACAGATATTATGGATGAGACAAACTTTGAAAGATCTTGGTATCCACTTCAAAGAGCCAATATCAATAAAATGTGATAACACTAGTGCTATCAACATATCCAAGAATCCAGCTTATGCATTCAAGAACCAAACACATTGCAATCCGATATCATTTTTTGAAGGATAAAGTTGCAGAAGGAGAAGTCAAGTTGGATTTTGTTCCAACTACAGAGCAAGTAGTCGATATATTCACAAAACCATTGCCCAAGGATGTTTTTGAGTACCTTAGGAATAAGTTGGGAGTGGTCACAATTCCCAAGAACTGACTATCATTAGGGATCACATTCTCAATGGGTGCATGCATGCCTATACTTATAGTTTTGCTTATGTTTATGATTTTTGCTAACTATAACAATATTTTCCCGAGAATGGTGTACAGAGACTCGTGGGGAGTCTGCAGCAGCCCTTTGGTATTATTGGCAAAGGGGGAGAAGAAGTTGAGCAAGGTTGCCGTGTGTTGCCAACAATTCCAAAGGGGGAGATTGTTGAGCAAGGTGCAGCAAAAGCATTTGAGAAAGTATTGTCATTGTTGTCAACACAGACAGATTGATGCAGTTCAGAGGTCAGTCAGATCAAGTGCAGAAAGTTTCAAGCAAAACAGAGGTGACCCAGATTCAGAAATTGGCAAAAAGAGACAAGGAAGAAAACCGTCGCGATATCGCGACAAAAAGTCGAGAGAGAAAATGCAAGCCAAAATGTCGCGATATCGCGACATGTCGAGTTTTCGCTGAGGGAGAAAATGTGTCGCGATTTCGCGACAAAAACCAGGAGAGAGAAAATGCACGCCAAAGCGAATTGTCGCGATTCGCGACATAAACGAGGAGAGAGAAAATGCACGCCAAAATGTCGTGATGTCGCGACAGTCAGAGGAGAGAAAAATGTGTCACGATTTCGCGACAAAAAGTAGGAGAGAGAAAATGCACGCCAAAATGTCGCGATGTCGCGACATGTCGAAGTTTTCGCTGAGGAGAGAGAAAATGTGTCACGATTTCACGACATAAATGGAGGAAAGGAGCTTGCAATGAAGAGAGTAGCGATTTCCATGCATGTTGAAGTTTCGCATTTCAAAGCACAGCTGGAAATGTATGGAAACAAAGGTGTAGCGATTTCGCTACAAATCGGGAAGTTAAGAAAACCGAGTTGCAATGATTTCGACACAAGTAAAAATTCACAAGAAGAAGGTGTAGCGATTTCGCTACATGTTGAAACAAAGAGAAACTAAGGTGTAGCGATGGCGCTACATGTTGAAACAAAGAGAAACTAAGGTGTAGCGATGGCGCTACATGTTGAAACAAAGGGAAACTAAGGTGTAGCGATTTCGCTACTAGTCAAAAGTGTAGAACTGAAAGAAGCAACAATGATATTACAAGTCAAAATTTCATGAAAAGAGGCAAGGTGAAAACACAAGGCACAAAGATGTAAAAATTTTGCCATTGCATGAAGCATAGTGTCGCGATTTAGTGACATGTTCCATTTTCACTGGAGTTGGCAAGGAGAGTTGTACGGAAGAGCAAAGTGTCACGATTTCGCGACATGTTCCTTTTTTGCTGCTGCTGGCAAAGAAGAGTGTACGGAAGCTGAAAGTGTCACGATTTCATGACAAGCAGGATGATGACGTCAGCAAGAGTCGAAAGCGTCACGATTTCGCGACAAGAATGATGATGACATCAGCAAAGTCAGAAAGTGTCACGATTTCACGACAGGATGCTAGGAAAGGTGCTGGAATCTGGAAGCATCGCGATTTCGCGACATTATGAAGGATGACGTCAGCAAAATTAAAAGTGTCGCGATATCGCGACAGACAACTGTTTGGCGGGTAAAAGCGGCAAGAGCATGCAAAATGACACGTGTCGAAAAAGCATAATCATGCAGCTTGTTACGTAAACAAGAATCGATGTCGATAGACAGTTACACATTGACAGGTGTCGAACATGCATGGAAACAGATGTAGATGCATGCTTGAAACGCTTTCTAAGTGTCGTATAGGTTGTATCAAAAAAGCATTCGAACGGTCGAAGTGCAACATTCGAACAGTCGATTGAAAGTGCAAACGAATAGTCGATTGAAGAATGCATTAGAACAGCCGATTAAAATAGACGCATTTACAGCATTCGAAACATAAAATAGGAAGGATCGAAAAGCTTTCGAGAAGAAGGATGTGCAACATTCGAACAGTCGTATTTGGAAGGATTCGAACAGCCGCATTGGAAAGAAGAAAAGAATTCGAACGGCTCGAGAATGTCATCCGATTGCATGAAGAATTGAAACGCGAGAGAAGACAAAGAGTCCCGATGAGAAAAATAGGGTATAAGAGGACAGTCGAGCACAGAATAATGCTGCTGCTGTTAGAGAGAAGTTGTTGCAGAAAGAGAAATATTGCTGTGAAAAGAGGGTTTGAATAAGAAAATTAGCAGAGCCGTGAGAGTGTGCAGAGTTGGATTAATTGTAGACCAGTCAGGGTTGTGCATGAAGTGAAGACACTTTTATGTCATTCTAATTGATCAGAATTGTAGTCCAAGTTGGTGCTTGGTACTAGGGGTTGGTGCTCCATCTATTGCAGTAGAAAATTACAGGGGTTGGTGCTCCTTCCAATGGATGCTCGGTAAAGAAGTTGTAAAATTGAAATTTTGCAAAGACTCGGATTTGGATTGAAGTCCAAGCGGTTAATTTTTGAGGAGTAGCCAAATTGGTGAACCTCGTTATATTGTGTGTTGTGGTGTGCTCTCATTTTGTTCTTCTGGTTTTATAAGTTTTCTGTGCTTCAGTCTTTGAATGCTGTTGTTTCGAAATTAAATAACTACACTGATTCACCCCCCCTCTTAGTGTCATTGTGTGAACATCAATAATGATGGAGCCAAGATAGTTGGCAAAGGATCAGTCAAGATAAGTGATGGAAATATCAATTCCAAAGAAGTTCTGTTTGTGATTGTTTTGAAACACAACTTAGTGAGTGTAAGTCAAATCTGTGATAGAGGTCATGAAGTCATTTTTAAGAAGCAGGGTTGTGAAGTCAAAAAAGCTCACAGTGGGAAGCTGATAGCTAATGGATCGAAGACTTCTGGACACATGTATACTCTCTCAGAGACTTCAGAAGGAGCATGTTTGATTGGATAGGAAGATGAAAATTGGCTGTGACATAATAGGCTCGGTCATATTAGCTTTGACAATCTGGTAAAAATAAGTTCAAAAAGGGCAGTAAGAGATATACCCACCATTGACAAACCATTAAATAACATATGTGCTTCATGCCAAAAGGGAAAGCAAACTAGATCCACATTTAAATCAAAGGAATACTTCACCAGCAAACCGTTAGAGCTGATACATACTGATTTATGTGTACCCATGAGAACACAAAGCATAAATGGTGACAAATACTTTATGTTGTGCATAGATGATTATTCCAGGATGACATGGGTATTATTTTTAAAGCTTAAATCAGATGCCTTTGAAATGTTCAAGAATTTCAAAAAATTGGTTGAGAATCAAACAGGAAAAATAATTAAATGCTTAAGATCAGATAGAGGAGGAGAGTTTATCTCAAAGGAGTTTGTAGAGTACTGTCAAAAATATGGGATCAGAAGATAGTTTTCAGCAGCAAGGACACCTCAACAGAATGGTGTTGTTGAAAGAAATAACAGGACAGTGCAGGAAATGGCACGAACAATATTGACAGAGAACAAAATAGCAGACAAATTTTGGAAAGAGGCAGTTCATACTATGGTTTACATCCAAAATAGGTGCATGTTGAGAACACATGAAAACAAAACACCTTATGAGCTCTGGTTCGGCAAAAAGGCAACAACAAGATACTTCAAAGTCTTTGGCAGCAAGTGCTACATCAAAAGAACTGAAAATAATCTTGGTAAGTTTGAAGATAGAGTTGATGAAGGAATTTTTCTTGGCTATTCAACAAAAAGAAAAACCTACACATGCTATAACAAAAGGATAAAGAAAATTGTGGAGAGTGTCGATGTGAAGGTTGATGAAGGTAGGGAACTAGAAATTAACAATGAAGAAAAATACCCTATTTATGAAAAAGTTATAGAAGCAGATGAAGAAAATGGAACATAAGAGATTAAGGAGATTGAATCATAAGTAGAAGAAAACAAGAAATTTAAGATAAGAAACTGGCAAAAAAATCATCCCAGAGAGAAAATTATTGGGGACCCCACAGTTGGTATTCAGACAAGGAGAACAATAGTAAGGAACTAATCTCTATTATCCAGCATTGAACCTAAAAATGTTGCTGAAGCAAGCACAGATGAAAGTTAGATGAAGGCAATTAATGAAGAACTAGATCATATTGAGAAAAACAAAACCTGGAAATTAGTACCATGACCAGCAAATAAAAACATAATCGGTACTAAATGGATTTTTTGAAACAAATTAAACGAAGAAGGACAGGTTGTCAAAAATAAGGCAAGATTGGTCTGTAAAGGCTATGCTCAAGTTGAAGGCATTTATTTTGAGGAAACCTTTGCACCAATAGCTAGACTAGAGGCAATCATAATGTTTTTGGCTTTAGTAGTTCATAAAAATTTCAAAGTATATCAAATGGACGTGAAATCAACATTTCTGAATGGGAAATTGGAAGAAGAGGTTTACATTGAGCAGCCAGATGGTTTTCAACTTGGTGACAATCCCAATTTTGTTTGCAAGTTAAATAAAGCTTTGTATGGTCTGAAATAAGCACCCAAAGCATGGTATGCAAGGCTAGATAACTATCTTATTCAACATGGGTTCAAGAAAGGTATGGTGGACAACAACTTGTATGTCAAAACAAAGAATGGCCATCTTATTGTACTTGTTGTTTATGTAGATGATATCATATTTGGCAGCAGCATGGATGAGTATTGTAGAGACATAGAAAATAAAATGAAGAAATAATTTGAGATGTCTATGATTGGTGAACTTTCGTATTTCCTCTGACTACAAAATCAAAGTGAAAAGGGGATTTTTATCTCTCAAGTTAAATATGTGAAAGAAATGCTAAAAAAATTCACAATGGAGGATTGTAAACCTATTAGCACTCCATGACAACAGGTTGCAAATTGAGCAAAGATGACAAATCTCCAGATGTTGATCAAACCATGTACAGATCTATGATTGGGAGCTTGCTATATTTAACAACTACAAGACTAGATATCTTACAGGCAATATGTATGGTAGCAAAATTTTAGGCTAGTCCCAAAGAGACTCATGTGACAGCTGTAAAGAGGATCTTTAGGTACCTCAAGGGTACTATGGAGTATGGGTTATGGTACCCAAAAGGTAAGGACTTCACTCTTATTGCATATTCTGATGCAGATTGGGTAGGATGTATAGATGACAAAAAGAGTACCAGTGGTGGTGCATTCTATCTTGGAGATAGGTTGGTAGCATGGCACAACAAGAAACAAGAATCAGTCTCTCTATCCACAGTAGATGCAGAATACATTGCAGTAACAACATGTTGTACTTAGATTTTATGGATGAGACAAACACTAAAAGATCTTGGTATTAACTTCAAAGATCCAATTTTAGTTAAATGTGATAACACTAGTGCCATTAACATCTCAAAGAATCCGGTTATGCATTCTCGAACCAAACACATTACCATCCAGTATCACTTTTTGAAGGATAAAGTTGTAGAAGGTGAGGTTAAATTGGATTTTGTTCCAACTACAGAGTAAGTAGCAGATATATTCACAAAACCATTGCCCAAAGAAGTTTTTGAGTACCTTCAGAGTAAGTTGGGAGTGGTCACACTACCCAAGAACTGACTAGAAATTGAGACCACATTCTAAGGGGGAGCTTTTATGCCTATGTTTATAGTTTTGTTCATAATCATGTTTTTTGCTAACTATAACAATGTGTGTCTGAGAATGTTATGCATAGACTCAGAGGGAGTCTGCAGTAGCCCTTTGGTATTATTGTCAAAGGGGAGAAGAATTATAGAAAATTGCACATGTGTTGCCAACAATTCCAAAGGAGGAGATTGTTGAGCAAGGTGCAGAAACAGTATTGTCATTGTTGTCAACACAGACATATAGATCAGTTGATGCGGTGGACGGGAGTTCAGAGGTCAGTCAGAGCATGTACAGTGAATTTCCAAGAAGACAGAAGTGGCCCAGATTCAAAGGATCAAAGAAAAAGACAAGTAAGAAAATTGTCGCGATATCGCAACATGTTTTCTGTCATGATTTTGCAACATATCAAAGGAGAGAGAAAATGCTGGCAAAATTGTTGCGATTTCGTGACATATCAGAGGAGAGAGAAAATGCTGGCAAAACTATCGTGATTTCGTGACATGTTTCATTTTCGTAGTCCAAAGCGAAGAGAAAGAGGAGAGAGAAAAATATGTGATTTTGCGACATGTTGGACAAAAGAGAAAGCACAAGGAAAACTGTCATGATTTCGTGACATTTTGGATGAAAGAGAAGTGCAAGGAAAGCTGTCGTAATTTCGTGACATTTTTAAAAAGCGCGAGGAAAGCTGTCGTGATTTTGTGACATGTTTAGAAAGTGCAAGGAAAGCTGTCACGATTTTGCGACATGTTGGAAGAGAGAGAAAGCATAAGGAAAACTGTCATGATTTCGCGACATGTTTGGAGAGAAGGCACAATCAAAGCAAACTGTCACAATTTCGTGACATGTTTTGAGAGAAGGAGCTCGCAAAGAAAAGTGTCACGATTTCGTGACAATGTGCAAGAGGAAGCGCTAAGGAGAGAAAGTGTCATGATTTCATGACATGTCAGGTTTTCACGGCCCGAAGGGAAGAATAGCGCCAAGGAGAAAAAGTGTCGCGATTTTGTGACAGGTTCGAAGAGAAAGCACCAAGGAGAAAAAGTGTCACGATTTCGTGACAGGTTTGAAGAGAAAGCACCAAGGAGAAAAAGTGTCATGATTTCACGACATGTCGGGTTTTCGCGACCCAAATAGGAGAGAGAGTGTATGGAAGCGAAAGATGTCATGATTTTGTGACATGTCATGTTTTTGCTGATGCTTGCAAAGAAGAGTGTACAAAAGAGAAATATGTCATGATTTCGTGACATGTCATGGTTTCGCTAGTGCAAGCAGAGAAAAGTGCAAGGAAGCGAAAGTGTCACGATTTTGCGACATGTCATGTTTTCGCTGGTGCTTATGGAGAAGAGTGTACAAAAGAGAAATATGTCATGATTTTGTGACATGTCATGGTTTCACTAGTGCAAGCAGATAAAAGTGCAAGGAAGCGAAAGTGTCACGATTTTGTGACATGTTCTATTTTTGCGGGCAAGAGATAGAGAAGATGTCAAGGCAGCGAAGGTGTCGCGATTTCGTGACATGTTCCGTTTTCACGGGCAAGAGACAGAGAAGAGGTCAAGGCAGCGAAAGTGTCACGATTTTGCAACATGTTATGTTTTCATGAGTAAAGGGCGAGAAGAGTTCAAAGAGACAGAAGTGTCACGATTTCGCGATAGGTCGCAACAGCACGCTTACTGACAATCAACTGAAAGTAGAACGATAGTTACAGGGGCAGTTGCAGAGGAAAATCATGCAGTCAAAATAAGTAGAGTTAACTAAAGTTAGTGCGGTAGTTACAGATAGAAATCATGCAGCTATTTTAAGAACAGTCGAAGAAGGAGAAATCGAACAGTCGCATAAATAGAATAAAAAAATGCATGCATGCACAAAAAAGTATATGAACAGTCATGACCAAGAAGACGAACAGTCATGGTAGAGATATATGTTGTATGTAACGTGTTTAACGAAATGCCCACTCTATATATACAAAAAGAGTTACATAAAGGAGTTACAGTTGACAAGTGGCAGAAGAGAATATTAAAGAAACAGTTAAAATTGACAAGTGGCATATGAGGAATAAAAGAAGGTGTTATAACTGGAGTTACAAAGCAAAAGGTCTGTTATAAAAAGGGTAGTCGTGCAGAGAATTAAGTTGCTGTTGAATGTGAGAAAGTGCTGCCAAAAGAGGGTTAGAAGAGTGCTGCAAGAGAGTGACAAGCATAGCTGTAAGTGTTTACCGAGTTTTTGATAAATTGTAGACCAGTCAGGGTCTTGGATAAGTGAAGGCATTCTTATGTCAATTTGATAGTTTAAAAAGTGCAGTTCAAGTTGGTGCTTGAATTAGGGGTTGGTGCTCCTTTCTATTGGTGCAGATAAACCAGGGGTTGGTACTCCTTCCAGTGGGTGCTGGTAAACAGATTGTAAAATTGGTGTTTTACAAAGGCTAGATTTGGACCGTAGTCCAAGCAGTCATTCTTGAGGAGTAGCCAAATTGGTGAACCTCGTTATATTGTGTGTTGTGGTGTGATCTCTTGTGATAATTGCTTTACTTGCTTTTAAGTTCTCTTTGCTTCAGCTTTAAAAGTTGTAGATTTGAATTTTAAAATAGCTACACTGATTCACCTCCCCCTCTCAGTGTCATTGTGAGAACATCAAAGGTTATAGCACAATTTTCACTAATATCATCATGGGAGTGAAGATTATCCAACTTTGTGCCATGCTACCAAAATCAAAATTTGGCTAAAGAGATTGAGCTAGAGGAGCACCAAACTTTTTAGATACTAACATCACCTTGAAGAACAAAAAAGGTTGGCATTCGGTATGCTATCGGATTCAATATTTGGCTAAGTATGGAATAAAGCTTAAACTTTTAAGAAGGTAACATCATCACCTAGGCAAGGGAAGTTTGGCATTGTGATATACTGCTAAGCTAAATATTTTTTAGAACCTAGCGAGAAAGGTAGTCAGGATAGCCTGGTAATGCCTATAAACTTTGACACATAAAAGAAGATCCTTAGACATGTCCTTATTAGTTAGATTAACACATGCCATCTAGTCACCCATATGAAAGTTATCAAGATAAGCCACTACCTTAGATAAGCTAGTGTTGCAACAAAGTGTAGTGGTAAAAGGTAAACCTATCAGAGTACATCAATATCCATTGGAGACATATGGATGCCAAGCTCATGGAATAAATTATGATCGACCACATCAGCATACCAAGATCAAGATAGTTAGGCCAAGCTAAATTTGAAAATGACACCCACTTTGTGCACACACCCTAGTTAGGCCTACAAGCAGTTTTCATGAAATGATTAGAGCTAATAAAATGCAATAGAATATTATAAATAGCTCAATGTACCTCTAAATGAGGGTTAGCTCTGTAGAATTTATAATTTTCATATACTATGTGATGACTACTGCCTTTCAATAGAATCAAAGTGTTGTTTAGCCTTTATCAGAAAATGTTGTAAGATATATGATAATGTGAGTTATATTGATATGCAATTTTGTTTACATTAAATTAATGGTGAATTATGTTGAATCTTATTATGCTAATCTAGATAGTTGTTCATTTGATCTTTGGAATGCTAAGATATATATGAATTGAGTTAAATGTTGTTCTGCAATATTGTATGATAGTTGGTTTATTAGGCCTTGAATTAGATTGAGTGTAAGATTTTTATGCAACACATTTCATTTCTATTACCTAAATCCCAGTGAACTTTATTTCAATTTCCAACCCTGAACCCTTCTTACCCTTCTCATTTGTCGCTTTAGTATTAAACCCTATTTTGGTTTAGTTAGATTTAAGGAACATGCCTCCTTTAGAGGTTAACTTAGAAGAAATTCCTGGTCATCCAATCTTGGCTAAGATTCAAGGGTGCATCTCATCCACTTAGATGGATTTCAGGCTCAAAGGGACTTGTCTTTGAAATGACTCTTCATGAGGGGATTGTCTTTGATTTTATTAGTCGTCGACTAACATTTATAACATGTATTCAAAAGGTTAATATAAACCACCCTTTGCTAGAAATAGGTGTCTCTAACTTGGATGTTTAAAAATTCTCTTAGGTCCTTAAAGAAGTCAAACTCAACATGCAAATGCTTGTAGGGGTGGACGACATGGAATTTTTGTTGTTCCATGCAAATAAATTTTCTAATAAGAACCAGTTACATAAAAGAACATAGTAGAAGAGGAAGACCAGAGAATTCTACCAACATTGCCACTTTCAAGGTGACATTCATAGAGATAGTAAAATTATAGTGCTAAGGTTAAATAATCAAAAGGATAATCCTAATATACTAAGGGCCTCTACTCAATATAACCATGACATGCTGAACATCAATCTACCAAAAATGGAAAAACTCTTTAGTGAGGTTTTGTATATTCTCCACTTTAATACCATGGGGATGTCATGCATTTTGGATCCATTGATGGATGAGGGTTTCATTGGATATATACCCTCAAAAATATCCAATAAGCATGTATTGCTCAAGCCATATGCATGCATTATCAAATTCTTGCATAGGAAACACAATATTAGGGGTAGAAACATTACCTTATGGTATACTTTTGAAAGGAATTTTTATGGGCGGTTGTTTGGAGCCATGACACTTTACAACAACTTTACCAAGGAGTGGAGTAAATCCTAGTGGAGGCTCTTTGACTCAACTTCTGGAGTCTCTTCTTCATTGAGTCTACTACAAGGTTACTGTAGAGTCTCTTTTTCTATCAATGCCATAATAACCTTATGGTAGAGTAGTGGAGGCTATTTTTATATCAATTCATTCCTAATGACATATTTTGCATGTAGCAGTACTCAATGGTAGATTCGGTTTGCAAAGATGCAAGACAATAGTAGTAATGATGACTCTCCCTATTCCTCTTGACCTATTGAACTTCTCTTATGATGACTTTTGCAAATGGCGGTGCACAAAGGCTAGTTTGATTTTCAAAATCATAAAGAGGAACTATGATGGATGTAGGCCCTCCTATTATTGATTCATCTTGGATTTGATACCATTGTTAGATTTTAAAGATATTTGTCATGGAGAGATCTAACATAGGTCCTAATAAGATGTAAAAAATATGAAAGAAAGCAATTCTGCAATATGACTAAAATATACTATAAATAGAAATGATGAAAATACAATGCAATATGGAGGTAATGGTCACTCCATCAATATCAACTAAAGAACTATATTGTACTCCATACAGGAGTAATGCACTTGATATAATCTTCCTATGAGATATAATTTTCTATATATCTCTATGAGGTCCTTTATATAGGAAGATAAGTTCCTTGGACAACACTCTACCTAGTTGTACAAGTGGACACCTTGCACATTGACACTTGTGTATTTATTACATTGTTTGAAGTAACTAGCTAACTTCCCCCTAAAGTAATCTCCTATTCTAATGATGTACCAAATGTGGTACATTTACATGACCCAAATGATGTAATATACTCTAACTCTAACATTAATGTAAATAACCACATAATCATAAAATAAAAGTGCAATATAAAATACTCAATAACAATAATTATTTATTCAAATATAACTCACAAATAACTTCATAAATAACTCATAAAATGGACCCTAATAAATTCTCTCAAAAATAGTAAACTGATATAGAATAAAGGTCACATACATCCTTTCTTCTTTACAATGATCAATCACATATATATATAATAGATTGTGACTCTTCATAAATAGATTTCTATGAGACTCTTCACTTTTCTATTCTAATAACACATGTGCACTCTTACATATTGGACACTTGTGCATAATTACACTCACCACACTTGCACACTCAATTACATGACACATGTGCATTGTCTGCACATTATTACATTACACAAATTAATGATGCAACCAAGGTGGTACATTAGCATGTACCAAATAATGTAATATACTCCAATAGTATAGCAGTGCTTGGATTCTTGAGTGGTCTTGTAAGCATACTTTCGAGCCCCCATTTATGTTTTATCTTGTAAAATTTCACATTCATATATGTATGCTTGAGGCCATTACTATTTGCTTTCTATCATGTTTCATTTATGTGTATGTGTTTATGTGTGTATACTAGAGGTTATGACTATCTTTGTCTCATTTCATTTATATAGAATTTGTGTTTGATATGCTTAGAGGAGGAAGTGTTCATCTTAGGGTTATTGATGCATTACACTCAAGGTTGTTGTTTAAGGGAATCTTATTTAGATCTTGGTGCATCTCCCTTTGTTAATATAGGCTACCTTAGGATTTTTTCTTTTTGTTTTTGTTTTCTGCATTTTCTCTAATCCTTTTCTCCCTAATGTTGGTAGATTAGAATTGTGTGTTCAAAATCACATCTTAAAAAAAATTGAACTTGTAAAAAAATTCGAAGACATCCAATTGAGCCAAACTTATGCTTTCAAAGTTACCATGTTGTATCACTCAACACGAAGAACGATCATCTTGACCATCTAATTCCTGCATCTAACACAACTAAGATAATCGAAAAAGAAGACCAGTACAATTAACTTATTTTTATATATATGTAGATTCACCTTTTTCAACTTCACCTACTTTAAGACTAGTTTAAGAACGACAAGAAAAAAAAACGAAATTCAAATTTCCTTAACTACTCTATCCAACCTCCTCGATCATTTTATAAAGTATGAATGGCCCTTGTTATGGAATTTGAGAATTATGCATTAAAACTTAAAATTTATGGACACTTTTGAACAATTTTATTGCAAATCAAATTTGATATTTTGTGTAATAATTTAGATTTTAGTTTTTTAAAAGAAGTTCAAAATTCAACTGTAATAAATATGCGATAAAAATTACTACTTTCCCCAACAGAAATTTATTAGTCTGCCCACCTTTCTATTTAATCATAGCATGAAGAATAAATTAAACGATTATGGGAATGAATGGATGTAAATGAGTGTAGTCTACACTATTGCTCGTCATTTTCTACTTGCCGCCCAACAAATTGGTCCCCATCAGGGCTGTTTTTTGACTGGTCTAACAGTCATATTGAAATGACGGCTACAGATTTAGGGTGTTTGGTCAAAATTTTGGGAATCTAATCTAATTGCCTTAGATGTGCAAAGCATCCCAATGCGTAGGATTTAATATAAATTATATAGCTCTTTCACGGATCTCTGTAAAGTACTTGTGCTTTCTGCTTTTTCAGCTATGATTAGATTCAATCGACAGTATTCTGGCCTTTTCTACCAATATATTCACTGTGCTGCGAAATGAAAAAGCATAATAAAAATGGTATAGAATGATGATGTGCCGGTGGAAGCATGCCGAACACAGCCGTCTGTAGAATTATAACTGAATAACTGAAGTGGGATAATCTTGTACGAAGTATCATGAGCCGGCTAAGCTGGCCAAGCTTCTACATGTGATTGCAGGTTATTCAACTTACTTGCATTGTTTTCTACTTAAGTTGAATGCAATGCAAGATATAATAAGTTAAGCAATTTTTATGGTTTTAAAATATGAAAACGTCATATTCCGATTAAGTTCACTATACATGAAAAACACGATGACGATTGAATTAGCTGCTTTCTGGGTTGTAATAATTAATATACGACATATAAAGATGAGGACAGTTCATAGTGTTAACGTCTTGTCAGCTGCAAGAAAAGTTTCAAGGTCTCGTGGACCCCAATCTTATAGAATGTTGAACGTTAGAGTGTCAATCAGCCTATCTTATAGGATGTTGAAGATTAAAGTGTTGAGGTGGAAAAAGAATGAAGTTATTTAGAAAACTTTTGCTATTTTTTCCTTTCTTTTTATACATTGAGGGTTGGTTACATTTTTATTATATTCATGTTATTTTAATAATTAGTATAAAATTTAAAACATATAGACTGCTTTTAATAAACTTATACCAATTATTATTATCAAATCAGTTTTAAAAATCATTCTTCTAAATTCATAGAATTATGGATATAACCTAAATTTAAAACATACTACTATTTTTTTTAACACAGAGCAAACTTAACGAGGATGTGTGTAGTGTAGGCAGAACAATTGCATTTAAATCAAAACCAAACTATGTACGGTTTAATTGATTTTCTGTCTCTTTCATTAAGAGAATATCTCACCAAACTCTGGCAATTTTTTTTGACAAGGTTTTACGGTGCCCTTGACTAAAGGGTTACAACTTATGAACGTATATATAGAACGAACAAATAAGATAAACTGTAAATGTTGCTTTATTTACATGAACAAATCTCATCTATTGGAAGTGAAGTTAGGTATGTAATATTATTATTATTATTTAAGTTTTTATCTGTTTTATTCTAGTTTAATGATTAAAAATTTGGAACTTTGAATACAGGTAAAGTTGTATATTATAATTCAGAGTATTCTTAGATAATCTCATGTAAATAATATCTTCTATAAAAATTGTTTCATACATATAATCTAATACCTTTCAAGGTTAAAAAGATTTTTTTTTTTTTAATTGTTTAGGAAACCTCAATAATCCCTAGTCTTTTGGATAAACACAAAGTCAAACCATCTAAAGTATAGCTACCCCTACCAAAGTCAAACCATCTAAGGAATAGAAACAAGGCAACCCACCTACCACTACCAATCCGCCTATCCCTTTTCAATTGCTAAAAACTACTTTTACTCTTTACCATTTTAATACCATTAATGTTGTCCTTTCATAAATATTTTAATTATTTATTTTAATGTTCTAAAAATTTATTAAGCAAGTGTACATTTGGATTCAAAATATTGATTAAAATATTAAAAATCAAGAATGCAAAGAGAAAAGACAATGCCACTATAATCCTTATCAAAGGTAGAGAAGTTCAATGTAGTAGAATAATAATAATGACATACACTCAAAGCATCTCTAGTATTCAATAACTAGGTCTAGAAGTAGGCAATTTGTTAATCATATCTTACTAAAATAAGTATGCAAACCAGCAAATGTACTTGTATGTGATAAACTTTCCAAATAAATAATTTGTTATGAAAGGCAACTAGCCAAGTGAATTTTTATCGAATGTAATAGTAAAAAATTTGATATATATTTTAAAATTCAAGGATAGAATCATATTTATGAGATAGTATGAATTGAAATAGGTGTAAAGATATGTATGCACAAATATAAAAAAAAATACTTATATGACCCTTACAATACAAAATAATTAATTATTATATGAAATGATACAAAGTGTTATCCTTAAGTAGATCAAATTATAATTATATAATCTAATCTAACCAAAAATTTTGTAAACACCAAGTACTCTTTGAAAATTTTAAAATATATATTCCTCTAAAATTAACCCCAAACTTTGAGTTTTTACATATATTTTTACTCTAATGTGACCAGATAATATAAGTGATAAGGTTTTGTTGTAGCTACAAGAAATAGGATGTAAGGAGGAAAAGGACAATAAATGTAGTAGAGAGGATTGATCTAAATAATGTTACTATGTAAACATTTGTGAAATCAAATTAAGCTTCACTTTTAGAAAAGTTTCAATAGTATTTTGGAATAGGGATAATTTTTATAAGAAGATATTGGGATATTCATAAAAAACAAAGGGAATGAGAATCTTTGTCAAGAAATCACTAAAGGAGATTCTAAGAGATTTTATTATTTGGAATTTTATTTTTATGAAACACTCTATTTTACCTATTGGACAAGACAAGGAAGTCACTAGATCCTCTAGGCTAAGGCAACACAAGGTCAAATAAAAACCTACATAAGACCCTAATTCAAAAATAATATGAGTTTAATGGATGTTAGGTCAAGATCTAGTATATGAATACCCTAGGGGGTGACTATAATGAACTTTAAGGTTGGGAATGATTCCTAAGGGTCTACTAGGATCCTAAAGACGTTCTGCATGGTATTAGTGGCTAGAATAGCCAAGATTAGCCTTGGATTGGCCAAGAAAAATAAAATTTTAAGGGATAACTAAATCTTATGTACCTAAAGATCTACCTACCCTTCCTTGGGAACTATTAATCAAGAAGGGAAATAATCCTAATAACCTTGACATACTTGATGTATTAATTTACATGTGACTTTCAATTTTGGGCTTTTACCTAGTATACAAATCTTGCCCCCACAAAGTACACATGTTTCCATGAAGTGAAGCAAGAATAAAGCACTTGAAATAAAAATTGAACCTACAAAATACAAACATTAGAATATGATTCAGTGTAAATGGGGCCACAAGGACCACCATGATCATATGTAATAAAAGTAAGTGGAAGCATGCAAATCAAGATGATAAGTATAAGTCAAAGGAAGACATATGAGTGATCAATTTATCATTTGATTGTATTTAGGTGATTAATATTTGATGATTTATTTAAAATATTATAATTTAAAGGATAAATACAAATAAGAGTGGTGTCAAAAGCGAACCCAAAAGCTTAAAGGAGATACACGTGACTAAGGGTGGAGTGGGTGAGTAAATAAGGGCATGTTACATAACTAAATATGGGAAGAAGAAATATGTACATTGAGTAAGAGACTTACATTATTGGAATATGTAGCGTTAAGCTTCACTTGAGGCCACACTCAATTTTTGTATTGTATTATTTTTTGTAACCTTATGGGTCCTTGTACACCTTGTGTAGGTCATTTTATTTGAATATTTGAATAATAAACCCTATGGAAAGTTCTTTAATATTGACTTAAGGTCATATGTAATGCAGGTATTTATACCTCTTAAGACCAACCATTTGATTATTCATTGGAGTGCACATTCTTTCCTTTAGTGAGATAACTTTGGTGTCTATTCCCAAAATTCATATTGCATTATGTTTCTTTATGATTTATTCTCTCCTTCTAGCAAATGTGTTAATTATGTTCACTATAGGTAGGGGAAAAGTTTCAATATAATCATGTCAATTGTGTGCGGGGGAGATTCACTAAAATCTCTACTTGCCCATTTGAGGATCTCTTTCTAAAAGAGACCTCGAGGATATGGATATCCTCTACACGATTAGATCACTAAATGAAAATTTTCATGGTGTAAATGTAGATGTAAATGCTTGTAGATCATTGTTTATAAGGGTTTATTCAACAAAATACATAAATTTTTCATCACTATATCTTGACTCTTTTTCAAGCCTTAAATGGTTATTTAATATTTTAAGGCTAAGATCATCTAAAATGTATGCTAAGCTTATATCACACAAATGCAATAAAACAAGAGCTAACCTATATGCTTTTTATTTTGATGATAGGCTAACTAAGGAGATTTTGATGTTTCAAGGTAAACAAGAGATGATGCAAAAGATAAGTTAATCTATAGTGCAACTATATGTTTTTGGATTCCTTGCCTAAGTACTTGTAAAAATGAGAAAGTAATTAAGCTTTTGATCTAAGATTCCTTGATTTTACCCAATGTAGATGTGTTTTGTAAAGAAACTTAAGCTAAATTAGGGTTCCTTGACTTTCCAAATTGAAATGTGATTTCTGATGCAAATACAGTGACAAGCAGAGAATAAAACATACAAAATTGCTAAAAAATAAATTTTAGAGTGAGGCCAAGTGGCATAATTACCTCTATAGATGTTCTGCCAAAAATTCCAATATTGCCAAATTTACCACTGGCAAATTTGGTTTTAGCTAATGAATTTGGTACCTGCACAAAGAAACCAGAAAAATTAGGTTTTCTATTTTGGGAGGTCTGTTTGAGAGCTGGAGAAGGTGGATTTCTTGTCTAGGCAGATGATCAGACCCTCTATTTTTGAAATATTTGAGTATGCTTGCCTATTGGAATGGAAATGGAGTTGTGCCAAATTTTCCAGTTGTCCTACCAAATTTACAACTAGCAAATTTGGAATGAGTGACGAATTTGGTCTATGTATTCTAGAGAGTCAAAATCACCGATTACTATAGTGTTTAGAGATTTTGGTTTAAAATGAGGTTGAGATAATTTTAAGGATGATTTTTAGTGGGTTTTTGACTATTTTTGTGATGCAACTATGGGATTATAATTCCAACAAAATTTACAATGATGCAAGAATACAAGAGAATACCACAAATATTTACAAATTTGTGATCAAAGTGGATGCAAGTGTGAAAGACAGGGGAAGGTCTCTCAATGACTATTTTGAACAGTTAAAGAGATACAAAAGGGTTGAAATGAGTATGAAAGAGCTAGGAATATAGCAAGGTAACTTAGCTATATCCTAATTCTAACAAAGTTTGCAAGAACAATGAGAAGTGAGTGCAACTATGATGAAAATATGAGGATTGCTATAAAATGAAGTTTATAACAAACTAAGAATATGAATGCATGCAAATGGTAATTGAAAGATGACTTAAGGTGGGACAACAAGGTAATTATAACCTTGTATCCTCCACTATAAAAAGTTTTGAAGGTGGAAATGATGCTTATATGCTTGAAAACACTAGCAAGCTAAATGTTCTTGAAAATGAAAGATGAGAATGCTAAATGCTTGACAATAAACATGTATGAGCATGGATATGAAATAAAATATTAGAATTCTTATAAGGAAGATAAATGATATTGTGAATGGAAAGAACAAGTAGTTAAATTCTATGGAAGGAAATGCATGAAATAACCCTACAAAATGGAGAGATTAGTGAGCAAAATGAAGGTGGCAAGTAGAGTAACTCCACTAAGCCTACAAAGAGATATTAGAAGTTTGGATGAGGGTGTAGATACTCCAAAAATCCTACAAGTGAAGATTAGAAGCCTACAAACTAAGTTAACCCCTATGCTAGAAGATCAAGAGTATGAAAATGATAAATAATTGCAAGTAAATGAAGTGCTCAAGTTAGCAAGGCTATTTCTAAGAGAACAAAATGCATACTGGATAACAAAGTAATGGAGAAGGGAGATATCCTAGGAGTGATATCACCTAGCCAATGGATTCTCCCTTGCACCAATAAGGTCTTCTTACCTCCAAGTCCTCCTTGCCTTGCTTGACTAGCCTCCAAAAATGATTGCAAATGATGAAGAATGCTTGAAAATGCTTATGAATGAAGAAAGTTGAAGAAAAAGAGATGCTAAAAGAATATTAGAAGAGTCTAATTACTCTTAGAATACTCCCTATGCCTTTCCCAAAGGGATGTTTAAATAGGATTTGAAGGAAGGATTAGGGGAAAAATTAGTTAGGTCTAGTTTGAAATTTTTACGTCTAATTCATTGTTGGAGCATGTGAGGTCAGACTAGGGAGTGAAAGGATGGAATCTGCATGCCTCTAGATTGCTCTGAGATATTTTGGCCATTAGACAATTTCACCACTTGTGACCAAATTTACTAGTAGTGAATTTGTTTATAGCTAGCAATTTTGGTCAAGGATTAAATTTAACTGTTAGGATTTGATTTTGTGATGTTTACTAAATTTGCAATTTGGCTTTACCAAATTCACCACTAGAAAATTTGGTCAAGGTGGTAAATTTGGAAAATGTTAAAAAAGGTGCCCAAATTACTAGGTTTGGGCTAGATTGATGTTTTATGATGTGTGTGACTTGTTTGGTGACTTTTTTCTTTGTTGGTGTGTCAAAATTGGGTGTCTATATTTTACCCTAGTTTTGATGTGATGCTTGTGAGATTGCATCAAAAGTTAAGTAGTAAAACTTAGTTTTGACACTATGATGTATTGTTGTTGTGTTGTAATGTTGATTTGAAAAAATAATTATGATTGTGTATAATTTTATTGTTTTATGTCATTACTTAAAGTATACCTCATTTTTTATGATGTATACAAATTCTGTAATCACATACATAACCTTGCTCTGATACCAAATGAAATTTCTTAAGGTGGAGAGATAAAAAAACAATAATAAAATAATTCTGATCTAAGATAAAAAAAAAGAACATTAATGGAGCATGGATATCATCCAAAAATTGTCCAAGAGTTTTTAATGATTAAGCTAAAAAAAATATGAATGCAAAATTATGAAATATCCTCAGCCAAAAGCTCCAATTTCAGCAAACTATGTAGCTGGTCCAAACCAGAAATTTTGATCTAGAATTAAAAAAACACACAAATATAAACATTAAAATAGCTCCACATAAAAGCTCCACAATTGTGCACACTAAAATATTCCTATTCTTATCATATTCAAAAATATTCCAATTACAAAATACATAATGATCAATCAGCCTTGATCATGTAAAAAAACTAAAAATGCTAGAAAAGATTAAAAAGCTAAAAACTAGATTTTTATAAAAAACAACTTTTATTATGCCACTTTGCATGTTGTTTTTTATTTATTTTTAAATTAACTAAAATTATTAATTTGCATGAATAAAACACTCAATTTAATATATTTTTCATGTGCTTTATTTTACAACTCAATTATTAATTTAATAATTATCGGTAACTTTTGACATCACCCTCAACAAATGTATACCTAATTTTTGATGATGTATGCCTTTTTCATATTGGAAAAAGTTACCCCATGTAAAATAAGTTTTTTCTCTAAGGTGCTCCCTCAAGAATAATATGCCAAATTAGCGATTTGCGATGAATTCTCGAAATAGGATATGTTTTTGAGGTGGTTGGTAATGGGTGGGGGGTGGTTAAAAGAGGAAAGGGAGGTAAAATTACCTTCATTTTTACTTTACCCTTTTGATAAAATTGGAAAGAGAGAGAAAGGTGTGCTTTTGAAGATGGTAAATAACTAGAGGTGGGTGTATCGTACGAATATTGTTTGAGGGACAATGCATGCATTAGAGTGATACCGACAGGAATGTCCTCGATTTTGATCCAAAATTTTGCTTTTATGTCAATTTATGAGTTTTTTTGGCATGTGTGAAAAAATTGGTGCTAGTGGCAAATTTGGCACTAGCATTTTTAGTATTAGTGGAAAATTTGGCATTGGCATTTTTGGCACCAATGGTGAATTTAGCACTGACCAAAAATTTGAATGTGAGGTTGTCTGACTGTGCTTTGTATGTGGTTTTGATAGGGGATGTAGGTTTTGGTGAGTTGAGAATATCACTCGAACAGTATGGGGAGAAGATTAGAGAGCAAGCTCGATGTAAAAGAAGTGGGAGTGTTGGAAGTAACAACTCTATACTATGTGGTGTACATACCTAAGTTAGAGTTTGATCAGGATCTATTGATAGCTTTAGTAGAGATATGGTACCTACCATTAAATATTTTTAGATTGTCGATAGGGAAGATGGCCATAGCATTGGAGGATCTATGACGCATCCTTTGAGTTTCTATTGGAGGTGAGCCCATCAACCTAGGGATAAATATTGATGTTAGTAAGTTAGCCTTTTCAAAGAATAACAATATTTTTGGTATGAAGTTAGGTTTGAGGATCAATAATGCCTACATATGAGGGCATACTAATCGATTGATCACAGTATTGGCATCTATAGTATTAAGGTTGTTGATGGGTGATACGAGTAGATGGTTTATGTTGTGGGGATAGGGAGATATTATCATTGAATTGAGAGATAACCAAGTTGTCTATGCCTAGGTTCCAATTATTTTAGCAAGGTTATACCATACTTTGTATAGGGTGGTATATAGGCGAGGTAAGAGTTTGTGTGTTATGCTCTACTCTAGGTTTGGGAATGGGAGCACATAGTGGTTAGGTGACCTATAGTAACAATGAGAGGTTGTAGTCCTAAGAAACCAACAGTCTATAGGTGGGTAAGGTACATTTGATCTTTTCACAAATTATTGGATTAGGTATATAATTTGATTGATGACTTGAGATATGCTTATATTGTTTGGTGATCATGGAGGGATTGCTATATGTGGGTAGATGATGGTAAGGAGCTTGCTATGGTGATAAGAACATGATGGTTGGATGATGAGAACCAGACATATGATTTGTATCTATATGATCACATGTTACATCAATATGAGGAGCTATACGGTGTATCAGCCATAGGATATGTGTGGATATGTCAAGTTTGATGTAAGACATGGTGGGATCCTATGGATCCTTCTAAATTTATAGATATGGATATGGATGATCCCATAGTATTGACTCCTATGAGGGATTATATGGGGGTGACAACAGATTTTAATGCATGGTGTGGATAATTCTGACCTCGATGATTGATAACAAGCCCAACATCGAGGGACCAGACATAGACTATTTAGCATATGGTCAACATTCTAAGAGGGGTTAAGCGATGACTAAAGAGGGACTAGAAGGATAGGGTGGCAACCAAAAAAACCACCAAAGGGGATGGATAGGGAGTTACATTATCTATTGCCCTTTTGGATGTGCCCCCATTAGCCATGATTCAATTTTTAGCTGTCCCATCTAGTGAGGTAGATCCTAAATCTTCGGGGGAGGTAGGTCCTAGTAGGACTACAATTGAGAGTGTGATAGGGGAGTTAGAGGCTCTTCATTAGACTCTAGAGAATGTGAGGATATAGTTGACATCCTAAAAAATTATGTAGGTGGAGGTGACTATAGTCAAGGAGGAGATAGCTTAGGTGATAGTTATGATAGGTAAAACTATTTCTCATCTCTAATTGGATCTATATTGGATGTGCGAGGATCAAGCCATGGATTATGTGATCATTTCTAGCATACAATAATAGCTAGAGTAGTTACGAGGGGAGAGAAATTGAGCTTGAGAAAATATTAGATAGGGTTTGGATGCTTAGATAGTGGCCATGATTATGGGGCCTCTAGAGTGGGAGTTGTAGGGCTCTAGGGTAGAGTTGGCTAGTGTGTTGGAGAGGGTACAACACATAGAGCTTTGTGCTAAGAGGAAGTAGGGCAAGACTATGTATTGTCTATAGTTATACCACATAGAGGTACTTGTAGAGCGATAAGCAATATTGCCTTCACGATCACAATTGAGGGTGCAATTGATGGGTGAATTTTTGTAGTGATCTACTATCTTTCATCAACCATCGCCTCCAATGGGAGTTAGGGGAGGAGATAATATATATAACTATTAGGTACTTAGGAGGGAGTGTACTAATTTTGGGATGGGATATATCCTTCTTTCATGTAGGTTGAGTGTATAATTTTTTTTATTTGTGATACACCTTCTCCAACATCATGTATGATATAAGGCATACATATAGTAATGAAATATTGGTTTAAAAAAGGTCTTTGTGATGATATTATTTCATTATTTTTATTGTGATGTGTAGAATGTATTGACTGCATGATGCATTTATGTGTTGATTGTTTTGATTATATTGATTGTTTATGGCAATCTTTAGAAATCAATTGATTTCTTAGTGATGACCTTATGAGGCTGATGATGATGATTAAATATTAATGAAGAGTAGTTACTCTATTGAGAGATGAAATTATTATGGATTAATTTTTCCTATGATGTACAATCCCTAAGAGGAGAAAGGCCAAAAATATGTTATTGGTTATAATTTTTGAGAGGGGGTGCGGAAAATATTATCATGTTGCTGATATTTGTCATAATTCCTAACATATTCATGAGCATATTTTTCCATAGAGGATCAATAATAACCCATAATAAGGAGTTTCTTTGCTATGGCTAGTTCACTAAAATGCTTACCACACCATCCATCATGGGATTATTTTATGATATTTTGGGATTCTATCATATTTACACATCTGAGTATGCCTTCAAAGGAGCATAGATATAAGATATATTCAATGATGACATATTTGCAAGATTTCAGTCTAAACTATCTTTGCTTTTGAGAGTTGGATCCCTCAGGAAATATTCCCTCTTTGAGGAACTTATAGATGTCTTGGTACCAAGGTTCCTAAGGTATAGATGTTTCGATGGTGTATACATTAAAGGATTGTAAGCACAATTTAAGTGTAGAAGACTCATTGATTGATCTTATGATAATAGAATCTTCCTTATCTTCTAAATATAAGGGGATGAGAGATGCATCAGTATCCATAGCATTAGCATGATGATTTTTAGGAGAGATGCATTAGTATCCATAGCATTAGCGTGATGATTGTTAGATCATGGGATGACTTCTATGGATATTTGGTTGAAGTGAGTTTTCAACATGCCTATAATATATTTTTCGGGTTTTAACTTTTAATCCTTAGTTTTATAAGTTTCATTAATTTTGAATTTCCATACACTATTATATTTTTAATTTTTAATTTTGATGTGGCCCTAAGACCTAAGATCAATACCTCATATTCTATTGTGTTGTTGTTGCATGAGAATCAGGGTTTAAAAGATAATGGAATAAGCTATTGTTGCGGGGTGACTAAGATAATCCCCACCCCTATGCCTTTAACACACTTAGCTCCATCGAAGTACAAGATCCAAGTTTTAGGTTCTTGATCTTGTATTGAGAGAATTGTTTCATTGGGGAAAGATATGTTTATGGTCTGTTTCAATTCTAAAGCTATTGCACTGAGTTGATCGGATATAACTTACCATTTTAATGATTTTTGAATGATGAATTCTATGTCAAATTCATTGAGGGATATGATCCATTTTGCAATCCATCCAAATATGTAAGGTTTTGATACGAGATAGCACAATGGGTCTACCCTTGTGAAGACATAGGTCTTTTGACTAAGCATATAATGTATTAATTTGAGAGATGAGAAAATAACTACTAGTCAAATATTATCTAATTGTGCGTAACAAGTTTCGTAATTTGCCAAAGTTCTACTCATATAGTAGATTACTCTTTCTCAGTATTGTTTGTCATATTGGGCTAAATAAAGCTCCAAGGGCATGTTCAATAGCAACTATGTATAGAAGTAGTGTTTGATTTAATTATAGTGGTACTAATATGGGTGGTGTCAAGAGGTAAGTCTTTGAAGCTTCAAATACCTTTTGACATCCATCATCCCATTTAATTTTTTTTCCTTTCTTCAATAGTTTAGAGAAGGGTTGCTATTTTTCTATGAGTTACGATATGAATCTATGAATAGCTTGCACTTTGCCTTGAAAGTTGTGTAGTTAAATTAAGCTTATAGGTGGCAACATGTCCATTATGGTTGCAATTTTGGAAGGATCAACTTCAATCCCATGATGGGATATGATGAACCCCAATATTTTTTTTGATGTTACCCCAAATATACATTTTTGGGATTTTAGTTTGACTTTTTAATCTCGTAATATTTCAAAAATACATCTAATATCTAGAGTGTAGTTATGTCTTTCCTTGGATCAACCTCAGAGGTCATCCATGTAGTATTCTACAATTTTATGCATAAGGTCATGAAATATGTATGTCATGGATATTTGATATGTTGCTCGTACATTTTTAAGACCAAATGACATGACCTGATGGTAGAAGGTTCCCCAAGGGGTAGTGAAGGTTGTTTTGGATTGATCTTCTAGTGTAATTTTAGTTTGATTGTACTCTAAGAATTCATCCATTAAAGTTAGTATTTTGGATCCTATAGTGAAATCCACTATCATGTCTATGTTTGGTAGAGGGAAATCATCTTTTGGGCAACATTTTTTATATCCCTAAAGTCTATGCAAGTTTGAATGGATCCTTCCTTCTTAGTGATAGGAACAATGTTAGAGATCTAATCTGAATAATCTATGACTTTTATGAAACCGAAATCTAAGAGTTTTTGCAATTTATATTTTACCAAAAGAGTGATCTTCAGATGTATTTTTTTAATATTTGTTTAATAAGCTTGGCATCGAGGCAAACTATCAAATGGTGGACTACCAATGAAGGTTCAAGTTGTGGCATATCATTATATGTCCAAGAAAATATGTCATGGGAATATTTTAATAGGCTCACGTATTCCATTCGTTATTCTTGAGTTAATTTATTTTCAATATTGATGAGGCAAAGATCTTGATCTATTTTAATATTGACATCTATTGTTTCTTTGATTAAGGATTGTGATTCATCCTTAAAATGAAGAGGGGTAGTTAGTATTCCTAACTCTTCAATTTCTTATGGATCCAGAGATGTTTGTTCCAACTTAGGGAGTTGGAAAGAGTTTAAATTAAATATCTTCTTGAGGGATTCTTCCAGAGGATAGTTATCCAGAGAATCTTCAAAGTTTTCTTCTTTCATTATTGATTCTAGATGAACCACTTCTATCATGTTGATGTTACCAAATTATATGGTTTTGTGTGATGCTTGAATGAGAGTGACCATAGTTATTATTCATCCTCATCATCCCATTGAGATCCATGTAATGATTTGGGGTAGTGATCCTTATTATCTTATTATAACAAAGGTGAATTTTCATTTTTGTTAGGGATGAATCCAATTCCACATCCTCCTAGATAAGGTTTGACTTCTAGGGGTTCGATGATACCCTACTCATAATGACCTGGACATTTACCTTGGTATCCCATGTTGGTTAAAAAATTTTTAGCCACAAAGAATGATGATGATAGGTAACATGCGATGTATGTTCGTTCACTTGGCATGAAGTTGCACCCTTGAATATTTTTATCAAAGGTGGTTCCCCCATGAATGAAAGTACAAGTTCCTAATTGGACTTTGAGTCCTTTCCTACTTGGTATGCTTGTGTCACAAGGAGATATGAACATGCTTACCAGTTCTATCAAGGGGTCTATTTTTTATGGATTGAATTGACTTGATCATTGGGCAATATCAACTCAAGCATTCAGCTTTCAAATGCACAAAAATTAATTAATGTGTGCTTAATGTGCATGGTACAAAATAAAATGAGAGTTAGAAAAGAATGACCTATAGCACTCAAGGACTGATTGACATTCAATAAAGGTTTATTGAGAAACTAGGTATGGCTAAGTGATTAAAAGAACCTAGAGATTCTTTGAACCAAAGACATGGCAAGAGAGAAGGTGCCATATGGGCAGTAAAAGCATATACAGAGTGAAGGTAAAAGTAAGTGTTGCGAGAGTAAAGTGTGACAAATTAGGACAATGATGATTAGAAATATGTCCTTGATTAAGACAAGAAAAGCAAAACCATACAAACTAAATAAAAATTAAGTGAATGAGGACTAATGCATGCAAAATTAAGTGCGTAAAAATGTGGTAATGATGGATATGAATTCAAGCAAATAAGAGAGATGAAGGATGAAGGAAAAGAAGAAATAAGACAAAAGAGAAGGGGAAGATAAAGAAGAAGGAGAACACATCAATATAAGGTATGTAGCCAGTTGAAGCGTGATCGTAAAACGAGGAGTGATGTGCAAGGAAATAAGATAAGAAAAGAAGAGATGGAATAGATGTGAATTGAATATAAGCTGATCAGAGATCGAATGTGAGTATATTCAAAATTTAATGCAAGCGAGTTGCACATTTATGGTGTGATTTGTTGTTGTTGTTGTGATGAGATATTGCAAAATTAGGGGTAAAGGAAGGTATGATGTCCCCCAGACAAAAGGATAAGCCTGGAAGAGGACCAAGTAGAGGATGAACCTCCTAGTCAAAATTGGTTTTGAAGGGTGAATAAGTCTTCCAAGCTAGATGAGGAGCAAAGAGTGGGAAGGGTGAAATTTATGAGTGATGGGATGATGATGTGGTTTGTGATGGGTGCAAAGTGGATTAATTGGACACTTGAGAAGGTTAAGTAAGGTCATCTAGAATTATGATCAATATAGGATGTCCTAGTTATGGAGGCGATGAATATATTTGAACCTTGTCATTGATATATTTTTGCGTGCATTGAAATCACTATGCTAATCTACACTAACAACTAAAATATTGATTCATGAGTCAGTGTGCTAATATGACTGGAGTCACGGTGTTGATGTGATCGAAGTCATGCAAATGTGATCAGATTCATTGTGCTAAAACTATGCTAGGGTTAAGAGAGCTAATTAAATAAAATGATAGTCTCTAACAAGATTCTAGGATATACATAGATTCCAAAAATGGGTATTTAGATATTGATCAATATTCAAGAAAATATTTGAAAGTGTCATCCAACTCAAGTGATAAAGTGATTTGTGATGAAGGGCAAGTGGGGTGGGTGACTTCATATGGAGGTTATATGCAATATGTAGGTGGGTGAAAGAGTGAATTGATGTGGATGAGGTGGTTAATTGGATAGTCAATATGAATATGAGAGAGAAAAAGAGGATTGGACTAAAGAATATTAGAAGGGCAATGTGAGAGACAAAGGGTGGGGGAAATATGAATTCAATTGAAGGTTATATATGAGATAAAAATAGAGGAAAGAGATGAATTTATGAAAGGGAACAAAGAAGAAGAAAACCAATGAAAGAGGATCATGCTGATGGAAGGGTTAACTCCTCCCAATCAAGAATGTCTTACACTAAAGGCTTGAAGTACCAATAATCTTCAATGTCATGATGGAAAATACAATAATGATTTTCATTGTACCACTTAGGCTTGGGTCTAATAGGATCTGTAGGGCGAATGACAAGTAGAGAAATTAGTCTTGCATCCTATAAATTTTGAAATATTATCAATATTGGTTTAGAAAGAGAGGTCCAAGGATGATATATATGAAGAGAATGTGAAGGTTAATTAGGGAGGAGCAGGGTGAGGAATGGAGTAGGATTGGATTGGTGAGAACTAAAAGGACATGGTAGATTCTCCTTGGTGATTTAATTTTAGTATAAGATGCATAAGTTGGTTAGAAATTTGTTGTAGATCCCTTGGGATGGGTAATATAGGTGGTAACAGTTAGGTAGGATGATGAAGGTTGGGCTAGGTAGGCTAAGGAAATAAAAAATGGAAAGGTGGATGAATAAGAGAAGGTGTACAATAATGTGGCTGAGAGCAACTCGAAGGAAGAGTAGTATTGAAAGGATGAGATGAGTGGTAAGGTTGTGGAGATTGAGGCACATGAAAGGGACAATATAATAGGTGAGGAGACAAGAGGATAGGGGGAAATATAGTACTATAAGAATCAATAGAAGTAATGGGGTTACAAGAAGAGGAGGAGTCGAGGTTGGAAGAAGATGTGGTAGAGATGATGGGGTTGGAAGAAGAGGTGGAGTTAGGAGAATAGGTGGAAGACATTTGGTTTGTTGTGGCTGATCCACAACACACCCCAAAATTGGGGACCCACCTTTTTTGCATGCTTTCAAAGAAGACCGCAGTGACCCAGATGCTAAAAAAATCAAGGAAAGAAGCAAAATATCACAAAAGAGAAGAAGTGTCGCGATATCGCGACATGTTGCTCCGTCGCGGCTAGAAATGAAAAGTTGTCACGATTTCATGACATGTTGCTCTGTCGCGGCTAAGAAAAAGAAAGTGTCACGATATCGCGGGGGAGAGAAAGTTGTACGAAGGTATCGTGGAGAAAGAAAGGTGTCGTGCAATTTTTCATGACATGTCACATTTTCACGGCCAAGAGTAACAAAATGTAGTAAAATGGAAAATTGTCACGATTTCATGACATGTCACGTTTTCACGGTTAAGAGCAATAGAATGCATCATGAAGAGAAAATGTCACGATATCGCGACGTGTTGTGAAATCGTTCAAAGGGGAGAAAGACAAAATGAAAAATGTCACGATATCACGACTTGTCATGAAATCATGGTCGAAGGCAACAAGAGAAGAGTCAATGCAAAAGTTGTCATGATATCGCGACATGTCACCATTTCACGACCTGAAGACGAGATGAAGGGCAAAGATAAAAAATGTCGCGATATCGCGACATGTGTTAAAAGTGAGGAAGGAACAAATGAAAGAAAATGTCGGACAATCATGACAGTGACCGAAGAAAGCAAGAAGAAAGTGGAATGAAATGAAAAAGTGTCAGATTTCATGACATGTCACGTTTTCACGGCTAAGTGCAACAAAACAAGGGAAGGAGAAAAACGTCATGATTTCGATGAGGTTGCATCCATGCGGCCCTAAGGAGAAACACGTCGTGATATCGCGACATGTCTCATTTTCGTGGTGCTTGAAGACGAATAAAGCTATGGGCATAAAAATGTCACGATTTCGTGACATGTCTCATTTTCTGGTGTTAGAAGGAAAAGTTTGCTTAAAAATGTCATGATATCATGACATGTCTTGTTTTCACGATGCAGGTAGAGGAACAAAGCTACAGATAGAAAATGTCACGATATCGTGACATACTATTTTTGGTCATGATTCACAGTGGGCCATTATAGAACATGCATGGAAGCATTTAACACGTGGCATAAAGATGTAAGGGTTACAAAATAGTTACAGTTAGCAAGAAGATCAAACGTTTCGACGCTCGAACAAAAGTCAAAATAATGCAAAGAGGCGGGAAGATGAAACGAAGAGACCTGGGAGATGAAGCGAAGCGTCACAGGGCAAAACAGAGAGCATTGCCAAAAATTTTAAAAGCAGAAGCACAGATTGGTACAAAGGTTGGAAACCGCTACGGGCAGAGTTGCAGAGCCAAAGGCGATAAGCCATTCTGGGCCTGCTTTTGGAGCATTTTCCTCCACTTGTTCTGGTTTTGTCAAAACTGGAAACATTCTATCATTGTAAACTGATACATTCTTTTTAATACAGAATTACAGAGAGTTGCATCTCATTGGCAAGAAAGAAGGAGTTATTTTCTGCATGCAAAATTGAATGTTTATCTTTCCCCTTTCAGATTTTTAGGCTTATAGGTGAAGTTTAATGCAAGTTCTCTTGGTTGCTTCATGCGAATGTCTAAATCTGAAAACCATAGTTAAGACCCCAGAAACCAACACCTAGCTTATCTGGATTGTGCGAGTTTTGCAGGTTCAATAGGTTAGGTTGTATGCAGAAAACCTCATTATCTTCGGTTTTGTCAAAATAGGATCGTAGCACTCTGAATGTAGTTTAGTTCATTCTCTTTGCATTTTTATTCTCAATTCTTTATTTTTTTGCATTTTTAATTACAGTCATTCAAATAAATAATTGAAAATCTACCAAAGTTCGAAATCGAAAATAGATTCATCATTAAGATTAATTCACTTTGAGTCCATTGCAATTTTAGAGTAAAATAAACCATAGTGCCCCTTGTTAACAGCTTACTTGCAATCACTAAGGTATTCCGAGCATTCAAATTGAACAACATTATTTGTGCAAAATGCTAACATAGCGGAGACCTTGGAGAAGTTACTTGTTTAATTTCTTTGCAAGAGGGGATTTGGGACTCGAATCCTATCGGAGAGTGTGTTTTCACAATCGGGTGAAAATACCACTCAACAGATTGGCGCTAGAAGGAGGGCCGAATTGGTTTACTTTATTTTTGATTTTCATACAGAAGTAATGTGTTTTTTGATTCGATTTTGAAATTATTCTTTTAAATCTCATTAACGACTAAACCGCAACATTTTTTTTGTGTTGCAGGTTTTCTTGGAGATATCGAGAGTTTCGTCAGGCAGGCTGGACCCACCGTGCCGTATCGCGACTAGGTCCCAAACAACTGGGGAAACCATATTCCACAACCTTACACTCACTTGTAATCCAAAAAATAAAACCAAGCAAGCTGTAAACCTACCAGATAGCCTTGTCACAAAAGATCTTTCTGCTTTAGGAACATCGAGCGGACCTACACCGGTGGTATCAATTACCACTAGTGTACCTATCATCAGTACCATTTCCACCGCTCTTGTAGGGTTGTCCTCATCAATTCTGAGTCAAATGGCCCAACCTCCAGCAGCTCCTTGGTATGGAGCTAATAATATCCCTTTGAATATTGTAGGGGATATCCATGAAATCCCTAAGAACATAGAAATATTCTTGCCCAAATATAAACCAGATGGCCCAAGAACTGTAGAGGAGCATATCCAAGCCTATAGGGATGTTTTGATAAGGTTGCAAGTCCAACATGAGGATGTGGCTTGCAGACTTTTTCCCATGAGCCTAGATCCAGTAGCCTATGAATGGTATATATGCTTGCCTACTGGTTCAATCACTTCATGGACACAAATGGAGAATGCCTTTGTCAATCAGTTTAGGTCACCTTTGGATCCCGCAACCATCTACAATCAATTTATTACATGCAAAAGGGGCCAGGGTGAACCAATCAGAACCTTTAATCAGAGATTCCAAAAATGTTATAATAGAGCAGTTCGGCATTTTGCCATAGACCCCGTAGTAGCTTTACAAATCTATTTTGGGGCATTGGATCCGATGACAACGATGTTTGCCAAGCGAAATCCTCAAGTCACCATGCTCGCCTTAGCTTACAATGAAGCTATGACCATCGAGCAACAAATGACACCACAGGGCTATGGGTTTCCCCAGATGCCTATGATGGGACAATATGCTCCATATGGTCAAGCTCCCATGGTAAATCAGATCATGGCACCGCAAATGCCAAACATGAATGCTTTCCCATATCAACAACCATATCCACCAGCACCTGCCTATGCACCCATTCCGATCCAACCGATCACATCCATTCCACCCGTTCCCGCATTTTTGCAAAATAGTCAATCGACTATGCAAGGAACCAACCAGGTTAATTCTCAAGCTATAGTTCCTTTCCCAAATCCAACTCCGATCCAAAGTGTAAATCCATATATGAATCAAATTCCTCAAAATCTGACTCAAATGTTAAATCAAGATCCCACGAATTATGCAAACCCAATGGGAACTAACAATAATGTAGCTCCACCGAAAGAGATTTATTCGGATGTTGAAGAGCTCAAGAAGATAGTTCATAAACTGAGTAATGACATGGTTCAAAAATAGAAGTATGAGTCCCATGCCCCTCACTCAAATCAAAATTTTAACAATAGAGGGAGACATTGGAACACAAAGCCAAACAATGGAGGAGTACCTGCCCCTATTGCCAATCAACTAGATACTTCTGTAGGACCTAGTCAATCCAGTTCCCTTTTGAATCTTTCCGATTTTGCATGGGAAAAGGGGTGCAGATTGCACAATACAAAAGAGCACAATGAGAGGAGTTGTCCTGAAATCGCTAGATACACTCATTGTCTCCAAGCCCAAGTAGATGACCTGGAACTTGTGCCAAATGAGGATCCACCCCAACATCAAGATGATAACATTATGGTGGTGGAAACTTTATACCGTCAAGAAGGTGAGAGTGAGGAAGAAGAAGATGAAATTTTGGAACAGGAGGTGCAAGCTTTTCGAGAGTTTAGAAAGGGGAATCACGGATATCATTTGAGAAGTAAATCTAAAGCCCCTAAAACATCATCAACACCACCAAATAACTCTATCCTTCCTCCGGATACTAAGGCAGATAATAATCCTCCTCCTCCACTTAGAAGAGAAATGTCTAATGACACGCAGAAGACAATCAAATTTGAAAAATCAAACTATGACATAGTGGAGGATCTAAAGAAGTCCAAATCAAGCCTTTCGTTCTTAGAAGCGGCCAGATTGCCTGGCCAAAAGGAAGCATTGATAAAGGCTCTGAACTCACCTAATCAAGTGTGGAAGGGAAAGGAAGTTGAGTCCCATTTGATTTTACGAAAGGAGAGACGGGATGTCCCGCCATTCTTATTGACTCTGAGAATTGCGGGTAAGAATTTGCATAATTGTTTGGTGGACACGGGTGCCACGAGCAACCTCATGCCTTCAGAGATATGTCAAATGCTAGGTCTACAGCCTGTTTCATCCAAATGCAAGGTTTTGCAATTGGACCGATCAGAGGTAAATGTGGTAGGGACCTTATATGATGTCAAAATTCAACTAAATTCTGAACCCAGGGTCCAGCAGGTTGTCGACATTCTGGTTGTTAATATCCCAAGTAGATATGGAATGCTACTTGCAAGGGATTGGATGAAAACTTTGAACGGCTATTTTTCAACCGATTGCTCACATATGTGGCTACCCTGGAAAGGAATTGCGAATCAAATCAGAGTAGAAAATGAACCGAGGCTTAAGGAAATCATAACTAAATTTAATAAGCCAAATGAAGTTCAGTTTTCTGAGCCAGAGTTGGGGGTTTATGCATTTGATGTTGAAGAAGCTACCGAAGAGCCTAAAAGGGAAACATTTCATGGTAGCTCTCTTGAGGGAAATAATCTCATATGGTTGCTTAGGTTTGATGGATCCAAATCCAAACAGGGAGCAGGAGCCGGAGTCGAGCTCACTTGCCCAGGAAGTAAACCATTATTGGCTGCCTATAGATTGCAATTTCCTTGCACGAACAACATGGCAGAATATGAAGCATTGATCTTTGGTTTACAACTAGCGTTGAGCAAGCAGGTTAAATGCTTGAAAGTATTGGGAGATTCTGAACTGGTAGTCAAACAGATTAAAGGACAATATACATGCCGCGATAAGAGACTGAGCCTTTATAGAACTAGGGTAATGGACCTCATTGAGGAATTCGAAGCTTTCAATATAGTCCTTATTTCTAGAAAAGGAAATCGTGTAGCAGATTCTCTTGCAGTCATCGTAGGCATGTTAAATCCAGTTGATATAAAAAGGTGTAAAAAGTTCTCCATCGAATTAGTTCCTTGTCCATCGATACCTGATAATGTCAAGAATTTCCAAGTTTTTGAAAATGACAGACACATATTCAAATTTGTCACGAACTCAGGTATTTTTGAAAACCAGGTGATTGATGAGGAGCAAAGATGGCAAGAAGAAGCAGAAAACGAAAGTGAAACTGCATGTCAATCCAACAAAATACCTAAAGACATAGTTTCATTGGAGAAAATGTTCGATATGGGATACAAGGCCAGAAAAGAAAAAAGGTTCCACTCCCCAAAGATGCATGTGATCTAATTAATCTAGGGAGTGCAGACAATCCACGGGAAGTGTACATCGCAAAGGCATGTACAGTTGAAGAAAGAGAAAATATAATACATGCACTAAAACACTACGTGGATTGCATTGCTTGGAATTATAACGAATTGAAAACATACAACCAAAACGTCATTACACATACCATCCCTCTAAAGCCGGACTCCAAGCCTTTCGGACAAAGACAACGAGTTGTTAACCCGCTATTGGAGCCCTTAATAGAAAAGGAGGTCAAGAGATTATTGGAAGCAAAGATTATTTTTCCTGTTAGGCACTCAACCCAGGTTGCTAACCTCGTTCCAAGTAAGAAAGAAGAGCGGAGAGATTAGGCTATGTATAGATTTTTGAAATCTTAACAAGGCCTCTCAAAAGGATAACTATCCATTGCCATCCATTGATGAAATTTTACAAACAGTGAATGGATCTGAAATGATGTCTTTTCTTGATGGATATTCTGGATATAACCAAATTCTTATTCATCCCAATGACAGGATGAAAACAGCCTTCACAACCAAATGGGGGACATTTGCCTACAGAAGAATGTCGTTTGGACTGTTAAATGCTGGTGCAACATTTCAACGCGCCATGGATTATGCATTCAAAGGGCTTATAGGCAAGTGTATCATTGTGTATGTGGATGATATTCCAATATTTTCAAAGAAAAGAGAAGACCATGTCAAGGATTTGAAAAAGGTTCTTCAAAGATGCAGAGAGCATGGAATTTCTTTAAATCCAAAAAAATGCATCTTTGGAGTAATAGAAGGAAAACTACTTGGTCACATCATTTCAAAAGAAGGTATATCCATTGACCCAAAAAGGATAGAAGCTATCCAAAGATTGCCTCTTCCAGGTAGTAAGAAGGAGTTGAGATCTTTCTTCGGGCAAATTAATTTTGTGAGGAAGTTTATTTCAAGCTTCGCTGAGATAGCCAAACCGTTGAACAAGATGCTCAAGAAGGATGTAGATGTCAGATGGAACGAGGAAAGTAGGGTGGCCTTTCAAAACATTAAGGATGCCATTTCCAGAGCCCCTGCCCTCATAAGTCCAAACTATGCTAAACCTTTCTATATTTATGCATTCGCATCAGAACACTCTTTTGCGAGTGTCTTGACCCAAAAAGGTGAGGATAGCATAGAAAATCCCATAGCATTTTTAAGTGCTCCTTTAAAAGATGCTCAATTGAGGTATTCTATCCTCGATAAGCAGATGTACGCACTCTTTAAAACGGTAAAAAAATTCTGACATTACATTGTGCACAACAGAGTTTTTGCCATTGTGCCTGACCTTGCTATCAAAACTATGTTTTTACAGAATGAGCTAGGTGAGAAAAGAGGTAAATGGATTTCTACTATCCAAGAATTTGATCTTGAAATCCAACCCATGAAACTAGTTCGAGGACAGGGACTTGTGAAGACGATTGCTGAGAATAATCCACAAATGACATGCCAATATTCAAATGCAGAATACATTTCTAAAGATGACTGGTATGTTGACATTGTACATTTTCTATTAAATGGTAAGTGCCCATCCAATTTGAATTCCACTCAAAGAAGGGCTTTAAGACTTAAATCTGTTAATTATCTGATTAGATCTGGTGTTCTGTACAGGAAAAATCATGAGGGGATCTACTTGAGATGCCTGAATAAAGAAGAAGTTGCCAAGGTTCTACAAGAATTTCATGGGAAATATGGAACTGGCCATGGTGCGGAAAATGCTACAACGCATCAAATCCTGAGAGCAGGATACTATTGGCCTCACATTTTTAAAGATGCACATGCTCATGTACGATCTTGCCACATTTGTCAAGTAGCGGCCAACAGAGAAAGAAATGCAGCCATGCCATTACAACCTTTAGTTGAGATGAGACCATTTGCACAATGGGGATTAGATTTCATTGGGGTTATTAACCCAAATTCTTTTGATTCCCATAAATTCATACTAACAGCTACAGATTATTGTACAAGGTGGACAGAAGCAGTTCCTACAAAACATGCCACTACAGATGTTGTAATAAAATTCCTTGAGGATCACATCATAACAAGATTCGGAATGCCCGATTCTATCGTTAGTGATAATGGTAAAGCTTTTGTTTCCATGCAATTTGCAGATTGGGCATACGACAATAAAGTGAGTTTAAAATTTGCATCTAATTATTACCCTCAAGGAAATGGTTTGGCCGAATCGTCAAACAAGAATTTGTTGAATATCATTAAGAAATTACTGGAAAGGAACCCTCGAGATTGGCACAGCCAGTTAAAGTTTGCTCTTTGGGCAGATAGAACCAGAGTAAAAGAATCAATAGGAAATACACCCTATCATTTGGTCTATGGGCAAGATCCAATTTCCAGCAAACTTGAAGCTTCAAACCCTGCATTTCATACAAGAATACCTAGGAACAGATAACCACACTGAAGCCAGACTAAGTCATTTACTGCACCTCGATGAAAAAAGGGAGGAAGCCATGATTCACATGAGTAAACACCAAGAGGTTGTTAAAATATGGTTTGACAGAAGAGCTAAAATTAAGTCCTTCAGAATTTCAGATTTAGTCTTATTGTGGGATAAAAGACATGAAGAAAAAGGGAATCATCAAAAATTTGATTGTCTTTGGTTAGGCCCTTATCAAATTTCAAAAATTCTAGGGAAAAATACCTTCAGGTTAAGAACTTTAGAAGGGAAGGATCTGATGTTACCAGTTAATGGGCATGTTTTAAAGCATTATTTTAGCCCTTAAGTCGTAAGAGATTGATATTATACTTTTTGGTTTTGGTATGGATTTTCAAATTTTGTTTTGTTTGTTTTAGGATTGCTAGTCTAGTTAGGATTTAAGTTGTGTGTTTGATTTCATTTGACATGTTTGGTTTGTTTATATACAAAAAAAAAAAAAAGAGAAAAAAATTGAGATGTCAACTTATGCCTAAGATCAGGAGAATATGAAACATTGGAATTGTGTTGTAGAAGCTCCACAAGTAACACAAACATTTTAAGTAATATCGTTTGAATCTTGTGATGCATGAAGTTGTCAGTTTTACACATTATGGTAAAGTAGATGATATATTCCCTCCACATTTCAAAAGAAGCAATGCATTCATATCTCATGTCACATTCCGCATTGCATATACATGTCATCTTAGTTACATTTTCATTTCATGTGCAATCATTGAGAAGGTGTCGAATCCTCTTAGGATTATTACATAACATATATTAAAAGGATCCTAAGGTTGGGAACTGATGCCCAAACTATCTTGAACCAAGCACGTTCTACGCATATTAAAGAGAGTCTTGAGCAAAATGGTCAAAACCATACTTGGAAGAAAAGGTGAGGCGAAAGGAATATTCCATGTCTGTCCTATCATGCAACATAATCCTTAAAACAGTGGTTTTTACCACTCCCATAATGCTTAAAGCCTAAAATCAGAGTAGTAAGGATAGGGTTAAATCCTCATCTCGCTTAGGTTGAGGATCCAATTCCCCAAAGTTCTGATTTGACCTTCATGGAGTAGTAAGGATAGGGCATAATTCTCATCTCACCTAGGTTGAGAATCCGATTCCCCAAAGCTTCCATCGTTCATTAAATCATAAAACTTGGATGGAGGGATCGTACTACATGTCCTCTGCAAAGGATGGGTAGTCATCCCAAAAGTCCAAGAAACAAAAATAAAATTAATATGTTCCATCTTTCATTTTATCATCTTGGATTGGAAGGATCGTACTACATGTCCCTAGCAAGGATGGGTAGTCATCCCAAAGGTCCAAGAAATAAAAATATTTTCCATTTTCATCTTAATATTGGATTGGAGGGATCGTACTACATGTCCCTAGCAAGGATGGGTAGTCATCCCAAAGGTCCAAGAAATAAAAAAAAAGAGAGAGAAGAGAATGAATGAAGCCAAGTCATGGATTATGGGGTTAAGTATGCTCATGCGTGGCAACATGTCTTGTCTAAAAGCAAGACCACTGATTGCTCATATGGACAGGCTAGCTTGACAGTTTCATCCATAACAGGTTAAATCATTTTGTTCAAGATGAGGTAATGAACTCCAAATCAGAATAGTAAGGATAGGGTTAAATTCCCATCTCGCTTAGGTTGGGAATCCTATTCCCCAAAGTTCTGATTTCACTTACACTTGCACATGGGTTCAAGATGGTAGTGACACATAACCAACTTTGGGATCTAGTAAATTAATTCAGTATACATATATTTGGTCCTAAGAGGGTTTGACAGTTTTAATATGTTTGTCCATGATATTAGAAGGTTTGAGCCTTTATAAAGCAGGTTGTTACATCTCTAGCATCTTCATCATACATCAAATCCTGCACAAATCATTCATAGCCTTGCATACAAATCATAAGTGAAACTGACAATGGAATGTTGATCAAGTTCAAGCGATAGGGAATGAAAACACATTGCACACACCGAGCTGATACTTAATGATTCTGATGTTTCATGTATTTCTGATCTATCGGTATTTGTTTATCTTTTATGTGCTGACGCTTGTATCTAAGCTTGTATATTTTAGGTTGGGTTCTCACCAAAATGCTCAGGAGCATTTGACAATAGAGTCACCATTTGTTGTGGCTGATCCACAACACACCCCAAAATTGGGGACCCACCTTTTTTGCATGCTTTCAAAGAAGACCGCAATGGCCCAGATGCTAAAAAAATCAAAGGAAGAGCAAAATATCACAAAAGAGAAAGTGTCACGATATCGCGACATGTTGCTCCGTCGCGGCTAGAAATGAAAAGTTGTCACGATTCCTGACGTGTTGCTCCTGAAAGTCTCACGATTCTGACATGTCACTTTTCGGCCAGTAACAAATGCAAAAGAAAATGTCACGATTTCGCGACATGTCGCGTTCACGTTAGAGAGAAAGAATGCATCATGAAGAGAAAATGTCACGATATGCATGACATGTTGAAATCACGGTCAGATGATGAAACAAAATGAAAAATGTCACGATATCGCGACATGTCATGAAATCGTGATCGAAGGCAGCAAGAGAAGAGTCAATGCAAAAGTTGTCACGATATCATGACATGTCGCCATTTCACGACCAAGACGAGATGAAGGGCAAAGATAAAAAAGTCGCGATATCACGACAGGGGAGGGCGTTGCAAACAAAAAAAGGTAAAATGAAAAGTGTCACGATTTCACGAAAAAAAAAAGGCAGAAAAATGGAAATGAAAAAGTGTCACGATTTCATGACATGTCACCTTTTGGCTAAGTGCAACAAAACACAACGAAGGAGAAAAACGTCATGATTTCACGACAGGTTGCATCCACGCGGCCCTAAGGAGAAACACGTCTGATATCGCGACATGTCTCATTTTCGTGGTGCTTAAAAAAAAAAATGTGATTTCGTGACATGTCTCATTTTCGTGGTGCATGAAGGAAAGGCTGAAAAAACGTCACGATATCGCGACATGTCTTGTTTTCGCGATGCAGGTAGAGGAACAAAGCTACAGATAGAAAATGTCGCGATATCGTGACATACTATTTTTGGTCGCGATTCACAGCGGGCCGTTATGGAACATGCAAGGAAGCGCTGAACACATGGCATAAAGGTGTAAGGGTTACAGAACGGTTACAGTTAGCAAGAAGATCAAACGTTTCGACGCTCGAACAAAAGCCAAAAATAATGCAAAGAGGCGGGAAGATGAAACGAAGAGACCTGGGAGATGAAGCGAAGCGTCACAGGGCGAAACAGAGAGCATTGCCAGAAAGTTTAAAAGTAGAAGCACATATTGGTACGAGGGTTGGAAACCGCTACGGGCAGAGTTGCAGAGCCAAAGGCAATAAGCCATTCTGGGCCTGCTTTTGGAGCATTTTCCTCCACTTGTTCTGGTTTTGTCAAAACTGGAAACATTCTGTCATTGTAAACTGAAACATTCTTTTTAATACAGAATTACAGAGAGTTGCATCTCATTGGCAAGAAAGAAGGAGTTATTTTCTGCATGCAAAATTGAATGTTTATCTTTCCCCTTTCAGATTTTTAGGCTTATAGGTGAAGTTTAATGCAAGTTCTCTTGGTTGCTTCATGCGAATGTCTAAATCTGAAAACCATAGTTAAGACCCTAGAAACCAACACCTAGCTTATCTGGATTGTGTGAGTTTTGCAGGTTCAATAGGTTAGGTTGTATGCAGAAAACCTCATTATCTTCGGTTTTGTCAAAATAGGATCGTAGCACTCTGAATGTAGTTTAGTTCATTCTCTTTGCATTTTTATTCTCAATTCTTTATTTTTTTGCATTTTTAATTACCGTCATTCAAATAAACAATTGAAAATCTACCAAAGTTCGAAATCAAAAATAGATTCATCATTAAGATTAATTCACTTTGAGTCCATTGCAATTTCAGAGTAAAATAAACCATAGTGCCCCTTGTTAACAGTTACTTGCAACCACTAAGGTATTCCGAGCATTCAAATTGAACAACATTATTTGTGCAAAATGCTAACATAGCGGAGACCTTGGAGAAGTTACTTGTTTAATTTCTTTGCAAGCAGAGGATTTGGGACTCGAATCCTATCGGAGAGTGTGTTTTCACAACTGGGTGAAAATACCACTCAAAACGGTTGATTGAGGTAAATAGGGTGATGAGGCTTTCTAAAAGGTTGAGGTTAGAGTGAGTGGTGACATTGTATCTTTGGTTGGTTGAGGGGGAACAATATTAAATCTTTCTAATGAGAGGAGTTCAAGAGGTGATTTAGATACTACCACACTTGAGGTGAGGTTAGAATTAATGGAATATGTTGAAGGTAAAGATGCATGAGGATAGGGTTTCTCTTGATGAGAAGGGTCAATTATGTAGCTTGAAATATGGAGGGGAGGTAGGAATGGTCTTGGTGAGGGAGCTAGGATCTCCTTCGGACCAGTTGGAGGTACCTTGGGTGGATGAAATATTTTATTATCATCTGAAGTGTTATGGAAAAGGGTATGGATGGTTGTAACTTGGAGAAATTTTGGATGGAGTAAATGACTATGATCAGAATTGATATATTCATCTAAATCACAATCCTTAGGATCAAGAGTAATATATTGAGACTCATTTCCAAGGAGGAGTAGTGATGAGTTTTTATGATACCCTAAACAAGATTTATGCTTCGATAGCTGGTAGGGAGGATCAACAATAGAGCACATACCCTCTTCATATTGACCAAGGCCAAATATAAGCCAATTTAAATATTAGAAATATTTTATAGCAAAGGGCCACTTGGATAGATAATTAATGTTATCACAAAATGGTATTGCAGGCTCAATATAAATAGGTGGCTCAGAGGAAGCATCGAGATCCCCATAGAAAAAGTTGGTATAATTGGTGGAAGAAACAATGGAGATGATAATGCCAATAGTTAAAGGGATGTCATCGACGTAACCAAAATCCTTAACTATTTTGAGAGCAGGGGGAGAGAAAGTGACCTTATGGATAAAGTTCTACTTGGTTTTAAGACTGGATGTTTGAACAAATACAAGAGGGGAATCTTGTTTGAATGAGTGGGGGAAGACTCCCAGAGATGTGGTTTAGAAGAATTCAAGGGCATGATAGTAGAGGATGAGAGATTCTATAGAGTGGAGAAAAATGATGGTGATGTAGATTGATAGAATTATAAAGTGGAAGAGAATCTGGATGGAGTGGTTTGAAAATATGATGCGACAATAAAATAAGTAGTTTGAGCAAATGGTATATAGGATGAGGTTAAAGAGGAATCTAATTTGGTAAGTTATGTCATGGCAGATGCAAGAGTAGATGGAGAGGGATTTGATGGTTGAAATTCATACTAGAGAATGTACTATTACCTAGATTGATGTTATTGAGTGGCTGAGGGGATGGACGAATATGAAATACAATGTTCATGATTAACTTGATTTGGATGGGGAGTTAAAGGTGAAGGTCTAGTTTTTGGTTGTGTCACCCCATGCTGAGATAAGGGAGTTTGATAATTTCCAAGGTTTTGGTTAGGAAGGTCTAAAGGGTTATAAATGATAATGACCCCTTGTTTAATGAGATATTATACCAAGTTTTGGAATGGTTGAAAATCATTGAGATCATGACCCCTTTGGTGATGGAATACACAATAGTGATCTTCTCTATACCCTCTAGATGTGGGTTTATGTGGATCATTTGGCCTTATTTTGGGTAAGGAGATCATTTGTGCCTCAAGAATTTTTTGGAAAATGAATGGCAAGGGCTCTAAGAGGGGTGTGAAGTAACGCAAGGGCTAGGGAGGATAAGGCTTGGAAGGGTAAGTGGGTTGGTTTTGATATTGAGTGAGAGGAGGTGTAGCTTGATATGTTGGAGGCTAGGGTAGATATGAATTTTATTCTTATGAGTACTAAGGTTGTTGAGGTGGGTATGTAAGGGGATATGAATAATATGGATGAGGTTGGGCATATGGGTAAGATTGGTATGAAATGGTGGAAGGTGCTTAAGATAGTGTGGTTGGTAATATTGGGTATAGGTGTTGGTTGGGGTTGTGTGTGGTTGGTATTGATTGGGTGGTGGCTATACTGCATGAGAGGGTGTTGATGATGGGGAGATTGAGAATGTCGATAGGGTTGATAATATGTAGGGTATGGTTGACATTTATTGGGAGGGGTTTTACGATGGGGATATTAGGGCTACTATCATTAGAGAGTTGACTATTGGTATTAGGAATGTGGCTACTGGTATTGGGTAGAATAATACACGGAAGCTTGGGCTTGAGCTTGGGATTGACTACGAATCAAAACCATGGGCTAATAAAAATGGATGAGGATGTAGTGATGAAGGATTTTGAAATGATAGTGAATGGATTGATTTTGATAAGGTTCACAAAATGACGTGCTATCTAACTAAACAACAAAAGCAAACAAAGAAATTTTTGATATTGGTTGATTTTTTTTTGTATTTTTAAAGTTTGTGTTTTTTTCAAGGTTTTGAAGTTGTTGTGTTTGATGTGCCTATACCTAGGAACTAAAAAAGTGAGGTGATGAAGTGGATTCTAAAAGAGGGTGTATTCAAACCCACCTATAGACACCTAAAACATGTCATGTTCAGGGAGACTACTCACATAGGCACACTCATAGGTCATGTGACTAAACCTTGGGACCTTCCAAGTGTCAAAAGTGGTTTTTGCCACTCATTTGGGGCATTTTCAGCCCATCCAAGCCTGGCCGCTATGGACCAGAGTGGCTGGATTCTGGCCACTGTAGCTCAGAGCGGCCAAACCTTAGCCGCTGCAGATGACAATGGCTAAAACTTAAATGCATTTTGTCGCCCATCCAGCCTAATCATGGGTGGAAGTGGTAGTCTGCATGCAATAAGGATGAGCGGGGACAACTTTGCATTCCTCCTCATAGCTAGTCTACATGAAAGACTCAAGTCCAGATTTAGACATCAGTTAACTACCCCTCAAGGGTAGACAAAAGCTTAAATTCTCATGCTAACATCCAGTGCGCATGAGGGATTCAGTCCTAGGGTTTGAACATTGACCTAGGGCTTCAAACACTTTATAAGGAGTAAACCTAAAAGCACTAGGGGACCTTCTTTTATCAATCAGAGAGAGAGAACATCACACATCAGAATTTTGAATAGGTTGGATCATTGAGGAGAGCTTCTAGAGACTTGGAGAGCTTCCCTTGGAGATCGATTCTTGTAGCGAAGCCCTATCGTATTGGAGGGAAAATCTGAACACATACGGTAATCATTTTAACATTAGTAGCAGACTTGAGCCCATAGCCTTTGGATCAATAGAGAGAGATTTCACCTTAGCGGCCATTGTCCTGGATAGTGGCCCGCAACCTAGTCTAGGGTTTAGGTGATAGTTTCTTTTATTTTGCTTTCTCTTTCATTTCATTAGCATAAGCTTTATTTTAGTTATTTGCATTCATAGTACTAGTTTCATTGCATTTGTTTCCATTGAGCATATTCATTGCTAACAGCCTCATCCGGGGAGGCAATCTCGGACATCTAAGCGTGTGTTGTTGTTTCATTGATTTCAGGGCTACAGGTTCATCGGACAAATCCACAACATACGAGAGCAAGAGGATCCCTCTAGGAATCAGACCTGGAGAAGGAGGCATCTGTAAGCCCTCATACAGTTCTGTGTGCATCATCGGGAAGCCTGTAAAGGTGCATCACCCCTTGCTAGGGGATATTTTATACATCTGCTACCCTCTTTGTGTAAAATCATGTATCAAATGAAGGGTATCCCTTAGAGGGATTTATATGTAACCGGATCTTGGAAATATCAATACAAAGCATTCATTCATTTATTTCTTCGCACTTTGGTTATGCCTTTATTTTATGCTTTTTCATTTAATATATGTTAAACATTAATAATAATCACAAATAGAGTGAGTGGATGGTGCAGCCGCTTCCCTGGGTCGCTACAGATGGCGATCATGGTGGGACCCCCACCTAGTTTTTATTTTCTACCACTTTACTGATCCATGTTTTTGTGTGTAGGTCTAGCCGCTCTGATCTACAGTGGCCAGGAATCAGCCGCTCTGGTCTACAATGGCCAGGAGTCAGCCGCTCTGGTCTACAATGGCTAAGAATCAGCCACTCTGGTCAATAGCGACAGAGCTTGAGTGCAGCAGAGATCAAAATATTGGTTCTCTAAGCTAGATTTGAGGTTGGTATAACTTCTCTGATAATTTATGTTCTTTTATCTACTTCTATTTTCCTAAAAATAGTGAACATTAAACCACATTTTAAATTTGGAAAATTAAGGAATGAAAGGAAAGAATTTGCATCTGGTGCATCTTAGAGTTTTTTTAGATTTTCACTAGGCGTTGCTAGGAACAATGGCTTATGCTTGTAAAGTCTACCCTAGAATCCAGCATGCTAGGAATTGTGTGTTGGTTTGCTTGCTTTGAGGCCCTGCTAGAGGCCATATTTGCACAAAGTAGAATACATTCATGAATCTCATACTAGTTATGCATATTTTCTGAAAAGTGAAACATCATTCATATCAGGCATATAGGAAAGATTCATTACTGTTGTATGATGCATTTTACTTTATGTAAACTTAAAATGAACCCCACACACATACGCATGTTTTAAACATTGGAGAGTTGGATTTCATCACCAACCTTCAATTTAGTCCGGTGATGTTGGCATTCATCTCCTTCCACCGGCTTGCCCCCTAGATCTTCTTAGAATGGAATTGGGAACTTCTTCATAGTGGTACTAAGTTACTCATGTTCAAACTATCTCCCACTATTGGAACAATTGGTTCAGAGTGGAAGAGCTAGGTGAACCCCCCACTAGGACTTCAGTGGTGTACCCTAGTCTCTTTTTGAGAAAATCATGTTTGGCATGGGTGTTCTTGATTCCCACTATGAATGAGTCTCCTTATTCTAAATCCAAAACAAGAGCAAGAAACAAGAGCAACAACATATCAAAGACACATCAAATAGTTTAGGGCACACATAAATTGTTAATCAAGATAAACACTTGCTTGATATTGTTTGGCCACATCTAAATTACAATCCAAAAAACTAATTCACAAGCACAATGGTCAAAACCAGAAGTAAACATCCTCGGTCCAATACCGAGGGAGAATCTGAAGCAACACATACCCATAGGCGAAGTCATAGTAACATTGAACCACATGCTCATAAGATCGTGAGACGTAGTTCCATGAGTCTACAGGGTGATAATTCAACCCTTGGGGGCTCTCCTCGAGAAACCCCAAATAGAGAGTCAAATCATGGAACTAAATCACACAAACACAAAGAGGCCTCATGACCATCATCATCAAGGAGACATGAGGAAGCCTCAAGGCCTTCCTCTAAACACACAAAAACTTCTCAAAGACATGAGGAGGCTTCAAGAGCTTCCTCCCCACATGGACATAAGGAGGGTTCTAGACCCCATTCTTCACATAGGGATGATGAGGTTTCCCCATATCCATCCTCATGGAGGGTAGATAGGGCCACAAAGCCCTCATCACCAAAAATACACACAAGAGTCACAACATCTCAAACTTCACATGAGACATTGAGAATAGGTCTACCCACTGAAGGGCAAGAAACTAGAGCTACATCCAATCATAGGCATCAAACAGAAGATACCCTTCACACAAGAGGAAGGATTCCAATAGATTATGACCTCATTGGAGTAAATGGCACCCCAAGGGATCAGCCATGGAAAACAAGATAGTTAGATGAGTTGGATCGGTTGCGTCCGAGACCACCTCCCAGAACCGTAGTCACAAAAAATTTTGCATCTGGAAGTTCATGAACTGTTACTTCTAAATGCACCTCTCAACCTGGGGATGCTTCAGAATGACTCCACAAGTCTCATGTAGAGTCTGACCATAGAGACACTTATCAACATATAGAATAGATTATAGTAGCAAGCAAAAGCAAAGAAATAATAGAGACCTCTTCGAGGAATCTATGAATCAAAACCACAAGAGCAGAATCAGATAAACCTGAGTCCTCTTCAACAATGCAATCTGACCGCATGCGATGGTTAGAAAATATATTGCATAAAGAGTGAGAGCTAGTGGAAGCTCTCGAACATGACAAACAAAGAGAAAGGCTTTTGCATCAACATGAGCAACGTCTTAGAGAACAAGCTGAGCAACTAGCTCGCATCAATTTACAAGCCAATGACAATGGTCATCAAAGAGATAAACATACTTGACTCACCAAGAGAGGGGTGCAACAGACAACAAGAAAGCCCACAACAAAACCACCACTCAAATTATGAACAACATCAAACTGGTGGAGAAAGGGTAGATATGATAAATCAGGATCAAGCACATCCTGAATCCCCTCGTAGGAGGGAAGAAAATAGAACAAGTCAAAGGCACATAGAGTTACCTCCATTACCACCATGAGGGGGCCTACAAGAAGAGGAACTCCTCACCTCAAAGGCATTCTAGGAACTCACTAAAAATATGAAGTCCTTTGAGAAACAAGAAATGATAGGCAACCAACCGACATTGAGAAAAATACACAACCAACCATTATGCCCATCAGTCCCTAGCCCTGCATATCCTAAGCATTTTGAGATGCCTAGGTTAGAAAATTTTAAGGGTGAAGAGGATGCACAAGAGCATATTACCAATTTTATCAATGCATGTTTTCATCTTGAAGACAATGATGCTCTTATGCTAAGGACTTTCATTATGACATTTTTGGGCGTTGCCACTCAATGGTTCAACCAACTGCCCAAGCACAACATATCCAGTTTTGAACAACTAGCAAATGCATTCCTAAAGCATTTCTCCTTTGGTTCTAAAATAAAGGTGAACCTTTTAGACCTGGCCAACCTAAAACATTATGATGATGAGCCAGTAATGGAATATGGGGATAGGTGGAGAAAAGTCATGGTAAAGTTATCATTCTCCATCCCCACAGAAGAAATTATCCGCATGTTCACTAAGAGTTGTTCTAAACATATTTCCCTCTTGCTACAACTTCAAAAATATCCTTCATTTGAGGAAGCCTTGGCATAGGCCAAACTCATTGAAGACATAAAAGTAGATGAGGGAACCATCAAGCTCCAAAACAAGGAGTGGAACAAGAATAACAAAAATGACAAATACAAGCAGAAGCAGGCAAGCCCTGCTCCAGTTAATCAAGTAGTATTAGTTGCACCTAAGGATGGGGCTATGCAACAACCCTAAAATTATCAAGCACAGCCCCCACCAGCCAATTATGATCAAAAGAACAATCAGGGGTGAAACAGAGAATGCAAGCCACCTCGCTATTTTACACCTCTATCAGAGTCAATGCAATCAATTTTCAACCAATTGAGTGAGGTTGGGAAGATCAGATTTCTAGATGTACCTCTTATAGATCCCAACCATCCTAAGCCAAAAGGATATAGGGAAGATCAATTTTACCCTTATCATAGGATACCGGGGCATAATATTGAAGTTTGCATTGGTTTCAAACATCAGGTGCAAAACATGATTGAGGTAGGAGAACTTAAAGTTGACAACCCATTGGCTCTCGATAATAGAGATATGGGCATATACAAGAACCCGTTGCCCAACCATGAGGTCCCTAGAGGGCAAGGTGCCCAAGTCAATCAGGTCCGAATTGATACACCTACCCATGGGTGCATTGGGATGGTTGAAATTGTCAATATAGCTACCAAGACTAGATGATATGGTCAACCACAACCTCCTACAGCTCCTATTAATGTCCTAGCTGCACCCAGGTAGAGGTAGGGGTAGAACAACCTTCCAGGTCCACCAACTCGACCTGTGGTAACTGTTCGGAGTAGACTAGAGCAAAATTTACAAATGACTCTAGCTAAGCTATCTATCTATGAGCTCATACAATAGTCCCCAAAGCACAGGGAGACTTTGATGGAGATTTTGAGATCAATTGAGCTCCAACCACAAGATCCAAATGCATTCACTTATTTTGTAGGACAAGTACAAGAATGTCAAGAACCTGTAATCCGATTTTATGATCATGAGATTAAGATAGTGTCTACTGCCTTACTAGACCCTCCACTGCACATTGTTGCATCAGTCAATGATTTACCTTTTAAGAGGGTCTTGGTCGATACGGGTTCTTCAATCAACATCATCACAACAATAACAATAGAACACCTTAAGATCCCCAAGTCAAATATCATTCTGGGAGCCTACACATTAAGAGCTTTCAATGATGCTTTATGCAATACTATGGGAATGATAGTCTTACCCATCAAGGTAGGGCATAAGACCATCCCTGTGATGTGTCATGTCTTGGAAGGGGCCATGCAATACAACATCCTCCTAGGGCACCCTTGGATAAGAGATATGAAGTGTGTTCCTTCGATTTTACACCAATGTGTCAAGTACGTGCATGATGACAAAGTCTATGTGGTGTTGGCTGATGAAGAGCCATTCAAATATGTCCATCAAGTGGATTTTCTGGGAGAATTTGTAATTCCCTCTACCCACTTGTATGTAGGACCTTCATCTCCAACTACACAACTAGATAACAAAGGCAAAGGGGTACATAAAAACCCAGACACATCAACACCTCATCTTGCACCCAAAATGACTAATGCTTCTAATAGACCATCAATGTCTAAACCAAAAGACAATCAGAAGCTAAAGGTACCCATAGTTGAGGAAAGAAATCCCAAGGAAGTGCTAACCATAGACATTGAGAAAATTCCAAGTCCCATGGAGGAAGAAGATCTCCAAGATCAAGCTGAGGAGATACTAGAGCCCGCTTCGCCAGTGTCATCTGTAGGATCATCCACATCACATGCGACAATACACTTGGAAAGTATAGGGATAGGAGAGTATCTTGTGTAGAACATAACATTTATGCCCATCATAGAGTCTACACAAGACATGGGATGGCCAAAATATCTAAGACCACCAGTGGGAATAGTGGTTCCACTTGGAATCCCTCCCAACCAGACAAATTTTATCTATGCTAGCCTAGACTGCGCCCATAAGTCTATAGACATAGAAGAGGACAATGATGAACTATTCATTATTAATGTTCATTACCTCTCTAATCCTGAGTTTGCTCTAAGCTATTTTGAATGTTGCCATTGGCATGGTTACGGTCTTGGTATATATGAGCAGGGGCGTAGGCGGCCATTCGAGCCATAATACCAGCTTCCATCTGATAGGTTTGGGTTAGGCTATCACATCAGAGGTCGAGATGACTCTCTAGTAGTAGCCTTGGATAGATTAAGCTTGGGGTTAGGAGAAGACATCAATTTTATTCCCTATCACCCACCAAGTGCAAGATATCCGAGCAATAGACAAGTGGTTGTGGTAAACATACCACCACCCGAGACTTATCATCCAAGCTCCACAATTGATGCCATCCCAATAGGTTGCAACTTGTGGGATGAGGAACGAGAAGGAAATGGATACGAGGCAAATGATGATGAAGCACAGACAAGCTTAGCCTATCATGGGCCTCACTATTTACAAAGCCTTGCCTGGTCCAGCCACAATGAGAGTGGGTACATATCGGATGAAAGTGGCTATGAGTCAGAGGACTCAATAGAGAGAGCCTACCTAGGGGCAAGGCAATGGCCCCATGACTTGGGGCAACATACTAATGCAAATGGCATCTTCATAAGTGATGAAGAATATGAGGATGAGATAGAGATGGCCTACTTAGGGCCAAGAGATGTACCCCTTACCTTGGGGCCACATACCAATGCTAATGGTTTTTGGATAAGTGATGATGACTTTGATGATGAGACTGAGATGGCTTATCTTGGACCTCACCACTTATGGCAAGTCAACATACTGGTAGAAAGAGAAGTGGTACTTCATGCCATAGACCCTAGCTTACAGTTTTTGGGGAGACCTATCGACTTAAATGTCATTCATCGTATGGTCAATCCCCCTCTACCTACATTCAAGGAGCTCTTAGAACCCAATGATCCTATTATCCAGCCTGCTCATGGGCTAGATCCAGAGATTCCTTTTCCTCTAGAGCCTCATCATGAGTATGGAGGAGAAACCTCTGAGACAATATTTCACCCATGTGGTCCTAGAGATTTCATTCCATCCATCAATATGATCTCCATTGATTTGACCACTCCACTTCATAACCCAATGCATCCTACTAAACCACTATGTCTTGATACAGAGGCTATTGATTGGGACCACATTGATTCACCCATAGAGCCTGAAGACCTTTTCTCTAGCGAAGAGGTGTGGCAACCATTTCATTTTGCATCAGGATGTGCATATGACGTATTCCATGCCGGCTTGGATTTTGAGTCAGTAGGACCTGTAAATCCCATCGATGACATTCATTTGATACCCATGCCTCACCAGCTGGAGGATGGGTCACATATGGCTATAGAAGTGACTTTCGAGATGGACATCAGTGATGATCCTACTCAACCAAAGAAAGTCAAGTTCAGAGAAAGTCTATCTCTAGAGGAACAAGCCATCATAATTCCTCTCCTTAAAGAGAGGCCAAATATTTTTTCTTGGACTTACAAAGACATGCTAGGGATTGATCCAAAGTTAGTTGTTCACAACCTTTCATTGGATCCCATGAAGAAGCCAATCAAGCAAAAGTTGAGGAAAATGCATCCAACCATCACTTTGATGGTGAAGAACGAGTTACAAAAACTATTGGATGCGATTTTCATAGTTCCCATCGATTATCCCGAGTGGGTTTCGAACATGGTGCCCATGGGAAAACCAGATGGAAGAGTCCACATTTGCATAGATTTTAGAGACTTGAATAGGGCAACTCCGAAGGATTCATTCCCATTGCCAAACATAGATGCTCTTGTTGATGCCACTATAGGTCATGAGATGCTCTCCCTAATGGATGGGTTTTCTGGATACAATCAAATCTGAATCAAACCCGAAGACCAACATAAGACTACTTTCATTACTCCATGGGGAACATTCTATTACAAGGTGATGCCATTTGGCCTAAAGAATGTTGGTGCCACGTATCAGTGGGCCATGACATACATATTTCATGACTACATGCACACAATCTTAGAAGACTACATGGATGACTTGCTAGCCAAATATTTAGTATGACAAGAGCATGCTGAGATCCTTACAAAAGTCTTCGATCACCTCATTGAGCACAACATCAGATTGAACCCTAAGAAGTGTGTGTTTGGCGTGACTTCTGGTAAGCTCTTAGGTTTCATCATTTCTAAGAGAGGCATTGAAGTTGATCCTACAAAGGTAGAAGCTATAATGGAAATGGCCACCCCTACCAACATTAGGGAGTTAAGAAGCCTACAAGGCAAGGTAGCATCCATCAAATGGTTCATTGCACAATTATCAGACAAGTGTCGACCCATGAACCGGTTGCTATGCAAAGATGTCCCATTTCATTGGGATGAAGAGTGCCAACAAGCCTTTGCAGAGATCAAAACTTACCTAGAAACACCACCAGTATTGGCTCCACCAAGGCCAGACGTGCCATTTTTACTATACATATCGGCTACTGATTTCGCTTTGGGCACCATGTTGGCCCAAAAGAATGCACAAGATAAAGAGCAAGTCATATATTACATTAGTCGCACCTTGGTGAGTTATGAGCTAGGATATGCGTATGTAGAAAAGTTGTGCTTAGCAGTGGTCTTTGCAACCAGAAAATTGTGACACTACATGTTGAGCCATACGACTTACGTTATATCAAAACAAAATCCTTTGTAGTATATGATGAACAAGACCTATCATAATACACGTACTGCAAAGTGGATCATGCTATTGATAGAATTTGATCTAGAGTTCATAAGCCAAAAGTCCATCAAGGGCCAAGTCATAGCAGATCAATTAGTAGAGGCACCTCTTCAAGATAGCAAGCCTCTCACCATAGAATTGCCTGATGATGTGGTCTTCGCATTATCAGATCTGCCCAAACCCGAAGAGCCTAAAAAAGAAAGAGACATGGCATTGTTCTTCGATGGTTCGAAGTGCGAGCAAGGGGGCAGAGTAGGGATAGTCTTTATCACACCGTAGGGTGCTCCATTGCCCTTATCATTCAAGTTAGACTTCCCATGCACAAACAATAACACAGAGTATGAGGCCTTGATCTTGGGACTCCAAACAACCATTGCAATGGGCATTAAAATATTGAATATCTTTGGTGACTCTTTGCTCATAGTTAATCAAGTCAAAGGATTGTTCCAATGTAGGTGCCCACTCCTGAAAGCTTACAAGGAGCTTGTTGACACTTACCTAGCCCGACTGGAATGGTATGACATCGAGGCAATCCCTCGTACATCAAATAGATTTGTAGACACCATGGCATATTTGGGATCCTTAATCCCTCAGAATCCATCTATTGATTTCATAACCATTCATGTCAAAGTGCTTGCATATTCAACAATACAACGTGAGGTTATTGACAACCTAGAGTCAATCAACATGATCCAGACCGAACCAAATTAGGATTGGTCCTTCAGAGCTAGAGCTTTCTTGCAAATGACACCTTGGGAATCTTTGATCTCTCAAGGTCCTACGGAGTGTGGTACAACCATCCACCATAGGGTGATTTCTCAATATATGTTCACAACTTCTAGATCATAGGAGGAGCATGTCATTTTATCCATAGAAGTCATGGCTTATCAAGATTGGCTTTCCCAATTATGGGACTTCCTAAAGCTTGGAATGGTACCGCAAGGCCTATCGCATGTCGAAATATGAGCATTTAAATAGAAGGTGATGAGATATATCTTGCTAGGAGAGATCCTTTATAGATGAGGCTATGATGGAATGCTCCTTCATTGTCTTGAGCCCCAAGAAGCATCCTGGGAAATTTTGCAAGCTCATGATGGTACGTGTGGTGGTCACTTCAGTGGCATGGCCATCATTAAGTGCATCTTGAGAATGGGTTACTATTGGCCCACTATGGAGAAATACTATTGTGAGTATGTCAAGAAATGTGTTAAGTGCCAGCATCATGCAAACCTCACTCACTTGCCATCACAAGCCTTGCAACCCATCCAAGCAGCATGGCCCTTTTCGTAGTGGGGACTAGACTTAGTGGGGAATATTTCACCCCCATCCTTAGGCCGACACACGTTCATCATAACAACCACTGAGTACTTCACCAAATGGGTCGAAGTGATCCCCTTAACATCGACAACTAGACCAAGGATTGCGGAGTTTATACTCCACAATATCATAAGTCATTTTGGGGTCCCTTCGAAGATAATATCAGATAATGGGCCATATTTCAAGAACAAAAATGTGCATGCTTTAATGAACAAATATCACATTCAACATAGTTTTTCAACACCCTATTATCCACAAGCAAATGGGCAAGCAGAAGCCTCGAACAAAACAATAGTCTCCATCTTGAGGAAAATAGTGAAAGATAATCATAAGGACTGGCATTTGCAATTGCCTTTGGCATTATGGGCATACAGGACTAGTGTGTGGATGCCCACTGGGGCAACACCATTTTCACTTGTATATGGCACTGAGGCCATCATGCCCCTAGAGTTGGAGATTCCAACTCTACGCATAGCATTGAAGGACTTCATAGATGATGACACCATGCGACAAGGCCACCTTGATCAGTTAACGCTTCTTGATGAACGTCGAGTCAATGCCTTGGAGCATCTCCACGTTTATCAAGATCACCTTGCATGAGCTTACAATAGTAAAGTCCACTTGAGAGAATTCAAATTTGGGGATCTTGTGCTCAAAGAAAACCAGCAGAACTCAAATCTACCACCGCACCTACGAGACAAATTTATGGTAAACTGGATAGGCCCCTACATGATTTCAGAAAGGGTTGGGCCTGGGGCATATCACCTCACATCATTGGATGGTGTTGAAGAGCCTGAGCCTCTCAATATCATTCATTTGAAGATATTTTACACATAAAATACAAAAACATTCAAATATGTCATAAAATACAAAAACATTCAAATATGTCATAAAATACAAAAACATTCAAATAATACAAAAAAATAAAAAATACAAAAACAAACTTCAAAAAGTTCAAAATTCAAAAATGCTCCAAGGGTATCTTCACACCGCTTGGTCAAAATTCAATTAAAAATGCTCCAAGGGTATCTTCACACCGCTTGGTCAAAATTCAATTCAAAAAGCTCCAAGGGTATCTTCACACCGCTTGGTCAAAATTCAAATCAAAATGCTCCAAGGGTATCTTCACACCGCTTGGTCAAAATTCAATTCAAAAAGCTCCAAGGGTATATTCACACCGCTTGGTCAAAATTCAATTAAAAATGCTCCAAGGGTATATTCACACCGCTTGGTCAAAATTCAATTAAAAATGCTCCAAGGGTATCTTCACACCGCTTGGTCAAAAATACAAAAATAATGCAAAAATCAAAAATACAAAAATTATGCAAATAATAAAAAATACAAAAACAATGCAAAAATAAAAAATACAAAAATAGTTGCATCTCACATCTGCATCCATATAGTTGCATTACATCAAACATGCATATCCATTGCATTTGCATATGTTATGATCACACTCTTGCAAATGATGCCACAGTTTGTATCACAACCATAAATACACAAGTCCACCTTCATCCATTCATCCATGTGTGTAACTATGTTTTTCAACACAACCATGTCATGTTGCTATAAGGAATAGGCTAAGATTTTCTGGTCATTCAACCATATCTAGTGGTCTTATCAATTTTTGTGAAAAGCCATCTTGATTAGTAGAGAGTAAGGTCTAGTCATGAATGCCTCAGATATTCAGGATCCTATCACTAATTGAAAAACACTAAAATCCTAGTTGATACAAGGGAAAGATGAAAGTTGTATAAAGTGGTCTAGGTTACCTTAAGTGAAAAGGATCTTCCTTGCTTATCCCCTTGTGCGACCGGTTCAAAGGTGTTGAGAATTGGCAAAAGGACAAGTTCTACCCTACCTAGAAATGAGTGATTATCATCACTACATAAATCCCTTGCTTTCATTAAAACAAGAAAAAATCCCGAAACAAAGCACAAATTCAAAATTCCAGTTTCCAAAGTCATAATTCAAAATCCCAAAATCAAGCAACAATCAAAGTCAAAGCAAACAAGTGAATTTCATCCTTACATAAATCCCTTGCTCAAGAGAAAAACAAGAAAAAAATCAGTCAAAAATAAACAGTGATTTTCATCACTAAGTATGAGCAAGTATCCCAAATGAAATGAAGAAAAAAAGGGAATGGAACTTGAATCCCTGGAATTCTCAGCATTGCACAAAACCGGAAGGTGATCCCCATTACAGGTTTGGTATACAACCATGCCTGGCAATGGTGGTATCCTTACGCATGATGATATGTCTATCACAATAGCATTTTGCATTTGTGTAGTATTTGCGAAGATAGTATTGCTACTGTATTTTGTGAAGACTGTATTGCTGTGTATACGTAGAATACGCAAAATCTGTGCTACTCTATTTATGATCGAGAACTGTAGTATTTGCACAGACAATAAAATATTGGTTTCAACCAAGTGCAGAAAAAGAATAGAGGAAGAGGAACAATATTGTGCTAGATCGAAGGAGTGTGTTTGGTGCAAAGAATAGGACCAGCTTTGCTGTGATAGAATTGAGAACAGAGATCTCCAGCCAGATTAGGGAAGACAGGTGTCTTCTGTGGATAGAATTCCACTTGCTAATGGCAGAGGAGGTAGAGGTCTTCTAGAGGATCACTAGCCAAAGCAGAATTAGGGGAAGGTGTCTCCTTTGAGAAAATGCTCATAAACATTGTAATCGGGAAGGATTACCAGAGGACTTTGATACAACTTTTAGAATAAAAGTTTTATCCATGGAGTAGCCCACCTTGGGTGAACCACGTAAATTGTTGTGTCTCTTTATGGATTGCATTTTGTGCATTGTTTTACTGCTGTTATTACTGTTATCTTTATTCCGCATGTTAATGGTTTGAAAGCTGTATTGATAGATAAAGTTAAAAGTGGTCTTATACTGTTCACCCCCCCTCTCAGTATAAGCTTGTGTTCTTCAATTGGTATCAGAGCAGGTTACTTCGAAAAGGTTTTACAATCGAAAGGAAGAACTGGTTAAGAACACAATGGACTTCTCAGGTGGCAATGCAGCACCTATTCTTGATGGATCAGATTTCGATTTGTGGAGTGCAAGAATGAAGTCTATCTAATGGCTCTTGGTAATGAGGTATGGGAAGTTATTGAAGATGGGTACACCATTCCTGCAAATGGTCCTTATACTAAAGAAGACAGGCTCCTTCATCACAAAGAACTCAAAAGCCATGAATGCAATCCCGAAAGGATTACGGAAGGCTGATCTTACCAAAGTTATTCACCGCAAGACAGCTAGTGAAATGTGGAAACAATTGCGAGGTTGTTCATACAGGTGATGCAAATGTCCGAAAGGCCAAATTGAGACATTTTAAAGGTATGTTTGAACAACTCAAGATGAATGATGATGAAAATATTAGTGACTACATGCTTCGGATGGATGAGATTGTGAACTCCATGAAAGACTTAGGTCTCGAACTTGCTAAAAATGATGTGTGTGATAAGATTTTAAGATATCTTCCTAATAGATTCAGTGAAAATATTTCTACTATAGAGGAAGCCAAAGATTTAGATAATTTGAAAAAGGATGAGCTCCATAGCATTCTTGCAGCTTTTGAACTGAGAACTCAAGTGAATATTGATATAAAGAAAGAGGCAGCTTTCAAAGCTACCAAGAAATCAAAATGCAAACAGATTCAATAAAGTGACGAGTCTTCTAGTGAGGAAGAAGCATATTACAGTAAGAAAGGCAAATTCTCTAGAAAGCACAAAAGCAAGAAAAATATAGGATGTTTCAACTATGGAAAGTATGGTCATTATGCTACTGACTATACTATTTCCAAAGATGAAAGTGATGAAGATATACAGGATGTTAAAAGCAAGGATTCTGAAAAGCACAGGTACTATAGAAAGAACAAAAATGATCACAGCAATAAAGAAAAGAGGTATTCACACAAGAACAAGAAGAGCTTCTATTTGGACAAAGTAAGTAAGTGTTCTAGCAGTGATAGCGAAAGCTCTTCCAATGATAATGAAAATGAGATGTTGTTCATTTCAAAAAAAGAGGAAGAACTGAAACATAAATTCACGGTCATGAAATGCTTTAGATGTGGAAATTTTGGGCACCTTGAGGATGATTGCACAAATAATGAATTGGTTGCTAGTATGTATGAGGATGCTTCGGAAAATGATAAGGAAGATGCATGTATGGTTTTTGAAAAGGGTAGCACATCCAGTAATAAGAAATCATAAAATGGTCTTGATAATTCAAAGTGCAATCAAATAGAGAATCTTGAATGTGAACTCAATAATGCTCTCAGTGTTTTGGAAAAGGAAAGAAAGAAGAATGATAGACTCAAGGTTAAGTTAGATGAATGCTATATGGAGAGAGACGATCTTATAGAAAGTCTCGACTTCTCTATAGCCAAAACATAGGAACTCAAGGATGAGTTAGAGTCTAAGATTCTTGAGTATAATGAGTTAGAGCAGAAAATGGTTTCTTTGAAAGAAGAAAATAAGGATTACAAGGATAAACTCTACAGATTTTAGGATAGCTCCAAGAAGGTTAAGTCTCTCATCAAAAATCAAAGAAATCCAACAGATAAAATAGGTCTCGATTTTTTTGAGCCACACAAGAAATAGGTTGGGGAATCTAGCAAGAGATTTCAAAAAGAAGAAAGTTCTGATGAAGAAAGTACTTCAGATCATGATTCTGTGAGTGATGAATGCACAGAAATAGAAAACAGATTTCTGAATGTGAAACAGAAGTTCTCAGGACCCAAGAGATCGATTAAAAGAATATTTTTTGGTAGATGTTTTGTGTGTTACAGGTTTGGACACATGGCTGCACATTGCATGTCTCAAATGAAGAAGGTTAACAATAAATTCAGAAGTCATAATTTAGTTCAAGGGTATTGCTACTCTTGTAATCAGTTCGAGCACAAGGCAGTTGTTTGCAATTCAAATAACAGGAACCGGGTCAGTCAGAACAAGCAGATTCAAAGAACAGCTATGCCTAAAAGAAATATTGTTGTTTGTTACAAGTGCAACAATACAGGTCACTCAGCCAAAAAGTGCAGAGATGATCTTCCAAGGTACAGGAACAAAAATAGTGGTATAAATAGGTCCAAGGATCAAGGTGTGGACAAGAAAAGAGATGAGAACAAGAACAAGAAAAGTGCCAAGAACAAAAACATTAACAAAGAGCTCAAGAAAAATCCTGGCAAAGAAATTGTAGACACTGATGATGATGAGTGTCTAATGGGAGTTTCACTCCCAACTCTTTTTTAAATCACCTCATTAGGAAGTGGGGGAGGGACTAATCTAATAGGTTCATTCTTAGTCCCAAGCCCCAAAGGTGACCCTTTGCCATTGATGACAAAGGGGGAGCGTTTTGAGTAAGGGGGAGAGATATGAGTAAGGGGGAGAGTTTCAAGTGAAGAGGAAAGCTTCAAGTCAGGGGGAGAAAAACTTCAAGAGATTGATTTCAGTTTTGGCTCTTGAAGATGTGTTTTTAGTAAAGGGTTGCCATCAATGACAAAGGGGGAGATTGTTGGCAATTTTGCGTACCTTGAGTACATTGCATTTGCCTAAGTTTAGTTGTTGTCATTGATGTCAAGAAGCTCTTGGTAGTTGTTGTCTTTGATGTCATGGAGTTCTTGGAGCAATTTGTTTTTATGTCTAGGTATGTGTTTTGATGAAGGTTTCAGTTGGTTAGAAAGTCTCCTAGAAAATCCAGTTGCAAAAGATCAAGAAAAATATAAGTTAGTAAAAGTTTGCAGGCGGTTGGAAAAACTGTCGCGATTTCACGACATGTTTTAGGAGAGAGAAAAATCAGGAAAAATTGTCACGATTTCATGACAAGTTGAGTTGGCAGGGCTGAGTTGCAGAAAGTGTCACGATTTCGCGACAGGTTGAGTTGGCAGCTTGCAGTTGGCAAAAGCGTCGTGATTTCACGACAGGTTTCAAAGAAGTTGTACGGATGCAAAAAGTGTCACGATTTTGCAACAGGTTGAGTTGGCAGCTTGCAGTTGGCAAAAGCGTCGGGATTTCATGATAGGTTTCAAAGAAGTTGTACGAATGCAGAAAGTGTCACAATTTTGCGACAGCAGCCTGCAGTTGGCAAAAGCGTTGCGATTTCGTGACATTTTCCAGTTTCGTGGGCATATGGCAGAAAAGTGCTTAAGGCAGTGAAAGCGTCGTGATTTCACGACATGTTCTAGTTTCGTGAGTAGTTGGCAGAAAAGTGCTTAAGGCAGCGAAAGCGTCATGATTTCGCGACATGTTCCAGTTTCATGAGCAGTTGGCAGAAAAGAGCTTAAGGCAGCGAAAGCGTCACGATTTCATGACATGTTCCAGTTTCATGAGCAGTTGGCATAAAAGAGCTTAAGGTAGCGAAAGCGTCACGATTTCGTGACATGTTCCATTTTCGCTAGTGCAAACCAAGAAAAGGTTGAAGAAGAAATAAGTGTCATGATTTCGTGACAAAGTTGCAGATGACGTCAGCAAGAGGCAAAGGTGTCACGATTTCACGACAGAAGTGGAGAAGAAGGCTTTGATGTCTAAAGTGTCGTGATTTCGTGACAGAAGTGAGATGACGTCAGCGAAAGGCAAAAGTGTTGTGATTTCATGATAGAAGTGCCAAGGGAAGCAGACAAAAGCAAAAGTGTCACGATATCGCTACAGCAAGCTATAGAATGTGTACGGTAGGCAAAGGTGTTGTGATATCATGACATGTTGAATTTTCATGCCAAAAGCTACAGGGAGGCGATTAAGGACAGAGTTAACTTTTAGCCGACAAAGTTAAAATTTGGGCCGATGTAGCACAGGGTTTTGCAGCCGACGCAGTGGAAGTATTACAGCCGACTAAGTTTGGATGTAATGACCATGGATCTTACTCTATAAAAGAAGGGATGGTTGAATAGTTTGAGATTGATGAAGTGTGTGCGTTCGAAGTGCGAATTGCACAGAGAGAGTGTAGGGAGAAGATCGATCGCAGAAGTGCATAAGTAGAATCATGAGTGTCTGTTGTGTTTATACAGAGGTTGCGAAGATAGTGCTATCGTGACTTAGACAAAAAGTGAAAAAGAAGTGCTGCTATATTTGCGAAGATAGTGCTGCTGTATTTTGCGAAGACTGTATTGCTATGTATATGCAGAATACACGAAATATGTGCTACTATGTTTTTGATCGAGAACTGTAGTATTTGCATATATAGTAAAATATTGGTTTCAACCAAGTGCAAAAAAAGAATAGAGGAAGAGGAACAGTATTATGCCAGACCGAAGGACTGTTTTTGGTGCAGAGAGGAGGACCAGCTTTGCTGTGATAGAATTGAGGACAGAGATCTCCAGCCAGATTAGGGAAGACAAGTGTCTTCTGTGGATATAATTCCACTTGCTAAGGGTAGAGGAGGTAGAGGTCTTCTAGAGGATCACCAGCCAAAGCAGAATTAGGGGAAGGTGTCTCCTTTGAGTCGAGGCTCATAAACATTGTAATTGGGAAGGATTCCCAGAGGACTTTGATACAAATTTTAGAAGAAAAGTTTTATCCATGGAGTAGCCCACCTTGGGTGAACCACATAAATTGTTGTGTCTCTTTGTGGATTGCATTTTGTGCATTGTTTTACTGTTGTTATACTGCTATCTTTATTCTGCATGTTAATGGTTTGAAAGCTGTATTGATAGATAAAGTTAAAAGTGGTTTTATACTGTTCACCCTCCCCTCTCAGTATAATCTTGTGTTCTTAAAAATAATAATGAACTATATTAAGTCTAAATAAGAGAGAAATAAACGCACCTAATCATGTAGGATAGTGCAAGGAAGCAGCTCAAAATTTTAAAAAATTTAGCATAATCACCTTGCAAAATCCAAAAATTGCAAAAATTTAACTTAGGCATTTGGCCGCTATCACCTACAACGGCCAAAATATGGTTGCTAAGGATAGCAGCAACCAAACCCCAATGGTCAAATTTTTGACTGTTGGGATTCAAATCTAGCTGCTCTGAGCGACAATGGCCAAACCACAGGATGAGCTAGCCACTTTGAGCAGCAATGGCCGATAGGCGACACTGTAGACATGTGCACCCTAGGCCAAAAATGACAATTTTTTTTAGAAAATTAACAAAATGGGGGTAATCCCGCCAAAGCAAATTAAAATCTAAACCTAACTGTGGATTCAGTTTGTTGCCAACAAGTTTAATGAGGTTCATTTACCAATTAATTAGTGAGGTTCAATTTTACCCAAAGAGAAAGCAAGGTCAAGGTTTGAGATAATACCCAAGAAGCTTCAACTCCTTCGCTTTCAGATGTCTCTCCCTACGCAACCATGGTCTCTAATGTAGTAGCACTTCAAGACGTAAATGTCACTTTATCGTTAGAGCTCTGAAAAACAAAACAATAACTATAAAAATGAAAAGTCAAAACTCTAAATTCCTTTTATACTCCTCAAGTCACGCTTTGGCCACTGTTGACATCAGTGACCTGAACTTTATGACCGCTCAGGGCAAGAGCATCCACAAGCAGGGAGTTAGTGGTTTTTGGACCTGACAGTGATCGGAGGCATAGGGAAGATCAGGCATATTCCTTCTAGGAGGGATAGTTAAAAAATCAAATAAGCACATTTTGATTATTCCTAATCAAAAAAAAAAAATCACATGAGAAAAAAATCTTGAGTATGCTCCATATTCAGTTACTTACTCTATCAAATCGATGGTTGTAGCGATTTGCACTCCATGCAACTTGGTGAGATGAGTAAGTTACCATAGAGCTACTCAGGGCTAATTATTCATGTAAAAATTATGATGCATCACCTCAACCCTGAAGAAGATCAAGATGGTCGAACTACTCCACGGGTACGAGGGAATCATCCTAATTCTCCTATGATACCAAAAACACTGAGTCAAGTGATGCAGTACAAGCATACATAGAATCACTCATCCTAACTCTCTAAGAAGGCTATTTGTGGATGGACCGCTCCTCGAGATAGGGATGAGTGGTCATCATAAACAATTGAAATCACACTTGGATAGGGGTTTGCCCATTAATAGAAAAAACAACTAGAAAGGAACCAAAGCTAGTCAAAGTGATCATGCTACTTTTCACTTAATTCATTGCCTTTCCCTCACCAATTCATTTGTGTGAGGGGGTAGTTCAAATCTTCAAATAATCATAATCAAAGTCAACTAAAGATCACTCGATCATATCAAAATTGCATTCGTCCTATGAATCATTGCATACAACTCTTACAAAACTTTCCTTCATTTGTTGGGTTTATAAGACAATATGATATTTTCAATTTGTAGCTCTTCTTCGTTTGGATCACATTGTAGTGACATAAGCTACCCGATTGTGTTTGAGGAATGAGTGCAAGTGGACATGTGCAAGCCCTGTGCTAAATTAAGCCTTCAATCAGGTTGAAGCAATGATTCAAGGATGCTTGTCATCTTGCATTATTGGGCCATCCAGTGTTGGTCATATCAATGATCATTATACACTTTGTAAACATAGTAGTCTACGTTTTCACTCCATGTTGTGTCTTTCACTCAGCGCATCGCAAAAAGGGGTATCTGTAGACATCTAAAACATGTCATGTTTAGGGAGACTACTCACATAGGCACACTCATAGGTCATGTGACTAAAAATTGGGACCTTCCAAGTATCAAAAGTGGTTTTTACCACTCATTTGGGGTATTTTCAGCCCATCCAAGTCTAGATGTTGTGGACCAGAGCAGCTAGATTTTGGCTGCTGTAGCTTAGAGTGGCCAAACCTTAGCTGCTGCAGACGACAACGGATAAAACTTAAATGTATTTTTCTGCCCTATAGCCTAATCACAGGTGGAAGTGGTAGTCTGCATGCAATAAGTATGAGTGGGGATTTAGACATCAATTAACTACTCCTCAAGGGTAGACAAAAGCTTAAATTCTCATGCTAACATCTAGTGCACATGAGGGATTCAGTCCTAGCATTTGAACATTGATCTAGAGCTTCAAACACTTTATAAGGAGTAAACCTAAAAGCACTAGGAGACCTTCTTTTATCAATCAGAGAGAGAGAACATCACACATCAGAATTTTGAACAGATTGGATGGTTGAGGAGAGCTTCTAGAGACTTGGAGAGCTTCCCTTGGATATTTATTCTTGTAGCGAAGCCCTATCATATTGGAGGGTAAATTTGAACACATAATGTAATAATTTTAATATTAGTAGCAGACTTTAGCCCATAGCCTTTGGATGAATAGAGAGAGATTTCACCTTAGCGGCCATTGTCCTGGACAGTGGCCTGCAACCTAGTCTAGGGTTTAGGTGATAGTTTCTTTTATTCTGATTTTTCTTTCATTTTATTAGCATAAGATTTATTTCAGTTATTTGTGTTCATAGTACTAGTTTCATTGCATTTGTTTCCATTAAGCTTATTCATCGCTAATAGCCTCATCTAGGGAGGCAATATTGAACATCTAAGTGTGTGTTATTGTTTCATTTATTTCAAAGCTATAGGTTCATTGGATAAATCCATAACATATGAAATTAAGATGATCCCTCTGGGAATCAGACCTGGAGAAGGAGGCATCTGTAATACCTCATATAGTTTCATCTATGTCATTGGGAAGCCTATAAAGGCACATCACCCATTTCTAGAGGATATTTTATACATCTGCTACCCTCTTTGTGTAATATCATGTATCAAATGAAGGGTATCCCTTAGAGGGATTTATATGTAACCGAATCTTGGAAATATCAATACAAAGCATTCATTCATTTATTTCTTCATACTTTGGTTATGCCTTTATTTTATGATTTTTCATTTAATATATGTTAAACGTTAATAATAATCGTAAATAGAGTGAGTGGATGGTGCATCCACTTCCCTGGGGTCACTAAACCACCCCCATTTTGAGGTATGATCCATAAATAGTTGATGCATCTTCCTGGGATGAAGGCTTGGCAATGGATATCCTAAGGGAACAAAAAGTACCTCTCAAAATATATCATGCTGTCTAAGTTCTACTATCGGCCTACCTAGGATTTCACTTCACCCTCGATCGAACTTGGATAAAAATGATAGTTGTGATCCACTAATTATTAAGCCTTGTGTTTAAAGGGCATATAACCTAAATATTACCCCAAGCTAGCCCCAAGGGTAATCAATTTCTCGATGATGAAGTCTAATAAACTATACGTACTAACTATGGTTATACTATGGGCTCAATTGGTGGTTGGGGATGAAGTTCAACTCACCAGGAGGTTTTCCTCGTATTGTATATATGTAAAAAGTGTGGAATCAAAAAGTGTCAATGTGTGCAAAATATTTGTTTTTGTGTGTTTCCTTTATTTTCTTTTTTGGTATGGTTTTGATTTTCTATTTTGTTATTTTTTTGTATGCAAAGGGGACTAAATGCAACTAAAAGGGTCAAACTACCCTAGGAATGGTTCAATATTGGATGCAACTATGCTAAGATGTGATATGCAACTAAAACCTAAAATGCTAGTTTCAGACAAGGTGCGGACTATTGATAGAATAGAGAGTACCTTTTCTAGGAAAAAATATGGTAAATGTCCCCCCCAAGAGTCCCCAAAATAGGTATGAGTCACAGGGTCATCCGTAGTTGATGGTTGTCAACTGTTAGTGATAGTTAAAAACCATCAATGATAGTTACACAGTCCTAATTTTCAGTGACAATTACACAATCCTAACTATCAATGACAATTAGACCTATATCCCAGACACAATCCATGGATATAAGGGGTGCAATTTTCAAAAATACAAAATTTTGCAAGGGTAGTTGTTCTTCAAGGACAAAGGGCCCTATTTTTGAGGATGATGCTAAACCAAAATCTACCCTAGGGAAAGTGTGGCTAACCTATACTAGGGATACTAAAAAAATACAACCTATTCTATAGACTGCAATGAGATATGCCTATGAAGCAACTAAAATATCCTAATTATAGTAGACTAAACCTAAGGACAGAGAATGCACTAATATAAATGAATCATTAAATTAACTACTCTATGCCAAGCTATTTAAATCAATGAAAACCAAAACAAGATAAAATAAAAGAAGAAGAACTATTAAGAAACAAGGTTCTATTTTTTTTGCTTTTTTTCGACTCATGCAAGTAAAAGAAATCTAATCTAAATGATTTTTTTTAAGCAAAGTGCATAAAGAAAAAACCTAGGCTAACATGCTCTTATTATTTTTTAATTTTGGAAGCAATGAAATAAAATTAAACTTAGTATAATATGCTCTTTTTTCTTTTATTTTTATGACAGAGAAGAAGGCCTACAAGGAATAGGGAGGCCTAGAGCTATCCTATAGAAGGAAAATCCTAAAGTAACACGGGGGGAGAACTTACCTACACTAAAGAGCAAGAAAAAATAAAGCAATAAATGTAGAGAATCTATATCTATCTAGTTTGGGGAGACTTACAAATGGGCCATAAGCTTTCTAGAATGGGCCTCCATGATTGATGCATGTCTAAGTAATCATCATCTCTGGTTGAGGATTGTTAGCTCTGGTTGGGACTACAAAATCATTAGCTCTGATTGTTGACTGTTAGTGATGATTGGACAAGACTGAGTATTGAATGTAAACTCTTCACCATCATTGGTTTTGGTGACTGCAATAGATCTTCACTCAAAATAGACAATAGAGCATTAGTAAAGCAGATAAATGAAGGTATAAAACAACAATGAAATACCCCAAAACATAACTCACTAGGAACAAAAGACTAAGAACAAAAAGACTTGCTATATTTATGCTCCTACATGAAAGAAAAATATCTAATGAGTCAAGGGTGAGGGTCCCACCGGGTGTGTCATTTTGTAGACATGAAAATACACCATGCAAGTGAAGATAAAAAGAAATGAGCAAATATGTATTGATCAATAAGGAGTCTTTTTTAATACAACACAACCCTACCAAAGGGCTTTAAATGATGTGTAATGTATTTGAGTGAAATGGGGAGACCCATTTTTATAAGCAATGCCCTTGGTGCAACCTATTTTCTAATCGTAATCGAGTTGTGGGTGGGTTTTTCTTTGTGCTGCTTGGACCACCTTGGTGCTCTGCTAGGTGCTTCACACCTACACAAATGTAAACCAGATTGGATTAGTAATATTTGATGGGCCCCTTGCATAAGGCCCTTATCAAAAAAAATACCAAAACATTACAAAACCTATTTAGATGTTCACAAAATCTTGATAAAATCCCATAAAACTAAGAAGTATAATGTTTTATACCTTCATTTACCTACTTGCTAAGTGGATGCTCTATTTGGTAGGTCTCTAGATAATTTTCAATGATGGTTAGCTTTGTGTAACTGGAGGTGACAGTTGTTAACCATCAGTGATGGTTAGGACTGTATAGGTGGATGTGACGGATGGGACTGAATGGTAGATGAGGTAAGGTGTCCTTGCCAGAGGTTTCTGGTGGTATCTGAGTATCTCCTAGTGCAAATGTAGTGGAACAATATTGACTTATTTGAGAACAATTGTTGGTCAAAGCTCATTTTAAAATCTCCAAGAAAACTTAATGGAAGCCATAGCTAGGCTCTTCAAGACATGTGGTGATGGATAATAGAATCTCCAAGGCAATAGGGGAGTTTGATCAAATTTTGATAACATAACGATAGCCTTTTCATTCTCCTCCTTGAAAATGATGGAAATGGATGGGTATTTATAGTATTTTTATGGGTGAAGTATTAGGTGATATAGAGGGGATGTGGCAACCATGTGGGTGTGCAAAGGCCAAGAAAATTTGGGGGATTCCACTTGGAAGAGTGTGCACCCTCCAAATTTAATGGCTTTGGGTGGAGTGAACTCTCACCCATCCAAATGCCATAAATTAGCCTAGGGGAGAGTGAGGGGCATGGGGACATGTGTGCCTTGGGAGCTGCTCATGGAATTTTAAATTTCTTAAAATGTGACATGGAGGGTGAGGAGGACTAACCCATTAAATTTGCCAAATAAATCCCTTTTGACTTGGAGCTTTTTCTTGCATTTTTAAATTGCTCAAATCTAGAGGGAAAGTGGGTGGAAGGACAAGGTGGATTAAATTAGGGTTGTAGGTGGAGATTGTGGGTAGACCTAGGGATTTGAGGGGGATTTTAAAATTGGTGTGCATATCCCTTGGGATTTGAATGGAGACTTAAGCTAGGGTTAATATGCTAATGAGGGGTTAATGGAGGAATTAAATGCCTAAGAAGGATTATGTGAAATTTGAGGGGTAAGGGATGAATAAATGTGGTATTAGGTAGAAATTAGAATATTAGAAAGGAATTAAGTAGAGTAGGAGAAAATTAGGGGGAAATTAGGGGAAATTGAAGAATTTAGGAAATTAGGGGAAAAGGAGAAATTTAGAGGGAAAATAAGAACTTTAGGGAAACCTTAGAAGAATTTAGGGAAAATTAGAGGGAAGAAATAGAATTAGAAAGGCTAGGGAAAATTTAGAAGAAATTAGAAAAATTAGGAGGAATAAGAGGGAAAGAGGGGAAATTAGAGGAATTTAGGAGAAATTAGAAGGGACGGGGAAAATTTAGAAGAAATTTGAGGAAAAGAGGGGAATTGAGGAGAATTTGGGGAAATTAGAAAAGAAGAAGGAGACTTAGAGGAATTTAGGCAGAATTGGACAAAAACTAGACACCTAGTGATGGTTTTGTGACAATTTGGGAATATTGGTGAATTTGTGTTGATTGAGGGGTGTTTTGGTGAATTTGTGGAAATTCGATTGCAAATGACTAAAATTTGGTGTCTACAAAATGAACACAACTAAACTTTTCAAATTAAAGAATCAATCTAATGAACCTCTATTTAAAGGCTTGATTAGACATAATATATCATTGTTAGGTGATCTAGTTAAATTTGGTAACTAGAAGGATGTACCTTTATGGCTTTGCAATGATTATCAAATTTTTAACAAAGCCACTATAAAGAATTGGTACCCTCTCCCTTGAGTGGATGATTTGTTTGACCAAATAAGAGAAACAACACTTTCTAAGATAAATCTCAAATTAGGGTATCATTAGTTAAGAATAAAGGAATAAGACATTCATAAGACTGGTTTTAGAACAAGATATATACATTATGAGTTCATGATAATACCTTTTGATCTTACGAATGCATTAAAAATTTTCACGAATTTAATAATAATGTAATTCAAGATTTCTCAGACAAGTTCATGATCATATTTCTAGATGACATTTTGATCTAATGTAAGAATGAAATAAAATTATGTTGAGCACATCCATTTAGCAATGAACAAATTGAGGGAACACCGACTATATGGATAATTGTGTAAGTGTACCTTTTGGCAAAGGAAACTTCATTATCTAGGCCACATCATAACTACTGAAGGAATAATCATGGATTCATCAAGGATAAAATCCATATTAGAATGACCACTTTTAAAACCACGCATGAAGTATGCAATTTCATGGGTTAGTAGGGTATTGTTGACAATTTTGTCACATTTCTTAAGGGGTAAAAAAGGGTCAAATTTTGTACAGTATTTTGTAAAGTTTTTCTTTGTTGTTTTTTATTTTGAAAAGTTGCAGCAATTTTGGCTTCCAATGCCACCCCTTTGTATATAAAGTAGAAAAGAAAGAACTTCGCTACCGAACAAGCTAGAGAAAAGAGCTTCGCCGAGGGAAAATGAAAAGAGCTTCGCACCCGAAGCATTTCCAACACTACTTCGGGTAAAAGTTTTGCGAAGTAGTTTCACCGAAGTAAAATACAAAGAAAAGAGAATGAAACTACTTCATGCCCGAAGCGTTTCCAACAGCTACTTCGGGTGAAAGTTGAGCGAAGCGGCGTTCAGAAGGAAAAGAGCTTCGCACCCGAAGCATTTTCAACACTGCTTCGGGTAGAGTTTCTTGCGAAGTAGTATCACCGAAGTAAAATACAAGGGTAGCGATAAAAGGAACTTCGGGCCCGAAGCGCTTCAAGTATTTACTTCGGGCGAAAGTTGAGCGAAGCAACATCCAAAAGAACAACTTCGAGAAGGAAAGTCCGAAGGCAAGAAATCTACTTCGGGCCCGAAGCATTTCCAGCAAATACTTCGGGCGAGATTTCTGCGAAGCGGTGTTGCCGAAGTAAAATACAAAGGAGAAGGCAAGAAAACTACTTCGCACCCGAAGTATTTCCATCAAATACTTCAGCCAAAAAACTAGCGAAGCGGGACTCGAAAGAGCATTGAAAGTACTTCGCCAAAAAGTTGCCGAAGCACTCACTTCGGGCCCCTCCATCAACGAATCATTTTTACTTCACCAAAAGTCATTGCGAAGCATTTGCTTCGGCTAATTTTGTGCGAAGTACTTCTACCCGAAGTAAAAGAATGCAACATCTTTTGAAACATTCGGTCAAAATCTTCCCAAACCACAGTTTTGAAAGAGGATCGCAACGAAGTATTTCTCCAAGGCATCAGCGAAGCAATTTTGTCAACGAAGTGGAAAGGACAAAGAGGCCCATTTTGTGAAGTAAATATGCTTCGGCACTCCCCACCCCGAAGCAGTTTTGTGAAGCTCAATTTTGTGAAGTACAAACCAAAGAGGAGTTTTTGCTTCGGCCCAGAACCATTGCGAAGCGAAGTTGTGAATGAAAACTTAGCGAAGCGCTTCACGAGCACGCGTTCCAAGCCGGGTATTTTCTCGAGGTGATCAAGTGCCTCATAAATGCAATTTTTCATGCTCGATAAGCTCGTTGCTCATTTTTGGCAATCAAAAATGAAGTATCAAGCCATGATGGAGAGCCCGACGAGCATGGCGGCCACTCGAGCACCGCACCCGGAGACCAAGGACGTCCAGACGGCTCATCAATGCACCTTTCCATGGTTGACCCAGTCACGGTTGCCAGTTTTGGTAACAGATTTGAAAGCTCGATCACGAGAGCCTCGGGGAGCCGAATTCTCAGGGCTCGAGGGCGTACTCTTCTCATTGCTATGTAATTATGACTCAGAGGGCCGGGTCCTCTATAAAAACCTAGGCATTGTAATGTAAAAAGGGGGGGAACTATCTGCTAAGAAAGTTGTTGTAACTTGATGTCCTACGATTAATACTAAAGAGCTTTGGGCTCAATTCTTCTCTTTTATGCTGCCTTCTATGCTTGATTCTTTTGTCTTTCTTCATTTGTATACCGAGATGTTGAACCCTACGTCCGATGTGTGATCGGGGACTGTACCCTAAAACTCATTCTGAAGGATACATAGGAGTGGAAAAACGTCTTATTAGCTTTCTTTTATGCTGCCTTGTGCTTGATTCTTTTGTCTTTCTTCTTTTGTACACCGAGAAAGCTGAACCCTGTGTCCGATGTGCGATCGGGGACTGCACTCTGAAACTCGCCTGGAGGATACATAGGAAGGTTGATATTGTGTTTCTTTCATTTATTCTTGGTGTTCTTTGCTTCCATTCAAGTTGCCAGTTAGTGATCGTGCTTCCTGTTCTCTCCCACCTTAAATCACCAATTTCTCTAACCCTCACTCCTTTTATCTCTTTCCTGCACCCTTATCTTCAAACACCCAAGTAGTTTAGCATAGGAGCCGGCCTTTCTCCAGAGATTGGCATGAGGGGCATCTCTTCCCTTCGGCCTTTCAATGTTGGTCCAGGTCTAGGGTGCATACACTCACTCAAAATCCTTTCCTAGGCAGATTTGATGACCAACGAGTTTCTGGCACGCCCAGTGGGACCGACTGTGTCTGTCTCAGTAAGATCCATAACCAGTCAAGGTCCCATATTTTAAATCTCAAAACCCATCTTCACCGGGGCCAATAGTTCTAACCAGTTCCCGGTGTGACCCGGTCAGTCTCACCTGACTAGTGGTAGTGAGGACCGATGCCCTCATTACTGAAAGACTCTTAGCATCTGGCGACTCTGTTTACCCAAGAATCTTTAAGTCGTAAAGACCAGTACCAAAAGTCTGTGCCTTCATGCAAACGAGATGGAGAGTTAAGAATAGAGGAGAGGAAACCGAGTTCTTTGAGCTAGATATTGATGCCTTTGGGGAGCAATCAAGGTTGGTCACCCCCGAGTCACTGTTATGAGGAACATCCTCGCGAGAGGCTACTGTTGGTGAACAAGGCCTAACTCCTGATAGTACATCATTTAATTTTCCTCCCAATCCTCCCAACTCACCGAAGCGTCCTAGTCCCTCCATTCCTATTAGTTGTCCTACTAGCAATCAAGGGGGAGCTTTGGGAATCCCTATTTCTCAAAATCTAGGAGCAAGTATGGCACAACAACAACAACAACAACAACAGCAAATGCAGCAGCCACCACCGCCCAGGTTGTGCCCAACATGGGATTCTTTGTCACCACTGAATCTAGTGGGACAAGGGCAAGTGCCGCCTACTGCCATAAAGAAGATCCCAACGTTCGATGGAACTGGGAAGACTGCTCTAGAGCATATCCAGGACATAATATCTCTGGCGGTGATCCATGACATTACAGAAGAGCAAATTATGGTAAAGCTTTTGGTTCTTTCCCTTAGAGGAAAACTCCTCTACTGGTATAGATCTCTACCACCCGGTAGTATTACGGGATGGGACCAGTTAGCTGGTCAACTGATGGGAAACTTCAATGAGTCCTGTGATCCTACCTCTCTCCTGCATCAGTTCACTTCGATCAAGAGGCATCCACAAGAAGAGATCATAGATTTCAATGTTAGGTTCGCTCGAACCTGGCAGAGAGTGCCAATTGGACTTCGGCCAACCGACGAAGCTGCAACACTCTATTTCCTTCGGGCTTTCAACCCTGATATCAGTCTCATGGTAAGATATTCTAACGTTAATACTTTTCCCGAGTTGTATGAGTTAGCCAAGAGGGCAAAAATGGATTTGATAGCTATGGGCAAGCTTCCCCAAAGGATGTCGATGCCCATACTTCCCGAATTCCTTCAATTCCAGTATGCAAGCGCAGTCGCTTCACAAATCTCTACAACCCCTGCACTCTCGATCTCATCTTGGAACCCGAATCCTATCGTGTCTCAAATCACCGCTCCACAAATTCATTTCCCTACATTTTCAACTCCACAGCCCACTATCACTTCGGCATTTCCTGTACTACCAGCACCACCTCAACACCCCGCCCTGCCTCCAATACCGACGATGGCTTCATTGCCACTCGTTTCGAAAGTCGATGATATACAAACTAAAATTCTACAAGAGATGCAGTCTCTGAACTCTACAGTTCAGATGTTGTCCAATGACATGACCATTGTGAAGAAGAAGCAAGCACAGCAAGAATTCCTACCGAGAAGATCTTATCCTACGCCTGCGCTTACCAAAGACCAAGCATTCAGCAAGGGAAGGCTTTGGCGAGAAATGCTGCGATTGATGAAGCTCCGAGCACTTTCGATTATGTATATTGGTGCTCTACGTGCAATGATCCGCATGAAGAGAATACCTGCACGCTGCACCAACACTATGTACAAACGTTGGCAAACAGTAGTCATAGCGGTCAAGTCAACGTCATTAGGCAGATGAGTCAGAACCTGACAATTGGCGAGGAGGAGCCGGTTGCAGTGCTTACCAGAGGAGGAAAGAAGGCAATAGAAGTAGATGCTACTCAGATGGCTCCCTTAAAAGAGCAAGTTCGACCCGAGAAAGGACAATCATCTTCTTCGGCCCCGAACGAAGCTCCTCCACCTGCATCAATCAAAGAAAAAGCTCAAAAGGCCTCTACCGAACCACCTCAGGCAGAAACTAAGGAACAGGCTAAGGAAAAGCTCAAGTTTCCTTCACTGACTAAGCGGCAAAGAGTTGAAGCTACAGAGCAGTATCACACAAGATATGAACCTAGAAAGGAGCCCAAAGTGCTCAAATCCCTAGCATACAACATTGTAGAGGAGTTGAAGAAGATTCCAGCCAAGATCAGCCTGTACGATGCACTGCAACTACCTGGACAAGTAGACCTACTGCAAGAATCATTGAAGACAATCAAAGCAAAAAAGGTGGCACCGCTTGCTCTTGTGCAGACCCTATCCACATCCATCACGGGGAAGAACAGACCACCTCCATTCTACCTATCCCTACAAATGGAAGGGTATATTGTACATAATTGCATGATCGACTCTGGGGCCGCTACAACAGTAATGCCAAGAGCAGTCTACGAAGAAATAGGGATGGAATATACGTGAAGCAGCCAAGGTGTACTCCAGTTGGATGGTACTCCAGTGAAGACTGTAGGGGTGATCAAGGACATTCCTATCCGACTACATAAGATGCCTCAGATCACGGTCATACAAGAGGTAGTGGTAGTCGACTTGGAGCCATATTTCAGTATGTGCTTGTCAAGGGAATTCATGGCAAAGTTGGGTGGATATCTATCTATGGATTACTCTCATCTGGAGATTCCATTCAAAGGAAAGAAGGTGAAGATCTACAATGAAAAGCCTTCTTCCTTTCTTGTGCAGAAGATGTCCGAAGAAGAAAGTAGCGATCCAGTGAATGCAATAGTGGAGGAAATAGAGCAGGTAGACTTGGTCGAGGAATCTCTTGCGCAATTAAGTTATGAAGATGAGTTCTCATTGGTAGACTTTAATGCCATGGTAGAGACCGAGATAGGATGTTATGCGATCGCCAAGCCTAAAAAACACTCCCAACCAGAGAATAGAACAAGTGCCCAAGGAGGACTATGGAAGTTGTTCTTCGATGGTGCCCGATGTAAAAATGGCGTCGGGGCAGGGATTCTTCTAATTTCACCATTCGGAGAGCAAAAGGAGTATTGCTACCGGTTGACATGGAGCTGCACTAACAATGCAGGAGAATATGAAGCATTATGCCTAGGACTCAAGAAAGCTGACAAGTTAGGCATAAAGCATCTCCAAATCTTTGGAGATTCTGAACTGGTTTGCAACCAAGTCACAAATAAGTGTACTTCAAAGAAGCATTATCTAAAATCATACCGCAATAGGGTATGGGACCTGTTCGACCAGTTCGAATCTCTCAATCTATAGTCAATCCCAAGAGAAAAGAACCGACATGCCGATGTTCTGGCATCCATCGCAGCCAAGTACTCTCCAACAGAAGACATGGTGCACAAGCCCAAAGCTGTGAGGATGATCTACAGACCCTCTATCCCAGACAAAGATCTGCATTGGCAAGTCTTTGACAATGATGAGCAGATTGTAAATTTCATGATCCAAGAAGCCGCCACAGTCGAAGACAGAAGCTCTGATGAAGGAGAATATGAAGGGCTGATTCAATTGAAGAATAACCATGTTCCCAAGGGACTAATCACCCTTGAAAGCCTCTTTGATCAGAATGATCGAGCACTCTCTCACATGATCAAAGTCAATGAAAAGCAATATCAAGATTTAGAGCTTGAACCTGGAAAAGCAATAAAAGTTGGAACCGATTGCACTTCAGAAGAGATAGAACAGATCCAGTATCTATGCAGGAAATTTTTTGACATAATTGCTTGGTCTTATCAAGATCTCAGGGGATACAATCGGCAGCTGGTTCAACACACAATCGAATTGCAGGAGGGGGTCAAACCCTTTCGACAAAAGCAAAGACCGGTTAATCCTAAGATCGAGGTCCTAATGAAGGCCGAACTCCTGAAGATGCTCGAGGCGAAGATCATTTATCCCATCAAGCACTCTTCATGGGTAGCGAACCTGGTCCCAGTCAGAAAAAAGAATGGAGATATACGGTTATGCGTGGACTTTCGCAACCTGAACCAGGCTTCCCTCAAGGACCACTATCCTCTCCCACAAATCGATCAAATCTTGCACTCGATGGCTGGAGCTCAACGCTTCTCTCTGCTCGATGGTTTTTCTGGATACAATCAGATCTGGGTCAGGGACGAAGACCAGCACAAAACAACATTCACCACCAAGTGGGGGACATTTGCTTACCAGCGAATGCCATTTGGCCTTTCGAATGTTGGTGCCACTTTCCAGAGAGTGATGGATCTTGCTTTTGGTGAGCTTCTAAATAAGGTTATCATCATCTATCTAGATGACATGACCATTTTCTCCCGAAGAAGGGAAGATCACCCCACACATATACAACAAGTTTTTGAAAAATGTCGAGAGTTTGGCATCTCGATCAATCCAAAGAAGTCCATATTCGTAGTCAACGAAGGAAAGTTGTTGGGACATGCGATATCAGAAAAGGGCCTCACTGTAGATCCTGACAGAGCCGAGGCTCTAATGAAGCTCCCACTCCCAGCAGACAAGAAAGGACTTCAATATTTCTTCGGCCAGATCAACTTCGTGAGGAAGTTTGTCCCTGACTTCGCCCAAGTCATCAAGCCAATGTCCCAACTCCTGAAGAAGGGCACCGAATTTAGCTGGACGAAAGAAAGAAAGGAAGCATTCGAAGAGATTAAGGCTCGAATCGCTCAGGCACCGGTCTTGATCAATCCTGATTACAGTAGGGATTTTATCCTATATGCTATAGGGGAGCCCGAAAGCTATGTTGTTGTCCTGACACAAAAGGGGGAAGATGGCGAGGAGTGCCCCATCGCGTTTTTGAGCCAAGTGATCAATCCCCATGAAGAGAAATATAATTTCATAGAACGTCAGGTGCATGCAGTAATGAAATCCCTCAGAAAGTTCAAACAGTTCATCTCTCAAAGTCGGGTCACAGTCTTTGTCATTCACCCCGACGTGCGCAATTTCATCATCCAAGGAGAATTGGGAAGCAAAAGAGCTGGTTGGGTGAACAAGATACAGGAATTTGACATTGAGATCAAGCCCACAAAATTGGTTCACGGTCATGCATTGTGTCAAGAATTAGCGAAGAGCGCAGCGGTCGAAGTGACAGAATCTCAATGGGATGACTTACCAGCCGAAGGATGCTTCGCTAACCAAGAAGAGGACGAGAAAGATTGGGTCGATGAAATAGTTGAATACTTCCACACTGGCAGTTGTCCTTCGCATCTAAATGCTTCACAGTGAAGACATTTCAGGATGCGGTCCTCCCGATACACTCTGTGCCCCGAAGGCCTATTTTTTAGGAATATTGATGGAGTCCTTCTCAAATGCATCAAAGATGATGATAAAAGAAAAGTCCTAGGAGAGTTCCATTCAGGACTATCTGGAGGTCACTTCATAGGGAGAACAACGGCACTAAAGATTATCAAAGCGGGTTATTATTGGCCCACACTCTTCGCTGATGCCTTCACCGTTTGTCGTAAATGCGAGCAGTGTCAGAAGTTCACCGGCCGAAGCAGAAATGCTTCGATGCCCCTTCATCCGATACAAGTAGAAACTCCCTTTCAGCAATGGGGGTTGGATTTTATAGGGGTCGTATCACCGAACTCCTCCGTGGGACATAAGTTCATCCTGACCGCAACTGACTACTTCACCAGGTGGGCCGAAGCGATTCCTACAAAGCATGCAGATCAAGAGACTGTAATCGCCTTCCTAGAAGGATTGATCACCAGGTTCGGCATCCCCGAAGCGATCATCATGGACAATGGCCCTGGCTTCATAGGTGCCAAAATCAATGAATTCCTCTACAGATATGGGATATATCATAAAGTATCCTCCAATTACTATCCATAGGGCAACGGCTTGGCAGAATCCACCAATAAGACTCTGTTGAGGGTGCTAAGAAAGCTCATAGAGACAAACAAAAGGACTTGGCACCTCCTTCTAGATCAAGCTTTGTGGGCCGATCGAATTTCTATCAAGAAGTCAATCAAGACTTCACCTTATGCCTTGGTCTACGGCAAGGAGGCCATCTTACCCATCCATGTAGAGATCCCTGCACTGCAGCTGTTAGAGGCAGAAGATGGAGTTAGCCCAATGGAAAATAGATTAGCTCAGCTGCTACAACTAGAGGAAGATCATGAAGAAGCCTACCAGAACTTCGCTAAGCATGCTCAGGTCACCCGAGATTGGTTCAAGAAGAAATCATCCGATCGCACATTCAAAGTGGGAGATCTGGTATGGAAGTGGGACTCCTGGAAAGCCAAGCCTAGGAATCATGACAAGATGGACGCCTTTTGGGATGGGCCATTCGAAATTATGAAGGTGAACTCGGCCAATTCATTCATCCTCAAAGATGCAGATGGCCAAGTTTTGCCGATCTCTGTCAATGGTCTTCATCTGAAGACTTTTCACCGCTAAAGTAAATCATTTCTTTCTTTAAAAAAAAAATTTATATATACTTTTGTATATATTTGCATTTGTATATACATCCTGTTCCAAGATCGCAAAAGCCAAGTACTACACTTCAAAATCTTCTTCGGAGACCTTTTATGCGAAGTAGCAAGTGCAAGGAGGTTCCGTCGAAGTATGTTACTCTCCGAAAGGGCAATCACAAAGGCACAAAAGAGCTTCGCACCCAAGTATTTTTAGAGCGCTTAGGCAAAATTTTTGTGAAGCAGTTTTCAAAAGGGGAAGCTTCGGTAAGTGACCTTCGCAAGGCGGAACGGCATCATGGCGAAGGAAAAGTACTTCGGGCCCGAAGCATCGAAAGGCAGTCCGAACCAAAGGTTCACCGTGAAGCATTTTTCAACATTAAGTTCAACTTCGCCGAACCGAACATGCGCGAGGTGGAGAATTTGAAATGTGCCTCGGAGAACATGTCGACAATAACCTTGAAAGGAGTACGAAGTGGATGAATTTAAGGCAAAAGGTGGTGGAGCACTTCCCGAGGTAATTTAGTTAGAAAAAGGGAAAGGAAAAGCTCGCACCAAGGTACGAGGTGGCAGCAGGTTGCGTCTCCAATACAAAGTGTAATCATCGAAGCATGTAGCCCTATGTACCATGTCGCTGCAGAATCAATTTAAGAATACGATAGCCTCTTTCATCCGAGGTGTAAATTTAATTTTAGTAGGTGCCATAAATTTAGGTGGTTGCCTTTTTAGGTTATAAAACATGAATTCCTAGCAAGAGGGAAGTTATTTGTCCATCAGTTCAAGCTAGACTAAGAACCTTCAGATACTCTGCAACCCTCCTGTCCTTTGCATCTGGTCATTCGCATTAAAGCCCTCTGTATCAAGAACTCTGCCGCTATCACTTGCAACATGGGAAAGAAAAACTCCAAGGAGAAGGGGAAAGAGCCCGAAGTTGCAGGCCCCAAAAAAACAAAGAAGGGCAAGGAAGAGAAAAAGCGTACTCCGAAGAAGCTAAGTCTCCCCCTTCGACCCGAAAAGTAGCCAATGGAAGAGGGGGACGACTCGGAAGAAGAACAACTTGTGGAGCCACCAATTGATGGGTGGGAGAAGATCAGAGACACACAACTCTCTAAGGGTGTATCCGATCTCCGACGCACCATAGAGTTCATGACAAGCAGACTCACCCCAGAAAATAAGAGAGCTGCTGCATATTACTCCCAGATTTATTGGTTTTTAACCCCGCCTGCTCACCATTGTCCCGAGCTGATCTACGCTATCGCACAAAATTACCAACCTACGTCCAAGCAAGTGTTAGACGCTTCGGGTCACAAACTATTTTCCATCCTGAAGGAAGATGTACAAGCAGCCTTCGCACCACAGCAGGGTCCGCCCAAGGGCTATTCTGTTCGCAATGTCATCTTAAGCGAACAAATGGAGAGATTCACCTCCAACAGCTACATATTGAAATTCCTGCGTGAGAATCTCAAGAGCGGGCTACCTTCAAACAAGCTGCCCCAGATGCCCTTACCCTTGGAGGCCTTCAAAAACATCGATATTTTCTCCATCATTGCATGGGTGGCGGGCTTGTCAACAGATGCTTCAGTACAGCCCTGGCAGGTGTCTTTGGCCGAATGCATTTCAAGAGGGGAGTTTTATGCCCCTGACGCTTCAAGGCCGAACACCAACCCAGTTTTCTTTGACTGGGCGGAATGGGTGGCCCGAACCCTGCATACAAGGCTCACTAGCATGAAGAATTCAGCAACAGGCCAGTACTTCGCACCCTATTCTTTTCTTGTCTGGTTGTACTTCTACCAAGTTCATAAGCGGTTTCCCCATATCGCCATCTCTCCAAGCGGCAAGGATGGAAATCCTCTGCCAGTGTATCAATGGACTCCCCTCTTATTGAAGGAAGAGTCCTATTATCCTTTTAATCAACAATTTTTGGGACCCGCCATGCATCTATTAAAAGGTTCTTGTCCTCGGGTACCACTCAGTTTGAGAGATAGAGTGGTGCAGGGAAAAAGGGGGACATTTTCCAATTGACACAGGGACTGGTGATTCACCTATTCGGCTTCATAGGGAAGCCCTTCCTATTACCAGTCTACCCCTCTGAATATCAGTTCGCATTGGAAGTCGCTCGACAGAGCGACTCTACAAATGCAGTATACGGTCATGGTCGAAAGTGGGCACATACCTGTGACTTCCCCTTCAGGATGGGCGTAATCGAAGTCTTTGCCCTAAAATAGAACATTTTCCTGGAGGAAAAGCTTGCCGATTTTGGCCTACTCTAGATTCCTCAGCAATGGCTCTATGATCCTTTGGGCGTGATGAGGGATCATTTAAAATTCAAGAACTTCCACATCTGCCCTCACCCCGAAGTTGTGGAACAAAGGAATAACCCCAATGGAAAAGATCTCGGAGTGGCATTTGGAAAGAATGAGGACATTGCCTCCATGGCATGAGTTCTATCCTATGGAGGTCGAGTTCGACCCTGATCAGTATCCCCTCCCGACTCCAAGCTCCACATTTTGGAAAAAGGCAAGGGACGATTTGAAGGAGGAAGTAAAGAATTGGAGCGAGGAAAAGCTTCGAGAATGGTGGATAATGAGAGTCCATCATCAAAAAGTGAACTCTTATGGACTCTTAGCATCAGATAAAGACTTCACAATTCTTTATGACACCAATGTCGAAACCTGGAAGTCTATATCCTTTGCGGATTTTGTTCCCCCAGCTACCCCAGGGTCAGGTGAAAGCCCAAGAGGCGCTAAGGATGCCTCGGAGGAAGAAAAGGAAGTAGGGGCCGAAGCTACGCCTGCAGCACTACCATAGAGGCCATCGAAAATCCATGACACAAGTGTCGAAGAGGCAGAGCAACCATTGGAGAGAAAGAAAAGAAAGAGGCAGGAGCAAATTCAAGTGCCTCCGAGCCACCCAAAGCGCCCTCGCACAAAGCCTACAAGTACTCCTACTGAATCACCTGCATCAGGCCCGATTGAAGCAAATATTGAGGATGCAGGGCCACCAAGTGCTGAGACGGTCCCTGAAATAGATATCATTGATGTGGAGGAACTCCTCCAACAAGAGAGAGACCCCGAAGTAGAAGTTGTGGAGGTCGGGAGTGTTGAAGCCCGAAAGGAACAAGAGCCAACCACCCAAGATGTCACCACGACCGCTTTGCCAGGAGGGCACGTAGGTACGCACTCTCTTCCCTTCGCCTTGGTCTTCGACGCATCCACGGTAGTCCCGATTGAAAGTCCTCATCAATCTCTCCATCCCCTACAAGGTCAATCCCCCACTCAGATACTGCCCATTGCCAGTCCAATCCTGCATAGCTCCACTCCACCCGAGTCGTCTGACCAGGATAAGCCCGTTGAAACCACTTCGCCTACCCATGCCACCGTTCCTTCAATCCTAGGTCAAGGCGAAGGTAGTGTCCCAACACCAAGCCCCGTAACCCACTCTCCCATAGCTCAAAGCATAGTCCCGCTTGCCAAAGCCCCTGCTACACCCGTCTTCGAGCCGTCAGGGGAATCATTCCCCGTTAGTTCTTTATATTTGTTCACACCTTTGGCTGGAGATTCGACCTTTTCTAAAATAGATTTATCTTTAATAAAGGAGCGCCCCCTGGCCGAGAAGCTACTCCTAGCTCGACAAAATACAGAGAAAATGTTGAAGGAGGCAAGAAAGAAAAGAGGGCGATCTCTGGCCCAAGTTGAAAAATGTGCGGTTTTCGACTTGAAGGGCGGAAAGTTACATAAGGTTAGGAAGGTCCCTAAGGTCCAGAAGCCTCTGGATGAAATGACTCCAGCTGACTACGACTACCAGGAGAAGACCAAGGACCTGGAGCATTTAAATATAGATGACGAATCCGCATCCATGCATGTCAGGGTTGAAACTTTTTGAGCACATGCAAATATTGCCAATAAGCGTAGGTTTGAAGCAGAAAATGCCAACATCAAGTTGGAAGAAGAGTTGGCTAGGATCCGCTCCGAGCTGGAGGATTCGTAGAAATAGTGCAAGTTGTTGAAAAAAGAAACACATGCCCTCAAACAACAAATTCTACAATTGCAGTCTTCGGCTGAGCAACAAGCACAAAAATAGGCCAAAAATGAGCTAAAAGCCAAAGAGCTCGAGAACAAGATCTTGCAGGCCCAGCAGCAATTGTTCGAAAAAGCAAACCTGGAGCTGTTCGACAAAGGTAGAATCAAGGAGATCCGCTCTCACCTGCTCAAAGGTTTCAGATCTCGGGCCTCTAGTGCCCTATCGATTTTAATTTATGTCACCGAAGCTCAACATGCCATTGCTAAGGAGGGACCAATAGTAGATGAGGTGATCCAAAAAATCAAGAGGTGACTCAAGCTTGCCTTTGAGGTCCAAAGTATTAGATATCAAGACCTGCAGGTCGCTGCTATGAGTCGAACGGCTAGGGATTGGTCTACTGCCCAAGCCACTGTTCGCGCTTTCTTCTCCAAGGTGAAGAAAGTGCAAAAGGTGAAGGACCTCCTAGATATATTTGAGCAGGAGCAGCGCACATCAATGAGTTACTTCGAAGACCTTTCTTCCTTGGGTTTCCCGAGTTTCATAGACGATGATGGGAACCTTCTCACCCGAGAAGAACTTAAGCCGGCGTGGCTCCATTTTGAAAGTGACGTCTCTAAAATTGATGAGTGGGAAGAGCCAGTCACAGAGGGACAAGTCACCGACTTCATCCTGAGACACTGCAAAATCGTGGCTTGTCTGAATGACCTAGGTGCAAGAATCAAACACGCCGACATAGGGCAGATTGATCGGTTCCATGTTCTGGTCAAGGCACTCGAAGACCAAGAACCATTTCAGAAAGGGGTCTGGGCTCACGTTCGCCGAACCATGAAGAGAATCCATGACCGTCTTGTCCCATCACCACAGCAGGAGGCCACGCCAGCAGACGAAGGAGCAGAGGAGGAAGAAGAAGCAAAAGAAGAAGGAGAACAAGAACCAGCTACGGAAGCACTCCCAGAGGAAGAAGGAGGAGAAGGATCGGGAGAAGACTCTGGCCCAATGGATCAAAATTAAAGGGTTCTCCCACCGAGACGAGCTCGTTGCCCCGTGAGCCGCCAAGAATGTTGACAATTTTGTCACATTTCTTAAGGGGTAAAAAAGGGTCAAATTTTGTACAGTATTTTGTAAAGTTTTTCTTTGTTGTTTTTTATTTTGAAAAGTTGCAGCAATTTTGGCTTCCAATGCCACCCCTTTGTATATAAAGTAGAAAAGAAAGAACTTCGCTATCGAACAAGCTAGAGAAAAGAGCTTCGCCAAGGGAAAATGAAAAGAGCTTCGCACCCGAAGCATTTCAAGCACTACTTCGGGTAAAAGTTTTGCGAAGTAGTTTCGCCAAAGTAAAATACAAAGAAAAGAGAATGAAACTACTTCGCGCCCGAAGCATTTCCAGCAGCTACTTTGGGCAAAAGTTGAGCGAAGCGACATTCAGAAGAAAAAGAGCTTCGCACCCGAAGCATTTTCAACACTTCGGGTAGAGTTTCTTGCAAAGTAGTATCACCGAAGTAAAATACAAGGGTAGCGATAAAAGGAACTTCGGGCCCGAAGCACTTCAAGTATTTACTTCGAGCGAAAGTTGAGCGAAGCAACATCCAAAAGAACAACTTCACCAAAAAAGGTGAAGGCAAGAAATCTACTTCAGGCCCGAAGCATTTCCAGCAAATACTTCGGGAGAGATTTCTACGAAGCGGCGTTGCTGAAGTAAAATACAAAGGAGAAGGATGAAAACTACTTCGCACCCGAAGCATTTCCATCAAATACTTCGGCCATAAAACTAGCGAAGCGGGACTCGAAAGAGCATTGAAAGTACTTCACCAGAAAGTTGTCGAAGCACTCACTTCGGGCCCCTCCATCAGCGAATCATTTTTACTTCGCCAAAAGTCATTGCGAAGCATTTGCTTCGGCTAATTTTGCGCGAAGTACTTCTACCCGAAGTAAAAGGATGCAACATCTTTTGAAGACAATTGCTTCGGCCGAAATCTTCCAAACCACATTTTGAAAGAGGATCGCAGCGAAGTATTTCTCCAAGGCATCGACGAAGCAATTTTGTCAACGAAGTGGCAAGGACAAAGAGGCCCATTTTGTGAAGTAAATATGCTTCGGCACTCCCCACCCCCGAAGCAGTTTTGCGAAGCTCAATTTTGTGAAGTACAAACCAAAGAGGAGTTTTTGCTTCGGCCCAGAACCATTGCGAAGCGAAGTTGTGAATGAAAACTTAGCGAAGCGCTTCACGAGCACGCGTTCCAAGTCGAGTATTTTCTCGAGGTGATCAAGTGCCTCATAAATGCAATTTTTCATGCCCGATAAGCTCGCTGCTCATTTTTGGCAATCAAAAATGAAGTATCAAGCCATGATGGAGAGCCCGACGAGCATGGCGGCCACTCGAGCACCGCACCCGGAGACCAAGGACGTCCAGACGGCTCATCAATGCACCTTTCCATGGTTGACCCGGTCACGGTTGCTAGTTTTGGTAACAGATTTGAGAGCTCGATCACGAGAGCCTCGAGGAGCCAAATTCTCAAGGCTCGAGGGTGTACTTCTCATTGCTATGTAATTATGACTCAGAGGCCCGGGTCCTCTATAAAAACCCAGGCATTGTAATAGTAAAAGGGGGGGAACTATCTGCTAAGAAAGTCGTTGTAACTTGATGTCCTACGATTAATACTAAAGAGCTTTGGGCTCAATTCTTCTCTTTTATGTTGCCTTTTATGCTTGATTCTTTTGTCTTTCTTCGTTTGTATACCGAGATGCTGAACCCTGCGTCCGATGTGTGATCGGGGACTGTACCCTAAAACTCGTTCTGAAGGATACATAGGAGTGGAAAAACGTCTTATTAGCTTTCTTTTATGCTGCCTGTTATGCTTGATTCTTTTGTCTTTCTTCGTTTGTACACCGAGAAAGTTGAACCCTGCGTCCGGTGTGCGATCGGGGACTGCACTCTGAAACTCGCCTGGAGTATACATAGGAAGGTTGATATTGTGTTTCTTTCATTTATTCTTGGTGTTCTTTGCTTCCATTCAAGTTGCCAGTTAGTGATCGTGCTTCCTGTTCTCTCCCACCTTAAATCACCAATTTCTCTAACCCTCACTCCTTTTATCTCTTTCCTGCACCCTTATCTTCAAACACCCAAGTAGTTTAGCATAGGAGCCGGCCTTTCTCCGAAGATTGGCACGAGGGGCATCTCTTCCCTTCGGCCTTTCAATGTTGGTCCAGGTCTAGGGCGCATACACTCACCCAAAATCCTTTCCTAGGCAGATTTGATGACCAACAGGTACTATCAATGATTTGTTGAAGTGTTTTCTAAAATTGTCAACCCATTACTTATCTTCTATGAAATGAAACAATTGTTTGAATAAATAGAAAAATATGAGAAATCCTTCTAACTCCTCAAATCATAATTAACCATAAGTCCAATTTTAAAAGTACCTAACCCTAATAGGGAGTTCATAGTTACTGCATATGCATCAAGTAAAATATTAAGAGTAAGCATATAGAAAAAGCGAGTAATATCTTATGAGTCCTACAAACTCAAGACTTATGAGTATAATTATACCATTTTTCATAATTACTACATGTGCATCAAACAAAGGATTAGGAGTCCTCATGTAAAAAAAGTGGGTAATAAATTATGAATCCTACAAACTCAAGAATTATAAGTATTAAGTATGCCCTTCATAACCTTAAACTAGCAGCTATAATGCATCTATTAAAAATATAAAAAACACTACTTAATGAATAAAATTTTTGAACTAAAAATAGACCACAAATTAATAAAAACTAATGTTAAAGAAAAACTTTACAATTTTAACTTTTTAAATGTGAAAACCTTACTTTTCATTATCATCTTAATATATTATCTTTATTATCATACAAATACATTTAAAACATCTTATAATTAATAAAAATAATAAAGAATAAAATGATAATAAAAGTAAAAAAATGGAGAAATTAAATGGGATGAGGGGAAAAAACTTTAGAAAGAGGTCTGTTGTGGCGGTCCAGTGCTTTTTATAAGGTTGTCCCAACCTAATTTGTTGAAAAATTCGGGTTTAGTTGACTTCATCCTTACCTAAAGAATTAAGAATTATAAAGGTTTTATTTTAGAAAAAAGAAAAAGATTAAATTTTTACTAATATAGCAATGATAATTAATTTTAAAATAAAATTTTAGTTATTTGGTGTATGTGAGAAACCCCGACCAACACATCATGATCCTTCCGAAAGTCGAGAGCTATGTATATTAATAGAGAATTTAATACAATGGGCGTGGTTTGGTTTGAACTTCCTAAAGTCGAGAGCTATGTTTATTAATAGAGAATTTCTCAAGGAAATTGTTTCCTTCATTTTATCTTTTACCTTTTACCGGTGGGTGTGATTTGGTTTGAATCTATAAAGTTAAGACTATACCCTGTTTTACCTCAATAAACTTTTTATTTCAAGTGAGAAGAACCCATAAAGACTCTAGATTAGAATAACCGATTTTAAACTGGCAAACACTTAATGAAAACAGTTCATCTACTACTCAAATAGAAGATAAAATTTTAATCATTTATCGTTCCCGGGCATAATATTCTTTAAAAAAATTCTAAAGCTTCCAAAGTTCTCCACCTACTTTTTCCCCTCAATTGTTCCAAACTTCCCAGTCGTCCCCTTCTATGTCTATTGTTTAATGCAACTCTCTTCAAAGGCGAGCTTGTTTTTCACCTCGTTGTATTTTCTTGTATATCTGGTGAGGGCGTGGCAAAATTTTGGAATTCTAAAAATTTAAAAAAAATTATAATAAAAATGTGATAAACTAGCTTAGATATATAAAATATATATATTTATAAACATGAGAGTTATCAATCTCGAGGCGTCTATAATAAAATATTAATATTGTTTACAGCCTGGCTGACCTTCTTCTGACTGCCATTATATCAACATAATAAAATATTTTATAAATATATATTTTTATATAAATTATGGATAAAATAACTTCAACTAGAAATGACCATCCAAAAAATTTAAATAGTGACTGCTGACCTAATTCTTTAAGGTATAATACGATACCTTCAAACCATAAAATCTACTCTATTTGTTTTATTGTTATGATGCATATTCAAATTTGCAGTTCAGCATGGTATTTATACATATTTAAATTTATTGTTAATATTTTAAGTTAATAATAAGAAAAATAAAAGACAGTCTCAAAATTTAAACTTTATTTATTAATAAATAAAAATTATAAAAAGCAATGTAAGCATTCTCTTATGTTAAATTAAAAAGTGTGGTGAAGTATGGCATTAGTTGATCTCTACCTACACTCTTTATAACAAGTAAAAGTGGGCGTTGTGCCGGATAAGAAAGCGACCATTACGTTGCCTTCTTTTTTTTACCAATACGTTTGGACGTTTAAACATTACAATAATCTCAATCCTGACAGGATAATGTGGGGTGGGGGAAGAGCATCTCTCGAGGGTTAACCGGCAATCAGCAGTCGTCAAGTCCGCACGTGCTCCTCAGTCCCCTGAGGAGGGCTTTTCCGCGACCGTGGTTTTTTGTCAAACGCAGTGCAAGTCTCTGATCTTCAAGGTTTTCGTGTCTGCTTTGGTCTGCGGTTCAGTGTTCCGGCGGCATACCGGTGCCGGCGGGATTTAGGGGAAACTTTTCGAGGAGAAAACATCTATGAGGATCCGAAAGCTTCCGATTGCAGTTTCATGGAAAAACACAGGCGCCCTTTCTTGCCGTGAGGAGGAGGAGAGGTTTCTTCGTCCTCTGGTTCAGGCCGCCATGGACATACAGGCCAAGGCCAAAGCCGAGACCGACCTTTCTGGAGACCTCACACCACAACCAACAGTGGGTCGTGCAATTTCACAGATTGAAGGTGGGATTCAGCACAAGTGGCGGAATGCATTGCTGCACTGCAATTCAGAAAGCGAGGAGGCCCAGGTAAGCTTCAGATCTTGTAGCTTCCAGATTCCATATTCTACAACGTATATATGCATGGAAAAGTAGGTTTTTTCCCTCCTCTATTCTTAGTATCTGACCGATCAACGAAGAAATTCTGTCAGAAATTATAATTTGGTGGTTAGGATAAGGGGATCTGCATGCAGCTTACGCATCGGCTGAGCCTTGTTATATAAGCCCACAATGCATTATCCCAACCAGAGATTGCAGCCTGCGCCTGTGCAGAGTAAATTGCTAATGGCTTAGAGAATTGAATAGATTTATTTATGGGAGGTGGGTGTTTGAGTCCCACATCCACTTAAAAGGAAGACGATGGTGAAAATGGGCGCATGTGGTTTTCTCTATAAGAAGGTAGGAGGGTTTTGGTTTCGCAATACTCCTCGGTCGGAGCGATTTTCCTTTTTGATATCAAGGATACCAGTTCGCGGGGCATTCTTTCCTTCATCTATCCCTATGGAATGTTTACAAGCGCAGATGATTTTATGCAAACCAAGAAATGAAATTATGCCTTCCAGATAAATCTGTGAACTCATGCGGTGAATCATCTTAGCCTAATGTGAGCAGACGGCACAATTAAGACTTAAAAATAAGGACCCATGAAACTTAGGAATTCTAGCGATATGGAACTTTGGGTTGAGCTAAGCACAAAGCGTTTTGGGTTTTGTCTTGTTTTGTGCAGGTAAGTGGGGAAGGCGAGGAGTCCAATTTCAGATCAAATGGGGTAATCAGGTAGTCCCTGGTGCCCATAAAATTCCTTTTATTTATTAATTTGTTCTACCGAACAGGAATGAGGATTCGACCTACTATTTCTGTTCTGTGTTTGGAATATATGTATTAAAGTGAATGGAATTTAGATCATAGAATATGTTATTAGATTCGCATCATTTCATATTTAAATTAAATTATAGGATAGATATATATTAAAGAAATTTCATAAATATATATTAACGTGAAAGAAATTTCAATCAAAAAAATATGTTATTAGATTTACATCAGTATTTCGTGACTATGCTTGCTTGTCTATTTCTTGTTGGCAGAAAAAAATTAGAGGATAAAGTGGGGTGGAGCACGTCAATGGAGAAGGATTTATGTGCAGTGACAGTCAAGAAGAAAAGAAGCAAGCAGTTAGGGACCGTCATTGGGCATCTCAGTGCTGGAAGAGAGAAGAAAGAAGAGGGTAAGGGGAACAATAAAAATAATCGTCATGAAGGTTCTCAGTGCAGGAGGAGGAACGGAAGGGGGTGGCGGTGCTCTCAGCAGACTCTTGTAGGGTATTGCTTGTGTGAGCACCATCTTGGCAAGGCCAGATTTAAGAGTGTTAACCCCAGCAGTTCAGATACAGCTATACTTGGGAATAGTAAGGTTAGCAAATTCAAAGAACTGCACCTCATAGAAGAAGCGGTTTCCTGTGAAGTCAGGAGTGGAAATATTACATGTGCTGCTGATCCTTGCAAATGACAAGATGTAAAACACGAAACGAATAATTGTTCTGAACTGATAGATGACGTTTTCTATTTCTGGTTGACAAACATTTCGGTATCGTTTTCTTCTTTTATTGAATGAATCCTCACGTTCAAGTTTAGACACAAATTTTGTTTAGGGCAGTTTCATGTACGTTTATTTGGTTCTTTGGACTTACTGTACTGTAATGATAATCTCCTCTCCCCCAGCAACAACATAGGAGTTGTTTTTTGGACTGTTGTATTCTCCTCGGAGAAAATACTTAGTATATTGTATATTGCTTTCGTCGGTTGAAGGGAATATTGTTTTTATAACCAGCAATATATTGGTTAAGGGAATTGCACATTTTTAACTGGTGGTAAAACTCTTCCTTTGCGACATACTTATTGTTAATGAATTTCTTATTATTTTTTATTTTCTATTTTATTTAGACTTTAAATTGTGTACAGTTTTTTTTCTTAAGAATGGTATGTTCATTTACCATTTACCAGTTTTTTTATTATAAGAATATTTTCTTGTTTGTACCTTCACATTTAAAAACCTTAATCTCTATAATTCAATTAATTTATTTTATAAACCTTAATTATTCTTAAATAAATATCAAAGAGCATTGCATTATATTAAAGTTAGGAATTGATAGCATAAAGCAAAAACTCTTGAACAAATACAACTTTATTTTTACGATGAAAACAAGCTTATAGAATATTAAATGGTATTAGTTTAATGATTAAATTCTTCAATCTTTTAAGAAATGACCCAAGTTTAAATCTTGGTAGATAATACATGCATAGATGTTATAATACCACTATGTTGTAGTCATGATATAATACAAACGGTACTCAATTTTAATCCTATATAACCTATAAGGGTTGCTCCTTTGTAGTCATGATATAATACAAACGGTACTCAATTTTAATCCTATATAACCTATAAGGGTTGCTCCCACCAAACCTATTCCGCATCATTATTGTTGACCCGATGTGAAGGGGACCACCGGTCGCTTAGGGTTTGTACCATCATCATCGGTCTAGCGCACACTCAGAGGATTCAAATCAGACTACTACCTTTACAAACAGGTTGTTCTCGAGGTTTGAACTTGGGTGTCTTCTTAGTAAGTGCCTAGTCAAACAAGCATTTACCAATCCACCTAGCCCTTGGGGGTAGTATTTTAATAAAATTGAAAATTATATACATATGGCTTGTACTTGTGTGTTTTGTCTTCTACTAACGTGTTAACATAACAAGAGATGCATTTTGGCTACAAAAATTTAAAAATAGAAAATGTTATTTTTAATAAATATTTTATTTTGTATTTTTTAGGGCCTATGGAGCGTTTTTCACAAAGGTATTGGAATTTATTTTATGACAAATGTGTCTACTAAAATTTTTGTCCTCTTTCTAGTCTTTCTAATACTTCTTGAATGGATAGATAAAGTGTCTTGTTTGTCGGAAAAATGGGATACCTGATACAATTACATGAATTAATACAAGATAACTTAAAATACTTAAATCAAGATAATGAAGCAAGAATTTAACAATCAAAGCTGAAATTATCCTAATCCAAGCAATAATGAAGTAGATCATTCAAAAGTAAACTACACTAAGACTATCCATAGAAAAGCAAAAGGAAGGGCTAATACTAATGTAGTAAAATAAATTACTTGACACCTAAGGCATAAGGATCAAATCATCTCATAATAAGCATAATAAAACTCACTCTTATTCTAACTTTCTTGTAATTTCACTATAATAATTAAGAAGAGATCATACATGGGTGATATATAAAGGGTTTGACCTACATTGGAAACTAGTCCTTAAGCGATAATTGATAATATTTGGTTGTAAATACTAGTAGAGTGTCACACCCTCTTTTGTAGAAGGTAGAAAAATAGTGGTCAATGAATTTGGTTGTACCTACAAGGACAAGGGGAGAGAGAGAGAGAGAGAGAGAGAGAGAGAGAGAGAGAGAGAGAGAGAGAGAGAGAGAGAGAGAGAGTAAAAAGGTCATGTATCACGATAGCAATAGAGGCAAGTAATAGAGAGTAATGTTAGAAAAAGCATAAGAATGAAAAAAGAATATTTTTTAGATGTTTGGGGATGTTTTTGTCATGCTTTTATGAGGTAATGTGAGCTAGAATTAGTCTGAAATGATTAATTCATGATAATCCATTACAATATATAGCTTGGGAATGTAACTGACGAATCTCCCAAGTTAGTAAAAGATAGAACGAATCTTCCAAGTGGGTAAAGAAAACAAATATATGAGAATCAAATGTTCTCAACATCACACCAAACCACCTAAATATTACCTATTACAACTGGAGATATTCACAAAGAATATTACCCCATGAAAATAGAAAAACACACTAATAATAGAAATCAATCAACTTCCAACATACTCCTCCTTGAAGTTGAGGGGACTGACAAGGAAGTTCCTCAGCTTCAAAAATTGAGCTTTGACAACTCCCTTGGTGAACAAATCTGCAATGTTGTCTTCAGTGCTGCAATGATGCAATTCAATCACCTTCTTCTCGACCATGTCTCGAATGAAGTGATACTTCATATCAAAATGCTTTGACCTGCTATGATGAACTGGATTATATGCTACCTGCATAGCACTAATGTTATCACAATATAATGTAGTAGGACCATATTGATTTTCTCCAATTTCTTCAAGGAATTTTCTCAACCACAATGCTTGAGCACTAGCACTTGAGATTGCAATGTATTCTGCTTCGATGGAAGAGAGAGCAACTGTAGTTTATTTATTTGAGCTCCAAGTGATTAAACCAAACCCAAGACTAAAACAATTACCTGATGTAGACTTCCTGTCATTTATATTACTCCCCCAATCTGAATCACTAAAACCAAACAATTTTACATTTTTATTTTTACAATAATGGATGCCAAAATCCATTGTACCTTTTACATATCTCAGTATTATTTTTATAGTTTTCATGTGTAATTCAGAAGGGTCACTCATATACCTTGATACAAGTGATACAACACATGCAATGTCTGGTCTAGTGTTGATGAGAAACATCAAACTCCCAACCATACTTCTATATGTGGTCACATCAACTTTTTCAGTTCCATCATCCTTACTCAACAACTCACCATGAGCTATTGGTGTTGCAATAGGTTTACAATTTTCTATCCCATTTTTTTTTAACATATCATTGGCATATTTTTTTTGACAAATGAAAATTTCACTATCACTTTGATATACCTCCAAACCAAGAAAATAGTGCATCAAGCCTAGATATTTCATCTCAAATTCATGCATCATGGTATTCTTGAAGTCATAATTCAACTTAGGATTACTACCTAAGTAAATCAAGTCATCCACATATAAACAAACAAGGAGAATGTCATTACCTTATTTCTTATAGTATAAGGTTGGCTCACTCTTGCTTCTCACAAAACCATATTGACGAAAGTACCCATCAATTCTTGAATACCAAGCTCCTGGAGCTTGTTTAAGACCATACAAGGCCTTATTCAACCTAGGCACAAGATTCTCTTTACCTTGAACTACAAATCCTTGAGGTTGTTGCACATAAACCTCCTCATCCAAGAATCCATTCAAAAAAGCACTTTTTACATCCAAGTGATGTACATTCCAACTTTTATGAGCAACAATAGAAAGAACCATCCTCACTGTTTCTTGTCATGCAACTGGAGCAAAAGTCTCCTCATAATCAATGCCATACCTTTGTGTGAACCCCTTGGCCACAAGTCTTGCTTTGTGTCTCTCCGCACTTCCATCAGAATTATACTTTTTTTTGTAGACCCATTTAGAGCCCACAACCAGGGTTATGCATAGTGGCTATTTTCGTAAAATTGGCTAAAATTATGATTTTAAATTTTGGAATTGGCTAATATTTGGAACCCTTGACTAGGGTCCATTAGAAAAAAATTTCTAAGTGCAATTTTTTTTTGGGTCTATTCGCCCCAATTTTATAATAATTTGACCATTTTAAATTTAATTTTTCAACATTACCCCTAATAATAGTGAACCTTCTACATTTGTTTCAAAACTATTCACCAAGATTTTGAAACCGATTCACCAAAATTATATAAATATATTTTGGGGCTGACCCCTTATGCATAACCTTGCCCACAACTTTCTTGCCTTTTGGAAGCTCAACTAGATCCCAAGTATCATTCTTCTTGATGGAGTTCATTTCTTCTTTCATTGCCTTCATCCATACATCATTAGTACATGCTTGTTCATAACAAGATGGTTCTAAATCAACAAGATACATTAAGGTATAATTCACAACATCACCTTTGGGCTTACCATCATTTTCATCACCATACATATGCAAGTTTTCAAGTCTTTTCACCACTTGATCTAACTCTTGTGCTTGACTTCTTATAACTCTTCTTTGAAAATTTATATCTAACATTTGAGAGGATGGATGGATTTGTTGGAGCTTTTTATTTTTCAACACATTACTTGGAGAATCTTCACTCAATAGTGTGAAATATTCATTTTTTTGAATAGTACTCCTTCGATAAATGTCACTTAAGCTTCTTACCTTACTTAGTGGACTTGAACTTGCACTTGAAACTGAAGAACTAGATGAGGGGCTGCTTGGTGGAGAACTAGATGAAGGGCTTCTTGTTGGAGAGCTAGATGAGGGGCTTCTTGGTGGATTAGTAGCACTTGGAACTAAAACATTAGTGGGCTGCTCATCATCATCAATAATACCACCAGTCAAAACAGATTTTGACTTCTCAATATGGCCTTTTTGATGACCATAAATGTTGGCAATTTTGGGTACCTTGGGTACATTGCCTTTGCTCAAGTGTATAAGTTGTCATTGATGTCAAGAAGCTTTTGAAGGAATTTGATTTGATGTAAAATAATTTGTTTTGATGAAGGTTACGGCATGACAGGTTCGAAAGAAAGTAAGTTAGAAAAGTGTCGCGATATCGCGACATGTCGCAGTTTCGCGACTCAAAGAGGAGAGAGAATGTACGGAGTCAGAAATGTCACGATTTCACGACATATTGCAAGGAAGGTTGAACGGACGAAAAAGTGTCACGATTTCGTGACATGTTGCAGGAGAGAGAGTCCGAAAGAAAAAGTGTCACGATTTCATGACATAATGCAGAAGAGAGAGTCCATAGTGTGAATTGTCATGATTTCATGACAAGTTTGAAGAGAGAGAAAGTAACACGAAAAGTGTCATGATTTCGTGACATGTTGCAGAGTTCGAAGTGAGAACCGTCATGATTTTGCGACATGCTACAGATGAAAATGTTCCAAGTAAGAACTGTCATGATTTCATGACATGCAGCAAAGGAAAGGTTTCGAAGTAAGAAATGTCATGATTTCATGACATATTGAAGAAAAAGCGTACGGATGCAGAAAGTGTCATGATTTCATGACATGTTTCATTTTCGTGGGCGTAAGGTAGAGAAAAGCACAAGGCAGCGAAAGTGTCATGATTTCGTGACATGTCATGTTTTCGCTAGTGCAAGCAGAGAAGAGTGCAAGGAAGCGAAAGTGTCACGATTTCATGACAGAAACTGAAAGCAGGTCTTCTATAGGAGAAGTGTCATGATTTCATGACAAAAGTAGAAAGGAGGTCGACGAAGGGAGAAGTGTCATGATATCGTGACAAAAGCAAAGTTGATGCTGACAAAGACAAAAGTGTCGCGATATCACGACAAGAGCTTAGTTGAAGTCGTCAAAGGCTGAAGTGTCGCGATATCATGACAAAAGCCAAAAGAAAGTGTACGGTTGCAAAGGTGTCATGATATCGCGACATGTTGTAGTTTCATGGCAGAAGCTACAGAAGAGTTACAGAGGTAGTGAAGCCGACAAAGTCAAATTTTAGTCGACGAAGATTAGGGCTTGCAGCCGATGAAGATTAGGGTTTGTTTTTGTTATAACAGCTGACTAAGATTAAAGTTTTCATCATGAAAATTTTGTTATAAAAGGAGGGCTGTTTGGAGAGTTGAGGTGTGATTGAAGGTGTTGTTGAAGTGTGACGTTCGTAGATAGTGCGTAGAGCAAGAAGTTCGATCGTCGAGAGCAGAGTGCAAAATTTGATCGTAGTGTGTAGAGTGCATTTCATCAAATCATTCTAAGTGTGAAAGATCACAAAGGAAGTAGAGTGTGCGAAGACGGTGCCACTGTGATTGCGTAGAGGTGCAAAGGTTGAAGTTCGATCAAGTGCGGCTATGATTGCGCAAAGAGAGCAGAGGGCGTAGAGAGCACAAAGGGCAAAGTCGAATGCGAAGTGTTGCTACTTGAGGACAGAGGTGCATTGGTTCTTTGAGAAGAACCTGAGGATAGATTTGGCAAGTCTTTGAGAAGGCTTGTGTGTAGAGGATTGATTTGTTCAAAGTTGGACAGATCTGACAGACAGAGGAAGACTTGTACTAGACCGACTGACTGTGTTTGGTACAGGTTGTTGAGCTGCTATGGACATGATCATAGAAGGCAGAGGTCTCTTAGGCTAAGCATTGAGGACAGGAGGTCTTCGATGGAAAGGAGTTCCACATGCTGGCAAGAGGTAGAGGCAGTTGATCTTCTGAGGGATCATTTCCAGAGCAGAGGGGAAGGTATCTCCTTTGAGCCGAGGCTCATAAACATTGTAATTGGGAAGGATTCCCAAAGAACTTTGAGATAACTTTTAGAGAAAAGTTTTGTGGACGTAGCCCAGCCATTCTGGGTGAACCACGTTAAAATTGATGTCACTTTGTGGATGATTTTGTGCATTGCTTTGATATTGCTTTGGGTATATTGCTTTACTATTTTGAAATATAAAGGAAAAAGTAAAAAGGGGTCTTATACTGTTCACCCCCCTCTCAGTATAAGCTTGTGTTCTTCAATTGGTATCGGAGCGGGTGCCTTCGAAAAGTTTAACAGCTTGAAGGAAAAGCTAGTAAAGAACACAATGGATTATTCAAGTGGCAATGCAGCACCTATTCTTGATGGGTCAGATTTTGGTCTTTGGAGTGCAAGGATGAAGGTTCATCTAATGGCACTTGGTAATGAGGTATGGGAAGTAATTGAAGATGAGTACACTATTCCTGTACATGGTCCAAATACTAAAGAAGAAAGGCTCCTACATCACAACAATTCAAAAGCAATGAATGCAATTCTGAAAGGCTTACAGAAAGCAGATCTCACCAAAGTGATTCACTGCAAGACAGCTAGTGAAATGTGGAAACAGTTGCAGGTGGTTCATACAGGTGATACAAATGTCGGAAAGGCCAAGTTGAGACACTTCAAAGGTATGTTTGAACAACTCAAGATGAATGATGATGAAAATATTAGTGACTACATGCTTCGTATGGATGAGGTTGTTAACTCCATGAAAGACTTAGGTCTTGAGCTTGCTGAAAATGATGTTTGTGATAAGATTTTAAGATCTCTTCCTAATAGATTTAGTGAAAATATTTCTGCTATTGAGGAAGCTAAAGATTTGGATAAGTTGAAAAAGGATGAGCTACATAGTATACTTGCAGCATTTGAGTTGAGAACTCAAGTGAAGGTTGATGTCAAGAAAGAGGCGGCTTTCAAGGCTACCAAGAAATCCAAGGGTAAACAACTTCAAGAGAGTGATGAGTCTTCTAGTGATGAAGAGGCATATTACAACAAGAAAGGCAAGTTCTCTAGAAAGCACAAAAGCATGAAAAATATAAGATGTTTCAATTGTGGAAAGTTTGGTCATTATGCTACTGATCGTACTATTCTCAAGAATGAAAGTGATGAAGATAAACAGGATTCTAAGAGCAAGGATTCTGAAAAGCACAAGCATCACAGGAAGAACAAAGATGAGCACAACAATCAAGGAAAGAGGTATTCTCACAAGCACAAGAAGAGTTTCTACCTAGACAAAGCAAGTAAGTGTTCTAGTAGTGATAGTGAAAGTTCTTCAAGTGATGATGAAAATGAGATGTTGTTCATATCAAAAAAAGAGGAAGAACCGAAACATAGATTCATTATCATGAAATGTCTTAGATGTGGAAATTTTGGTCACCTTGAGGATGATTGTACAAATAATGATTTGGTTTCTAGTATGTATGAGGATGCTTCAGAAAACTATAAGGAAGATGCTTGTATGGTTTTTGAAAAAGGTAGCACCTCTAGTGATAAGAAATCTGAAAAAGGCTTTGATGATTCGGAAAGCAAACAAATAAAGGATCTTGAAAGTGAACTTATTAATGCTCTTAGTGCTTTGAAAAAGGAAAGAAAGAAGAATGATAGACTCAAGGATAAGTTAGATGAATGTTGTATGGAGAGAGATGATCTTATAGAAAATCTTGATTTCTCTATAGCTAAGACACAAGAACTCAAGGATGAGTTAGAATCTAAGGTTCTTGAGTATAGTGAGTTAGAACAGAAAATGGCTTCTTTGAAAGAAGAAACTAAAGAGTACAAGGATAAGCTTTACAGGTTTCAAGATAGCTCCAAAAAGGTTAAGTCACTCATCAAAGGTCAAAGAAAAACAACAGATAAAATAGGCCTTGGTTTTGTTAAGCCACACAAGGAACAAGTTGGAGAGTCTAGTAAGAGACTCCAAAAGGAAGAGAGTTCTGATGAGGAAAGTATTTCAGATCATGAGTCCTTGAATGATAGATGCGCAGAAATAGAAAACAGATTTCAGAATGAGAAGAAGAAGTTTTCAGGACCCAAGAGGTCAAATAAAAGAAAATTTCAAGGCAGATGTTTTGCGTGTCACAGGCTCGGTCACATGGCTTCACATTGCATGGCTCAAGTGAAGAAGGTAAATGACAGTTTCAGAAGTGCTAGTTACTTTCAAGGGTATTGCTACTCTTGTCAACAGTTTGGGCACAAGGCAGTTTATTGCAAGGCAAATAACAGGAACAGGTTTGGCCAGAACAGGTTTTGTCAGAACTGGTGGATTCAAAGATCAGGTTTACCTCAGAGAAACAACATCATCAAGTGTTTCAAGTGCAACAATGAAGGTCACACAATCAGACAGTGTAGAGCTAAAATTCTAGAATACAGGAACAGGAACAGTGGCATGATCAGGTCCAAGGATCAAGGCATGAACAAGAACAAGGATGAGAACAAGAACAAGAACAGTGACAAGAATAGGAATACGGGCAAAGAGTTCAAGAGAAGGCCCGACAAGGAAATTATAGACGTTGATGATGATCAGTGCCTAATGGGAGTTTTACTCCCACCCCAAAATTAATCACCTCATCAGGAGGTGGGGGAGGGACTAAGCTAAGAGGCTCATTCTTAGTCCCGAGCCCCAAAGGTGACCCTTTGCCATTGATGACAAAGGGGGAGAGATATGAGTAAGGGGGAGAGCTTCAAGTGAAGAGGAAAGCTTCAAGTCGGGGGAGCAAAACTTCAAAGGAAGATTCTCGGTTGTGGGCACAGTTTCTCGGTTGTTAGCACAGTTGGTTTCAGTTTTGGCTCTTGAGACGTGTTTTCAGTAAAGGTTTGCCATCAATGACAAAGGGGGAGATTGTTGGCAATTTTGGGTACCTTGGGTACATTGCCTTTGCTCAAGTGTATAAGTTGTCATTGATGTCAAGAAGCTTTTGAAGGAATTTGATTTGATGTAAAATAATTTGTTTTGATGAAGGTTACGGCATGACAGGTTCGAAAGAAAGTAAGTTAGAAAAGTGTCGCGATATCGCGACATGTCGCAGTTTCACGACTCAAAGAGGAGAGAGAATGTGAGTCAGAAATGTCACGATTTCATGACATATTGCAAGGAAGGTTGAACGGACGAAAAAGTGTCACGATTTCATGACATGTTGTAGGAGAGAGAGTCCGAAAGAAAAGTGTCACGATTTCATGACATAATGCGAAGAGAGAGTCCATAGTGTGAATTGTCATGATTTCATGACAAGTTCGAAGAGAGAGAAAGTAACACGAAAAGTGTCATGATTTTCGCGACATGCTACAGAGTTCGAAGTGAGAACCATCACGATTTTGTGACATGCTAAGATGAAAATGTTCCAAGTAAGAACTATCATGATTTCATGACATGCAGCAAAGGAAAGGTTTCGAAGTAAGAAATGTCACGATTTCATGACATATTGAAGAAAAAGCGTATGGATGCAGAAAGTGTCACGATTTCGTGACATGTTCCATTTTCACGGGCGTAAGGCAGAGAAAAGCACAAGGCAGCGAAAGTGTCACGATTTCGTGACATGTCATGTTTTCGCTAGTGCAAGCAGAGAAGAGTGCAAGGAAGCGAAAGTGTCACGATTTCGTGACAGAAACTGAAAGCAGGTCTTCTATAGGAGAAGTGTCACGATTTCATGACAAAAGCAGAAAGGAGGTCGACGAAGGGAGAAGTGTCGCGATATCACGACAAAAGCAAAGTTGATGCTGACAAAGACAAAAGTGTCGCGATATCGCGACAAGAGCTTAGTTGAAGTCGTCAAAGGCTGAAGTGTCGCGATATCGTGACAAAAGCCAAAAGAAAGTGTACGGTTGCAAAGGTGTCACGATATCGCGACATGTTGTAGTTTCGCGGCAGAAGCTACAGAAGAGTTACGAGAGCTATGAAGCCGACAAAGTCAAATTTTAGCCGACGAAGATTAGGGCTTGCAGTCGACGAAGATTAGGGTTTGTTTTTGTTATAACAGCCGACTAAGATTAAAGTTTTCATCATGAAAATTTTGTTATAAAAGGAGGGCTGTTTGGAGAGTTGAGGTGTGATTGAAGGTGTCGTTGAAGTGCGACGTTCGCAGATAGTGTGCAGAGCAAGAAGTTCGATCGTCGAGAGTAGAGTGCGAAATTCGATCGTAGTGTGTAGAGTGCATTTCGTCGAATCATTCTAAGTGTGAAAGATCGCAAAGGAAGCAGAGTGTGCGAAGACGGTGCCACTGTGATTGCGTAGAGGTGCAAAGGTTGAAGTTCGATCAAGTGCGGCTGTGATTGCGCAAAGAGAGCAGAGGGCGTAGAGAGCACAAAGGGCAAAGACGAATGCGGAGTGCTGCTGCTTGAGGACAGAGGTGCATTGGTTCTTTGAGAAGAACCTAAGGACAGATTTGGCAAGTCTTTGAGAAGGCTTGTGTGCAGAGGATTGATTTGTTCAAAGTTGGACAGATCTGACAGACAGAGGAAGACTTGTACTAGACCGACTGACTGTGTTTGGTACAAGTTGTTGAGCTGCTGTGGACGTGATCATAGAAGGCGAAGGTCTCTTAGGCTAAGCATTGAGGACAGGAGGTCTTCGGTGGAAAGGAGTTCCACGTGCTGGCAAGAGGTAGAGGCAGTTGATCTTCTGAGGGATCATTTCCAGAGCAGAGGGGAAGGTATCTCCTTTGAGCCGAGGCTCATAAACATTGTAATTGGGAAGGATTCCCAAAGAACTTTGAGATAACTTTTAGAGAAAAGTTTTGTGGACGTAGCCCAGCCATTCTGGGTGAACCACGTTAAAATTGATGTCACTTTGTGGATGTTTTTGTGCATTGCTTTGATATTGCTTTGGGTATATTGCTTTACTATTTTGAAATATAAAGGAAAAAGTAAAAAGGGGTCTTATACTGTTCACCCCCCCCTCTCAGTATAAGCTTGTGTTCTTCAATAAACTCCCCCTTCATCAAAAATCACATCTCGAGACACGAAAACCTTGTGTGTCTTTGGATTAAAGATCCTATATGCTTTGGTATTTTTACAATATCCAAGGAATATGCATGCTTCACTTTTGGGATCTAACTTCTTCTTTTTTTCATCAGGAACATGTGCATAAGACAAGCAACCAAAAACTCTGAAATGACTTACAGTTGGTTTCCTTCCATACCATGCCTCATATGGAGTGATGCCATCCAAGATAGAAGTAGGACTCCTATTCAAAATATAAATGGAAGTCCTTACCACATCAGCCCAATACATATTAGTTAACCTCTTTGTTTGTAGCATGCTTCTTGCCATATTTACCACTGCTGTATTTTTATGCTCAACCACACCATTTTATTATGGTTTGTAAGCAGCTGTGAGTTGCCTTCTAACACCACAATATTTACAAAATTGAAGAAATTCATTTGAACAAAATTCTCCTCCCCTATCAGTCCTTAAACATTTTACATAGTGCCCACTTTGATTTTCAACATGATTTTTAAAATATTTAAAACAATCAAATGCCTCATCCTTTGTCTTCAAAAGATAAACCCAACACATTCTTGAAAAATCATCTATGAAGGTGAAAAAATATGAATTCTTACCAATACTTTGATTCTACATTGGCCCACAAATATCAGAGTGCACCAATTGAAGGGGATAAGTGGCTCTCCATGCTTTGCATTTTGGAAAATTCATCCTTGAGTGCTTGCCCAAAGCACATCCTTCACACACACCTTTTTGATCATCAATTTTAGGTAGCCCATATACCATCTCTTGAGAAACCATTTTCCTCAAACTAGGAAAATGTACATGGCCAAAGCTTAAGTGCCATAGCCAACTTTTGCTATCAATGGTTGCACATACAAAATCATTATTTTCTTCTCCAAATTTTAGAGGAAAAAATATATTCTTGGTCATGGGAATGGTAGTGACGTGCCTATGCCCATTATTCTTATCAAAAATATCACACTTATTGTTTTAGAAAACAAGCTTAAAATTTTCAAAAACAAGCTTAAAATTCTTTTCCATGATTTGCCCAACACTCAACAAATTATGTTTTAAATTTGGAGTGTAATAAATATCAGTTACTTTCTTCTTACCTTCATTAGTGTGTACTTCCATGGTTCCTTTGCCTTCAACTTGCAATGCTTTGTCATCTCCAAGCTTGATCTTGGACTTGTAGGAATTGTCAATTGTAGATAGCAACTCCTCCTTACCGGTCATGTGATTGGAACATTCAGTATCAATAATCCATGTTTCATTCATATTTTGATCATATTTTCCATATGAAAAAAATAAAATTGATGAGTCCTCCTCCTCACCATAGTGTGCATTATTGCTTCTTCCTCCATGTGATGCTTTCAATCTACAATATTTTTCAAAGTGCCCATACTTGTTACAATAGTAACATTGCTTGTTACTTCTTCCTTGATAGCTACTTCTTCCTCTTTCATGAGAGCCACCTCTTCCTCTTTCTTGAGAGCCACCTCTTCCTCTTTATTGGAAGCCATCTCTTCCTCCTCTTGGAGAAAAACTACCTCTACCTATTGAATAAGATCTACCTCTTCCTCTCCATTGGCCTCTTCCTTGGCCTCTTCCTCTTGAACTAGATTCACCTTCTTTGGATGAAAATGCTTTTTCTTCCATTCCCCCAACATTTGGAGTTGAATAAAATCTCTCCTCATGGGACATTAAGGAACCCATGAGCTGATAATATGTGAGAGTAGTCAAGTCCTTACTCTCCTCAATTACAATGGATACTTGGTTCCATTTGGGTAAAAGTTTCCTCAACACTTTCTTTACAATGACTTCATTATTCACTTCTTCACCAAGTCTTTATTTTGTCAACACATGCTTTGGCTCTCATGCAATAGTCTCCAAAATTTTCATTTTCCTTCATCCTGATATTTTCAAACTCTATTTTTAGAGTTTGCAATCTCACTTGCTTGACTTGAGTGTTGCCTTCATAGCTTTCTTTTAGAGCTTGCCATGCATCTTTGGCTGATGCACAACTTGCAATCCTTGGGAAAATGCTCTCATCCAAGGTTGTTTGCAAGTAGAATATTGCAAGACTATTCTTCTTTTGTGCCTCTCTTGTTGCTTGTCTATCGATAGCTAGAACAATACTCCAATCAGTTGGCTCTGTGTAGCCATCCTCCATAATCTCCCAAGCACCTTTGCTAATGAGCAAGTGCTTCATTCGAATGGACCAGTAGTCATAATTCTCTCCTTTGAATTTTGGGACTGGGACATTAATGTTGCCATTTGCCATTTTTACAAATCAATGGTGTAGCTCCTTCCTTACTCATTGGTGTACTTTCAATCCCAATGATTATTCTTCAAATGTAGTAGACAAAGCTAAATTCCAATGATTATAGAAGCACGTGCTAATGTGCACATCAATTTTTTTTTGAAAACAAAATAATTACTTCCACTATATTCTAAAGTTGATGTTACCAAGTGTTACAAATTCCAAAAATAATATCCATATCTACTAAATCAATACTTGATGCTTAAACTAATGTGAAAAATATATATATATATATATATATATATATATATATTTCTTTCTTTCTATTTTTTGATCAAAAGTCAAGTTGTCATCTTCATTTCACTATAAACAGCAACTGCTCGGAAAGATGTCTTCTTTGAGTACAGCTCGGGAGAGGCGGAACTCTTAAGGCGTCAAAGACCAATGTCGCGATGTCTAGACTAAACCACAATTAAATGTTTCTTTTTCCTTCCTCTCGGACTTGGAAATCTATCTTACTTCTATTTAAACTGCCGGCCAACATTCCCTTTTTCTTCCTAAGACTGAATGACTTTCTCCTTACCTTTCGGTCTTAATTTCATTTACGAAAGTAGATAAGTTTGTGCTACAATCCGAGGGCTTTTCTGTGAGCCAGATACAACTTTGAGACCGCATGTCTGACATCGTCCCTGAAGGATTGTTGCCTCCACTGGTTATTTAGTAGTGGCTACGAATGCGCCCCTTCCTCGTCCAACAACAAGTTTCAGGAGAGTGCCTCCTCGCTCTTCAAATTATCCCGTAGGAAAAGCGACAGGTGTCGGGAGAGTACCTCCTCACTCTTCAAATTATCTTGCAGGAAAGCGAGCGAGGATGGTTCGGGCACCGAATTTGGCTCCGCGAGCTTGCAAATACCCTCGCTCACGCCGTCTTGAAACAACACAAAAAAAATCTTAAAAAAAATTAGTAAGGTTTCTCTCAAACCTGAATCTGATACCACATGTGAGCCATAATTAGTCTAAACTGATTAATTCATGATAATCCATTACAATATATAGCTTGGGAATGTAATTGATGAATCTCCCAAGTTAGTAAAAGACAGAACAAATCTTCCAAGTGGGTAAATAAAACAAATATATGAGAATCAAATGTTCTCAACATCACACCAAACCACCTAAATATTACATATTACAACTGGAGATATTCACAGGGACTATTGCCCCATGAAAATAGAAAAACACACTAATAATAGAAATCAATCAAACTCCAATAGGTAAAACTAGGTATCTATTATGTATGAAATGAAATAACTTTTCCTTTGGATTCGATGACTATTTTTTCACCCTTTTTGAAGCCATAAAATTGTAATTGTGCAATACAAATGATCCGTCAACTGAAACCTAGTTGTAGAAACATGCTAAAATCATGATTATCTATCAAAAGTCCTAAAATTCAACCAATGACCATGATTACCACTTAAAGTGGTCATTTTGGCACTATCAATTTTTAGGATGTGTGTTTTGGGGATGCATGTCAAAATGTCCCCTAATTATGATTCTATCCTTATTTCAAGCTTTAAGAAAAAATTGTGAACAAAAATGATTAAGAAAGATGGATGAAAGGTAATAATAGGCAAAGAAAGGAAATCAAAACCACTGATCAACATGACTCACTATCATCCTACCCAAGGACTAACAAAGTGAGTCCACCACTATTTCATATATAGGAGGATGGGACTTTGTACCACCTACAAATTTAGTTTTTATAGGAAATTATGACATGGAAAACACCATCCAAATGGTGGTGCCCACATGAGGCAACCAAGAACAACCTAAAAGTGCCCTAAAAATCCCAAAAATTGAGGTTGACTACGATCATAATTTTTTGAAAAAGTGACAATCAAATATTAAAGGGACAATAATAGAAAAATAATATGATCATGGTCATTATCGAGAGAAGTACGATTATGATAAAAACCAATGATCAAAACAAAAGGGGTGATCAAGGTTACCAACCAAAAAAGACAATTGTTGTCAAAGTCAATTATTAGAGTCTATTATTTCTTGAGATAGGGTATCCTTCATATATGGCCTCGTAGGGTGATGCTAAACAAGATAAGGTCCAAAGGTTGACATGATGCCAACGCAAACACTAGAAAAGTATTCAAGATAGGCTAAAGAGAGAGGATTGCTTATGGTAGCATATGAGGTCCTTATGGATGCAATAATAGCTCAAAAAAAGAATGACCCCTTAGGTGTAGATAGAGCTATATCAACTTAGACTAGACTAGGTAGCTAATATATAACATATCCAGCCTCATTAGCCATTATGCTATGATTTTATTTTATTCTAGAGTATAGTGACCAATATAATTTTATGGACGCTTGTTCTTTACGAGGTCATCAAGATGATGGTAACCTTAGATGATATTCATATCATCACGGACCTATTAGTCATGGAGTAGACCCCTTGAATAACCATAGAATATATGTGTTTGATGCTAGTACAGTGGGCTACCAAGGAGAGATGGCTAAACCAATATATGACTATTATGTTGGCATGGATTGGTTCATCCATAGAAGTTTCATTTGTATGATGCCTAGGGGATCCTCCTCTTGTTTGCCTACATATTCTATCATAAATTCATGCATAATATCCCAATGTCATTGATTTATCCATTAAATATAGCCATGGAGGAGGGCCATATAGGACCATAGAAGGGTTTTGGTAGGGAAATATATTTACTAGTGCTCTTGTACCATGACCAACACCATATCTAATACCATCAATCATGTACTATTAGCATGATATTATTATTACATGCATGGATATATGAGTATTTTATGATGCATCAACCCTCAAGCTTACCTCATGACACAACACCAAGGGACATCCAAGTGAAATTATGGGGACACATTGTAGGGGCATCTGGACCACATTACCACCATTGATCTAGATCTCAAGGGATCATAATTTGTGATCACCTATTACCACTTATGTTAGAGTAGACACTGGAACTTACAATAGGTTATAGGGATGAGGTAGGTAATCATGGTACATGATCACCATTAAGAGGTTGTTGGTCACTCAAAATGTCATGGTCATCTATTGTTGTAGCCAGATACACCTAAGACTCATGCCTCGTATAGAATGAAATAATGAAAAGCTCTATGAGTGTGGTATGTGACTCATAGGGAAACCTCTAAGATTTTACTAATATTAGATCCTTATTAGATATAATATTTGATACATTATTTCCTAAATGCTTGCATATACAAGTGAAAAGGGAGATAAATATAAAAAATAAAATCCTAATCTAATGGAAGTGATGCACCAAGATCAAAATAATCCTCTATGTATTGCTAGAATAAAATGAACACATGCATCATCTGGTAACAACTAGTGAAATAAACATGGTTGTAATCTAACATAAATCATTCATACACAATAGATGCATATAAAAATAGGGTAGAGAAAAATTATCCACAACTTCTTATATATTACAATATTACTTTTACAAAGGTGCTAGATCAAAATAGGTTTTAATTCTATTAATATAAAGAGTCAAGGTTCAAATCTAGACTAATACATAGAATAAAATAAAAGGAAATACAAATAAGGTTAGATATTAGACATGAGCTATCAATTTACGATGCTTTAAAATAAAGATGAAACCACTATCTATAAGCAAAAACTAGAATTTCTTGCCTAGAAAGCTATACAAATAATCCAAGAATTCCTCCAAAATCGAGCGAGACATTGATCTTTATTTATACTTATAGGTTTAAGGTTTCTATATCTATAATGATTAATATTAGAGGGTTCAAGGCCTCTAGAACTAGAGCCTTTGCTACTATCCCCAAATAATTTTACTAGAAATTTATCCCAAAACTAATTGAGGGCTTATTGGTAGTTAATATCATTGGGCTTGAGTTCTATGGATCTAGAACTTACACTGCTCCTACCTATAAGATGCCAATTGTTTTCCCTAAAATTTCATGTTTGAATGGTGAAGGTAGGTAGACTTGAGGTTTTCCACAATGTCTACCTTTATGAGCTCAATTGTTTTCCCTAGGAAATTGTTCTTCAATGGGACTTGTAGTAAAAGCATTAATCTATCTTGGAATATCTTTGAATTGAGCAAGGTGAAAGGTAGGTGACAACATTTAAATCGATGTTATTACTTTATTTCTAAAATTATGGCTTGTTGGATTGAATTTTTTCTCCCTAAATACATTTGGTAGAGCTACTCTTGATCTTCTTCTTTTTTACATATTTCCTCTTACGCATAGATCATCTAGATCATATGGTTGGCATAACCTTTTGGCACTTTCAATATATCTATGGTTCCCCATTTCCCATAAGCTATTGAATCGATCTTTTATCATTGGTATGTTCTAAATGTAGATCTAGGAGATCACATGGTAGCCATATGGATGGTCACTATGAGCTTGATCACAATGGAAGAATTAATCTATGGCTATTGACTTTATTGTGCTTAAACCAATGGCAAGAATACTCTTTGTCAATGCTAGAAAGTTTTTAGAGATGATGCGAGTCATTAATCATCAAAATGGATGGCTCATGAAACTTTATGATCTAAATATCTTAGCATTTCCCTCAAATATATGGACCATTGGATTTTCCACCTATCAACAAATATTCCTTCAAATACTTGATGGAATAGCTAATTATTTCTCTATGAGTCATTAATGTATTCGCCATGTATCTCATGCCAACCAATGAAGATATTCTTCTCTAAAAACTTCTTCAACAACCTTATGAAATGGCATGGATCATTAGATGAGCAATCAATGAATCATAGGGCTTTGAAAACTTCTTTTTGAATGGTTTTATAGGAAATGGTACCCTTCGTCAATCAAAATATCAACAACCCACATTGCTTTGTTTATTAACTTCTTTAGGGATCAATGCCCACTATAGATCTACTAAATAAATGGACCACATGGATTTAAAATATTTTTGTACCTTTTAAATTTTTAAATCAATGCCCACCATTGATCAAAAATATTAGATAACCTATGCAGATTCACAAATCTATCATGGATTTTACCTATAAAATTAGTGCTTGTTGTAGATTCCATCTCTTCTCTTCTAACTTTGTGGATCCCTTGTCAAGTCCGACTTGCAAAATTGGCTAGGAAATATTCTCCTTGGGTGTAGTGGAATGCACTAAAGTTTTGGCTACTCACAAGGGATATTCTTGCTTGTTGAAGATAAAAAATTCAAAAAATTATCACCTTATCCATGGGGTATAGATTCAAATAAAAAAATAAAAAGAATGGAGAAAAAATGAAAGATCAATTAAAGAATAGTTTGCTCATCAAAGCCTTTATTTTCTTCCACTCATAATTTGATGGTAGATCTATATTTTTTAATTTTCTATAGCACCTCTGGAGCTCTAGCTAGTCATCACATGATAAATTTTCCATTCTATCCATGACCTCATATGATTGTACCTCAAGATCTACCAATAGTCAAATAAATCAAGCTACATCATCTAAAGTTGGAAGGATTGACCATGTATCAAAACTGGTTTGATCCTCCTGTTTTTCCCAAAAAACTATGTATATTATTTCTTAGAGATAAGCTTATTATTGAAATCCTAGGGGGAGGGAAGACCTTTTTGAATTAATAAGTCAATATGATTCTTCAAGTTTGTGATGATAGTGGCTAAGGAATTCATTTGGTATTTGTACTATTTTGGATCCCATTCTTTATCTAGGAGATAAATCACCTTGTGTGCCAGTACCTCTCTATCTTGAATTCTTGTAGCTACTAACTTGTGATAAGGTGAGAGGACTAACTTTGATTTGTATGCTCTCACCTCAACCATCCTTACAAAAGTTGTAGTTAATATTTGCTCAAATTTCTAGCTAATATGTGAGCTTTGGGTGACAACTACATCAATGGATTTCAACACATAGGATAATTTACATGTTATCTTAGAGATATATTCCCAATATATTGAGCAAACCTATTTTATTAGTTTTATACCCCCTATTGTAGTTCGCATTTTGCAACATTCCTCTTTTCTTCTTCAATATCCTTTTAAAAAATGGCCCTTCCCTTGTTGAGATGGACCTTCTAAGTGATGATTTGATAAAAAAGGATTTATACTTTGCTCCTTTTTGCATATAGAAGGGATGTTGGTGGTTGTGAGGCCAATTGGCATATCATCTAGTCTATCTAGTTTTGGAGTGACTTGTCTTCTAGCTAGGAGTTCCTAACGGTTATATTTATATTTTCTAGTTCTTTCTCCCTCTTTGCCAACTTCCTTTTGAGATACAGGTAGTCATGGCTTACGAATTTTCCACCTACTTCATGAATTCTACTTTGTTCTCAACCTAGGTGACTTTGAGGTTGAATCCTATAGTTGATACTTGGTAGTCCTGTTCTTGCATTAAACCTTTAAGCTTTGAAATAGTTAGGGTAAATTCATGAAAATATAATGTGTTTCCTTGAGAATCGTAGTGACTCATCATTCTCTTTTCCATAGGCCACTCAACCTTTTTGGACTTCTTCTGCATACACTACAATATTTGTTGCTAAATATGTTAGAATTGTTGTAGTATACCATAGATAGGTGGAGGTGACTAGGAAATAATTGGTTGCCCCTATATTGCTAAAATTAGGGGTAAAGATCTAAAGAATTGTGCCACAACCCATAGGTCTAGGGGAACAAATGTGCATAGAGGAGAGAGGGAGGAGGATAAAACTATGGATGAAGGTGGGGTGAATTAAGTAGTGAACAAATAAGGGAATAACCCCCATATAAACATGGGCTATGGACCGAGAACTAGGGTGGTGAGAGTATAGGAAATGGGTATAACAATGGTAGGGATTATAAATGGAGGTATTACCTAAATAGAGGTGGAAACCAAAATAATAGGAGTTCTGAACAATTTGATAGAGGTACTAGGAGAAGGAATGGAGGCCAATGAGACTAAAATAATGAAAAGAGTAGTGGTCAATGTGACCATAGGACTAGTTGCTAAAAAAAAAGTTGAAAAATATGAGAGAAATTATTGGAGGATAGATATGGAGTAACTTATGGTTGTGTCCTTAGGGAATCCACCCTTTTATTTTCTAGTGGTGGAGATCTCACCCCATAAACCAATATTCTTTTATTATTTTACAATGTTTCTTGTTGGGGGCCTATAGTGGTGAGGCTACTATGGCTAAAGGTGACTAGGTAGAGGCAATGATTGAGGATTCCTCAGGTATTAATGAGGTTTCTTCTACATGAAGGATTTATTTAGCTGTCACCTCCATCATTTCCATAATTTGGGCCAACCTAGTACCTGTTTTCTCCTTACTATTCTTATCTATGGGGGTGATTTTGACATCTGAATGCTCTTTATTGTATAGTTTATTGAATTGTTCATCCTTGTCTAAACCATCATAAGATATCATGGTGTCCAATATATCCTATAAAAACTTCCATCGTACCTTATTTTTGCTTTGCTCTAGTGTTCCTCCTACAAGATCTATTTTTTCTTGGAGCTAATATGGATAATGGTTTTTGCTCATTGCTTATTTTGATAGAATATCTCATAAGACCCTAAATTTTGAGGTGGCTTTATGATTATCCTCTTTGGTTGCATGATTACTATAGACAAGAAAAAGACACACCATAGGAATGTAAATAAAAATAGGAAATATGTATTATATTCCTTTTTTCCTCTTTTTATTACAATGAAACCCTCGTGAGGTTGTACATGTATATGAACGGGATGGATCTATTTTTACAAGTTGCAATGGTGCATAAGTCTTCTTCCGTGACAAAATTTGATGGGCAGGTTTTTTGTGATTGTCACTTCCCTAGATCTAGATCTGTGCTATCTATATTTGGATATGATGGATCTAATAGTTGAGTCTTGGTTTGGTTCAAATATAATGATTAGATTTAGTGGATATGTAGGATTGAATCTAGATCTATGTACCTATGCATTAATTCATTGCAAACCTATCATTAGTATATGTCAGACCTCTTGAAGTGAGACCCATATTTAAAAAGATAAAATAGAATGCAACAAATAAGTGTTGATGTATAAAGGAATGTGCATATAAATATATATATTACCTTTTTGGTTGTTGTTGTTTTCATTGCTATGTTACATCATGCTACCTTTGGAAATATCCACATAGGTTAGATTTCGATCATTTGGGGGATGCCAATTGTGTTTGAGGACCATATCAATTTGGACAACTATAACCAGAGGTCATCCAAGGTCGTATGGTCTAATATTATGGTGTCCTACCACTATCAAAAGTTGGATTCAAGTTGACAGAATTATGTGATCGATGTCTAGCATAGGATAGGGATGGGTGTGAATGATTACTTGGGATATTAGATGCAAAAGTTGATTCAAATTTTCAAAAATAATTCAGTGCATATACCATCCTTGTCTCCATGAAGGAGGAGAGGATGTATTTATAAAACTCATCAAGGGAATGGGTGAGGGTGGTGACTCAATCAGCTAAGTGGTGTAACCTAAAGTTTCCCCTTTGCATTGATATTATGACAAAGGATGCACATTTATAAAAAAATATATGTTTACCTTGTAATTATCACCATATGTGCACACCTTGGAATTATCACCAAGGATGCACATGCAAATTGAAATGGATGTATTTATTGGAATCTTCACCGAACATATATGCATATAGAACTAGATGTGATACCTTGGAGTCCTCACTAGATATATGTGCATATTGAGTTGGATATGCATATTAAACTGAGTGTACAATCTAAACTAAATGTGCATGTTAACCTAAGTGTGCATATTAGATTGAATGGGTACATTGAAATGAGTTTGCATGTTGTAATCCTTACTGCATATGTGTGAGTATTCAAATATCCAAGATGAGGATGGAGGTGAAACTACGAGATGTGACATGTGAAGTGGACTGAAGTTTAGTTCTAGAGAAGGGTAATCCTTTCTTGCATATAATTGGAATGGGGGATGTGGGGTGGAACTAGAGTGAAGTGGAGATGACGTGGAAGGGGGATAGGAAGGGGAATGTTCCCATAAGGAAGAGGTGGAGATGGGTAGCCTAGGTATTAATTAACTAAATAATTAATTAATTAGTTAATATTTAGGTGGGTGCATATTATATTTAATTTAATATTAATTAATTAATTAATATTAAATATACTAATTAATTTTTATTAATTAATTAGTATTTAATGTGCTTGATTTTGGTGTCTATAGATGCCCCTTTTTGTATCGTGTTGTGTGAAAACACAATGTGATGCAAAAATAAATGACACTTATAGCTGTGTCGATAGGTGGATGATGGAAATGGGTTTTGTTCTTGAAGAAGGTAACATTTGGTTGCCCCTAATCAAGAATAATGTAGGATGCCCTAGTGATGGAAGTGATAAATATATTTTAATCTTATCATTGATGAATTGATGAGTACCTTAATTTTGGTGAACGAACTAGTCATGTGGCAAGTGGTTGGTTAGCCTTACCACCTCGATTGTAACATGGGTATGTAAACTCTTATGGACACTGACCCAATGCATTAGCCACTTGGATTTATTTAGAGTTTGTGTGGAAAATAGAAATTATGCTTTTAGACCTGAGAAAGTAGGGTGTATGAAAGGTCGCAGACAAGGTTCTTAGACAAATATTGAGTCCAAAATGGGTGTTTGGTTATTGATATTTTTTGGGCTAAAATATTATGGATTTTGTCTACCCACTCAAGTGGCAAGTAGGTAGATGAAAAAATAGAGGATGATGACAAGGATATTAGTGTGTTGAATGGATGAAACTGAACAGTGATATGGGATTTTTTTTTTGTGATGGCGGATGGAAGGAGTGTAGAACTGGTAACATGATATACCATTTCTTATTGTACTTTGGGTGTGTTTGCTCTAGTTTTGTTATGCTTGTTTTTTTGTTTTTTTTATCAAAATAAGTGTCCTAATCTACCCATCCTACCAGATTGTATGGACAAACAGTTTCTGCAACCACCATGTGACTAGAGTAGATCATTAGATACAAGGATCACTCAAAGATCTAGGCTAGTGAATCAATGATAGAAAAGGAAATCTTATTGATGAAAGTAGTAAATTACATGAAATTAAATCTAATTTAAGGCTCTACTTTTTCTCAAGCAGAATGGGGCTCTAATCGATGAATATGAAAGAAAAATTAATCTATGTCTACTTTTACCTGAGAAAAATAGGGTTCTAATCAGCGAATATGAAAGGAAAATTAATCTATGTCTCTACTTTTTCTTGATCATAATGGGGTTCTAAGCATGAAAGGAAATTTATCCTATGAAAATAGGAATTATACATGATTGATTGAAAGATGCTAATTGATGATTGATGAGTGTCCTTATGGTAATATTCTCATCCTATCAGATTGCATGGACAACTAGTCGTATCAATCACTAGGTGTCTAGAGTAGATTATTGAGTATGAGGATCAATTATATATTTAGTGTATCAAGTAAAACCTAAGCTAAAGGAGGAAAGAAAAGGCTATTCTAGATGTTGACCAAAGGGATTTGGTGCCTTTGGGACCTTTGAATTGAAATGTGACCAAAGAATTTTGGCGCATTTGGGTCCTTTGAATTGAAATAGGACTAAAGGGGTTTGGTATCTTTGGGGCCTTTGAATTGAAGTGTGACCAAAGGGATTTGGTGCCTTTGGGGCCTTTGAACTAGAATTTGGTTTTTGAGATGGTGATGCAAAGGGCACAACCTTTAATAAAATGATGAACCTTTTGAAACTGGTAGTTGATGTGTGTTGAGATGTGAATGTGAGGTAAATAATATAATATTTGACAAAAGGACATAACCTTTTGAACCTAGCAGTTTATTTGTTGATTGACTGTGTGTTGGCATTGACAAAACCACACTAAAATATTGATGGTGAGGCAAATTACTTGATTGATTGGTTGATTGAGCCTTTTTCTAGATTGGTGGTGAAGGTGCAATACCTAAAATATCCCCAAGTTGTTTGATGGTTGATTGAGTCTTTGGCTAGATCGGTGATGAAGGTGCAATACCTTAAACATCCCCAAGTTATTTGATGTTTGGTTGATTGATTGTTGATGGGGAAGGTGTGATACTTTGATTTCTCCTAATTTTGTTGATGAGTGTGTGATAGATTGATTTATGGTTAGGGAAAGATGTGATACCTTGAATACCCCCAACTTGGTTGATTATTTTTTGAATTATTAATGGAGAAAGTGTAAGATTTTGAACATCCCCACTTTGCATTATGGTTGAATGATATGATTGATTGATTTTTGGAGAAGGTGTGATACTTTGAACACCCCTAAGTTGGTTTATGATTGTGTTAGAGTGATTAATAAGGAAGGTATGATACCTTAATTATCCCTAAGTTTTTGAATCATTTGATAGTACTGATGGGGAAGATGTGATATTTTGAACACCCCAAAGTGGTTTGATGGCTTCATGTAACTCATGGGGAAAGTGTGATACCTTGAACACCCCCAATTTGGTTGATTACTTGATTAATTGTTAGGTAAGGTGTGATACCTAGAATAACCCCAAGTGGGTTGATGACTTGATTGTGACCAATGGAGAAGGTGTGATACCTTGAACACCCCCAAATTGGTTGATTTTTTGATCGATTGTTAAGGAAGATGTGATACCTTGAACGCTCTTAAGTTGGTTTTATATTTGTGGTTGTGGGGAGGATATAATACCTTGACAATTCCCAAGTGGTTGATGACTTAATGTGACTGATGGAAAATGTGTAATACCTTGAATACCCTTAGGTTGGTTGGATGATTGAATGTGATTGATGGGGAAGGTGTGATACCTTGAGCATCCCCAAGTTGGATTGATTGCTTGATGTGATTGATGGGGAAGGTGTGATACCTTAAACACCCCCAGGTTTTTTATGGTTGTTTGATTGATTGATTGATGGGAAAGGTGCAATACCTTGATTATCCTCAAGTTTTTCAATTATTTGATGGGATGAGGGTAATGGTGGTAGTGGTAGAAGCTAATACCGAGTATGCATATAGCGATGTATTATTTTGTGTAGTGTCTTGTATGGATTTTGATGATGATGATGAGTCTGAGAGATCAGATATATGTAGCCTATGAGTGAGACATGATATGTACTTTATTTAATGATGATGTATATCTATGATATTTTTAATGAGGTTTTGTGCCTTGTGTGTCATTATGATGTGTAAAATGGTTAAATGTGATGGATATTATAGAGGGAGAAAACTACCCTATTGCATATGATTCCCAATAAAGGCTAAATATGCAAGGAGGTAACCTTTATGGGGTGAACCGTGTGGGTGTGTTGTGCTCTACACTCGGTGCTAGGGTAAGGATTCACCAAGAATGGTTTAAGGACTCGCTCCAAGTCCTTAGGATATTTAGGAATATTTATGTATTTAGTTTTAAACACCTAAGTTTGGCCTTTCTAGATCTATGCTATGAAATATAAAGGATAATGTAGAAAATAGAATATAATAGCTAAAAACGGAATGCAAGCATACAAGAGCTAGCCTAAAATGATTCTATATTTTGAATGCTCACTAACCTAGGGTTTTATTCCAAAAAATATTTAAAGCAGAAATATGTCATATAAATGCATAGAAATTATTCCTAGATGAAAACTAAATGCATTTCACTTTCATATGCCTAAAAAATCAATAATTAAATCTGATTTTCAACCAATAGAATGATTAGATAACTTATCTAGACCAATGGTTGATTTAGCTTTTTTTGCCTCTTGTCCAATGATATCAAAAATACCTATTTTTGTAAGATCACTAATGAAACACTAAAAAATAGAATTAGCATTAGGGGGCCTGCTTAGGCTGTTGTGTAACAGTTCTTGGAGGCACAGTAGTCAAGCCCCCTAGGTACTTTTAGATGACCATTTAATACATAATCAAAAGTTGACCTTTGGAGAATTAATCCTAAAACAGAAATATAGTAACAAAAAATAAAAAACAAAATGCAGTAGTATGATCTAGATGCAGTATGGAATGCAATAGTGAAAACAAAATCTTGAAATTTCCCTTGGTGTTCTCTTGGGAAAAATCATACCTCACCTAGAGCGGACGTGATAACACAACAGTAAAGTCACACCCTACCTGTATGGGGTGTGATTTCACTTTTGTAGATTGGTTTACCCTAATTAGGGCAAGTGAAGCCTTGCTAATACCAGGTGTGATATCGCTATAGATTAATGAAAATAAATGTGAGTATAGAAGATGAAATAAATGCTAAAAATAAAGTAAGCAAACCCTAATGGATGTCATAGAAGCAGGAAAAGAAGACTGAAGTATCCAAGCGGTCACTCTATCTTTTTGAACTACACCATAGATCCACCAATTCACACATCAAATCAATCCAATCCATACAATAGAATATTAAATCCAAAATTCACACTTTGGGGTTAGCTTGTAGCAGAAGAAAACAAAGGAAGAAGAACAAACTATCATAAATATTTTGATCTTAATCAATAATCAAAATTTTGCATTACTCGCATATCGCATTGCACTTTAAAATTCTGCATATATGATTTGGCAAGAACATATTTCATTTTATAGATGAAATTAGAGGGAAAAATGCAGGCAAAATAAACCCAAAGTCGATGCCAAAACATGTTGGAGGGTTTAAAACTGGGTCTAAGCGGGACCAAAAGAATAAAAAAATTTAAATTAAAAATTAGGTTAAAAATAGTGAAGTTGTACCCCATCCTAAAGGGCTGCAATATTACTTGTGTGAAGTCATGCCTCGTGAATACGGTGCACGATTTGTTAAAAAAACTAGAAAAGACAAATAGAGGGGTGAAGAGGCCTACCCTTACCTTTGGCAGGGGTGAGGGACCTCTTAAAGGCACTAAGGAAGATTTCCCACTCAAAGTGGGTCAATTTTTTGTGTCTACATTTTTATCCCTCTTTGATGCATTTATGGCCTAATAAATGCATCAAAGAAGGATGTAGACTCCTGTAGGCAAGCATACAATAGGCACAAAGAAGGGGTGGCCAGGTTTAGGTAAAGGGGTGGTGTAAGAGGGGTATCACAAAGGATACTCTAGACCCTTACACACTAGGTAAGGCATTACTACCATTAATGCCTCTATGGCTAGGGTGCCCCCTCAAGTTTTGAAAGGAAAGGAACTTCCTTAAGAAACTCGAAAAGGCAAAAGAGAGAGAGTAAGAGACAAAAGGAAAGAAAACAAGCGAAGAAAAAAAATGATTACTAGGTACAATATGAATCTAATGTAGCTAGAATGAAATGCATGGAAGAAAATAAGGAAAATAAGGGAGGGGAAGAAGGAAGAAGAGTGGAAATAGAAAATCGTGAAGTGGAAAAATAAGAAAAAGACAAAGATAAAACTCCAAAGGTCAATCATTTGAAATAAAAAATAAAGTTGAATCAAAACCTTGACTAGAGGCTGGTATGCTCAAAATATGGTCCATTTATGGAGTGAAGAACTCGCTATGGGTGGTTTCTCACTAGTAACTACTGTGGGGCGATTACCCGCTAGGATGTATGTCAAGGCCTATTATCAATGGCCAAGTATTTGATCCTATAATGGGGTGTTGGGCCTGTTGATTCAAAGAGAGACATAACCTGATAGGGGTGTTATAATTTATGTTGATGTAAAATGATGTATATGCCACTACTACCTAAGAAGGTGTATGCACATGGATGTATGGACCGATCAATATGAGCATAACACAATGTGAGTGTGTGCATGTGCTAGAAGAAAATAAGAGGAAGAAATGTGGAGCAAAGAATTGTGTGTGTGTGTGCACTCATCTTGAAGTTTTAATGAGTGAAAATTCAAGAGCAAGGAAATGTGCAAAAAAAATAGAGAAGAGTGTATATCCTTATCTTAAAAAAATAAGACAAAGAAAAAATAAGAATCGTGCAAAATATAAGAATATACCAAAAAAGGATTGCATTCCTTAACTCGAAGGAGAAATGATGAGCATTGTAAAACTTTCAAATTCAAGGAATACAATAAGAAGAGAGAAGAGAAGAAAGAGCAAATGAAAAATTATAAGAGGAGGGATTAAAATTCATGGGCCCTAGGTTGGGGCTTTGCTAGGCATAAAAACCCTAGTGAGAGTGCAATGCATGCAAGCTATATCCTAACTAGGTATCATCACATGCCATTATCGTGAATTCCTAGAAACTATAAGATCAAGTAGTCATAAGCAAGTAATAATGCAATGTATGACAAGCAATATGCAAGAATAGAATATTAGGAAATTATGCATAATATGACAATAAGGCGTGCAAAATATGTCAGGCAAACATGCAATATGACCTAACTAAATGCATGTGCAATATGAAGAACAGGTCAAGCATAATATATTTTTAAATGCATTATATTCATTGGTTCTTTAAGCTATTTACCATCCATAGAAGCCAAATTATAAGCACCTAAACCAAACTTAGCTATTATGACAAACGGTCCTACCCAATTGGATTGAAATTTACCTCGAAGATCAATACGAGCATTGATGTTTTTTTGGTTTTCTTTGAGGACAATGTCCCCAACCTCAAAGAAATATTGTGAAAATTTTTAGAGTAGGATCACTAGAGCCTATCCTGATAGGCTCTCAGATGCTCTAATGCATGAATATACTTCTCATCCAGTGACTCTAATTCATGCAAATAGTCTGTACAATACTCAGCATTGACCTCATCATCTTGCAACAAGATGCACAAAGAAGGAACTTCTAACTGAAAAGGAAAAACTATGTCAGACCCATATACCAAGACATATGGTGAGGCCCCTATGGGAGTACACACGCTAGTACGATAGGCCCACAAGGCAGGATAAAGCTGAGTATGCCAATCACGATCGATCTTACTAACTAACTTCTTCAAAATATTGATCAAGGATTTATTGGATGCTTTGGCTTGCTCATTACCTTGAGGGTAGTAAGGGGTTGACCATCTATGTTGAATCTTGTACTTAGCACAAATATTACGAACATCATTGTTATTAAAAAGAGTGTCATTTTTAGAAATAGTCACTAAAGGAATCCCAAACCTACAAAGAATCTAGTTGAATATGAACTGAGAAACCTGAGTCCTAGTCACCGTAGCTAGAGGTATGGGTTAAATCTAATTAGTGAAATACTCAATCATAGTAATGATAAAATTGTGAACATCAAATGACACTAGGTTAACCTTCCCGATAATATCCAATCCCCACATGGAGAATGGCCAAGGGGAAGATATTACTTGAAGATCTTGAGAAGGAGCATGAATTGATATAGCACTAACGAAATTAGGAGCACTTAGGAAATTAGGAGCATAAATATTATTAACCAGATATTGCATTAACATTAAGTTCGAAGGATTACAATGCTTAAATACAAATATTATTAACTAGAACCTAGAAAGCTTAGGAGAAAGAATAGGGAAGAAGAAAAATAGGGAGGAAAGGAAAAATGAGATTAGGAGTCAAACTCCCTGCCATCCATGTCGTCCAATCCTGCTGACTCAATTGTCGTCCAAGGAGGTAAAAGGGTAAGGTCCAAAGCTTACAGTGGTAAAACAAATTTTTTACTTTTTTACCCTTTTAACTTCCAACATTCTCCCCCTTAAAGTTGAGAGGACTGACTATACAATCTCTCAGCTTTATATATTGAGCTTTAGCCATGCCTTTGGTGAAGATATCTGCAATGTTATCCAAAGTGCTACAATATTTAAGCTCAACTATCTGTTGCTCCACCATGTCTCGGATGAAGTGATACTTCATATCAAAATGCTTTGATCTGCTATGGTGGATTGGATTGTATGCCAATTGAATGGCACTTATGTTATCACAATACAGTCAATTTGGACCACTTTGAATTTCTCCAATTTCTTCAAGGACTTTTCTTAACCATAGGGCTTGAGTACTAGCATGTGTGATGGCTATATACTCAGCCTCAGTAGATGACAATGCTACAACAGTCTGCTTCTTGGAACTCCATGTGATTAGTCCTGACCCTAGACTAAAACAGTTCCCTGATGTAGATTTCCTATCATCTATATTGCTGCCCCAATCACTATCACTGAAGCCAACTAATTTAACAGAATTACATTTGTGGTAATGGATTCCAAAATCCAATGTACCCTTTACATATCTTAAGATTATTTTAGTTTCTTGTAGATGCAACTCAGATGGACTTGCCATAAACCTTGAAACTAGAGAAACATCATATTGAATATCAGGCCTTGTGTTGGTGAGAAACATCAGACTCCCAACCATGCTTCTGTAAGTGGTCATGTCAACCTTTGGTGCTCCGTCATCCTTGCTCAATTGGATCCCATGTCCAGTTGGAGTTGCAACTGATTTGCATTGCTCCATGGAAAATTTCTTGATCATGTCTCGAGCATACTTGTGTTGACATATGAAGATCCCCCTATTTTATTGATGCACTTCCATGCCTAGGAAGTATCACATTAAACCGAGATCTTTCATCTCAAACTGCTTCATCATGGAGTTTTTGAACTCCATATTCATTTTAGTGTTACTACCCATAAATATTAGATCATCCACATACAAACAAACTATGAGAATGTCTACTCCATGCTTTAGGTAGTACATATTTGGTTCACTTTTGCTTCTAGTGAATCCATACTCGCTAAAATAGCCATCAATGCATGAGTACCAAGCTCTTGGTGCTTGCTTGAGGCCATAAAGTGCCTTTTTCAATTTATAAACAAGGTTCTCCTTTCCTTGTTCTTGAAAGCCTTGAGGTTGTTGAACATAAACCTCCTCAGTCAAGTATCCATTCAGAAAAGCACTTTTCACATCCATGTGTTGAATGTTCCATCCTTTATGGGCAGCTAAGGAAAGAACTGATCTGATTGTCTCTTGTCGTGCAACAGGAGCGAAGGTTTCCTCATAGTCAATGCCAAATTTTTGAGTAAAACCTTTTGCTACTAATCTCACCTTGTGCCTCTCAATGCTTCCATCAACATTGTATTTGGTCTTGTAGACCCATTTACATCCAACACATTTTTTTCCTTTTGGAAGCTTTACAAGCTCCCAAGTATCATTATTTTTTATAGAGGTTATTTCCTCTTTCATGGCTTCTTGCCATACATTATGAGTACAAGCCTTCTCATAGCTAGATGGTTCTAGTTGTGCACTAGTTAATAAAGCATAATTAACTACATCTCCCTTAGGATCTTGGGAGTCATCATCCCCATACATATGCAGATTTTCAAGTTTCTGCAAAACTGAATTCATTTCACTAGCTTGGCTTCTAGTGTATCTTTTTTGGTAATTTTGATCCAACATTTGAAAATATGGATGATGTTGTAATGTTATTTTACCTCTTGATGGAGAGTCAATGTCCATCGGTGAAGAACTTACTGATCTCTGTGGAGAAGGACTTGGAGTGGCGGTTGAAGTACTTGATGTAGTACTCCTGCTTGGGCTTGGAGGGGTTGGTGTGCCTTTGCTTTTCTTGGGAGACACTTGTTGTACCTATTGTACCTGTGAAGAACTTACATCTTGGGACTCATCATCAACAAAAATTCTTTGATGACCCCATTCTCCCCCTTCATCAAAAATTACATCCCTGGAAAGTACAATTTTATGAGTCTTGGGATTGTAGAGTCTATATGCTTTGGTAGACTCACAATACCCTACAAATATACAAGCTTGAATTTTGGGATCAAGCTTCTTCCTCTTCTCATCAAGAATGTGTGCGTATGCTAAAGAACCAAAAACTTTGAAGTGCTTTACATTGGGTTTCTTTCCGTACCACCCCTCATAAGGAGTGATGCCATCTAAACTAGAAGTTGGACTTCTATTTAGAATGTATACACTGGTTCTTACAGCATCATCCCAGTACATATTAGTTAGATGCTTAGTCTGAAGCATCGTTCTCACCATCTCAACTATGGTGCGGTTCTTTCTCTCGGCCACACCATTCTGTTGTGGGGTATAGGCAGTAGTGAATTGCCTTTTGATCCCACTTGCTTTACAATATTTCAAGAATTATTTTGAGGAGTACTCACCTCCTCGATCTGTTCTAAGACATTTTACAAAATACTCACTTTGTTTCTCTACATTGTTTCTGAAATCTATGAAGCAATCAAAAGCTTCATCTTTATGTTTCAAAAAATAAATCCAACACATTCTAGAGAAATCATCTATGAAAGTGAGAAAATAGGAATTGTTTTCGATACTCTTTGTCTGCATTGGACCACAAATGTCCGAATGCACTAATTGAAGTGGATAGTTGGCTCTCCATGCTTGTCCTTTTGGAAACTTTGACCTTGAGTGCTTTCCCAAAGCACATCCTTCATAGACCTCCTTCTGTTCATTGATTTTGGGAAGTCCTGTCACCATAGCTTGAGAAGTTAACAATTTCAAGCTAGCGAAATTAAGGTGACCATATCGCAAGTGCCAAAGCACACTTGGATTTGCTATAGCTACATTTGCAAGTTGAGCTCCCCCTAGCTCACCAAATTTGAGAGGGAATAACCGATTCTTGGTCATTGGGACCTGTGTGATGACATGATTACAATTGTTTTTATCAAGAATGAGACATTTTCCTTCATCAAAAATAAGTTTGTAATTATTCTCCATCATTTGCCCAATGCTTAGCAGATTGTGTTGGAGCTTTGGAGTGTAGTAGATGTCATTCACTTTCTTTAGTCCTTCTTTCATTGGAACTTCCATGGTTCCAATGCCTTCGACTTGCAAAGCTTTATCATCCCCTAACTTGATGTGGGATTTATAAGTGGAATCTAGAGTAGCAAATAGATTTTCTTTGCCACTCATATGGTTTGAACAACCAGTATCCAGAATCCATGTGTCATTTAGATTCTGTTCTGATTGTCCATATGATAGAAAAATATTAGAGGTATCATCTTCTTCTCCATAATTTCCATATTGACTGTTGTTGCCTTGAGAATATTTTGACCAGCAGTCATGAGCAAAGTGGCCTAGCTTGCCACAATTAAAACAAGTTGTTTTGGACTTGTCACTTCCTCGCCCTTGATTTCCACTTCGTCCTGGATTTCCTCCTCTATTTTGGTTTCCACCTCTGTTCTGATTGCCTCCTCTATTGGAGTTGCCTCCTCTATTTTGATTGCCTCCTCTGTAGTTGCCTCTACCTCTTCCTCTTCGCTGGCCTCTGCCTTGACCTCTTCCACGTCCTCTTCCAGTATTTTCATTGGATGTGAAGGCTTTATCATCACCTCCATAGCTAGTTGAAGGAGATTCCTGTAATCTCTCTTCATGAGACATTAACGATCCGATTAATGCATCGAATGTTAAAGTGGAAAGATTTTTTGACTCTTCTATGATTATGGCAATGTGATTCCATATTTGTGGAAGTGTTCGCAACACTTTTGTTACAATTATCTCAGGCTTGATTTCCTCACCAAGTGTAACCATTTTATCAACAACTGCTTTCACTCTGACACAATAATCACCTACTTTTTCATCTTCTTTCATTTTGAGATTTTCAAAATCTCGTTTTAGTGTTTGAAGCCTCACTTGCTTCACTTGATCACTTCCCTGGAATCCGTCTTTCAAAGCTTTCCATGCATCTTGTGTAGTTATACAAGCGGCTATTCTAGGGAATATACTTTTCTCCAATGCTGCTTGGAGATGATAAAGAGCAAAAGAGTTGCTCTTTTGTGCTTCTTTCTTTGTTTTCTTATCTGTGGCACTCAATGTAGCCCAATATGTGGGTTCTGTGAAACCCTCTTCTATTATATCCCACAAACCTTTTCCTATGAGTAAGGTCTTCATTTTGATAGACCAATACTCGTAGTCATACTCGTTGAACTCTGGAATTGGTAGATTGTTATGTGAGGCCATAGTTACTAAAACACTCTTTTATTTCTTGGTTACAATAAAGCACTCTGCTTTTTTCAAAGAAAGAAGAAGGAAGAAAGAAGAAGAAAGAAGAGATTACAAATTTAAGTCAAATCTGACTTGATTCACTCTATCATTGATTGCTTGTTCCTCTTGGTGTGGTGCTGCTATTTCTTGAGTCATGAAATTATTTGCTACTTCTTCATCGTCACTGATCAATATTATCTCTGGTGATTCTAGTTCTAGGATTTCCACTAAATTACTATAGTGAGAATATTTTGATTCTTGTGGTGTAACTTCTATGGATTTAGATTGCTCAAATTGACTCCCAAAGGAGTTATCTTCAGAGTCTGCCTCGTACCCTAAGTCCGGATGCCTCTGGTGTGCAATTACTGCATTTTGCAACTGACTAAATACAGTATGTAGCCCATAAGCTCTCACTTTTTCATCAAAACTTTCAACATTTTCTCTCACCAAAAGTGCACATAGGGCATGATAACAACCACTTGGTCTTATCATCAATGCCTCTTTACAAATTTCAGTTTGATATTTTGTCTCTCTTACAAGGAAAAATACTAAGCCTCTTAGGCAATGTTCTTTTTTTCCTATTTTATTATATCAAAAAAAAATATCTATATTTGTATTTAATAAAAGAAATATAATTGCTTTATAAAATAAAATTTTAAAAAACAATTATTATTTAATTTTATTAAATATAATATAAAGTTATATTTTTTTAATATATAAAATAATAAACTTTTAAGAAAAAGAAAAAACCTTTTAAAAAAAATTCTAACTCTGTAGGAGTCGAACCCACGACTCCTTTCTTTCAAGAAGAGTTTCCTTGCCAACTCGGCTTCCACTGCCGATGAAACCTAGGCAGAATACACTATTATTTCAAGACATTCAGGGCATATACCATACACAAAAAAAAATTTGCAACTTTCGTAGCCGTCGGGTTTCGAACCTGCGACCTCCTAGGGGTGAGCGGCTTAAGGCTGGCTCCTCGAGCCAGTCGAGCTGTGTGGCCCGACGAGGAGGTGAGGGAGGCTTGCCTCCTTTATCCCATCGTGGCTGCATGATAATTTAAAAAAAAATTACAATCTTTATCCCACATCCGTTGTGCAGAGGGGATATTGTGCTTTATTAGCACAAAGAAGCACTAAGCTTCTCGATTGCCTTTGGGCAATCAGTGACCACCCTTTTGCCTTCTAGCCAAGCCAATCACCTCGCACCACATCGCCAGTTGCCCCTTTGTTCGCCTTGCTATCTACTCGCCACATGTTCACCTTGTTGTCTGCTCACCACGTGTCCACCTCTGGTTAGCTCCTCGATCCATGTGCTCTCTACGGGCCTCTCTCGACCTCACCTCGGTTCACATGCTATGGGCCCTCTTGACCTTATGTTAGTTTGCATGTTGTAGGCCCTCTCGACCTCCTCAAGATTCATGCCTCACTTGTGAGCTCGCTCTTATGGGCCTCCTCGACCTCCTCAAGATTCATGCCTCACCTGTCGCTCTCCTCGGGCTCTGCGCTTCACCTGTATAGCCTCTGCTCTGATACCAGATATAGCACTAAAAAAATTAGGAGCACTTAGGAAATTAGGAGCATAAATATTATTAACCAGATATTGCATTAACATTAAGTTTGAAGGATTACAATGCTTAAATACAAATATTATTAACCAGAACCTAGAAAGCTTAGGAGAAAGAATAGGGAAGAAGAAAAATAGGGAGGAAAGGAAAAATGAGATTAGGAGTCAAACTCCCTGCCGTCCATGCCGTCCAATCCTGCTGACTCAGTTGTCGTCCAAGGAGGTAAAAGGGTAAGGTCCAAAGCTTACAGTGGTAAAAAAATTTTTTACTTTTTTACCCTTTTAACTTCCAACATGAATAATATGATCATGGCACTGAAACTGGTCACAACACCAAATATAATCACATGCATATTTATCCATGGAAGGCCAGTAATACCCCATTTGAAGAAGCTTTTTGCCAATAGTATTTTCGCTAAAATGGCCTCCATATGAACCTTCATGAGAATCACTAAGAGTAAACCATGCTTCATCGAAATTAAGTCATCGTAAGAGGATACATTGAAAAGAACGTCAATATAAACTATTACCAATTATAATGAATCAACACACTCTTTTGCACAATAGCTTGAATTTATTATGATCTAAACCATTAGGCATCGAACCATCTTCAATAAAATTAAATATGTCATTATACCATGTTTTAGATGAGGAATCTTCGATGGTAAAACACTCTAGGGAATCCAAAGAAGAACTCAAAGACATAGGTTCCCAAATTTTTTAAATGATAATCGAAGCTTGATCATATTTAACTCCAAAGGGGGTAAGGATACAATAGTAATCATGGCATACACATGACAGTTTGAGGATCTAGGGATAGACTCTATGATCACCCACTCAAAAGAAGACAACAACCTGGTATTAATCTCCTTATAGAGTTTAATCTTATCATATTGAGTCTAATAAATATCATTAATCTGATTAACCATAAGTTTAGAGTCACCAAAGATCTAAAAGACCTTAACCTGCAAAGCTAAATCTGCTCTAAGACCAAGGATCAAAGCTTTATATTCTACAAGATTATTTGTGCAAGAAAAAAAATGTTTGAAAGATAAAGGTATGAGCTATTTTTATAGTGTAACAAGAATGACTCCAGCTCAGTGCCCTTCATGTATTGAGCTCCATAAAAAAATAAATTCTAGAACTTAGAATATTTAATTTTAATATTGAAGCACTCATCAGGAAACTCAACAACTATAGGATGGGGTAGCTTCTAGGAGAGAGGAGGCTAGCTGATCAACAATCACCTAACCCTTAATAGCCTTATGAGCTATGAAATTTAGGTTAAAATCACTAAGGGTCAACACCCACTTAGCAGCCCGACCTTACAGGTGGGGCTTAGACATCAAATAACATAAAGGATCAAACTTTACAACCACAAATATCTTATGGTTGAGTATGTAGTGTCTTAACTTTTGAGAAGAAAACACTATGGTAAGGTAAAGCTTCTCTAAGAGAGTGTACCTGGTTTCATAGCTGACCAAAATTCTATTAATATAGTAGATAGCTCTCTCTTTGTTTTCGTCATCATGTTGAGTCAGCATGGCTCCCAAAGCATGAGCGATGGCCACTATGTAAAGAAATAGATGCCTACTAGACATAGGGGGAACTAAAATAGGTGGGGAGGTGAGATATATTTTGAGGTCATCAAAAGCTTTCTAACACTTGGAATCCCATCGAAAAACTACATCCTTCTTAAGAGTCGAATGAAAGGGTGACACTTATAGGCTAACTGGGTAATGAATCGATGAATAGACTACAACTTACCTTGTATACTATGAATCTCGATCAGGATGTGAGGAGGAGGTATATCAATGATAGTTGCTACCTTAGGAGGGTCCACTTCAATACCTCACCTAGACACTATGAAACCTAACAACTTGTTAGATGTGACTTTGAACACACACTTAGTGTGTTTAAGATGAACCCTATATTTCTAAAGCCTTCAAATATTTGCCTTAAGTCATGGACATGATCCTTTCATTCTAAGGAACAAACCAAAAGGCTGTTCATATAGTCTTGGAGAATATCATGCATTATTTCATAGAAAATATAAGTCATGGCTCACTGATAAGTAGCTCCTGTATTCTTAAGGCCAAAAGGCATGACCTTCTAGTAGAAGGTATTCCAGGGAGTAGTGAATGTTATCTTGGCTTGATCCTCAGGAGCAATCCTAATCTAATTGTAACCCAAGAAACCATCCATGAGTGAAAGGATTCCATATTTTGTAGTGAAATCTACAATCTGATCTATGTTGGTTAAGGGAAAATCGTCCTTGGGAAATGCTAAGTTAATATCCTAAAATTTAGTATACACTATGTTGTTCCTTCATTCTTAGCTACAAGAATGATATTAGAGATACAATCAAAATAGTTGATGGCTTTTATAAAATTGATGTCAAGGAGTTTTTGGAGCTCCTCCTTGATTGAAAGGGTGACCTTTGGATGCATCTTTTGAAGTTTCTACTTAACAGGCTTAACATTAGGCTTAACTACTAAATTATGCATGACAAGGGAGGGATCAAAACCCTGGCATGTCGGCATATGACCAAGTAAAAATATCTTGATATTCTTTCAATAAATTGGTAAATTGCTCATGCTCATCCATGGTCAAGTCTTTGCCTAACTTAAGGATTTTAGGGGCTTCCTCAGAACCTATGTTCACATCTATTGTATCCTCAAGAGGAGGTAGGGCAAGAATTACTCCTAATTTCTGAAGGTCCTTGGGAGACATAGAACCAAAGTCCACTTGAGAACTAGAAGACTCAACTTGTGCTACAGAAGGGATAAACTCATCAAAGTTGATGTCATTTTGAGATAAAGCCTCATCTATAACATGTGACTCTAGGGTTAAGAACTTAGGAGAGGGAAGACCCTCATCCTTAAAACTCCACTCTAAACCTTGATGAGCTTCATCAAAGAGAATATCTAAACAAGAAGAGTCATCTTGTGCTGTGATGAAACATTTGTAGAAGATTTCTTAGAGGAAGATTGTGAGGAATGAATTTGGGCCAAATATTCTGGTGAGAAAAATTCAAATGGATGAGGATCTCCCATGATAGAAATTATTTGGTTTTCAAATTTAAATTTTACACATTGATGAAAAGTAGAAGGGACATCCTTCATTGCATAAATCCAAAGTCATCCGAGAATAAGATTAAAATAAATATGCAGGATAGGATACTACATAAAACATTATTTCTAAAATATTTGGTCCAACCCTAAGAGGGAGTAATATAGTGCCACAAGCTTCTTGAGAATCATTGCTAAAAGTTCTAATGACATCACTGGATACAATCAAATCTTCCCTTTTCAATCCAAATTTCTAAAATAAATGGTAGGTACAAACATTAAGCGAAGAACCATTATCTATCATAACCCTTTTGATGAGAGTGTCCCCAATGTAAGTAGTGATATATAGAGAAGAATATTCATGTACTCCTAAGGGAGCCATATCATTATCTAAAAATGTTAGGTGAGGCTTCTTAAGAGAACTTATAACCTTTGTCATATCACTAGGAGAAATATCTGGAGGTACTGGCTGCTGCTTCAAAACATTTATCATAGCTTCTTTATGGGCTTGGGAATTTTGTAGGAGTTCTAAGAGTGGAATATTTGTTGAATCTTCCATCTTCTATACTAATTTTCTTGTAGTGGTTGTTATCATCCCAACCATGTTGTTATCATATTGATGTGGCACATTTTTATAGGATACTTGGTTGTTTTATCTCGTTCTATTCTAATTTTGTTGGTTTTTGGAAGATTGAAAACTACTAATATCAATGCGACCAACATCGATTAAATCTTGAACCACATGTTTCAATATTTTACAAGAATTAGTCCAATTTCCTTCTACTCTGTGATATGCACAATGCTTATCTTCTTTATACCAATGAGCGATAGTATATGGTTATCTTACTAGAGGTAATTATATTGCCTTAGCATCAAATAATTGTTTTAGAACTACTTCCATAAGCATATTAAGTCTTTTAAAATTCCTTTGAGGAGGCTTCTGAAGTATGATATTTTGTAGGTTTTTAGTGACATTATTAATAGGCCTATTATCACTAGTACCTCCTATTTGATTATTCTTATGTTGAGACTTAATTGGCTTATGTTATTTAACATTAAGTTGTCCTATTCTAATGACAACTTGTTCCACTTTTCTTGCTAACTCAATTGCTTGATATAAATATGTGATAGTAGTGGTCTTTAATGCATAAGATAATTTTTCTTGTAAGTTACCAATGAATATATCAAGCATATATTTTTGAGACACAGGTTGTCTTAATAGGCCAAATAAACTTCTCCAACGAGCTAAAAATTTTGAAAAAATTTCCTCTTTACTTTATTTTAAATCATACAAATATCTCATAGTCACTTCCTTTTCAATGTAAGCACTAAACTGATGAACAAACATATCTGCAATATTCTCAAAACTCTTCAAAGAATAATTGGAAAATCGATAATACCACTCTAGTGCTACTCCAACAAGATGCTTTGGAAATATTTTCAATAAGAGCATATCATCATAAATAAGATAATGAAAAGCTATTATGAATCCTCTCAAATTCTCTATTGGATCCTCATTCCATTTATAAATTGGTAAAACTAGCATAGTAAAATACTTGGGATAAGGTATTGCAAAAAAAATAGGATCCAATGGCTGAGTACACATTTTCTTATAACTATATGTAAAGCCCTAAGGTTGAATCATATCCATCCTTGAAACCAATTTATTCACAATATCTACAAAATTCTACATTTTTGGATTATGTGTATTCCCAATATTCCCTTGACTTAGGTTGGACATGAGAAGGTTATTGTTATATGTGGTGCCTTGTGAGAATGAAATATTTACTTATGGTGGAATAGAGGAAATATTGTCGATATTAGAAGATGAAGGAGGAAATTGAAATTTTTTTTGAGTGCCATTACTAGTTGAAGGAACTGGTGTATTTCATCTGATGCTGGTGGTCACGGTAGTGGCATAAGTAGATCAACAAGTTCAATTACCATGATTAATAGGCTCATTCAAAGGATTTTCTTGAGGTGGGATATCCTTTTCAAGTAATGTTTCTTCCTCTAAGGCCATATACAAAGCATGCTTATGGTACTTATAGAAAGTCCATATATGGTCAAAAGATTTAAATATGATATTCCCATTGGAATATTGGATAGGATCAAGATGATTATCAGCCTCTTCTTCTAGGTTATGATTTTCTCTATCAATTTGATCATTCTCATGAAAAATATCATCAAACCTAAGAAGTCTTCATCCTTCCTCAAGGTTAGAAGCCATTGAGAAAAATGAGTAAGACAAACTAAGGCCAAAAAGGAACCTATGCACTTAAATACAAAAGAATTATATTTTTAAATATTGGCACACAATTTAATGATCTTGCTTATTTTTTGAAAGAAAAATGAGGTGTTCATGTTGGGTTCATCAAATATGTAGAGGAAAACTGCCCTACCATGTACGATTTCCAAAAAAGGTTGGATCTGCAAGGAGGGAAACTTTGTAGGGTGAATTAGAGGGGTGTGTTGTGCTCTACACTCAATTCTAAGGGAAGGGTTCACCATGAAAAATTTAAGGACTCACTCCAAGTCCTCAGGATATTCAATAATGTTTGATGTATTCAGTTTTAAGAAAACACCTAAGTTTGGCCTTTCTAGATCTATGCTATAAAAGATAAAGGATAATTCAAAAAATAGAACATAATAGTTGAAAATAGAATGCAAGAATACAAGAGCTAGCTTAAAATAATCCTATATTTTGAATGCTCACTAACCTAGGGTTTTATTCTAGAAAACCTTTAAAGTAGAAATATGCCTCATAAATGCATAGAAATTATCCCTAGATGTAAACTAAATGCTTTTGAATTTTTTTTTAAAGTGAAAAATCCCTTGCGGGGCTGCCTTGGTCTAAGAGACCACAAACAAGGGGTTCTACACCATCAAATTCACCCGAGGGTCGCACCTAGCCCTGCCCGTACCAACATTATCAATTGGATTTTGGGTACCCAATTCAGCTTTTTGGTAGGGTGGATATTCGAACCTGGGACCTCCTTTGGAGGATTTCCCTCTCCTCTCCAGCTCACCTACAACACCTAGGTATGCTTTTCACTTTTAGATACCTAATAAATTAATAATTAAATCAAATTTTCAACCAATAGAATGATTAGAGCACATATCTAGACCGATGGTTGATTTAGCTTTTTTTACCTCTTGTCCAATGATATCAAAAATACATGTTTATGCAAGATGACTCATGAAACACTAAAAAAAAGAATTAGCATTAGAGGTCCTACTTAGGCCATTGTGTAACAGTCCTTGGAGGTGCAGTAGTCAAGCCCCCAGGTCCTTTTAGATGACTTTTTAATACAAAATAAAAAATTGACCTTTGGAGAATTAATCATAAAACAAAAATATAGTAACAAAAAATAGAAAACAGAATGCAATAGTATGATCTAGATCTAGAATGGAATGCAATAGTGAAAACATAATCTTGAAATTACCCCTGGTGTGCTCTCAAGAAAAATCATGCCTCATCTGGAGTGGGCGCGATAACACAACAACAAAGTCATGCCCTACCTAGATGGAGAATAATTTTACTTTTGAATAATGGTTTACCCAAATCAGGGCAAGTGAAGTTGTACCTCGCTAATACCAGGTGCATTATCACTATAGATTAATGAAAAATAAAATCTAGTATAGAAGATGAAATAAATGCCAAAAATAAACTAAGCAAACCCTAATGGACGTCATAGAAGTAGGCAGAGAAGATTGAAGTATCCAAGTAGACACTCTATCTCTCTGAACTACATCACGGATCCACCAAGTCACATAAAAAATCAATCCAATCCACACAATAGAAGATTAAATCCAAAATTCACACTTTGGGGTTAGCTTGTAGTAGAAGAAAACAAATGAAGAAGAACAAACTATCATAAAGATTTTGAGCTTAATAAATAATCATAATTTTGCATTACTCGCTTATCGCATTGCACTTTAAAATTTTGCATATATGATTTGGCAAGAACACCTTTACTTTTATAGTTGAAATTGGAGGAAAAAAGGTGGGAAAAATAAATCCAAAGCCAATGCCAAAACACACTGGAGGGTTTAAAATTGGGTCTAAGCGGGCCCAAAAGAATAAAATAAAAACAAATTAAAAACTAGGTTAAAAATAATGAAATCGCACCCCATGCTAATGGGGTGTGATATCACTTGCATGAAGTCACTACTCGTGAAGACGGTGCACGATTTTGCTAAAAACACTAGAAAAAGCAAAGAGAGGTGAAGATGAAGAACACAGGCTTATACTGAGAGGGGGGTGAACAGTATAAGATCAACTTTCACTTTTCTTTCTCAAACAATATTATCCAATATTATCAATGGCAATATCAATAGCAGTAATCAAAGCAATGCACAAATCATCACACACAAGAGAGACACCAATTTAACGTGGTTCACCCAATGTGGGCTACTCCACGAAGAAAATATTTCCACTAAATTTTCTCAACAAATCTCTTGGGAATCAATTCCCTATTACAATGTTTATGGACCTCTATCCAAAGGAGACACCAATCCCCTATGCTCTGATTTGTGGATCTCTCTCCACAGGAGAACTCTTTCCCCTTTTCTCTGGTTCGTGGAACTTGATCCAGGAGAACTCTATCTCCTCAACTGGTTTGTGGATCTCTCTCCATAGAAGAACTCTATCTTCCCAGCTGGTTCATGGATCACACTCCATAGGAGAACTCTTTCTCCTTTCTCTCCCATTGCTCTAGTTCTATGGACACCACTCCACTCTATTCTAGTTTTGTGGATCTCTATCCATAGGATAACTCTTTCCCCTTCTACTCTAGTTGGTGATCTTCTAGAAGACTTATACCCCCACTACTCTAGCTTGTGGATCTCTCTCCATAGGAGACCTCTATCCCCACTACATTAGCTAATGGATCTCTATCCACTAGAGACTACTATCCTCTTTACTCTATCACCTCCAAAGCTTGCTCTCAACTCTATCTCAAATCTACACCAAAATCTATCTCAAATCTATCCCCAAGCCTTAACACAAAGCTTGATCAAATCACCTAATCTAAAATCAACTCTACTTAGATCTACCCCAAGCCTTAACACAAAGCTTGAACAAATCATTAATCAACCTAACACAAACTTACAAATCAACTCTACTTAGATCTACCCCAAGCCTTAACACAAATCTTGATCAAATCAACTCTACTTAGATCTACCCCAAGCCTTAACACAAAGCTTGATCAAATCAACTCTACTTAGATCTACCCCAAGCCTTAACACAAAGCTTGAACAAATCAACTCTTCTTAGATCTACCCCAAGCCTTAACACAAATCTTGAACAAATCAACTCTACTTAGATCTACCCAAGCCTTAACACAAATCTTGATCAAATCACATTTTCTTAGATCTGCCCCAAGCCTTAACACAAAGACTTGATCAAATCACCTCTACTTAGATCTACCCCAAGTCTTAACACAAATCTTAATCAAATCACCTCTGCTTAATCTCCCAAGTCTTCAAAAAGACTTGATCAAATCTTGTCCTCAAGTCTTCACAAAGACTTGCTCAAATCTACCTTCAAGTCTTCTCAAAGACTTGCTCAAATCTGCCTTCAAGTCTTCTCAAAGACTTGCTCAAATATACTCTAGCACATGCTCAAACACATGCTCAAAATAGCTTACAAGATATGCTCAATCAATCTCAAATCTTGCACACAATGCTATCAAATGCTTTGTCTAATCTTCAAAGTAATTCCTTTAACTTGAAGCAGTTTAGACATATTCTATCAAAATTCGTTTAACCTCTAGAACATATAGAGAATAATATGCACTTGCAAATAGCTCAATATGTTCTACTCAATCATTAAGTCTGTCGCTTTCACAAATCTGATTTCTAATGTTTGCACATTCACTTTCAATATCACTCAAGACCAATGCTCAAAAACTTCACACATACATTCAACCAATGAAGCATAATTGTCTCACAAACCCTAAACAAATGTTCTTCCAACTTCTTTCAACAAAGAGCACAAAATAGGTCTCAACACTTAATTCAAATATTTCCAACAATGCTTATCAAACAATCCTTTTCACTCCACCTTATGTTTCAGAAATATTCATTCAACCAAACACCTTAAATAAGGGATGATATGCCCATACCTTTTTTCTTGCTCTTATGGAGATATGTCTTCAAAAATCTGTCTCACACACAATATCTTTTGCAACTATAAAATGGTTAGCACAACACTTCTTTATGAGTTAGCAATCCTTCAATATGTGTGCCCAATTAAATTCCAAACCACTCTCTTGGTTTCTCAAATTATAGCATCAACTCATATAATCAAACCCTTCAAAAATAACAAGAATCCAAACAATTAAAATACCTCATACACCTTTTAACTCCCTCTTAACTTCTAAACACATTCATAACAAAATTAACAAGGATTCTTATTACTCCAATAGTTCACTTTCAAACTAATTCATTATAATTTCCTTCAAAAATAAATGCATGAAATAATAATAAAAAATAATTCCCTTATATCTCCCAAGGCCAACAATGCTCACAATAATCAATTAAACCACATGCGCCTACCCTCAACCTTAGCAATTACCAAAATCAATTTGCACTTACCAAAAATGCTATCACAAAGATTCAAACACAACTCACCCTGCCACTAGGCCAACCACCCACACAAGGACCTAATGCCACGATGCACTCTTTAACCACTGCTCACCCTTCTTACCAACAAAAAAAAAATGTTATCATCAGGATTCGAATGTAGGACCTACCATCCGCCAATGCCTTAGCACGCTATGGGCTACCGCTAGACCAACCATCCACACAAGGACCAAATACCACAATGCACTATCTAACCACTGCTCACCCTTCTCACTAGAAAAACAAACAAACTACTATCATCGAGAATCGAATGCAGGATCTACCATCCGCCAACATCTTAACGCTGCCAAGCCTACCGCTAGGCCAACCACGTGGTTGGTGATAGGGGCATACAACCTTGTCTCTTTATTCATCCATGTTTTCCTCTTTGCTTTCAAAACTAAAACCTTCTTCCACCTTGCTCACGAAATTTACATCAACAATTAATATTAATCATTCACAACATGCATCGAGAGACTTATATTTTGGCCTCCAAACTTTATCATATAAATACCAATTTTCCTCCATGCTCGGACGTCGACGAAGTTTAATAATTTAAACTTTATTCTTGGTGCCAAACCCACTTAGGGTTATAAAATATTATAATATAAATATTATAATTATTTTATAATTAACCTTAGGCTTTATCTTAACAACTTTAATATTATAATAATAAATATTAATATTTCCTTCCTTAACCTTAGGCTTTATCTTAACAACTTTAATATTATAATAATAAATATTATAATATTATTTCCTTTGGGCCTAGGTATTTCCTTCCTTTAGGGTATTTAGACAATATTTTGACCAACCATGTGGAGCTTTAAACCAAATCTCTTAGGCTTAAAATATAAATATTTTAACCCTCTTTTTATCAATTCCCTTGCACTGAGATGAACTAACTTTTGACATCAATGACAACATAATTACTCAAAATTTCCAACAATCTCCCCCTTTGTCATTGATGGCAACCCTTTTCTAAAACTTCCTTTTTCAAACCATTTGACTCCAAATCTGCTCCCCTGAGAAACTGCTCCCCTAACTGAATGCTCTCCCCCTTACTCAAATATCTCCCCCTTTGACATCAATGGCAAAGGGACTCCTTTGGGGCTAAATATAAGACTCTTAGCTCAACCCCCTCCCCACCTCCTCTCCTTGAGGTGATTAATTTTGGGGTGGGAGTAAAACTACTCCCAGCATACAATGCTCCTTTCCTTTGTCAACCTTCTTTCTCAACATGCCCTTTTGATCCTTTTGAGTGTCCCTGTTTTTGCTTGTCTCTGGAAACTCTATTCTACACCACTTGGCCTTATGTCCAACATTATTACACTTGTAACACTTAATGTTGTAGTTCATAGAAGGTGCAAATATCTTGAAGTTCCTCCTGGTGAAGCCATACTCCTTTTTGTCATGAACCCTGCATTGAATTGCTTTATGCCCAAATCGATTACAAGAGTAGCAATACCCTTGAAAGAGATGTCCATATTTGAAGTTCCTCTTGGTAACACCATACTCCTTTCCATGTGTCCTGCAATGCATAGCCCTGTGACCAAATATGTTACATGAAAAGCAACGTCCTTTGAAGAAATCTTGCCTTGAACCCATTGGTCTCCTAGTCCTTTCTTCTCTGTGATGATCCATGTTCCTTTTGTTTCCTTCCTTGGTGAGGCTTCTATTCACATAAGTCTCACTTTCTCCTTCACTCTCTTCCTTTGAAACTTCTTCCTCTTGTGAACTTGAGCTTGACCCTTTTTCTTGTTTCCCTTGTCCTTCTTCAAAACCAAGTCATATTTTGATAGATGAAGGTCTTTGTGCATTGATAATCTTATCCAAGGTCTTTGAACTTTTCCCATACCTGTGTAGCTTGTCTTTAGACTCTTTTACTTCCATCCTTAGTGAAGCTACCTCATGTTCTAATCTTTCACATTCTAAGACTTTTACCTCTAAATTTTCTTTAAATCTCCTTGTCTTAGCTATTGAGTTTGTCAGATCTTGTATAAGCTTTCCTTTTTCTTCATCACATTCTTGAACTTGAGCCTTGAATTTTGAATTCTGCTTTCTAACCTTTTTCAATTCTTTGAGAGCAGCAATAAGTTCTGCTTCTAGATCTACTACACCTTCCTCTTCATTTTTTGAATCCTTTTCTACTTCTTGGTCTTCAAGAGCATCTTCATACTTTTCAGATTTATCTTCAACATGAGTACTTCCTTCCTCTTCTATTACCAAAAATAGAATTTCTTCTTCTTCACTATCTGAGGATCTTCCATCACTGTCACTTGAAGCCTTGCTTCCCTTATCAACATAGAAACTCTTCTTGTGCCTTTGAAAGAATTTATTTTCATGCTTGTTTTGACCATACCTATTTTTCTTTTCATACCTAGATTTTCCTGCTTCCTTTTTCTTATGATCATGTTTCTCTTCATTGCTACTACTTCCAGCTTCTGGACAATTAGATGCATAATGACCAAAATTTCCACAATTGAAACATTTCACTATTTTCATACCTTTGTTCTTTCTTGAGTCCTTCTTGTTTCTTCTGCCATAGTTAGCTTCTTCATCACTGGTTGATTCATTGCTTGATTCTGGTTTCTTATCCTTTATCTTCTTTGATGCTTTGAAGGCTACCTCTTTCTTGGAGTTAGGTTCCTTTACTATTCTCATCTCATAAGCTATGAGAATTCCATGTAGCTCATCCATAGTCAACTTCTCAATATCCTTTATCTCTTCTATAGCTGAAACTTTTCCATCATACCTTGTAGGAAGTGACCTTAAAACTTTTTGAGCAACATCAGATTCTTCAACTTCAAATCCAAGTCCACGCATGGTATTAACAATCTCATCCACACGAAGTAAGTATGTAGCAATGTCTTCCTCTTCTTCCATATTCAAATCCTCAAATATTTTCTTGTGATTTTGTAGTTTTGCCATCTTGACCTTTTTATTTCCCTCATAGGCTTGCTTCAATTTCTCCCAAATCTCTTTTGCTGATTTGCAATGCATAACTTTCACAAATTCTGCTTCACGTAATCCACTTAGGATTGCATGCATAGCCTTGGCATTATTTACATGTAAGAGCTTACCATATTTATCTATGGGAGGATTAGTTGTAGGTGTGAATCCATCCTCAACTGCTTGCCATGTCTCATACCCTTGTGACATCAAGTAAGTCCTCATTCTTATGCTCTAGAAAGCATAATTGTTCCCATAAAACAATGGTGCCTTGTTTGATGAAGATCCACTCTGAGATGCCATATGTGTTCCTATAACCTCTTCCTTCAAGCTGTTAAACTCTTTCGAAGGAACCCGCTCTGATACCAATTGAAGAACACAGGCTTATACTAAGAGGGGGGTGAACAGTATAAGATCAACTTTTACTTTTCTTTCTCAAATAATATTATCCAATATTATCAATGGCAATATCAATAGCAGTAATCAAAGCAATGCACAAATCATCACACACAAGAGAGACACCAATTTAACGTGGTTCACCCAATGTGGGCTACTCCACGGAGAAAATATTTCCACTAAATTTTCTCAATAAATCTCTTGGGAATCAATTCCCTATTACAATATTTATGGACCTCTATCCAAAGGAGACACCAATCCCCTATGCTCTGATTTGTGGATCTCTCTCCATAGGAGAACTCTTTCCCCTTTTCTCTAGTTCATGGAACTTGATCCAGGAGAACTCTATATCTCTCAAAAAATTTTGGATCTCTCTCCATAGAAGAACTCTATCTTCCCAGCTGGTTCATGGATCACACTCCATAGGAGAACTCTTTCCCCTTGCTCTAGTTCTATGGACACCACTCCACTCTATTCTAGTTTTATGGATCTCTATCCATAGGAGAACTCTTTCCCCTTCTACTCTAGTTGGTGATCTTCTAGAAGACTTCTACCCCCACTACTCTGGCTTGTGGATCTCTCTCCATAGGAGACCTCTATCCCCACTACACTAGCTAATGGATCTCTATCCACTAGAGACTATTATCCTCTTTACTCTATCACCTCCAAATCTTACTCTCAACTTTATCTCAAATATACACCAAACTCTATCTCAAATCTATCCCCAAGCCTTAACACAAAGCTTGATCAAATCAACTCTACTTAGATCTACCCCAAGCCTTAACACAAATCTTGATCAAATCACCTCTGCTTATATCTACCCCAAGCCTTAACACAAATCTTGATCAAATCAACTCTGCTTAGATCTACCCCAAGCCTTAACACAAATCTTGATCAAATCACCATAAAAGACTACCCAACCTCAATCTTCACAAATACTCTCAAATCTACCTTCAAGTCTTCTCAAAGACTTGCTCAAATATACCTTCAAGTCTTCTCAAAACTTGCTCAAATATACCTTTAAGTCTTCTCAAAGACTTGCTCAAATATCTCTAGCACATGCTCAAACCTGCTCTAACACATGCTCAAAATAGCTCACAAGATATGCTCAATCAATCTCAAATCTTGCACACAATGCTATCAAATGCTTTGTCTAATCTTCAAAGTAATTCCTTTAACTTGAAGTAGTTTAGACATATTCTATCAGAATTTATTTAACCTCTGGAACATATAGAGAATAATATGCACTTGCAAATAGCTCAATATGTTCTACTCAATCATTAAGTTTATCGCTTTCACAAATCTGATTTCTAATGTTTGCACATTCACTTTCAATATCACTCAAGACCAATGCTCAAAAACTTCACACATACATTCAACCAATGAAGCATAATTGTCTCACAAACCCTAAACAAATGTTCTTCCAACTTCTTTCAACAAAGAGCACAAAATAGGTCTCAACACTTAATTCAAATATTTCCAACAATGCTTATCAAACAATCCTTTTCACTCCACCTTATGTTTCAGAAATATTCATTCAACCAAACACCTTAAATAAGGGATGATATGCCCATACCTTTTTGCTTGCTCTTATGGAGATATGTCTTCAAAAATCTATCTCACACACAATATCTTTTGCAACTATAAAATGGTTAGCACAACACTTCTTTATGAGTTAGCAATCCTTCAATATGTGTGCCCAATTAAATTCCAAACCACTCTCTTGGTTTCTCAAACTATAGCATCAACTCATATAATCAAACCCTTCAAAATATTTAGCAAAAATACAAACAATCAAAATACCTCATACACCTTTTAACTCCCTCTTAACTTCTAAACACATTCATAACAAAATCAACAAGGATTCTTATTACTCCAATAGTTCACTTTCAAAATAATTCATTATAATTTCCTTCAAAAATAAATGCATGAAATAATAATAAAAAATAATTCCCTTATATCTCCCAAGGCCAACAATGCTCACAATAATCAATTAAACCACATGCGCCTACCCTCAACCTTAGCAATTACCAAAATCAATTTACGCTTACCAAAAATGTTACCACGAAGATTCGAACACAATGCCTACCACCTACCAGTGCACTAGCTTCCCTTGGGCCACCGCTAGGCCAACCACCCACACAAGGACCTAATGCCATGATGCACTCTTTAACCACTGCTCACCCTTCTTACCACAAAAACAAAAAATGTTGCCATCAGGATTCGAACGTAGGATCTACCATCCGCCAATGCCTTAGCACGCTATGGGCTGCCGCTAGACCAACCATCCACACAAGGACCAAATACCACCATGCACTATCTAACCACTACTCACCCTTCTCACTAACAAAACAAACAAACTACTACCATCGAGAATCGAATGCGAGATCTACCATCCGCCAATGTCTTAACGCTGCCAAGCCTGCCGCTAGGCCAACCGCGTGGTTGGTGATAGGGGCATACAACCTTGTCTCTTTATTTATCCACGTTTTCCTCTTTTTTTACAAATAAAAACCTTCATCCACCTTGCTCACGAAATTTGCATCAACAATTAACATCAATCATTCACAACATGCATTCGAGAGACTTATATTTTGGCCTCCAAACTTTATCATATAAATACCAATTTTTCTCCATGCTCGGACGTCGATGGAGTTTAATAATTTAAACTTTATTCTTGGCGCCAAACCCACTTAGGGTTATAAAATATTATAATATAAATATTATAATTATTTTATAATTAACCTTAGGCTTTCTCTTAACAACTTTAATATTATAATAATAAATATTATAATATTATTTCCTTTGGGCCTAGGTATTTCCTTCCTTTGGGGTATTTAGACAATATTTTGGCCAACCATGTGGAGCTTTATACCAAATCTCTTGGGCTTAAAATATAAATATTTTAACCCTCTTTTTATCAATTCCCTTGCATTGAGATGAACTAACTTTTGACATCAATGACAACATAATTACTCAAAATTTCCAATAGAAGATGCCTACCATTACCTTTGGCAAGGGTGAGGGACCTCTTAAAGACACTAAGGAATATTGACCACTCAAAGTGGGTCAATTTTTTGTGTCTACATATATGTATGCATTTATGTTTGATTATCATTTGGATAACTCTTGAACACATATAGCTAGTCATAACTTACACATATTACCGGTTATAGCTTTAATAAATTAATCAAGGGTGTCAACACAATGGTACTGAAATACACGTGGAAGGAAATGGAAGTGGATGAGGCAAAATGGATGCAAGTGATATATATACTGTGAAGACCCAAATGACATAACTTGTGTTTTTGTATGACCTAGGGAGGAAGAATCTAGAAGTGCTTTCAAAAATATCAAACACCTTAGTGACATCAATCAAATTCATATACTAATCAAGTAGGTACTTGAAGATGCTAAGACCAACCAAGTTATTCAAGGTTATCAGATATCAAAGTGTGTGTAGTGAATGTTCATTTCCAATTTTAAGTGAGGTTAGACTCATAATTTGTAGCTTACGATAATAAGCTAGCTCATCCAAAAGCATACATAGGTTTGTACAAAATATCGCTAATATGATAGATGTCTCTCCACACAAGGTGTACTCTACTACCAGTCAAACATTTATAGCCCTAATGGAGGTTACCCCATGATATAAAGACTTGAGATTCTAGGGATTCAATATTTTTACTTGATATTTTTTTCTGGACTTTCTCTTTTTGCTTTGTGCTTGTCATTTTGCCAATTCTTAGGGTTAGACCATGTGCATGATAGGATGAGCAGAGAATACCATTTTATTTATGTCAAGAGTGACTGATGAGTTTGTATTTCCTAGGAATAAAAATTTAATTAATGTGTGATACATGTACATGGTCACAAAGAAAATCTATGGTAACTGGGAAGACCTGTAGCACTCAAGGGCTAATGATGTTGAATGGAGGTTGAGGGAGACACTAGATATGGCTAAACAATGAAATGACCTAAAGATTCACTAAACCAAAGATGTGAAACAAACAAGATGTCATATGGGTATTATGAATGGACATTTGTATGATGGATGGTGATTATAGTAGAATTGTTTATATGGAAATATAAGACAAATACCATAAGGAAGATACCCTTGATTAACATGACAAAATCAATCCTAGTAATACATACAAAAGCATGAACTGAATGAAAACTAAATAATTATTGGTGATGAAAATATGGTGAAATAGAATGATGAGATGTGTATGAATGCAACACGCTTTGGGGCGGAGTGTGATTGATTTTTATTTTTTTGTAGTTTTTTGATGATTTTGATTTTTTTTGTATTTTTGATGATGATTTTTTTTATTGTGACTGTGACTGTGAGGAAGGTGTGATATCTTGAGCATATTCAAATTGCTTTGTGTCTGTGACTATGGGAAAGGTGTGATACCTTGAGAATCCACAAGTTTCTTTGTATCTGTGATTATGGGAAAGGTCCAATACCTTGAGCATCCCCAAGTGATTTGATGATTGAATGTGACTAATGGGGATGGTGCAATACCTAGAACATACCCAAGTTAGTTGATATTTATTCTAATGATTGATGGGGAAGGTGTGATACCTTTAAAATCCCTTAGTTTTTTTATTGTTTGATATGATTGATGGGGAAGGTGCAAAAATTTGATTGTACCCTAAGTTGTTTGATTGTTTGTGTTTGATTGATCAGTTGATATGACTGTGTTTGATTGTTGCATAAATCTACTCTTAGTGAGTGGGGGAGACTAAATAGGGTGGAATGATAAATGTAAGTAGATATGTTCATGATGAACTTGGTGGAGGAAACTCACCACCATGGGGGGCTCATACAATGTTAATGTCGATGAGGGTAATGTTGGGGTTAGCTTGGAATACAAGTGTCTTTGGACCTATAGATTCAGGATTACTGGCAAGTATGTGGTGATATGTAGTACCCAATTTTTATACCTTAGGTGGATTGTGGGTGAAGTAGTGAGTGGCTGCTATTGATATTATTGTGATTGTTGTTAATGTACCTCCTACCTAGTCAAAGGAGTGGTGGATGGATGGGAGGCTTGATCGAATTGATCTATTGCAACTCGGACTGCATCTTGGGCTTGACTTCAAGTCAAGACCATAAAATTAGTAGAATATGGATGGAATGTGGATTTAGGATTTTGATGGTGATGTTGTGGTGGAGGTGGATTTTTGCTATCTACACAAAAAAATAAAACAAATAATAGTTTTAATGTTCTTTATTACAATGTGCTTGTAGGCCCAAAATGGCCACATACTTAGTAAAATTTTGTAGAATTTTGCCTAAGTGATAAAGTCATCATTCCGCATACCTTGCAGTGCACTTTGAAGCAGATCCACAACAGAAGATATAAACTTGACCAACACGTAGTGAATTTTTTCATACTTGAGGCGATTTCAGGTGATTTCTTTTCGGCTCTGAAATAGTGGCGGGTCTCAAATCCATAAAATTCTATAAGAAAGGATGGTGTTAGAAATATAAAATTCATATTGGATTTTTTGTGAGCATATAAGTATAGGAATACCTGATTCTAGGAAGTTCTTTTATTTTTTGGCTCCATATTGGCACTACCCTCAAATCCGAAAAAGTTTCAAGGAAATAGTGATGTTAGCAATGAAGAAGTGTGGATTGGCAATTCGAAGGACAAATGGAGTCTTTCCTTTCTAGAATGATGACAAGGTGGGACAATAGAATGATGAAGGTGCAGATTTGTGACAAGAAGTTATGTGACTAACCCTAGACCTAGAATGGTGATAAGGTAGAGTGTTTCATCCTGAACGCTATCCGAAATGGAGAAGGAGTTACTTCATATTATGGTGGGCCCAGATTGGTGATTACATACAAGTGCAATTGTTATACCCAAAATGAAATATGTAAAAGCAATAAGGAAAGGATGACGTCATCAACATTCTAATGCGGATTGAAAAAGACTATGCAAAATATGGTGTATTCTGAGAAAAAAAGAGTGGATTCGTTGTTCAGCTTCAAAGGTCTGAATTGGAGATTTTGCAGCTTCTAATTCAAAAATATGACATCACCAAAATTTTAAAGTGAAATAGTGTTGTATCCTCCTCACAATTTTTGATAAGCTTGTCATATTGAATCTGAACCATACGATGAGGAGAATCAACGGTGGAGGTTGTGTTGACAAATTTTAGATGTTTAAAGAACATTTCTCCATCAGGTTGGTGTTAGTCAAAAAGTTACTAACTATAGAAAAGCATCTGATGCTCCTTTTTGCATATTTTCCAAGAAGACCGAAGTGGCCCATATGCTAAAGATCAAAGAAAATGCAAAACATCGCAAGGAGGAAAAAGTGTCGTGATATCGCGACATGTTGCATTTTCGTGGTTCAAAGCAAAGAGAAAAAGAAAAGAGAAAAAGTGTCGTGATATCGCAACATGTTACATTGTCACTGCCAAAAGAGAAAAACTGTCGCGATATCACATGTTGCTTTGTCGCGGCCAAAAGAGAAAAAGTGTCTCGATATCGAAACATGTTGCTTTGTCGTGGCCAAAAGAGAAAAAGTGTCATGATATCGCGACATGTTGCATTGTCATTGCCAAAAGAGAAAAACTATCGCAATATCATGACATGTTGCTTTATCGCGACCAAAATAGAAAAAGTGTTGCGATATCGTGACATGTTGCTTTGTCGCGGCCAAAAGAGAAAAAGTGTTGTGATATCGCGACATGTTGCATTGTCACGGAAAAAAGGGAAAAAGTGTCGCAATATCACGACATGTTGCTTTGTCACGGCCAAAAGAGAAAAAGTGTCACGATATCGCGACATGTTGCATTGTCACGGCCAAAAGGGAAAAAGTGTCACGATATTGTGACATGTTGCTTTGTCACGGCCAAAAGAGAAAAAGTGTTGCGATATCGCGACATGTTGTATTTTTGTGGCTAAGAGCAACAAAAGGGAGCAAAGAGGCAGAAGTGTCACGATTTCGTGACATGTCACATTTTTGTGATGCACGAAGAAGAATCAAGCTGAAGACATAGAAATGTCATGATTTTGCGACATGTCTCATTTTCGCGACGGGAGGCAGCTAAAGAGCAAAGTAAGAGACGAATGTTGCGATTTTGTGACATGTCTCATTTTCATGCCTAGAAGCGGCATAAGAGAAAAGCAAGAGACAAATGTTGTGATTTTGTGACATGTCTCATTTTCACGACGGGAGGTAGCAAAAGAGCAAAGTAAGAGACAAATATCACGATTTCATGAGATGTCTCATTTTCATGGCTGGAAGCGACAGAAGAGCAAATCAAGAGACGAATGTCACGATTTCGTGACATGTCTCATTTTCGTGGCTGGAAGCAGCAGAAAAGCAAAGTAAGGAAAGAATATCATGATTCCGCGACATGTCTCATTTTCATGGCTGGAAGTGATAGAAAAGTAAAGCGAGGAAATAATGTCACGATTTCGCAACATGTCTCATTTTCGTGATGGGAGGCTGTAAAAGAGCAAAGAGATGAATGTCATGATTTCGTGACATGTCTCATTTTCGTGGCTAGAAGTGGCAGAAGAGCAAAACAAGAGACAAATGTCATGATTTCATGACATGTTTCATTTTCATGGCTAGAGTCAGAAAAAGAGCAAAGCAAAGAAATAATGTTGTGATTTCATGACATGCCAGTTGTAAAGGAATAGAGTATATTTTTGGCAACTAGGGACATGCACTGACATCAGGTGTTGATTTTTGAAGAATGGTCTGTTGATTATAACCTGGCAGGTCTGCTAGATGATTGCCAATCTATCCAATCTATGGGAAATCCGTTGTGTATTATTAGAAATTGTAGATGATTGCTTGTAAAATAAGTAAGATGTATTTAGAAAAAGATACTCTTTTAGGGTATATATAGGGGTGAGAGACTCCAGAAAAAGGGTCGGCTCTTGGACGTTTACAAGACTAAATGTACGTACTTCAAATACAAGTAATAAAATTGCATCTCCCATTGGCTTCTGGTTCATATCATGCAAGTGTATGTATTAATGTTCTTTATTTATGCTTACAATATTGAATTGTAAATTGAGTCTGTTCTTATATCTGAACTTTCACAATACATAAATCATATTGTTGGAATAAGAATCTAATATATACGCATGTTAAATGAAATATCAGAAATCATATCTAGAATTATATAATTTCTGCATGGAAATGTGTTTTAAATGCTTTGGATAGAAGTAAGTAAATCTATCTTTGTTGTTGTCTAATTTGCACCATATAAAAGTTCTAGCTTAGGCTATATTTCCCTTATCTCTTGTTCCCATTTTCTCTAAAAAACTCAAAGGAACCAGCCTTCTCTGGAGACTAGACACATGATCTCAAGCAAGATTTTTCTATTTAATGTTGGCAAAGTCTAAGGCGCAAAACTATTAATCGAAGGCAAATTTTGTTCCAACAGTTTTTGGCACACCCGGTGGGACCAAAAATCCCACAGTATTGTATAAGTTTTGGTGTTTTACCTTAAGAGCCTTTTTTTTTAAATCTCAAGAAAAACCACCTGGCGACTCCATTGTAATTTAGACCATAAAAGAAAGACCTTGTCTAAAAATCTTCTGGTTATATAGCCATATGATAACTAGATCCCGAGCTAGAAACTCTAAAGAACCTATCGAATTCTTTGAACTACATCTCGGGAGCCTAAAAGCACACCCTGTGCTAGCCGCATGATCAAATCCGCTCGACACCATTAGAACCTCTTTAACACCCACTGTAGGAGCATCTGCAAGCAATCCCATAGCGGTTGTAACTCCTTTATCAATCATGGCAGCAAACCCTACCCCAGCGCATCTTGTGTGGAATCAAACTGGCCTTTTAAACTTGGGAACGCACCACAAAATTCCACAAGTTGCACTAAAAGCATTACTAACCTTTGACGAAACAGGAAAAATAGCAGATGAGCACTGTTTAGATGTATCAGTGCTAGCATCTATTTATAACATCACTCAAGAAGATGTAATGGTCATATTGTTGATTATATCTTTGAAAGGAAAGATGCTCTATTGGTACAGAGCGCTTCCCGTTGGATCCATTACTTCTTGGGCAGTACTGGCCGACCGTCTGGTCGATGAATTTAATATACATGCGGATCCTTTCACATTGCTAAATCAATTCACTGTCATTGAGAGGCATCCACAAGAAGAAATCCAATATTTCAACATCAGATTTACCAGAACTTGGGATAGAGTACCTCAAGGCCTAAAGCCCATGGAAGAACAAGCTATATGCTATTATTTAAGGGCTTTTAATTAATATCTCAGTATGATAATAAGGTAATCCCGTGTAACCACTTTTCTTAGAATCTATGTAGAGGCAGAAAAGGGCGAATCTGATCTCATTGCTACAAAAAGATATCCATCAAAAAGTCTATTGCCAATTTTACCAGAGCTTTCCCAAGCATAAATTTCTAAACTGCCTATACTCCCATCAACGCAGGCCCTCCCATCTATAGCCGCACCTCCTACATTCCTTGCTTTACCAGCTACACCCCTTGCATTAGCTCCCCCCAGTGATCAATACACGACCATAATTGATACAATGAAGACATTGTCAAATGAAATGGCATCCATGAAAAAGAGAGAGGCTAAAAGGAATTTTCTGCCAAGGAGGTTCCCTCAAGTAACAGGAGATGCAACACAATCAAGCAATAGGGAACAAGTAAGACCGAGCATGGTATATACAAATGAGATAGTGGAGGCCGAGGAGCCTCCCACTAATTCTAACTTTTGGTGTACTACATGTAACGATCCACATAGGGAAAGTTTGTGTATGATACACCAGCATTATGTACAAAGTATAGCAATTGAAAAGAGTAAAGAAAAAATGAAAGGCCATGTAAATATAATTAGAGAGAAGGACCACAACTTCATGATGCCTATAGTAGAACATGTTTCAGTTTTGACAAGATTAGGTAAGAAACCACTGCAAGCAGACCCTAAAGAGCTTCAGCCATTGAATGTTTCCCCTGCTCCCAAGGAAGTTCCCAAAGAAACTCCTAAGGGAAGCCTCCCTCAGGAAAGAAAATATTAGTTTCCAACCAAAATTCAAGGGCAAGAAACACACAAAGAATTTATTCCTCGGGGGGAAAATGAAACCCAAGAACAGGCTAGGGAAAGGTTGAGATTCCCCTCACTGACAAAAAGGCAAAGAACTGAAGCTACCCAGGGATACAAAAATAAATATGAAACTTTTTCCAAATAAAGAGAAAGAATAGTTGATTCACCTACATTTAGTATAGTAAAGGAAATGAAAAAGACTCCTTCTAATGCAAGTATGAATGATGCTCTTCAAATCCCAGGTCAAATTGATCTCCTACAGGAATCCCTAAGAACAATGAAAAATGGAGGTGGGACTGCATCATCTTCGAAAATGGTTCTAACGAACTTGACGTTTGCCACTGGTAATAATAGGCCACCCCTCTTTTATTTGTCCCTTCTAATGGAAGGATGGGTTGTCCACAACTGCATGATAGATTCAGGCGCTGCTACCACTGTGATACCCAAAGCAGTATGTGATATTATGGTAATGGAGTACACTAGGAGTAGTGCAAGCATCCTACAGTTAGATGGTACTCTAGTAAAAACTATAGGAGTGATAAAGGATATTCCCATACGGCTGCATAAAATGCCTCAGATGACAGTCATACAAGAGGTAGTATTCGTAGACTTGGAGCCCTATTTTGGTATGTGTCTATCCAGAGAGTTCATAGCAAAGATAGGAGGATACTTATCCTTAGATTATTCTCATTTGGAGATACCTTTCAAAGGTAGAAGGGTCAAGATTTTTAATGAGAAACCATCAATGTTTCATGTAGAAAATATTGGTGAAACTGACCATGTAAATATGATGACTGAAGAAACAATAGAACAAGATCTAATGGAAGAAACATTAGAAGAGCTCCAAGCTGAGGATGAGTTTTTTGTATAGAATTTTAATGCCATGATAGAAACAGAGATAGGAAACTATTCTACTGAGAAACCAAAAAGCAAATTGATACCCTCCCTAGAAGAGGATGGTTCTGTGAATCAATTATGGAAGTTTTTCTTTGATGGGGCTAGGTGCAATAATGGAGCTGGTGCCGGAATAGTTTTGATTTATCCCACCGAAGAGGAAAAGTTTTTCTCTTACAGGTTGACTTGGAGTTTCTCCAATAATGCAGCAGAATATGAGGCCCTATGCTTAAGGTTAGGAAAGGCTGAGAAATTGGGAATCAAACAGTTACTCATCTATGGAGATTCAGAACTTATTGTGAATCAAGTCACCAAAAAGGGTATAAGTAAACAAGATTATTTGAAGGCTTACAGGAACAAAGTGTGGGATCTCTTAGAGGCTTTTGAGGCCATAAATATAAATTTTATCCCTAGACCCATGCAGATATGTTAGCTTCAGTGGGAGCTAATTTTTGTCCTATAAGTAATGTTATTCAGAAGTCTAAAACTGTTAGACTTATATACAGGCCTTTAGTACCTGATAAAAATATTTTCTGGCAAGTTTTTGAAAATGATGAACAGATACTGGATTTCTTAATCCATAAAATGAATTCCTCAGCCAACCGGGATCTGCAGGATGAAGAAGAAGAGGATATTATTCAATTAAAAAATAATCATATTCGTAAGGGTCTCATCACCCTTGAAAGCCTGTTTGATAACAATGATAAAGCAGTTGGCCAGAAAATCAAGGTCGATAAACGAAGATACAAAGATGTAGAGTTAGAGCCAGACAAAATGATTAAGGTTGGAATCATTTGTACAGAAGAGGAAGTGAACCAGATCAGAGAATTGTGTAAAAAATTCCTTGACATCATAACTTGGATGTATAGTGATCTAAAAGTGTACAATAAGGATGTTATTCAATATACCATAGAATTAGAAGAAGGAGCTAAGCCTTTTAGGAAAAAGCAAAGACCAGTGAATCTGAAGATAGAATCTTTGATGAAACAAGAACTACTAAAACTCCTTCGAGCTAAAATAGTACACCCTATTAAACACTCCACCTGGGTGGCAAACTTGGTACCAGTCAGGAAGAAAAATGGAGATATCAGATTGTGTGTAGATTTTAGAAATCTAAATAGAGCATCACTCAAAGATCATTACCTGCAAACTCAATTGACCAAATGCTACACACAGTTGCAGGAGTTATGCAGCTCTTATAGTTAGAAGAATAAAGAGAGCAATCATACAATCACAATCTGAAGCATATGGCAGATACTGAAGGATGGTTCAACAAAAAGACAACTACCAAAAAATTTAGAGTGGGAGACTTGGTTTTGAAATAGAATGTAAAGAAAGCTAAGCTAGGTAACCATGATAAATTCGATGCTTTCTGGGAAGGACCATTTGAAATTATTTCAGAGAAACAGTTCAATGCTTTCAAGTTGAAAGATCAAGATGGTTTGGTTCTTCCCATCACGGTGAATGCATTTCACCTAAAGTAATATTTTTGTTGAGAAAGCAGAAAAGGAATTATATGTACAGTATAATATAAGTATATTCAGACAATATTTATAAATATTATCATTTTTTGGCCTTAACAAAAAAAAATTTCAATCACAGCCAATCAGAAGTCGACAATTTTTTTGAATAGAGATACTAAGGTATAAAGGGAGTCTTGGCGAGGTAATGTTCACGTTTGATCTAAGTGCATTTTCCTGTGTTCTTTGTCTTTCTTTGAAAGATTATTTTTACAACTACGTTGTTGACTCCGTTTCCCAATGGATAAAGGCCTGGTTCAAAATTTTTGCAAGAAAAAAATCCCCCGGAAGGTGCCAAGAATGTTAGTCAAAAAGTGACTAACTATAGAAAAGCATCTGATGCTCCTTTTTGTATATTTTCCAAGAAGACCGAAGTGGCCCATATGCTAAAGATCAAAGAAAATGCAAAACAACGCAAGGAGGCCCATATGCTAAAGAACAAAGAAAATGCAAAACACCGCAAGGAGGAAAAAGTGTCGCGATATCGCAACATGTTGCATTTTCATGGTTCAAAGCAAAGAGAAAAAGAAAAGAGAAAAAGTATCGCGATATCGTGACATGTTGCATTGTCACTGCCAAAAGAGAAAAATTGTTGCGATATCATGACCTGTTGCTTTGTCACGACCAAAAGAGAAAAAGTGTCGCGATATCGCGACATGTTGCTTTGTCGCGGCCAAAGAGAAAAAGTGTCACGATATCGTGACATGTTGCATTGTCGCTGCCAAAAGAGAAAATCTGTCGCGATATCGTGACATGTTGCTTTGTCGCGGCCAAAAGAGAAAAAGTGTCACGATATCGCGACATGTTGCTTTGTTGTGGCCAAAAGAGAAAAAGTGTCGCGATATCACGACATGTTGCATTGTCACGGCCAAAAGGGAAAAAGTGTCGCGATATCGCGACATGTTGCTTTGTCGCGGCCAAAAGAGAAAAAGTGTCGCGATATCGCGACATGTTGCATTGTCACGACCAAAAGGGAAAAAGTATCACGATATTGCGACATGTTGCTTTGTCACGGCCAAAAGAGAAAAAGTGTCGCGATATCGCGACATGTTGTATTTTTGTGGCTAAGAGCAACAAAAGGGAGTGTTGTGGCTGATCCACAACACACCCCAAAATTGGGGACCCACTTTTTTTTGCATGCTTTCAAAGGAGATCTCAATGACCCAGATGCTAAAAATCAAGAAAAAGGCAAAATTGCACAAAAATGAAAAAGTGTCACGATATCGCGACATGTTGCTCCGTCGTGGTCAAAAATGAAAAAACGTCGCGATATCGCGACATGTTGCTCCGTCGCGGTCGAAAATGAAAAAATGTCGCGATATCGTGACATGTTGCTCCGTCGCGGTCCAGAGAGGAGAGAGAAAGGCAGAATGGAAAATTGTCACGAAATCGCGACATGTCACAAAATCACGGTCAAACCAGTCAAACAGGGCAAGGCACTAAAAGCATCGTGATTTCACGACAAAAAGCAGCAAAGGGGCATGAAGCAGAAAAACGTCGCGATATCACGACGTTTCGCGTTTTCGTGGCTCCAAGCAACGAAGTGGTACGGAAGGAAAATATGTCACGATTTCACGACATGTCATGTTTTCACGACCAAATACAGCAAGAGCAGCCCGAAATAGAAAAGCGTCATGATTTCACGACGAAAGCAGCCAAGGTGTACGGAATAGAAAAGTGTCACGATTTCGTGATAGAAAGTAGCCAAGGTGTACGGAATAGAAAAGTGTCACGATTTCACGACAGAAAATAGTGAAACAACACGAAAGAGAAAAATGTCACGATTTCACGATAGAAAGCCGCAAGACAGCTCCAAATGAAAAAGCGTCATGATTTCACGACAGAAAGCAGCCAAGGTGTACGAAATAGAAAAGTGTCACGATTTCATGACAGAAGCAGTGAGATGATGCCGAATGAAAAAGTGTCACGATTTCGTGACATGTCGCGTTTTGTGGCCAGGTACAGGGAAACACAGCAAAATGAAAAGGCATCACGATTTCGCGACAGGTTGCATCCTCACAGCTCGAAACAGAAAAACGTCACGATTTCGCGACAGGTTGCATTTGCAAGGCTGTTGACAGGAAAATGTCACGATTTCGCGACATGTCTTATTTTCATTGTGCATGAAGGCGGACAAGGCTATTGGCAGGAAAATGTCGCGATATCGTGACATGTCACGTTTTCGCGATGAAAGTAAAGGAGCAAAGCTACATGCTATTTTTTGTCATGATTTACATGGGGCCATTACAGAACATGCAAAAAGTGTGGAACACGTGGCGTACATGTGTAAGGGCTGCAGAGGCATTACAGTTCACAGAGAAGATCAAGCGTCTCAATGTCGAGCATAAAGTCAAAAGCAATGGAAAGGCGGGGAAGGTGAAACGAAGCAATCTGGAAGATGAAATGAACCGTCATGGAAGGAGAAGCAATTTACCAGAACTTTAAAAGTAGAAGCACAGATTAGTACGGAGGTCGAAAACCGCTGTGAGCAGAGTTGCAGTGCCGAAGGCGAGAAGCCATTCTGGGCCTGCTTAGGAGTGTTTTTCTTCCCCTTTTTTTGGTTTTGAGAAAACTAGAGATTCTGTTATTGTAAAATGACCAATTTTTAATACAAAAAATTTAGAGAGTTGCATCTCATTGGCAAGAAAGAAGGAGTTATTTTATGCATGCAAGATTAAATGTTTATCTTTCCCCTTTTCAGATTTCTAGGCTTATAGGTGAAGTTTAATGCAAGTTCTCTTGGTTGCTTCATGCGAATGTCTAAATCTGAAAATCACGAGTTAAAACCCCAGAGACCAGCACTTAACTTATCTGGATTGTGCGTGTTTTGCAGGTTCAATAAGTTAGGTTGCATGCATGGAAACCTCATTAGCTTCGGTTTTGTCAGAATAGGATAGCATCATACTGAATGCACTTTTCATTTTACTTTTGCATTTTATTTTCATTTTTTTTTTGCACTTTATTTTATTTACAGGCATTAAAATAAAATAAACAAATAAAAAAATAAAAAACAAAAAAATCTCAAAGTCAGAAAATAGAAAATTTCCATTTCTAGGCCAGAATTTCATTTTTCAGTTTTGTTTTTTCATTCATGAGCAGATGATGATATTCCCTTCATAAAATTCCAATTTCATTGAAGGGGTTATGTTTCATGGCATTTCATCAGTTTCCATTTTGAAATTACAACTTGGTCATATAGAGATCAAATCACATTTGCTTTATTCGGGTTCAATGAACAATCATTAAAGTTTCACAGTAAAATAAACCAACATTGCCCCTTGTTTTCAGTTACTTGCAACCACTAAGGTGTTCCAAGCATTTTAATTGAATATCTTCATTTGAGATCATTAATACACAGATATAAAATGCTAACATAGCGGAACCTTGGAGAAATTGTTTATTAAATTTCTTTGCAAGAGAGGATTTAGAACCCAAATCCTATCGGAGAGTGTGTTTTCACAATCGGGTGAAAATACCACTCAACAGATTGGCGCTAGAAGGAGGGCATGAAAAGGTTTATTTTATCATGATTTTAGATGCTACAAGTTTATAATTGTTTAAGAGCTTTACATTGCTAAATATTTCAAGTCCATTTGATTAGCATCTTCGGCCTCCTCTAACACCACTCAACAGATTGGCGTTAAAAGGAGGGCCTGAACTGGTTTATTTCACGGTGATTTAAATGCTACAGGGATTTAAATTTTGAATATTTCGTGCCCTGTTAATTGTTATCTTTACTCCTCTAACACTCAGAAGATTGTTAAAAGGACGACCTGAATTGGTTTACTTTATTCTATTTTAAGCAATTCAGGTATGTTGTATATTTTTTGATTGTTCATACAGAAACAATGTGATTTGATTTAATTTTGAAAATTTTGGTCTTGACTAACAAAGTGTTGTTTCATGCAATTACTTTTCATTTGATTTTAATGAATACATCTCTTAGTTGATGCTAACTTGATTTTTTTTTACATTGCAGGTTGAATATTCAACAGATTTGGTTCTAAAATTACATTTTAAGTTTCACTAATGGCAACACTTGAGGAGCAAATGGTATCCCTGAGAGCTGAAATAGTGTCTCTAAGAGAAAGAATGGTATTAATAATGGAGGATCATTATAAGGGTTTGTCTATACCTGTGGTACCCTATCAAATTCCTAAAATGTTATTGGATTTTTTACGGTGTTTTAATCAAGAGGTGCCACTAGGATACTTGCAAAGACTGCATGTCTACAAGAATACATTATGTCAATTCCAGATTTTCTATGAGGAGGTGGCTTGTAAGTTATTTGCATACATTTTGGATGATAAACCATTCTTTTGGTATAGCCAACTACCCATGGAGGTTAGGACTTCTTGGATACAACTAGAAGCAGCCTATCTTTATCATTTTGGTAATCGGGTTGACTTAGAAATCCTGAAAAATCAGTTTACCTCCATATGTAAGGAGCCTAATGAATCCTTGAGTCAATTCAATGGAAGATTTCGTGAGTTGCACTCCCAAATGTGGGAAAATTTTAACACATTAGAAGAGGAAGCCATGGAAGTATACCTAGGAGCCATACACCCCACACTTGCTTCACTCATTGAGGAAAAACTGAGTGGTTTGTCTCTAGAGAAAATCCATGAGATCTTGGAAGAGATAGAACGACAAGGTCTTGAAGAAGAAAAGGCACAACATGTTCATATGAGAGATTGTTCTTTTGATGCCAACCTACACCAACCATCAAACATAGCACCCTCCACTCCAATGATACCTAAGGTGAATGATCAAGGGGATGAATTTGAATATCCAAATCTTACAACCACCTTAGATGTAGTCCACGAGGAGGTGCAAATTGCTAAGCCAACATCCACTAGTGAGGATTATGCAGAAATGATCTCATTCATAGAGATACACGATTATCCGGATGAAGGGGTTCTAAATTCAACAATGTTTGATATATGTGATAGGACGGAACCCACCATAGAATTGAATGAAGTGGTTGAAAGTGAAATTGGGAGAAAACCAATAAATGAATTTGAAGACATGATAGAGTTTCACCACTTGTTCTTGGAAGATACTATTGATGAGATGTGTAAAATTAAGGATCAAGAAATTCTTCACCCTCCAAATTATGATAAAATTGAATCATGGGTTACTAATTTGGACGATGATAGCCTTACAAATTTGAATTCAAGAAATAACCCACTTTTGGAAATAATTGAACCATCTAAGGAAGGTGAAGATGAATTTGATGAGAAACACATTGATGAATTGGAAGATGTTGAAGAAGTAGTTGAACGTCACCACTTGATTTTGAAAGATGATTATTATGATGCTTGGAAGAAGTGGGAAGACTACACTCAATCCAAAACTACTAATGAAACTTGTGTGCCAATTGATATACGAGGACAACATAATCGCCTATTCGAAGGAAGATATTACAACTCCTGTACAATTTGAGGATGTTTTGGAAGAGGGTTTCAAATCTCATCAAATTTTGGAAGATTATAATGATTCTATTACCAAGGACAAAGAAGAAAATGAATTGATGAATGAATCAAAAGATCATGTCACAAATACCATGGAGTTTCATCCCACAGATCTGGATGACGATTTTCACAATGGTTGGGGGAGATATGATAATGCATTCTTTTCTCACATCCCTATAGATGAAACTCATATTTCACTTGATATGCGGGATGTTGAACCTTCTACATCATACGAAGATCTCATATTCACAAGATTTGAAAAGGTGACAAAATTCGATCATGTTGAATATAAATTCATTGAAGGTGCGGATGCAAGTTTGCATGATGATTTGGAGGATTCAAATGAAGAGATACCATGGATAGTGAACAAAGAATTGGAACCAAATGACAAAGAGATTGATCAATTGGAAGCAACTCAAATGAAGGATCATCAAGATGAGTCATGGGACATACACTTTGACCAAGAATGTTTGAGGATTGAAAATTTGGATGACCATATTTTGAATTTAAATAATGTTTATGATGAAATGTCATTAAAGGTAAATGAAAAACAAGGTATAATTTTTAATCACACCTTTAATAACATTGTTTTAATGAATGGAAAAGAAGTTGATGCACTTGAATTGTTAAACCAAATTCATCAACAATTACTAATTGAATCTAGGGTAAAAACTTTTAATGATCCTAATTTAGTAAATATCCTAGATGCTTGTAAACTGTTACACAAATTTGATTGGCCTACAAATTTGGAAAATGATTTGGCTTTGAAATTTGTAGAAATAGGCTCCTACTTACAAAATTGCATATTTGAAAAAGATAGCCTAATTCTAAATCAAGGAGGGAATTATGAAATTTACATTTTAAAGAATAGACATGATAAAATTGAAAATCATTTATTGTCTAATCATTTTAGTAATTTGATGCTCACCTATGGGAGTATTATTGGAACTAAATCAAATTGGTATGGTGAGCATGGCAAGTGGAAATTTGTTGCATTGTTTGGTCTAGTCTTGTTTTTGTTGGATTCCCACAACATTTGGCATGCATATCACGTTATATTTTTGTTGAAATGTTCTAATCATGTTTGGGATCCAGGAAAGTGATAATCCAAGCTTTGCATCATCTTGTATTATATTGTACATTTGTATATAGATTTTGGTTTTTTGGGTTTTGGTTTGTGTTTTCAAGATCTTTTGTGAAGTTACTTTGGGTTTGGTTTTGGTTTGTGTTTTCAAATTTTCATTTTTGGGATTGCAGTTTGGTTTTGGATTGAATAAGTTTTAATTTAAAGTTGTGTGTTTATTTGACATGTTTTGTTTGTCTATATAAAAAAAAAAAAAAATGATGAAAAAGTTGTCTTGAGATGCTAACTTATGTTCTAGATCGGGGAAATATGGAACATTGGAATTATGTGGTAGAAAGCTCCGCAAGAAATACAAACAGTTTAATAGTATCGTTTGAAACTTGTGATGCATGAAGTAGTCAGTTTTATATGGCAATATTTCATCTGCAATTCAAAAGACAATGCATTCATATTACATCTCACTTTGCACATACATGCCATCTTAGTTGCAAATGCATTTCAAATACAAATCATTAAAGTGTGTCAAATCCTCTTAAGGTTATGCTATCACATAAATAAGAAGAAAATCCTAAGGTTGGGAACTGAGTCTTGAGATATCTAGAACCAAGCACATTTTATACACATTAAAAAGGATCTTGAGCAAAATGATCAAAACCTTGCTTGGAAGAAAAGGTTGGGCGAAGGAAGTATTTCATGTCTATCCTATTATGCAACATGATCCTTAAAACAGTGGTTTTGACCACTTCCATAAAGCTTAAAGCCTAAAATCGGAGTAGTAAGGATAGGGCTAAATCCTCATCGAACTTAGGTTGAGGATCCAACTCCCCAAAGCTTTGATTTGACCTACATGGAGTAGTAAGGATAGGGCATAAATTCTCATCTCGCTTAGGTTGAGAATCTGATTCCCCAAAGCTCCTATGTCTCATTTCATGATAAATCTTGGATTGGAAGGATCGTACTACTTGTCCTCTGCAAAGGATGGGTAGTCATCCCCAAGGTCCAAGCAATAAAATTAATATTCTCCATTTACATCTAAAGCTTGGATTGGAAGGATCGTACTACATGTCCCTAGCAAGGATGGGTAGTCATCCCCAAGGTTCAAGAAGTAAAAAATTAATTTTTCCCATCTCATATTTATATTGGATTGGAAGGATCGTACTACTTGTCCTCTGCAAAGGATGGGTAGTCATCCCCAAGGTCCAAAGAAATGAAGCTAAGTCATGGATTATGGGGTTAAGTATGCCCATGCATGGCAGCATGTCTTGTCTAAAAAACAAGACCACTGATTGTTCAAAGGGTTAGACTAGCATGACCATTTCTTCCATAATTGGTTAAATTATTTTGCTCAAAGTGAGGTAATGAATTCCAAATCAGAGTAGTAAGAATAGGGTTAAACTCCCATCTCGATTAGGTTGGGAGTCTGATTTCCCAAAGCTCTGATTTCACTTTCACTTACACATGGGTTCAAGATAGTAGGGACTCATAACCAACTTTGGGATCTAATAAAGCAATTCATTATACATATAGTTGATCCTAAGAGGGTTTGATAATCTTGAATGTTTGTGTATGATACTAGAAGAAAGACTATGCCTTTTATAAAAGCAAAATCTCTTAGCATATTTATTAGGTTACACAAATCATTCACAATCTCACATATGCATTCATGTAAAACTGACGATGGAATGTTGATCAATTTCAAACGATAGGGAATGAAACACATTGCACACACCGAGCTGATACTTAATGATTCTGATGATTCATGTATTTTTGATCTATGGGCATTTGTTTATATTTCTTATGTGCTAATGCTGGTTTCCGAGTTTGTATACTTCCAGGGTGGGTTCTCACCAAAATGCTCAGGAGCATTTGACGATAGAGTCGCCATTTGTTGTGGCTGATCCACAACACACCCCAAAATTGGGGACCCACATTTTTTGCATGCTTTCAAAGAAGACCTCAGTGACCCAGATGCTAAAAATCAAGAAAAAGGCAAAATTGCACAAAAATGAAAAAGTGTCGCGATATCGCGACATGTTGCTCCGTCGCGGCCAAAAAGAAAAATTGTCACGATATCGCGACATGTTGCTCCGTCGCGGCCGAAAATAAAAAAATGTTGCGATATCGTGACATGTTGCTCCATCGCGGTCTAAAGAGGAGAGAGAAAGACAGAATGGAAAATTGTCGCGATATCATGACATGTCACAAAATCGCGGTCAAACCAGTCAAACAGGGCAAGGCACTAAAAGCATCGCAATTTTGCGACAAAAAGCAGCAAAGGGGCACGAAGCATAAAAACATCGTGATATCGTGACATGTCACGTTTTCGTGGCTCAACAGAAGGGTATGAAGGAAAATTGTCACGATATCAGACATGTCATGTTTCGTGACCAAAAAAAGACGACCAAATAGAAAAGCGTCACGATTTCACGACAAAAAGCGAAAGTGTACGAATAGAAAAGTGTCATGATTTCATGAAAAAAAGGAAGAAAGTGTCACGATTTCACAAAAAATAGGAAATACAAAAGAAAATGTCGCGATTTCATAGAACAAAGAGATGAATGAAAAGCGTCATGATTTCACGACGAAAGCGACCAAGGGGTACGAATGAAAAGTGTCACGATTTCACGACAGGAAGCAATGAGATGATGTCGAATGAAAAGTGTCACGATTTCATGACATGTCACGTTTCAGGCAGTACAGAAACACAAAAAATGAAAAGGCGTCATGATTTCGCGACAGGTTGCATCCTCACAGCTCGAAACAAAAAAACGTCATGATTTCGCGACAGGTTGCATTTGCAAGGCTGTTGATAGGAAAATGTCACGATTTCATGACATGTCTTATTTTTGCATGAATGAAGGCAGACAAAGCTGTTGGCAAAAAAATGTCGTGATATCGCAACATGTCACGTTTTCATGATGAAAGTAAAGGAGCAAAGCGACATGCTATTTTTTGTCATGATTTACATGGGGCCATTACAGAACATGCAAAAAAGTGTGGAACACATGGCGTACATGTGTAAGGGCTGCAGAGGCATTACAGTTCACAGAGAAGATCAAGCGTCTCAATGTCGAGCATAAAGTCAAAAGCAATGGAAAGGCGGGGAAGGTGAAACGAAGCAATCTGGAAGACGAAATGAACCATCATGGAAGGAGAAGCAATTTACCAAAACTTTAAAAGTAGAAGCACAGGACAGGTATGGGGGTCGAAAACCGCTACGGGCAGAGTTGCAGTGCCGAAGGCGAGAAGCCATTCTGGGCCTGCTTAGGAGTGTTTTTCTTCCCCTTTTTCTGGTTTTGAGAAAACTAGAGATTCTGTTATTGTAAAATGACCAATTTTTAATACAGAAAATTCAGAGAGTTGCACCTCATTGGCAAGAAAGAAGGAGTTATTTTTTGCATGCAGGATTAAATGTTTATCTTTCCCCTTTTCGGATTTCTAGGCTTATAGGTGAAGTTTAATGCAAGTTCTCTTGGTTGCTTCATGCGAATGTCTAAATCTAAAAATCACAGTTAAAACCCCAGAGACCAGCACTTAACTTATCTGGATTGTGCGTGTTTTGCAGGTTCAATAGGTTAGGTTGCATGCATGGAAACCTCATTAGCTTCGGTTTTGTCGAGTAGGATAGCATCACCCTGAATGCACTTTTTATTTTACTTTTCCATTTTATTTTCATTTTTTCTTGCACTTTATTTTATTTACAGGCATTAAAATAAAATAAAAAAATAAAAAACTAAAAAATCTCAAAGTCAGAAAATAGAAAATTTCCATTTCTAGGCCAGAATTTCATTTTTTAGTTTTGTTTTTCATTCATGAGCAGATGATGATATTCCCTTCATAAAATTCCAATTTCATTGAAGGGGTTATGTTTCAGGGCATTTCATCAATTTCCATTTTGAAATTACAACTTGGTCATATAGAGATCAAATCACATTTGCTTTATTCGGGTTCAATGAACAATCATTAAAGTTTCACAATAAAATAAACCAACATTGCCCCTTGTTTTCGATTACTTGCAACCACTAAGGTGTTCCAAGCATTTTAATTGAATATCTTCATTTGAGATCATTAATACATAGATGCAAAATGCTAAAATAGAGGAACCTTGGAGAAATTGTTTATTAAATTTCTTTGCAAGAGAGGATTTAGAACCCAAATCCTATCGGAGAGTGTGTTTTCACAATCGGGTGAAAATACCACTCAATAGGGAGCAAAGAGGCAGAAGTGTCGTGATTTTGTGACATGTCGTATTTTTGTGATGCACGAAGAAGAATCAAGCTGAAGACATAGAAATGTAGCGATTTCGCGACATGTCTCATTTTCACGGTGGGAGGCAGCTAAAGAGCAAAGTAAGAGACGAATGTCACGATTTCATGACATGTCTCATTTTCATGGCTGGAAGCGGCAAAAGAGCAAAGCAAGAGACAAATGTCGCAATTTCACGACATGTCTCATTTTCATGGCGGGAGGCAGCAAAAGAGCAAAGTAAGAGACAAATGTCACGATTTTGTAACATGTCTCATTTTCGTGGCTGGAAGTGACAGAAGAGCAAAGCAGAAGACGAATGTCACGATTTTGTGACATGTCTCATTTTCATGGCTGGAAGCGACAAAAAAGCAAAGCAAGGAAAGAATGTCGCAATTCTGCGACATGTCTCATTTTCACGGCTGGAAGTAGCAAAAAAGCAAAGCAAGGAAAGAATGTCGTGATTTCGTGACATGTCTCATTTTCACGACGAAAGGCAGCAAAAGAGCAAAGTAAGAGACGAATGTCACGATTTTATGACATGTCTCGTTTTCGCGGTTGGAAGCGGCAGAAGAGAAAAACAAGAGAAGAATGTCACGATTTCGCAACATGTCTCATTTTCACGGCTGGAGGCGGCAAAAGAGCAAAGCAAGGAAATAATGTCACGATTTCGTGACATGCTAGCTGTAAAGGAATAGAGTATATTTTTGGCAACTGAGGACATGCACTGACATCAGGTGCCGATTTTTGAAGAATGGTCTGTTGATTATAACCTGGCAGGTCCACTGGATGATTGCCAATCTATTCAATCTATGGGAAATCCATTGTGTATTATTAGAAACTGCAGATGATTGCTTGTAAAATAAGTAAGATGTACTTAGAAAAAGATACTCTTTTAGGGTATATATAGGGGTGAGAGACTCTATAAAAAGGGTCGACTCTTGGACATTTATAAGACTGAATGTACGTACTTCGAATACAAGCAATAAAATCGCATCTCCTATTGGCTTCTAGTTCATATTGTGCAAGTGTATGTATTAATGTTCTTTATTTCTACTTACAATATTGAATTGTAAATTGAGTCTGTTATTATATCTAAACTTTCATAATACATAAATCATATTGCTGGAATAAGAATCTAATATATACGCATGTTAAACGAAATATCAGAACTCATATCTGGAATTATATAATTTTTGCAAGGAAATGTGTTTTAAATGCTTTGGATAGAAGTAAGTAAATCTGTCTTTGTTGTTGTCTAATCTACACCATATAAAATTTCTAGCTTAGGCTATATTTCCCTTATCTCTTGTTCCCATTTTCTCTAAAAAAATCAAAGGAACCAGCCTTCTCTGGAGACTAGATAGATGATCTCAAGCAAGATCTGTCTATTCAATGTTGGCAAAGTCTAAGGCACAACACTATTAATCGAAGGCAGATTTTTTTCCAATAGTTGGTAACAGTCAGTTGGAAGATGAAGCATCGAAGGTTTTTCTAGAAGATCGAACCAGAGGTGGTTACAGATCGACGATGGCAGATCACTCCCAAGAAGAATCGATGAAAAGGCATGATCTCCAATGGCCTGAACTCCAGTTTTGTTGAGTGACCAACAAGTTGTAGAGGCCTCGAGCTGCCATGGTGAACCATTTTAGTGGATTTCCTGGAGGATGAACCAGTAAGTAGATGCCAGCTAGATCTCTCTATTGCACTGTCAAAACAAGATCTTTGTAATGCTTCTTGATTATTTTAATTTTGCAAAACTATAAGTAGAGGTCGAACCCTCATTTTTAAAGGGTCGGCTCTAGCGTGTTTTCCTATGCTATTGTAAATATTCCTGAAAAGCTAATGGAAGGAGCATTACATTGATCTTCACCTCAAATATGTGTTCTCGTGCTTGATATCAGAGGTTCAGATTCTTTAGTTGTATTTTTGTAAATGCTTTAATGGTTAGTTTGTGCCTAATTAATGGATTACTAGCTACTAAAGTAATTGAAATATGCTTCTGAGTTTGTTCTATGTTGTTAGGGAGTACATTTCTATGAAATCTAGGTATTGGTGAATTCTGTTATTTGGATTATCATTATCTAGGATATTGAAATTGCTTGCTGCAATATTTCTCTGTTGTGCTTTAATATATAAGAGATAATCTGATTTGAGATAATGTTGGTCTGAGTATGTATCTTTGGTATGGTTTTTGGGAGCTTCTTATGGTAGTGCAATGTTGTTAACCTATCCATCCACTATTATTCACATTTCTCTAACCCTAATCTTCTCTTACCCTAAACCTCAAACCCTAAGTGAGCATAATTGTGTCAACAACCTATGATAAGTTGACAAGGAACCAACCTACTCTGGAGGTTGGATCAGAAAACCCCTATTTTGGTCCATCCAATGTTGAGTGTTGAGTTGTAGCTATCGGGTGCAAGCCTGGATAGAAAATAGGAAGATAGACAGCCGTAGTGTCGAGTGAAAACTTGGTGCAATTCAGTGCCCAACAATTTTTGGCATGCCTGATGGGACCAGTTCACAAGGAACACGAAACCCATCTAATAAGTATAGTTATCTCAACCCGAAGGAATCAAGATTTGGTGAATTATCTTGACCTTATAAGCGGAGAAAAGAAAGTTCACCTGGCGACTCCCTGGTCATTAGACCCAGAAAAAGGATTATCCCTGTAGACCAGTGGCCTTTCATGTATACCAGGTCTTTCAAAAGAAATAACCCTAATTCCTACTTTTACTGTGAGTTACCTTACAGAGGGGCTGTTGTTGCCAGAATTTTAGATCAAGATTTCCTTGAGGAGGAAGAGCTTCTGGAAGAAAATCCAATAGTTCCCCCAATAAGACCTACAACAGGAAGTATGGCACAAAATGTGGCTCCCAATCAGCCATTACAGAAGTACCCCGACTGGAACACAACCGGTCCCCTTAGATTAGCCCAAATGGATGTCATTCCCTAGGATGTATCTAAGGCTATTCCCACTTATGATGGATCTGGGAAAATAACTTATGAGCACTGTCAAGATATCTTGAATCTGGCAGCAATCCACAACATAAAAGAAGAAAATATTATTGTCAGAATTCTAGCCCTGTCCTTCAGAGGAAAGATATTGCATTGGTTTAGAACTCTGGAAGACAATTCTATTACTTCATGGAAAGCATTGGTTGAGCCATTCATAGAGGAATTTAATGAATCTGCTGATCCTTTTTCTCTACTTAATCAGTTTACATCTATGCAGAAAAACTAGCAAGAAACTATCTCAGACTTTAATTTGAGATTTAGCAGAACATGGAAAAGAATTCCCCCCACTACTAGACCAACTACATGTTTAGCTTATATGTATTATATCCGAGCTCTTGGATCAGAGTTAGGGTTGTAGACACAACAATCAGGAGTAGAAACCTTCCCCAAAGTTTATAATGTAGTTGTTCATGCTAAAAATATCCTAATCAATGTAGGAAGGCTTCCTCCCAAAACTATGTTACCTTATAACACAGAAACCACTAGTAGCCAAAGTCAATCACACATGGACCCAATTTCTCTATCATCTCCATATCCAAAAATGAATGCCATTCCTCTACCAAATCCTACATCCTCTACACCCCCTTTTCCTCCCCTTCCTTCTCAACCATCTCAAGAGCTTTCTGCTATCCTTGATATACAAAATACCTTGAAAACCCTGAGTAATAGAATGAATTCAATGGAAAAAAGAGATCAGGAAAGGTCACAATAGAGGAGATTCCCATATGTAAACAAATATCAGAGACCTGGTCCTAGTAATAGTACTAGGGTTAGGGTGAATGCAACATATGAGGAGCCAGAATGCTCTTCAGATACTACTCTTGCAAATATTTGGTGCTTAGTATGCAATGATCCCCATGACTCACAGTCTTGTGTGATGTATCAACACCATGTTCAACAAGCTATGGATCAAGCTGAGAGGAATCAAAAGGGAAGAGTCAATATGTTATGGCACCCAGATCAAATCATGGCTGGAAAAGAGTTGGATGAAGAAAGTCCAATTGTTGTTATGACAAGGTCTGGAAAGAAAGCTTTGCAAGTGGATCCACAAAAAATGGGGCATTTCCAAGTCCCTTCTCAGAAGAAAGTTGACTCCCCTCTTCAAGGTAGTGACACTTTCCCTATTCCCCAAGCTAAGGGAAAAGAGAAGACAAATACTCTTCCAAAGAGACCAGAATGGGAAATAGAGGGAGACCGAATGAGATCTAAAGGTGAAGATCAAGAAAGGCTTAGGTTCCCCTCTATTACTAAAATACAAAGGTTAGAAGCCACCCAAAAATATAAAAGAAGATATGGTGAGCCAGAAAGAGGGCTGGAAAAACTCTCTTTGACTAAATATGAATACAACATTGTTGAAGAAATGAAGAGAATCCCCTCAAAAGCTAGCCTATATGACACTCTGTTCATTCCTGGTCAGATTGACTTGCTTAAAGCCTCCCTCAACAAAAATCCATAGAATAGGTTGGCCACCACAATCCTTAGTATGCCATCAGAAAAGAAAGAAATGACACCTATTGTGCTAAATAATAAGCCTCCTCCTTTCTATATATCCCTAAGAATGGAAGGTTGGGTAGTCCAAAATTGTATGATTGACTCAGGAGCATCAACTACAGTAATGCCTAAAGCAGTCTGTGAAGAGATGGGTATGGAGTATACCCGATCTTGTCCTGGAGTGTTACAACTAGATGGGACACCTGTCAAGATAGTTGGAGTTATTAAAGATGTATTGATGAGGTTGCATAGAGCCCCTGAGGTGACAATGGTGCAAGAAATAGTGGTGGTGGACTTAGAACCCTATTTTGGATTATGCCTCTCAAGAGAGTTTACTACAAAGCTAGGAGGATGTATGTATATGGACTATTCTAGCATGATAATCCCTTTCAAAGGAAAAAGGATAAGGATAACACCTGAGAAACTAGTGGCTTATCATATTGAGAATATTGAAGAAGATATGTGCAATCTTAATCCTTTGGAGGAATTTGAGCTAGTAGAAAACATTGAGGAGTTAGACATTGAAGATGAGTTACCTTTCAGAGAAGATTATAGTCAATTTGGAACTGGTATGGGTACATATAGCATCACAACTAAATCAGAAAAGAAAATCCCTACTATATCTAATCAATCCCTAAGAGAGAAAGAAACATGGGTTATGCACTTTGATGGTGCTAAATGCAGAAATGGTGCAAGAGTCGGTGTAGTCCTACAATCACAATCAGAAGGGATAAAGAATTTTGCTTACAGAATGACATGGTCATGTACCAACAATGTCATAGAATATGAGGCCCTATGTCTTGGATTGATACAAGCAGAGAGTATGGGTATCAATATTCTAAACATATATGGTGATTCTGAGTTAATAGTCCATCAAGTAAGGAATAGGTGCAACAGTAAGCACCATTACTTAAAAGCTTACAGAAATAGGGTATGGGACCTGATGGAATCATTTGATGCCCTAAATTTAAGCTTTGTACCCAGAGAAAAGAATACCCTGGCTGATTCATTAGAAACAAAGGGAGCCAACTTCAACCCTTCTATAGACTTTGGAACCAAGAAGACCAAGGGAATTAAAATGATTTTCAGGCCTACAGTACCAGACAAGCAGATTTTCTAGCAGGTTTTTGAAAGTGATGAACAAATTCTTGAATTTTTGGTAAGGGAGGCATGTCTCTCAATGGTCCAAGAGGAGAACTTGGAAGAAATAGATCAGCAAGACATTATCCAACTAAGAAACAATCATATCCCAAGAGGGTTGGTCACCCTTGAAAGTTTATTTGATAATGAGGATAGAAAGAAGGTCAAAGCCATGAAGGTCAGTGAAAGGATCTATAAAGAAGTAGAGGTCAGAATAGAAAAGAAGCTTAATGTTGGAATCCAATGTTCACCTGAGGAAGCAGAAGATATTAAAGCTTTATGCTTGAAGTACCAAGACATTGTGGCTTGGTCATATGAGGACCTCAAGGTGTATGACAAAAGGATTATCCAACATACTATTGAGTTAGAGCCTGATGCAAAACCATTCCGATAGAAATAGAGGCCTGTCAATCCAAGGATAGAGGCCATTATGAGAGAGGAAATTTTAAAGTTGTTAAAGGCTAAGATAATATATCCAATAAAACATTCCACTTGGGTAGCCAATTTGGTACCCGTAAGAAAGAAGAATGGGGATATACGCTTATGTGTGGATTTTAGAAATCTGAATCAAGCATCCCTCAAAGATCACTACCCCCTCCCATAGATTGATCAGATATTATAGGTAGTGGTAGGAGCAGAGAGATTCTCACTACTGGATGGTTACTATGGATACAACCAAATTTGGGTAAAAGATGAGGATCAGTACAAAACAACATTCACCACAAAATGGGGTACATTTGCCTACCAGAGAATGCCTTTTGGGTTGTCCAATGCAGGAGCTACATTTCAGAGAGCCATGGATTATGCCTTTGGGACACTGATCAACAAAGTTATTTTGATTTACCTAGATGACATGACGATGTTTTCTCATGATAAAAAGGATCATCTATCTCATTTAGAACAAGTTTTTCAAAAGTGTAGAGAATTTGGCATTTCACTCAATCCTAAGAAGTCATTCTTTGTAGTTCATGAGGGAAAATTATTAGGTCATGTGGTTTCAAAAGAAGGTATGGCCATAGATCCAGATAGGATTAGAGCAATTCTTGCTCTTCCCTTGCCTACGAATAAGAAGACTTTGCAGTATTTCCTAGGCCAAATCAACTTTGTCAGAAAATTCATTTCTGATTTTGCATAGAAAGTGAGGCCTATATCTGAACTACTCAAGAAGAAAGTTGAGTTCAAGTGGACTGAGGCTAGGAAAGAAGCTTTCGAGATCATCAAGTAGTCCATTGCAATAGCTCCAGTATTGGTAAACCCAGATTTTAGTAAATATTTTATTCTTTATGCATATGGAGCTGAAGAGAGTTATGCCTCAGTACTTACTCAGAAATATGATCAAGGGGATGAACACCCTATGTTCTTTTGGAGCCAGACATTGCATGATTATCAGGTCAAATATAACTTCATTGAAAGACAAGTGTTTGTTGTGATGAAGTCACTGAAGAAGTTCAGGAAGTATCTGGTGCAGAGCAAAACCCTGGTGTATGTGGTTCATCCAGATGTAAGGAGTTTTATCTTACAGGGTGATCTAGGAGATAAAAGAGTTGGTTGGATTACTAAGATCCAAGAATATGATGTAGAAATACATCCCACCAAGCTAGTAAGAGGTAGAGCTTTGTGCCAAGGATTGATAGAAGCTTCAACATTGGCCGAAGTGATAGCTTGTCAGGCAATAGAAGAAGATCAAGTAGAAATAGTACACACTACAGATTCTGATTGGATTGATCAGATGATTAGGTATTTCCAAACTGGAGTATGCCCACCTGATCTGAATGCATCTCAAAGAAGGAGATACAGACTTCATGCTTTAAAATATGTATTACTACCTGAAGGGTTGTTCAAAAGAAACTTGGATGGAATTCTCCTGAAATGTTTGAAATATGATCAACAAAAAAGAGTCATGGAAGAATTTCATGGAGGATCAACTGGTGGTCATAGCTCAGGTAGGGTTACAACTTTGAAGATAATAAGAGTAGGCTATTATTGGCCTACTATATTCACTGATGCTTTTAAAATTACCTAGGGCTTGTGAAAAATGTCAGAGGTATGTTGGAAGAACAAGAAATGCTTCATCTCCCCTGAGGCCTATACAGGTTGAGGAGCCTTTTCAACAATGGGGGCTAGATTTCATAGGGGTTATTAACCCTAATTCTTTAGTAGAGCATAAGTTTATCTTGACTGCTATAGATTATCTTACCATATGGGTAGAAGCCATCCCCACTAAGAGGGCAGACCAGGAGGTTGTGATCAATTTTATGGAAAATTTGATTTCTAGGTTTGGAGTCCCAGAAGCCTTGGTGAGTGACAATGGCCCTGCTTTCATAGGAGCCAAGTACATTGAGTTTGCCAGAAAGTATGGCATCACTCTTAAAAATACTTCAAATTATTATCCACAAGGTAATGGACTTGCAGAATCTACCAATAAGAACCTATTAAGGATTTTGAGGAAATCTCTTGAAGGTAATAAAAGAAGTTGGCACCTATTGTTGGACCAAGCTCTGTGGGCAGACATGATTACTATTAAAAATTCCATTAAGACTTCTCCTTATGCACTGGTATATGGCAAAGAGGTAGTATTGCCAATTCATTTAGAGATTCCAACACTTAAGCTTGTCAGTACAGAAGAAGAATCAGAGGGAGATCCTATGAAAACTAGGTTAACACACTTGCTACAGTTGGAAGAGAGCAGAGCTCAGGCATATGATAGTTTTCAAAAGCATTCATCAGACATTAAAGCATGGTTTGATAAGAAAGCTAGGTTCAAAAAATTCCAAGTTGGGGATTCAGTTCTCAGATGGAATGTTGATAGAGCAAAGCCAGGAAAGCATGAAAAGTTTGATTCTTTTTGGGATGGTCCTTTCAAAATAGTGGAAGCTAAGGAGTCTAATGTATTCCAGCTGGAAGGTCCAGAGGGAAACATACAACCCATTCCGATAAATGGTTTTCACCTCAAGCTCTACTATGTGTAAGGAGTAAGCTCATTGTAACATATGTATATACATTGTATAATTATTTTCCCTCCTTTCTGCACTTTGTATTTTGAATTCTTTTCTACACTTTGTAATTGATTTTCTTCAAAAAATTCTGAAAAAAGAAAAAATTGCAAAAAATGACTAAGTATTGGTCAAGTGCATAGTAATGTTCCATTCCGCACACAATGTTGTGTAAGATTTTTTGGAATGGCATTCCACTCTCGAATCCACATCAAAGTATTCTAGATTTCCATAGAGTGGTCTACCGATTTCTATTCCGCATAAAGAAGGACAAAGGTGATGCCAATCCGGGAACCTCTCAAAGCTGAAGATAGCCAGAGTGGAATCAAGGCAGATTTTCATGCATACAAGATTTAAGTACCAAGCGGACTCGAAAGGCTCTTAAGCCACTAGAGTGGAATCAAGTCGGAGCCAAACAACAAGTTCAAATTTGACATGTGGAGGCTAGAGAATATTCCCACATTCAATTCTAATGAACTCACACTAGGATTAAAGAGTAGCCAAAGGGATGTGATGAGCTGGCAACACAATTTGAAAATTTGACCAATAAGAAGATAGGATGCCACCTTCGAGCCACCGAAGTGAATGATGGAAAGGATTGTAAAGTGTGCCAGCATAAATATCATACAACAGCTGCATTAATGGTGGAAGATACACATGCTCCAGAAGATAAAAGTAATGTAGGCATACGAGAGGCTCATTTGGAAACCACAAAGTAGTTAGGAGATGAAGCAATATTCTAAAAATATTTTTCTTGCTAATTACAATGAACAAGGTCATACTGCTACCAAGATGGCTCCTAAGAAATCACCCACCGAGACCATAAAGATGTTCTGGAATTCAAAACTCTGGACAACAAGGTGGTGGTGCCATACATTGATAAAGTTAAGGTTGTAGCAGAAACAAAAAGGACCATCATGGAGAGGACGAGACTAAGAAGGAGCGTGAATGATAGATACAAGAAGAGGGTTGCTTTATCAGTAGAAGGTAGATGCTCCATCCTTTCTTATCTCTCTTTTTATATTTGTGATTATGTTCATCCCTGCCCTGAGTTGGTAGCTATGATAGTCAAATTTTATGACCCATTAGCTAAGAAAGTAAAGACCCATGAGGGCAAAACCCTTTTCAGTATCACTGCTTCTTTTTGCCATAAACTATTTGCCCTAGGGGATGACCCACCAGTAACACCAAAACCATTTAGGATCATTGAACAAACTAGGTTTTACACCATAGAAACGAGCTAATGATGATGAGTCATTTAAAAATTGGGTTTATAAGCAGCTTAATACCAAATCCCAAGAAAAATTACCTGAAGTCCCCATATCCATTAACAAATTTACAAACCCCATCCTGTTCTCTATGTTGGCTTGCATGGAGGGTTTGGACTCTGACAGAATGGTTCATGGTTGGCAAATCGCCACTGCATATTGTATCTCTAATGAAAGAATGTATGAAAAGGATGCAGGAAAGAAAGGGACAAGAGTGATTTATTTTGACTAGCCAACTTTTCTCACCCAAAGAATACATGAGCAGCTAGTAAGCATGAAGAGGGGCATTGATGCTCCTAGTTTTAGGCATTGCTCAAATCTGGTATGGATGTTCTATGCTGCTATTAAAGATAGAATGTCATGGATTCCGATCAAGGATAAGACCGATAATGGAGAACCCTTGCTGGTGTATTATTGGACAAGTCACTTAAGAAGCAGTGAGTCTTACTATAGATTCAATTTGGAATTTCTTGGACCAACCCTCAAAATAATGTATGATAAGTTCCCTAGATTGCCACCCTTGGCCAAGGAGATTCTGAGGACTAAGGATGTAGAAGAAGGAGACTGGTATTTTTTAACTGAAGGACAATCATCAGACTATATGGTTTCATGGGTAAACCTTTCCTTTTGCCCCACTTTGTCACAGAGAGACTTTTTCCTTGGAATATCTGAGGTAGGTAGAGTACATTGATGTGAACTATGGTTCGAGGAGGAAAAGGAAGTCTTTGCTTACCCACCACACTTTGAGTGATATCACCATCACCAAGAAGGGGCAGAGTCAACAAATTGATCAATACCTTGATAGGTTAGGTCTATTTTATATTCCTCAAAGATGGAGTTATGACCTGGATGACATTTTCACTACAAGAAATAAAACCCTAAATGGAGATAAGGCCTACAAGTTTGAGAAAAGGCCTAGGGCTCATTTTGAACAGGGAAGAAATAATGATGAGACTACTCTTTTAGAGTGGAATGTCGCAAATATGGATCAGTTACCTCCATGGTTGGATTTTTATGAGCATATTGAAGATTTTGATCCTGACCATAAGCCCAATCATCAGATTACAGAGGATATGATTAGTAAGATTAAAGCAGAATCTACAAAGAAAAAGGATCCCTCCTCCAAGACCAAGTCTACAAAGAAAAAATAACCTCTACCTAAGGAATAAGTTGTAGAGGAAGGAGAAGAAGAGGAGTATAAAGGGCCATGGGATGAAGCAAATATTATGGATTGGTGGCGTATGAGAGTTGAAATTGGAAAACCTAAATCTAAATTTGGAATGAAGATTGATAAGGAGTTTTCAAGAAGATATAATAAGAATATTGATACTTGGAGACTGAAGGATGTCAGACATATAGTATTGATGGTTGAAAAACCCCAAAGTGGTTCTGAATCCCTCCAGCCTCCTACAGATCAAAAAGCTCCTTTGATGATAGTTGAGGTGCTGAAAACCTTTAATCCTACTTCTGAGCAGGTGGAGAAATTTCCTAAGGGGGCTAGGTTGATGAGAAAAATGCAGTATTCTAAAGAAAAGGTTATCAATACCCCTATTATTGAAACAATATCCAGACCTAGACATTTAGCTTTGGGGGGATAACCTCCAGACATAGATATTTATTGGAGGAAAAAGGATGAAAGTTTTAGGTTCAGACCACTTTCTTTTGCTCCTGCAACATCTATTGAGACACGTCCCATTGCTGAGAAATCACTACTTTTTTGAGTAGTGCAAGAAGATGTATTGGAAGAAGATTTCAAAGATGAAATGGTTACTTTCCAATTAGTTCATAGGAGGACTAAGAGATCCCTAGAAAGAGAGGAGAGAGAAATTTTGAAGAAATAGAAAATGGACATGGAGGAAATTGCTAAAGAGGTAGCTGATTTTGCCATAGAAGGGTTGATTGATCAAGAGCAACAACTAGAAATAGAAGCAGAACAAGAACACCCTACATCTGTAGGTGAAGGTATGGCTTCTAATCCCTCTTCTCCTCTTCATCTCCAAGAATCCCCAAAGGAACCTCCCTCCCTTTCTAATCAAGAAAATGTGGCAAATGTACCTCCTCCCTCTCATAGTCCACCCCATGTCTCATCAATAGCTATGGAGGTACAGGTCAGTTCTATTTTGTCACAGCCACCTCAAACCCCACCTTCCACTTCTGAGGTATCCACTTCAACATCCACCATTGTTCCACCTCCATATTTTTCATCACCACCATCAATGGGACACTGCGTTCCAAGTTCATCCACCCATTCCACTATCAGTCATGTATCTATTTCTTTAAATTTACCTGTATCAACAACAATGGTAGTTACAGAGTCCACTATTGTGATAGAGACTACTATAAATATATCTTCACCCCCACCAACAACAAGTCAGTCCACCCTTATGTTTTTGATGTCATCATCTCCCTTGGCTACTAGTTTTTCAAAACCTATTACTACACCAAAAGAGCAGGCAGCCACTCAGAGCATAAATTATTACTAGGAAGAAGCTTGCCAAGCCTTCCAACAGGATGGTTGTGAGAATAAAAAGTATGTATGTTGACCCTATTACTAGACAGAGGGTATCAAGATCTATGATTCCGCTAGTAAGTAAACCTGAGAATGAAATGACTACTCAAGATTATCGAGTGGAGGAGGTCACAGAAGATATTGACAAGCTCCCTATTGAAGATGAGTTGGTGATAGCCAAGGCCCACTTAGATACCTTCTATGTGAAAAATGATATGGCCAAAGAGAAGGTGGATAAGCTAGAAAAACAAGTTGAAAAGCTTAAAAAGATCCTTAATGATCAAAAGGAGATAGAAAAAGCTCTGAAGAAAGAGGTTAAGGGTTGGCAAGAAAAATTTCAAAAGGCCAATAAGTTGAAGGATCAATTAGAAGAACAAAAGAAGTTGAATGAAGATCAGGCAAAAGAAATTCAGAACCTAAAGCATCAACTTCAGATTGAGAAGGCTAAGTCCTCAGGATTTTCTAAGGATGATTTGAAAAATATTAAGAAGGAATTGCTTTTTGAGGTTCAAGAAAAGTGTTCAAGACTTCAACTTATAATTGATTATCTTGAAGATGCCAGTCGATTACTCTCCACCATTCAGAAATATTTGGATCAAATCACTGGAGAGTTACAGCCCATGGTGATTCTAGTAGAACAAATGTACAGGTTGGTTGGTAGTAGACTCAGTGATGTTGCTAAACCAATTCCTAATAAGGAATGGAATCTGGTCAGAGTTGCTACCAAAGTAGTGGTTAAAAAGCATAGGGTAATTCAAAGGGCTTGGCTACTAGTTGACAGGATGGACAGGGGGATTAAGGATATTATTGAAATAAATGAGGAAATGATTCAGGTTGGTTTCAAAGGACTCTGGAAGGAGGATCACAACTTGTTATCTATGGAAGAAGTCCAACAAAGCATCAATGAAAATTTACAAGATGAAGTTGGAATTGATTCATTGGAAGAGCCACTATCCCAAGAACAAGTTGCCAAACTGATCATGGATTGTACCCAGTTGAGAGATCTCATGGAAGATCTGGTGACTAGAGGGAATGTTGCTAACTATGAGGATGTTGGAGAACTACAATATGTTTATAAGCAGCTTAAAGAAACATCAAATCCCTCTGAAGAAGCCTGGAAATAGGCTCTACAGTCTCTAGAATCAATGATCCAGTTGTTTGGAGATACCTCTGGTGAGGGTAATCAGAAAGTACCTACTCCAGAAGAAGAAGAAGAAGAAGTAGAGGAAGAGACTCAAGAAGAAGGAGAACAAGATGGAATAGCTACAGGCCCATAAGGGGCTCACACTTAAGTCATTTTTGTTTGTACATATACATAAGTTTTGTATTTCTATTTTTACTCTGACAATTTGTCAGAAATAAGCAATAAAGGCATGAAGCCCACAGAGCAACAATTTTTGTGTGAAGGTATACTTGGTGCAATAAGGCTTTATAAAGGGGGTAGAGTTGTGTACAGTTCTCAAGATAGTAGCAATAACCGGTATTTGTGGATCAGTGCTAAGTATTTTTGGCATCACTTCGATATGAATCTCTACTCTCTCAAAAAATTGATAAAACTTTCAGAGAGTAGTGTTTGTATGGAAGTTATTCTATAAAATATATATTTAGAGAAGTATATTTGACTCCTAAGGCCCAATGGATAAGACTCTGAGTTCGATTGGCTTTGCAAGCAAATCCACCAGGAGGCGCTAGAATGTAGGCCCAAAATGGCCACATACTTAGTAAAATTTTGTAGAATTTTGCCTAAGTGATAGAGTCATCATTCCACATACCTTGTAGTGCACTTTGAAGTGGATCCAGGATAGAAGATATGAACCTCCCAACAGTTAGTGAATTTTTCATACTTGAAGCGATTTTGGGTGATTTCTTTCTAGCTCCAAAATAGTGGTGGGTCTCAAATCCAAAAGTTCTAAGGAAAAATGATGTCAAATAAAATATGGATTGGCATCTTTGGATGCTAAGTATGGGAATACCCATTCCAGAATTATTTTGTTTTTAGCTCAGATTAGTGCTACCCTCAAATCCACAAAAGTTTCAAGGAAATGATGACATCAATAGTGAAGAAGTATGGATTGGTGATTCGGAGGATGAATGGAGTGTTTCCTTTTGGAATGATGACAAGGTGAGACAATAGAATGATGAAGGTGTGGATTCATGACAAGAGGTTATGTGACTAACCCCAGACCCGAAATGGTGACAAGGTAGAGTGTTTCATCCTGAAGGCTATCCAAAATGGAGGAGTTACTTCACACTATGGTGGGCCCAGATTGGTGATTACATACCAGTGCACTTGTTCTTCCCGAAAAGGAATCCACAAAAGCAATAAGGAAAGGATGATATCATCAACATTCTAATGTGGATTGAAGAAGATGATGTGGAATATGATGTATTCTAAGGAACCAGATTCGATGTTCAGATATCAAAGGTCCGGATTGGAGATTTCATAGCTTCTGATGTAGAAAGATGATGTCATCAAGATTTTAAAGTGGGATGGTGCTTGATTCTCCTCACCATTTTTGATAAAGCTTATATCAGATTGAATCTGAACCATACGATGAGGAGAATCAATGGTGGAGGTTATATTGACAAATCTTAGATGTTTAAAGGACATTTCTACATCAGGATTGTAATAATCAATTGGAAGATGAAGCATCGAAGGTTTTTCCAAAAGATCAAACCAGAGGTGGTTATAGATCAATGATGGTAGATCACTCCCAAGAAGAATCGATGAAAAGGCATGATCTCCAATGGCCTGAACTCTAGTTTTATCGAGTGACCAACAAGTTGTAGAGGCCCCGAGCTACCATGGTGGACCATTTTTAGTAGATTTCCTAGAGGATGAACCAGTAAGCTGATGCCAGCTAGATCTCTCTATTGAGCTATCAAAACAAGATCTTTGTAATGCTTCTTGATTATTTTAATTTTGCAAAACTATAAGTAGAGGTCGAACCCTCATTTTTAAGGGTCGGCTCTAGCGTGTTTGCCTATGCTATTGTAAATATTCTTGAAAAGCTAATGGAAGGAGCATTACATTGATCTTCACCTCAAATATATGTTCTCATGCTTGATATCAGAGGTTCGGATTCTTTAGTTGTATTTATGTAAATGCTTTAATGGTTAGTTTGTGCCTAATTAATGGATTACTAGTTACTAAAGTAATTGAAATCTGCTTTTGAGTTTGTTCTATGTTGTTAGGGAGTACATTTCTATGAAATCTAGGTATTGGTGAATTCTGTTATTTGGATTATCATTATCTGGATATTGAAATTGCTTGCTGCAATATTTCTCTGTTGTGCATTAATGAATAAGTAATAATCTGATTTGAGATAATGTTGGTCTGAGTATGTGTCTTTGGTATGGTTTTTGGGAGCTTCCTATGGTAGTGCAATGTTGTTAACCTATCCATCCACTATTATTCACATTTCTCTAACCCTAATATTCTCTTACCCTAAACCTCAAACCCTAAGTGAGCATAATTGTGTCAACAACCTGTTAAGTTGACAAGGAACCAACCTACTCTGGAGGTTGGATCGAAAACCCCTATTTTGGTCCATCCAATGTTGAGTGTTGAGTTGTAGCTATCGGGTGCAAGCCTGGATAGAAAATAGGAAGATAGACAGTCACAGTATCGAGTGAAAACTTGGTGCAATTCAGTGCCCAACAGATGTTGATGTTTGGATTGATGTCTTATGAGATGTGTTGGGACTATTTTTGTTTTTTGAATGTTTTTTTGTGTGTTTAATGAATCTAAACCTAAAAATACAAATTTTGTGGTGGAATGCAATCTAGCTGGGTGTGTTTATGCCCACATCTCTTACGATAAGAGGTACAAAATGGTTGAAATGACTTCCTAGGATGATAATGATGGATTAAGGTATCCTAAGGGAACAAATTATCCTCTTAAGAGAGGTCACACTAAGTCCTACTACCGATCTACCTAGACTTTCGTTTAACCCTTGGGAGGGCTCAAATAATAGTGACAACTATGATTCCACTAATTATTAAACCTTGTGAGCAAATGGGTATCTAACCTAACCCACCTCGATATGATCTCAATAGTGGGGGATTTCTTGGTGATGAAGTTTGAAAAACCACTCATGGGGGCTACTATGATTTCTAAGGGACGAGTCGATTGAAAGAGATTAATTCCAATGTCGTTGGTCTCAATCGATGGTTTATGATGAAATCCAATGTCATCGATGTGTGCAAGCCATGTAAGTGTGTGATTTGAATTTTTTTATTTTTAGATTTTATCTTTTGTTTTTGTTTGTCTTTTTTTTATGCTTTAAAAAAATGCCTAAATATGAAATGCAATTTTATCTAAGTGCAATTTTTATCAATGGTAAATGCAATGAAAGCAATTACTAATTCTAAGAATGTTTTTTTTTAATCAAAAATTAAAAAAATGTAAAAGCTATAAATAATTTAAAAAACTGAAACCCCTTAGAAATTAAAATATATATAAAAGCTATAAATAATAAAAAATTGAAAAGCCCTTTCTTTTTTATGATTAGAAATTAAAAAAATGTAAAAGCTATAAATAAAAAAAAAAAAATTGAAACCCCCCCTTATATATATATATTTTTTTAAATTAGAAATTAAAAAATATAAAAGCTATAAATAATAAAATTTTGAAAAACCCTTTTTTTTTCTTAAAAAAAAAACCAAACTGAATAAAATAAAAAAATAAGAAACCCCCTACTTGTGGTCCTATGTTGTGTTGAAGACTGACAATTGGTGGCATCTATGCTTTATGGCCATTTTGAGTATGATGATTTCTACTCTTAGACCATCCAGGGTCAGACAGTTGAATCTTGAGGACATCCTAGGTTGCATGGTTAAGAGCCAAAGATGTCCTAGGTCAGATGGTTTTTCCTGTGTGCATTGACTAAAACCTATGTAAAAACAAAAACATTAGAAAGTCAAAAAAAAGTAGAACGTAGCAATAAATTCTATACCAAGCATAAAAACAACCAACATAATTAAACTTTTTTATGCAAGAAAAAATAAAAGGAAAGGTCCCACCATGATCACCATCTTGTAGATGAGAAAAATATGCACCATAGGAATTTAAATAAAAATAAGAAATATGTGTTTTATGCATTTTTATCCTCTCTTATTTTTTTACAATCAAACCCTCGCAAGGTTGTAAATATATATGGAAGGGATGGATCCTTTTTACAAGTTACAATTGTGCATGTGTCTTCTTCCGCTACAACAGTTTTTTGGGTAGGATTTTCATGATTGTCATTTTATTGGATCTAGATCTAGATGTGGCGGATTTGCATTAGATCTAGATCTGATGGATTTGATGGCTAAATATGGATCTAGTTTGGATCTGATGATTAGATTTAGTGGATCTACAGGATTGGATCTAGATTTGTATACATATACATAAGTTCATTGTAAACCTGTTAGTAGTATATGTTGAGCCTCTTGAAGTGAGGTCTAGATTTAAAAAGATAAAATAGAATCAAAATATATAATTTAAGTGCTAATGTATAAAAGGAAATCAAATACAAACAAATCTTACCTTCCTTGTTGTTGTTGTTATTATTGTGCTATGTTGTTTTGTGATCTATCATTTCTAGAAATCTTAGTGCAGGTTGGATGTCGATCGTCTGAGGGGCTGGCAACTACATATGTACATCATCTGGGTCTATATGAATACAATCTAAGGCCATTCAAGGTTATATGACCAAAACTGATGGTGTCCTACCAATTCCAAAATCTAGATTCGGGCCTATGAAATTATGTGATTGGTGTTTGGCATGAGACGAGGATGGTTGTGTGTAATTACTCAAAATATGCAATATGAAGTTGGCTTAAATTTTATATTTGTACGTGTAGTCTATCTCCTCATGTATCTTAGGATACATCTTTTTAGTTAGTTTAAAATTATTGGCCAAAGGTGTACTAACAGGTCTTGCATCATTCATATTAAATCTTTTCAATACTTTGTCAATGTATTCACCCTGAGACAATGTTAATTGATCATTTTTCCTAACTCTTGTTATTCTCATACCAAGAATTTGCTTTGCAGAACCCAAATCCTTCATTGCAAATAAATTTGCTGATTTTATTTTGAGCACATTTATATCTTGCATGTTAGACCCTGCAACAAACATGTCATCTAAATACAATAACAAGATAATATAGTTATCATTATCCAATATCTTAAATTAAACATAGTGGTTAGAATAACATCTACTATATCCTTATTTTGTCATAAACCTATCAAATTTTAGATACCATTTCTTTGGAGCTTGTTTTAGGCCATACAAGATCTTGTTCAACGTGCATACTAATTCCTCCTTCTCTTTGACCTCATACCCATGTGGCTACCGTATATAAATCTCTTCCTCCAAATTCCCATGGAGAAAAATTGTTTTTACATATAATTGTTCAAGATGCAAATATTCTATAGCCACTAGACTTAAAATAGTTCTAATTGAAGTAACCTTAAAAACAAGAGAAAAAATTTCATCATAATCTATACCTTTCTTCTATGCAAACTCCTTTACAACAAGTCTAGCCTTATATCTCTTTTTACCTTTTTTTTCTTCCTTCACCCTGTAAATCCATTTATTCTACAATTCTCTTTTTCTTGCAGGAAATCGAACCAAATACCAAGTCTAGTTATGTAAAAAATAGTCCATCTCCTCTTTCATGCCTTGCTTCCACTTCTTTCTGGTTTCTACCTGCATTGCTTCTTCATATACTTTTGGTTCACCAGAATCAGTCATTAATACATAATACAATAAAGTAGAGTAATGATCAAGGGGTCTACTTAACCTAGTATATATTCTAACAATACTTACATGAGTTTGAGGTGATTGCTATTGCTAATGTTGAATATTTTTATTTTCTAGCACCTTTGGAGTTTTATTTTTTATAATTTCATCAAGCACTATGTATTCAGTGTTTGCCTTTTCTTGTTTTCTTTGCAACTAATCTTTATACATGACCTTCTCATTGAATACCACATCTCTACTCCTAATGATTTTGTGATTTTCATAATCCCAAAAGAGATAACCAAAATTATTAACTCCATATCCAATGAAAGTACACTTCTTAAAGTTTACCTAAAGTTTTGTTCTATTTTCTTTATCAATATGAATAAATGCTTCACAACCTAAAGTCTTCAAAAATGAGTAGTTAATGAGTTTACCTATCCGTGCATCTTCTGGAATACCACCATCTAGGGAACTTGAAGGTCCTCTGTTTATCAAGTAAACAAAAGTATCCATAATATCTACCCAAAACTATAAGGGCAATCCTGCATGTAATCTTATACACCTAGCATGTTCCATGATTGTCTTGTTCATCCTTTCTAACACACCATTTTCTTGTGGTGTTCTTGGAACCATCTTCACTCTATGAATCCCATGGTATGAACAATAACTATCAAACTCCTTGTTGTAGTATTCTCCTCCATTATCTGATTTGAGATACTTTAACTTATTTCCTATGTCATTCTCAACCAAAGTTTTCCAGTTCATAAAAATATCAAAGACATCCAAATTTATTTGAATACAATAAACCCAAGCTTTTCTAGTTGCATCATCAATAAAAGTAGCATAATAATGAGAGCCACCAAGATATGATACCTGAGCTGGTCCCCATACGTTTGTATGCTCAAGCTCTAACTTTTCATTCTTCTTTTCCTTCTCAAATCTGAGAAACTTGACTCTTTTTTGTTTTCCATAAACGTAGTGCTCACAAAAGTCCAAATCAACCTGCTTCAAACTTGGCAACAAATTCATTGAGTGGAGGATCTACATCCCCTTCTCACTCATGTGCCCAAGCATATGATGCCACAAAGCTGTATCTTCTCTTGTAGAAGCTGAAGCAAATGAAAGATTAGTACTATCAGTACATACATACAACATACCTTTCTTCTTTCCTTTTGCTAATATTAGTGATCTTTTAGCAACCTTCCATTAATATTTTTAGAATGTAATTGTAGAACCTTCACTTTCCAACTACCTTGTTAAAATTATATTTTTTCTTAAAATAGGAACATGTCTTACCTCTTTCAGCAACCATTCGTTTCCATTTGGTAATTTATCTATATCTTACTCATTCCAACAATTTTGCATGTCCGATCATCACCCAAATAAACCTGTCCAAAATCACCTTGAACATACTCTAAAAAATATTTCCTATGGGGTGTGGCATAATATAAATCCCTGAGTCTAGCACCCAACAATCATTAATGTTATATAATGAAAGGATTAAAGCATCTTGCAACACATCACCTACTACATTTGCTTCCTGATTATTATCCTATTTTTCATCTCCTCTTTTTTCTTTTTGAGACCAACAGTATCTTTTTAGGTATCATTTCTTCATGCAATGCCAACATTCTAGCTACTTCCCTTTGGATTTGGATTTGGATCTACCTTTCTCTCCTTTTGTATTCCCCTATTCTCCACATTCAAAGCTTTACTTGATGTCTCACCTGTACTTTTTTGTCACATTTCCTTGCTAAGGATAACACCAATAACATCATCAAACTTTATATTATTTGAACTAGAGATAAAATTACTTACAACCATTACAAAGCCATTCCAACTTGCTAACAATGAGCACAAGATCAAAAGAGCCATAACCTCATCATAAAATTTTACTCTTACATAACTTAACTGATTGGTAATTGTGTTAAACTTATTTAAATTATCAATAACAAACCCACCTTCTAACATTTGCATATTAAATAAATTCTTTATAAGAAATATCTTATTCGAAGTTCAGGATTTTTCATACAGTTTAGCCAACACATTCAATAAACCCTCTGTTGTCTTTTCCTTTGAAATATTGAAGGTCAACAATGCTGCCAGACATAGTCGTATTGTTCCTAATGCCTTTCTTTCAAGAACCTTCCATTCTTTGTCTAACAACTTTATCAGCTTCTTTGTTATTCTACCTAATGGTAGGTAAAGATCCTTTTGATATAGATAGTTCTCCATTTGCATCTTTCATAGCTGGTAATTTTAGCCATTAAACTTCTCAACCCTAAATTTACCTTATTTTGTCATTGCTCCAACTCGAACTAGGAAACCCTCCTTTCAAGTGCAATTTTAAACCCTAGGATCTGATACTAATTATTAGGATTAAATAATAAAAAGTGAGCAATAAATAAATGCAAAAAAAAATACATAAGAATAAAGCAATACATGAGATACATATTTACATGGTTCACCCAATGTGGGCTATGTCCATGAAGAAAATAACTAGACCTTTTATTCTATCCAAAAAATGAAGGGATACAACCTACAACAAATCCACTATAACTTCTTCTTCACTCTATCACTGTCAATTACAATATACGTGCTCACTCTTACACTATTCAGCCACTGCGCAAAATATCTTTATAAAATAGAGTTACAATTTAGGGCAAAAATGTACGACTAAAATTCGTCATTTGATCTGTGACTTAATAATATATAATCTAGATTTACATAGAGAAAAAACATCTATTTTTGGCTTCAGGGGCGTTGCCCCCAAAACCCTCACTAGAGGGGTCGACGACACAAGTAGGGGGTCATTGCCCCCCTACACACCCCTTCATGGAGTGGGTCCAAGTGTAGCTAAAAATAAGGCCTCTGAATTAATCAAGCTCCACAACCAACACTTTCTTATTAACATTTACTTATGTCATGTTATTATTCATCCTCTCATTAGTAAGTTAGGAATTGCTAAAATATGTTATATTAGTTGTAGGTAATTTTATTTATGTACAACTCATTAAGTAATGCCAAATGTTTGTATTTTTTGAGATTATGTATGAGTAAATATATATAGTTTTTTTTTAGAGTTGCACATATTGGATTTGTTTTTCCTTATTTCATATGATGCATGAGGATGGACAATTGTTTTCTCAATTCTTCTTGTAATCTTGTAGTAACATCTTCAAAGTTTATCTTCTAAGTCTCATGGTTCTATATTGTCCAACTTGGTACTTATATGCTCTATAAATAATCAACTTTTCTCATCTTATGTGAAGTGTTGACCGTATCCCGCTTATATTTTGATTGGTTTGAAAAGGTTGTTACGACATATGTCCCATTGTCAGAAGTGTTGTAGCCTATCTCTAAATTGTTGCACTAATTAAATTTGCTCCTATGACTAACTTTAGCTAGATGAGTATATAAAAGAGGAACTCTCTCTTCACATTTGCAATAAATTTAAGATGGTTAACTGCACTTTTTTTTTGTTTTAACAAAATAGGATAATGATTAAGTGGATGATGGATAAGATGAGTGAGATATAATGATTAGGCCATGCATTTCAAGTTGGTTATAGATATTGTAATTTATTAGACATTCCTAATGTTTGTATGATGTTTAATGTGATTTTAACTTTGTAAAGCAATAGTAGATTGAGGCCAATAATGCAATGTTAAAAAACACTAGAATTATGGTGCACAAAAATAAATGAATCCTAATGATTATTATTTTTATTTATGTCCAACAAAGTTTTAAGTTAATAAATAAATTACTACTCTTAATTTTAAATATAAATATATAACATTTTAAATTACTTAATTTTTCAATAATAAATAAAATAAAAAATACATTGTAATGTTAGATTTGTCTTCTCAATAAAATAAGTGATATACTTGTATTTTTTTTAATTAAATTAGTGTGAGAAACCCTGCAGGGGCCAAAACATACAACCATACACACCACCCACCCGCTCACACACTTGCCCAAGCCATAGTTTGAACCTTAGACCTTCCAAAGAAGAGCCAAAACCTGAAACATTACACTATCCCCTAAAAGTGATATATTTATACTACTAATGCCTTGAGGAGGGTGCTACTTGTAATTTTACTTCCTTCTCAGATTGTTTGATTTTCTCTCAACCAATAGTTTTGATATACATGCTTTGAACAAAATTTTCCTTTTAAACTTTTGGTGGCAAGGCAACCATTTCACTCTGGCTTTCCATTTGTCATGGTCTTGTCTAAATGTCACACTCATTTTATCACTGGTCAAGTGGCACTGAGCTATATATTTTCAAGTGAAAAAAATGTCTCTCCTATATATTTTAGGGATCTATTCATTGTTTTTTTTAACTAGAATAGAATAACCTGTATCCTAATTTCTTAGGAGCGTTCCACTTGTTCTCTCCTCTCTCTTTTTTTATTAAAACTGAAACAACCAAAATTAGAATTTAAATTTTTTTACCGATCGCTTCATCCAAATTTAATAATCTTATTTATCACTTCACGAGCCCTTAAATTTCACATCCTTACCTTTTGTGTTTCAGGTTTTCATTTTGACATAAAAATTCAAAAAGTAAATTTTTAATGTTAAATAGGTTATAAGTTATAGATTATATAAAACTAGTTTATTAAATTTTACTTAAATATAATATCTTTTATTTTTGCCTGTTTCAATCTTTAATATTATATTAGAAAAATAAAAAAAAATATTATTTTATTTAATACATAATTATTTAGCTAGATTTCGATTGTTAAATTATGTTATATAACTCAACTTTTATAAAATTCAAATCTAATTTTTTTTTTTACGTAAAATTTTGAAAAAATCACCTTTTCTTTTAATTTGTATGTAAACTAATTCATTTATTTATCTTAACCTTTATTGAAGATTCTAAGTTCTCCGAATTAAACAACTCAAACCATACAGCATGTCAAGCTTAGAATGAGTTGTTATGAGTTGCTCTCCAACAATAGGCACTATACACTTGCTACGTTTCATTACCTTAAAGGTTATGACAAAAGGCCCCTGTCATTTCAACATGACCAGTTTTACCTTCCCCACTTTTTTCGCTTTTTGTATTAAAACTTTTGTGGTGGTTCCTTTAATTAATTATGTGTTCATATGTTTAGACATACTCTCAATCTAATTTGAAAATTATTATTTTAAAATTTATAAAGCAAAGGGCATTTTCAGATGGGTTTATTGGAATAATTGAAAAAGGATGATAAAGCTGACACCTGGCAGCAATGTCCAAAAAGGGGTGACCGTAGACCGGGGCCACGAGTAACCCTGTTTTCACGTGCGATGCCCAGAGTATGGAGGAGTAGGGCAAAAGATTTGCTTGGTGTGTCGCGCGTAGAGCGACTTAAGATTTGTTTTCCGTTCAATACCTCTCCCATTTTCCAGGTGCGGCTGCCAAAGGATTAGAGGGTTTCGCTCTCCGAATCATTGTCCTTTGGGCTTGACGAGAGGAAGAGGAGACTATGATGAAATGAAATATTTTAATTATGTTTGGGAGACTTAAATATGGTTTATGGAATTGGATTAAAAATAAAGTGTCTAATTAATAATTAATTTATAATTAAGATATTAAAAAATTGAAGTATATATAATAATTAATCTATAATTAAAAGATTTTAAATATGTTTGAGAGACTTAAATATGGTTTATGGAACTGGATAAAAAAATAAAGTGTCTAAATAATTATTAATCTATAATTAAGATATTTAAAAAATTGAAGTATATATATAATAATTAATCTATAATTAAAATATTAAAAAGATGTGAAGTATATATGTGGATATTCTGAAGGAAAAAAAAGATTGTATATCATCCTTTGACAACTATATATTAATCATAAAGATTGTTTTTTACGACATATAATCCATATTATGTATATTAAAAATCACTTTATTTTTAATTTAATTTATTAATATTAATAAAAAAATTACAATGAAATAAAAATAGAATTAAAGTAAAATAGAAAATAAAGATGTTAATAACATATTTAAAGATTAATTAATATAATTTTGTATAAAAAAAAATTAAAATGAAATTATTTTAATTGTATTGATTAAGAGCTTTAATATAATATGGAGTATGGTGTACAATCTTATTTCTTTTTGAATTCAAACCTTGAACCTTTTATTAAAAGTTTAAAGTTTAATGGCATCTAAGAAAGGAAAGTGTTCAACAAAGTCAAAAAGCTTAACATCCTCTTATTATTATATTTTGGAGTGTGTTTTTTTTTATTGTTGATTTTGATGAGAAGTTTTCTTACTTATTTATTCTTAATTTTTCAAAAGGTTTCATTAGGGAGTTTATTTTTAAAATGTTTTCATATGCAATCTCAATGTCCTTGTAGGCTTCATATTCTATGAAAAAATGTTTTTCAATTTCCACTACTCTTGTTATGCAAAAAATACATATTCGTTTTATCATGCCTCTTCAAGAATTGTCCATCTCTCAATTTCACATATGACATATGAGATGGTGTGAACTACTAAAATTTAATTGTATTAATTCTTTTTTTTTTTATTTGATCTTTGCATCTATGTATTTTTTTGTTTTTGTTGCTATGTTCATAATTTAAGTTAAAAACTTCTACATATAACTATTTTTTCCTTCTTGCATTCTTAGTCCACATAATAAATCCAGTTTTTTTCCTCATATATTATATTATTTAATTTATTTGTTGAAAGAGTGTGAAACTTCATAAAATTTAATGTTCCATTCGACCATTTATTTATTATTTTGTTTTATTCATATATCTTTTCTTCCTTAAATATTTCTTATATAGATAAAATAAAAATAAAAGACCTTTTTAGAGTAGATAGCAATGACAATATAGATAGATGTCTTGTGGACATACTAAAAACCATTTCATACATTACCGCACTCCTCATGTGGAAAGGTAGGAGTTTCCACTTCCACAGGCCATTGTGATCTGAAAATGAACCTGGCCATAAAATAACAAACAATATACACAGGCAAAACTTCAAATTACAAACAATAAACACTCACAAAAACTTTAAAAGTACACAATTTTACCTGCTCTACATCTGTACATTCAGATAACGAAACTGACAAAACTTATACTATTTAATCATTTTTCGTAGTATCTTTAATTGATATATTTAGCCTTTGATTCCTAGCATCTTTGGATAGCATACCTTTCTTCTTTGCCCCCACCGTTTCTGCTTAGAATATCATTTTCCTTGCTCCCCACATCTCTGGCTGGCATATCCTTTTCCTGTAGCCACTTCAGGTCTTATCTTCTTTTATGGATTCTTGTTTATAAAAAATCTGAACAGTTTCCAAGCTGTCGTAAACAGTTGCCGGATGAGGATGCCAAGGAGGAGCTTCGTCGTCCTCTGGTGGCGGCTGTCATGGCCGTTGAGGCCAAGGTTGAATCTGAGCTTTCAGGAGGTTCCACAACACAACCATCACTGACTATTGAAATTTTTAAGATTAGGGTTCACAATCGTATAACTTTGAGTGGTCTTTGACAATTATGTATTGGGTATTTTACATTTACAGGAGATTTAATCTTTGAATTTAAAAGAATAGAAGTTTTATAATTTAAATTTTACTCGGTGCTTAATTTTTATCAATGCGTATGAAGCACACAGCGATTATGTCTCCCTCATCTGTCCTTATCCAACCTTGTTTATAAGCGCTGTATGAAGTCTGTTGTACCTAAATCAGCGACTGTAGCATTTAAGCGCCATAACATTCTGGATGTAGACGACACAGCTAATTTGGTCGCAATCGCAACAAAACAAAAGCACAGAAGCAAATAGCTTTTGGAAGAGCATGTAGACGAAGCTGTGTCTGAGGGATACTTGGATACTTATTCTTTTTCTGAACGATACTGAAAAGTGGGGATGTGAGTAAGACGTATCGGGAATATGGGAAGTAAGTATAACCTTCCAGTATTATTTATGGTTAAATTGTTAAAATTAGGATTTTTTTAATTTAGAATTGGTTAATATTTGGATGTTTGATTAAGGTTTTTTTTTTTGATGTTTGATTAAGGTTATTATAAAAAAAATTAGTGCAAATTTTTTTGGTTGATTTGTTTAATTTTATAATAATTTGAATATTTTAAGTTTTAATTTTTAACATTTTCCAACCTTCTACCTGCATTTAAACACTTTTAGTTTTATAAATACATTTGAAACTGACCCTGATAACCTTATAACTTCGAATTTCAAAAGGGTAGGACGGTTTAAGCAGGCTCTTGCAAGGTAGCTCTTGTGTGTACACTACCTTAGGAAGGGCAAGCTTGAAATTATTAGCGGCAGCTCCGTTCCAATCTCTGAAAATGAAAAGGGGAGCAAATTCAGAGCTGCTGCTTGTAAGGTTCATCTCTCACTATGAGAGCAGGTTGAAGAATCGACCGTTCATTGCCTACTACTGTATTTACATGCACACGTAATGGATATTTCTAACTGTAAGGACGAATCTCATCCTATGGAAACTCATAATTTTTTTATTTAATTTTTTTTTAAGTAAATATTTCTTATACATATATATCCGTCCTGGGATAATGTAAGTGGCGTTCTTATGGGTAAATCATTATAATTGACAAATTAAAGTATATTAGAATTATATGATAAATCAAAGTAAGAAATGTTTTTCAATTCTACTCTAAACATTCTTGAAATACAACTCACAGCTTTACTTACAGTCTTAATAATAAAAATGGAACCTACATTAAACATAAAAGAACACCTGTTCTTCCAAATAACAAACAAAATAAAGACCCTCACCACTTACAAAAATCCCAATCAAATAAAATAAACTCTTAAAATTAGTTCCATGCCATTAAATTTTTTTAATTTATATTAAAATTAAAGTAAATTTAAAACGGAACAGTAATGGAAAGAGACCCTCACATTACACTTTTAAATGTCCTTGGTCTTAAATATCTCTTCGGTCACTGAACGTTTTTACCACTACCTTAACAATGCTTTGGAGTTAAAACAAAAATTCTAATCTTTCCTCTATGAGGATGAATTTTAATTTTATTAAACCCGTCTTCTACATTTTGGGATCAGGAAGCTCGCAACATGAAACCCCTCTCTAGGTTGTAACTCAACCCTTATAACTTGAATACAACATTGCTTACAACCCTTATAACTTGAATACAACATTGCTTGTAACCTTATTGCTTGTTCGTGATTTGATTTTGGATTTTTTTTTTTTTTTTTAAGGTTATATTATGGTTCATGGATGGTTTTATTGGTTATTTTTATAAAGTTTGTTTATTTACATAGAGAGTTGGTTATAGCCACAATATTTTTAGTAACCGACAAGTGCAGGGTTCAAATCACATTGGCTACTTTCATCAAACCTACTCTGCTTCATTATTGCTGATTCGATGTAAATGGGGCCACAAGTCGCTCAAGATGCATACCGTCGTCGTTAGCTTGATACACAGACAAAGAATTCAGATCAAACTACTAATTTTACAAACAGACTGCCCCCAAAGTTTGAACCTGGGTGTCTTCTTGGTAAGTGCCTAACCAGACAAGCACTCATCAATCCACCTAACCCTCAGACAAACACTTACCAATCCACCTAACCCTCATATTATCTTTATAAAGTTAATGGAGATTTTGAAACTTTGAATAAAACTCAAAGACTTAAATCCTATAAATGTTAGGAGTATACCGCTTTTCCCTAAATAAAATATTATATATTAAAAAATAATAAATGTCTAAAGCTTGAATCCTATGAAGGTAAAGGTTAAGATTATATAGTTGGATAACATATATTGAGTAAACAACATCCTTACAAAATATAGTTAGATAATATATATTGAGTAAACAACATCTTTCATGAATTTTTTTAAAGAAAATATAATTGGATGGCATTTATTAAGTAAACACCATCCTTTATAAAAGTTGTTTAGAATAAACTTAATCCTACTTACACCCCTCACTCCGGTCAACGAGCAGCCCTTGTGGTTTAAAACCTGCACTTGCCACTTACTAAAAATAGTGTGGTTATGACCAACTTTTCTATGGAAAAAAAAAAAAGACCCAGATGATATAAGCTTGTTGGGAGCAACCTCTATGATTCGAACCTTACACTTATAGTTATTAAAAATAGTGTGGGTGTAAACTCCCCTAAAATAAACTTAAAATAACTTTAAATATATATATATATATATATACTTAATATTAAATATTAACAAATCAAAATCTAATTTAAATAATTAAAAACATTATTTAAAAATTAAAAAACAATTTAAAAAAACCAAATTAAAAAATATAATTTGTTTTTAAGTATTTTTTATGAACACATCAGAAAAATTTTAAACCTCTACAAGAAAAATCAAAACCCAAACAATTACACCTAAAAAATGTTCCTTTATATTAAAATTATAAACAAGTCCTAAAGGCCTCAATGGCAAGGTTGTTAGCCCTAAAAATAGGGGCTTATTATGACAAGAACCTTGGGATTCACAAGGTCTAAACTAAGAAGAGGCAAAGGAGATTTTTTTTTAATCTCTTATCTTCATTTTTGCCTCTTTTAGGATCTCTTTTAGTGATTTTTTTTTTTTTTTTTAAATTTATAAAAGAGAACCTTTGTGTCCGTTCTCCTTTTTCACCTCTCAGCGTGCTTCTTTCCAAAAAAATTATTTTTTATTTACATAAAACCAAGAACAAAGTTGTCAATGGGTCATATTTATAACCATTTTAATGTCATAGATAGTGAAGTAATTTGCACGTATAAAAAAGGGAGCTTTGAAGATTGATTATATATATTATTAATTAAAAGTAAATATATGATATTTTTTTTTTTGGTAAGTAGTGTCTGTATTTACAGTGGGTTTTAACAAGGATCCCAAAACCTGATTACATAAGCAATGGGCCTAGGGCATCAATCCCTTGAAACTGAACACCAAAACATAAATCCCACCCAACGGTAACAATAAGCATGAAACAATCCCTCTCATTGGGAAACAAACAAATAAGAAAGAAAGTAGTTTTGGAGATCCCACTGGTGGAGTAGCCAAAAACCACCATCGAGAATATCCCGCCCAGCAGGAAGCAAAGAAAAACCGTTACAATAAAATCTCGCCTCGCGGGAAGCAGTCAAAACCATCACAAACAGTCCCGGCTAGCGGAAAACAACAGGGAAATTTCGCCATCCGAGAAACCAGCAGAAAAGAAAGGATCTCGCCTCATGGGAAAACTGGCGGATTTGGTGGATCCTGCCCTGTGGAGAAACCATCCCGCCCACCGAGAAAACATTCCGTTTAGTGAGAGCCATCCTGTAGGAAGCCAACAGCTAGCACAGAGAGGATCCAACCCATCAGGAAGCAACCAGAGAGCTGCACCATGAGGAACTTGCCCTGGGAAAATAGAAGAGGATCTCGTCCCAGTAGTAGGGACCAAGAATCCCGTCCAAGCACAGAGGCAGCTTCAAGGAACTAGGACTGGGAATGGGAACAACCCAGATAGGGAAAAGCCCCCCAAGGCCAAACCAGATGCCCAGGATGTCCACCAAGGAGTAGAGCCAGCACGAAGAAGCCTCCACGCGGGAATAATAGCAGTCAGGATCCCGCCAAGGATTCACAAGCAAAAGGGGGAAAGAGGCCCCCCAGACCACCCCCAAAGCTGTGAGGACCTCAAGGGAGACCCCAAAAAGCTGTCCAAACCCAAAACCGTCACCTCCATCACACCGAGAAACGCAGGGGACTAGATCCACGTGAATAACCTGCAAAAAACCCCAAGGGGAAGCCTGAGGGAAAAATGGAAGGGATCCCCAACCAAACAGGGATCCCTGGGAAGCACCAGTCTAAAAAAAACAACCAAGGAAACCCTAGCCGACCGGGAGGGGCACATATGGTGGAGAAGGATCTCCCCTCAAGAGATCATCTGCAAACAACCACTCCCCGGGAGGGATGACCTGGGTTGAGCCAGGGACTGGGCAGGAACCAGGAGCCATGGGAAGGGGAGCAGGGGAGGGACCAGAGCCCTCCCCTCTCTACTTTCTTCCCTCTCCCCATTGTGAGTCATCTAAATATATGATATTTTAAATAGGGAGTTCGTTTTAAATTTTGGATTAAAATGAATCTAAAAGAATTATATAGTAAGTTGGTTGATGAAGTCTAGTTGAATATAGAAAGAGAATTTATGATTAAAGATTTCACAATGTTTAAATTTGAGTTTTATAGTTTTTTTAAGTTATATTTATATTTAAGATTTATTAAATAATTTTAATTTAAATATTTTTTTATAGACATTTGTTAATTTTATTTATTTTTATAAAAAACTAATTATTTATTGGAAGTAATATTTTAAGAAACAAATATTTATTTATTTATTTTTATTTATTTATTTTTATTTTTGGTTTTTTTTTTAATTTACATGGTGGAATCGGTAGCCGCCACGAATTCGGGCAGGTTGTTCAGCTTTTATGATTGCCACAGTATTCTGCGTTGTCCGCTCTAGAAGCCGCCACACAGATCTTCGCGCAGTCCGCTCCTATAACCACCATGCCACAATCATTTTAAACCTTTTACACCGCTGAAAGCACGAGGAAAGGGACAAGCGTTCAGTACGGTGAGGCCCGAAATTTGAACCTTGGACCTCCGCCCCCTTATGAGGTTTGGATGAACCAATTGGTCTACACCTAGAACGTTTAAGAAAAAAATATTTAAATTTATTATAAATAGAATTATTTTGCCAAGATCCAAAATTCATGCTTAAGTTAAATAAAGCTAAATATTTTAGGTGGGAAAAGGACATGAGCAAAATATCTATCTTTTACTTATATATATATATATATTAAATATTGTCTATCTGAATTAATTAGGCTCGTAACATACTATCTTCTAATTATAGGTTAAATCTAGTTGGACTATAAAATCTCTCCATTTATAAGAGATTCAAAATAGTTTAAAAAAAATCAATTTATAAACCATGGGTTTACCTATTAATTTTCCTTAGGTTATGTGCGCATCTTAGAACATGGTGCAATTAAAAGGTCAAAGTTTTATTCGATCCAACCATTGGAGACGATGAGATCCATGAATTGTCCAACCATTGGAGATGATGAGATCCATGAATTGTTTTGCTAAAATAAGAAAAGGCTTAGTAAATTCAAAGATTTAATTTAATTTCTTTCTTATTGTAGGAAAATTTTCCATAATAGCCATAATTTTAATCAAACTAATCATTATAAATAATGAAATTAAGATGTAAAATATTTATAAAAAAATTAATAAAATTGAAAAGGGTCGAACCTTAATAATATCAATTCAATCTTATCCATATCCACAAGGTAAGGGATATCATAGAAAATCATAAATTTCATTAGTACAATTTGCTAATAATTATAACTAGAAGTAAAAAAAGACTTGAGCATGTCATATTCAAGGATCCTAAAAAATATGCCCTTATTAATAAATTTAGAATCTTTGAAAAATAACCAAAACAAAACAACAATTTATCTTTGGAGAAATTATCCTAATCTAAATGCAATATTACATTGATTAGTGAAAAGTTTTACATAGACAATAGATCTTCTATTTTAGCTCTAATCTAAGCAAATTTTTAAGTTGTGTGAATTGTTTCACCCAAAATATCTAACTTGCAGGAAGAATAATAAACATGGGTGGTTGCAAGGACTTTGCAAATTTAGAATTTACCAGCAAGGAAGGGCTTCTTGGTGGACTAGAACATAAGTTTATGTTCCATCCTATTAATAACATACTTCCACATCTCGGGAAATGAATTGTTAATTGATAAGCTTCTGTGAGACTTTTATGGTCCTCTTCCAATAATGGTTATGGATTCCACCATGTTGCCTATGAGTATTTTTGTCTTCCTAGAAGCCATGATGGGCTTGGCATTCATAATATCCAACATCAAGGTTGGGTTCTCTGTGTTAAGTGGGTCATCACAGCCCTCACAGGAAATGAGGCTAGGAAGATTATTTTTTGATATTATATCAATGAAGATTCCTCTTTTGGTTGTAAGAGTGGGAGGGTGTAGAGGGGGAAAACTATCCTACCGTGTACAATTCCTAAACAAGGCTAGATCCACAAAGATAGAAATCCTTATGGGGTGAACTGATGGGGCTATGTTGTTCTCTTCACTCGATGCTAGAGGGGGAAGGTTTCACCAGGAATGGTTTAAGGACTTGCTTCAAGTCCTATGGTTTTCAAGAATGTTTGATGTATTCAGTTTCAAGACAAACACCTAAATTTGGCCTTTCTAGATATATGCTATAAAAGATAAAGGATAATGCAGAAATACATAATGCAGGAATATAAGAGCTAAGCATTAAAATGATTCTTCCTTTGAATGCTCTTCTAATCTAGGGTTTTAAATATACAACCTTTAAGAAAGGGCTCAAGACGATATCCATAAATAGAGTAAACCCTGAGTGCACACTATATGTTGTTATCTTTTAAATACCTAGAAATTAATTAAATGTATTTTTATAAAATCAGATCTAGGGTTTACAACATAAATATAAAGTGCTCAACAAATAGCCTAAAGACTAATTGGAACACTTAGCTTATCCAATGGTTGATCCTTGCTTTTATCCTTTTATCCAATGCTATCAATAATTCTTGTTCTTGCAATATAACTTAACAAACACTTGAAAAATATGATTAGCGTTAGGGGGCCTACTTACGCAACTTTACAATAATACTTGGAAGAACAACAATCAAGCCCCCTAGGTCCTTTTAGCTGACTTTTGAAAATAGAAGCATAAATTGACCTTTGGAGGAAAACAAACATAATACAATATGATAAAGAAGAATGATGAAATTATAGAAATAGAGTATTCCACTATGCTCTAGATGCATTCTATGATGCAATGGAAAAAAAAAAAGACAAAAAATTACCCCTAGATTGAGATCTAGAAAAATCGCACCCCACAAAAGACTAGGTGCAATAACGAAATTGCACCTCGTAGAATATCGGGTGCGATTTTACAGAAGTAAAGCAAAACACCTCAAATTGAAGAGAAATGACTAATACATGATATATAAAACAAAAATATGCATGCATAAGAGCGAAATCACCTGATAGAGAGTGAGGAAGCAAGCATAAAGGTTTGATATCTCCTAGGTAGTCAATATCTCCTTAGGGCTTCAACACAAATCCACCAAAGTGAGCAACAACAATCAACAATCCAATGTAGTAGAAAACAAAGCTTCAAATAGATCACACTTCACACTTGTGAGTTAGATTACTTGCTTAAGAAGAAGAAGAAGACCTCAAGAAAATAGAGCTTTAATCAAGAATTGTTAATATGAACTTGCTTTAACTTGCTTGGTTGGAAACTTGGTTGATAAAAACTTGATGGGAAGAAATGAATTTCAAACCCTCATTATATAGTGGATTTGAAACAATAATGGGCAGAAAAAACTAAGCACAACCAACCCTAAAAATATCAAATTTGAAAATTAGGTTTTTCTTAAGAAAAAACCCTGAAATACAAAATCGCTCTCTATAAAATATGGGTTGCGACATCGCACTAGCTAGATCCCCGTGCAATTTTAATGCATTTTGGAGGGTCAAATAGATTCAAAATGGATCATATAATATACCATTGGAAATATCTTTTTGATACCGATCCAATGGTATATGATGTAGAAGGAATGGATAAGATTTGGTGGGAGAAAAATAGGCTAAAATATAACCTTACTTTTCCAAAGAGAAAATAAGAGATCTAGGGAAAATTACTCACCTTAGTGGGTCAATTTTCCATGTCTACATTTTGCCCCCTCTTTGATGTATTTAAGTCCAAGTAAATATATCAAAAAAATATGTATACTCCTATGGGCAAGAAGACAACAAACATAGAAAAGGAGTGGCCAGGTTTGGACAAAGGGATATCATGAAGGACATGCTAGACTTTTGCACACAAGATGAGACATTACTACCATTAATGCCTCTATGGCTAGGGTGCCCCCTCGAGTTTCAAAAGGAATGATAATTATTTAAGAAACTTGAAAAAGCAAAGAAAAAAAAGTAAAACATAAGAACATGGGGGACAAAGCAAGCAAACAAACAAAAGAGCAAAGAGCACTGGGTATGGAATGAATCTAATGAAGCTAGTATGAAATGCATGGATGAATAGAAAAAAGAGAAAAAAAGAAGAAGGAAAGAGAAGTGTAACTAAAATACTTGAACACTTTGTAATATAAAAACACACAGACACAAAGAGATTACCCAAAATAATGAAATTCTTTATATATATTGACTCTTGCGATATAGATTTGCAATATTTCAGATTGCCCCAAGTAGCTTGGGTACAATGTTACAATCATGGCCTCGATGTGATACAAATTTCTCTCTGGGAGTTCTCCAAATCTTCCACAATGTACAATGCTCTCCTCGTATCCAGTTACAACTTCAAAGGGTGAGTGGGCTTTGGTATCCAAAGACGGGACCACTCCAACTTTAGCAACCTATCCAAGATACTTGTTACCTGCACACATACAAACCAACAAAGGGAATTAGTAGCACCCGTATATTCAAGTGATAAATCCAAATGCTACACATAAACCTATTACTGATATGGATGAAAAAGCAGATAACACTAAATAATTAACAAACAAAACCTTGCTTAATACTCAAATCACTAATCTCTATCGATGAAAACTATTTTTGTTCTCGAGACTGTGGAACCGCGGAAGCGCAGTTTTGGGCTAGAAACCATGGACCTATGGTTATGAAACTGTGGATGCGCATTTTCGACTGTGAAACTGCGAACGGGTAGTTTTAGCTGAATAACAAATTGCCTCAGAATTTGAGCCAACGGTCAGAGTCAAGCTCGCGCTCTCAATTTCTCATTGGATCTAGATCTATTTCGGCAACTTGTCGATATGCAGATTCAACTCCCTTTGTTTGATGGATTGATGGTGTCTTTATAGGCTACCTAGGACTTTGGAGGGAAATGTGAGGTGGCAAGCCTGACTTGCCAAGTGGCAAATCTGGACTGCCAGGTGGAAGGGGCAATTACAGTGAGTCACTCAGTGTGGGTCACTTAACTGGGGTGATGTGGCTCCAAGTGGAGTGGGATGTGGGTGATATTTTATGTGAAGGGACAAGGGGACAACAACAAAGGAGTTGTGGCATGGGTGTTGGAAATATGTCTCATGTGCAAGGACAAAGGGCACAAGATGGGTAAGATGTGGCATGGATGTTGGATGAAGTGTCCAGGACACATGTTCAATGGGTAGACAGGGTATCCTAGGGTGATTTTCCTAATTAAATAAATTAGGAAAGTATAATTATGTGCAAGATTTTATATCCCTAAGTTAGAACTTGGCATATATCTTTATTATACAGGATTTGATGGTGAGGTGGTGAATGTGAACTGAAGGGTGCTAGATTTTGGTATCTACAGTTGCCCATTTTTGTACTGTGTTATGTACAACACAATGCAGTGCAAAAACTAATGACATATAACTTTATTAGATGAATGGGTTCATTTATTTTTGACACACAGAATGAATGAATTTAGAATTTTGATTTGTTTGCTTATCCCCTCAATTGACGATTGGGTAAAGTTTGACACCCATAAGCCAATTGACAAAATTTGAATGCTGAAAGTGGGTTGTTTATTGAATGATGTTTATTTTGTTATTGAATTTTGTCTTGATTTTCTTTGTGCCCCAAGTTTGGGATTATTTGTGTTCTTGCAATTTTGCTTTTGGTTTCATTAATTTTTAGAATACATGGTAAAATTTCCGACCACTCTTTTGAGTTTTCACTCACTATGACTTTAGCAAGTCCTTCCAAATGATGGGTTTAAGGAACCAGTCGTTGAGGATTTAATGCTTAAGCGATTTTTTTTTATAATTATTAAATTGTTGTTTTCGATTTTGACCCAACGGAAGGTTTTTGTAGGATTACCTTGGCAAATATGTTTTAGAACACACTTAAGCTCATAGTTTTTAGGGACTTATCAACTTGATTCATTGTTGTTTTTTTTGCGATTTCTAAATGAGTTTTCTTATGGTGATTTACCCATCCAACCGGTTTGCATGGATTGCTAGTCGCCGCAACCGTTAGGTGTATAGGATAATCCACTAGATACGAGTTTCACTCCAGATGATTAGGTGGATTGAAAATTTCACTTTTTTTTTTGTTTTTGAAACCGCTAACTTGCGGTGATTTTGGAAAAAAACATGGATTTGTGTTTTGCTTAATGAAACCGTGTTTCCACGTTTTTTGCCTCGAAACGTGTGTTTGCGTTTTTACCCCCTGGGAAAAACGCGGGCACGCATTTTTTACCGCTAAAAGCGGTTATTTATAGTCTGTTGTCATTTTCAAAATCATTCTGCCAGTTGTCATTGGTTGTTTTGATGTGATGAGTGATATGGAGGTTGGCGAGGGGAGCGATGGTGGTGGCTCGGCTAGAGCGGAAGTTGGCGGCCGATTTGCAGAGGTAGGCGATTTGGCCATTATTTTTTTGTTTTGCATTTGTTTGCTTGTTTGAAAATTAAGTGGGGCTGGTAAATTATTGTTGTTTGCTCATTAAGCGAGGCTAAAAATGAACTTGCTTTTTTTTTTTGTTATTTTTAATTTTCGTTAAACTTTTATTTTTTATTATCATGCATAGGTAAAAAAATTTCGTTTATGCTTTTATTACCTAGGGTAGGTAATTTTTTTTTTTTTTTTTGTTTATTACCATGCAAAGGTAAAAAAATTTCGTTTTTGCTTTTATTACAGTAGGGTAGATAAATTTTCATTTTTTTTTTTTTTTATTACCATGCCTAGGAAAAAAAATTTGTTTTTGCTTTTATTACCTAGGGTAGGTAATTTTTTTTCTTTTTTTTTTAAAATTTTTCGTTTTTGCTTTTATTACCTAGGGTAGGTAAAAAATTTTCGTTTTTGCTTTTATTACCTAGGGTAGGTAAAATTTTTTTTTTTTGTTTATTACCATGCATAGGTAAAAATTTTCGTTTTTTGCTTTTATTACCTAGGGTAGGTAAAAAAATTTCTTTTTTTGTTTATTACCATGCATAGGTAAAAAAATTTCGTTTTTGCTTTTATTACCTAGGGTAGGTAAAAAAATTTCTTTTTTGTTTATTACCATGCATAGGTAAAAAAAATTCATTTTTGCTTTTATTACCTAGGGTAGGTAATTTTTTTTTTGTTTATTACCATGCATAGGTAAAAAAAAATCATTTTTGCTTTATTTCTAGCTTGTTGTGCTAAATTTCATTTTTTTATATGTTTTCTTTTCAGGTTAAGCTTCTTGATGCTCGACATAGGTGGTCGAGGACCATTCAAAAAGTGAGGAAAGCACTTTCTGATGATGATTGGACTCTACTTCAAACCATTGGTTTAGATGGTTGTGGGTGGTTAGGCACCGTCCGAGCTGATGAGGATCTTCTTTCAACACTTGTTGAGCGTTGGGATCTAGACAGAGGCACATTTCAAATCCCAACAGGGGAGTTGACTATTACTCTTGAGGATATCTACTGTATCTTTTGCATCCCTATCGAGGGTCCTCCCGTTCATGTTGGCCTTGATAAGAAGGAGGCCATTTTCCCTCTTTTTGGTGAGATGTGGGACATCGATTGCAGTAAGGGTGACATTGCGTATCTGGATATTTTTACAGATGGCAGCTTGGGTGCATTGCTTGTCTTCATGATGTACATTTTGAGCAACATGTTGTTTCCCAATTCCATGGGATCAAGGATCCTGTGGAACTAGGTGTCTATTATTCTTGACTTGATATCTGATCCTCGTCGGTTAACTTGGGCTCTTGCTCTTCTCTGTGAGGTTTATAGCGAGCTTTATGAGGTGAAGAGACACGAGTGCAAGGGCCTGGGCTGTAGTTTGTTGCTCCATATTTGGTTTTGGGAGCATGTTATCATTGGTTTCCCGGATGGTTTATCGTGTGGCATGGATGCCACCTCTCCCTGGGCATACAGATGGTTACTCAGTGAGGAGATCAGTCGATCTTCTACGAGTGCATCGGAGTTTAGAAATATCTTGAGTTCTTTGACTAGGGACCTGATGTGTTGGTGGCCTTGGAGGGGTTTGGATTGGGTGACGGATGCAACGGAGCTTCATCGCATTAGGCGGGGACGATGGGTTGTTGGCACCCATTTGAGGGATATGGAGTTTATCTAGTTCTCTCACGTATTGTGGTAGTTTGGTCTTGTTCAGGATGTTTCGGATGCACCTGTTATGTACAGGCGATGGGGTGATGAGTTGGGGTTGTCTGTTGCTCCTAACTGGCAAGTTGATGATCCTATTGATGACTCAGACTTGGAGGTGCTTGACTTAGATGATGTTGGCATGACTACTGAGTACGATGCTTGGTTTATGAGTCAGCCTCTATGGACTCCTAGCATCATTATAGATGATGATGGGAGCGATGACGATGTTGATATGGATGGATGGGTTCCTTGGTCAGTGAAGTGCCAGCATGGTTGCTCTTCGAGAGCTGACACGGGCACAGACATTCAGCCACCTGAGGAGGGTGGTGGTGATGATGATGAGGGTTTACCTCCTTGATGATTTGAGGAGGAGTGGGGGATTATCTAGGTTGAGCGAGATAGCCTGGATTTGGAGCTGGGTCGAGTGAAGGCTGCGTTAGCATAGTATTAGGGTGAGGTGACTCATCTTTAGGCTGAGGTGGACAGGCTACGGGTTGGACCTAGCAGCACTGTTGTGGCTACTAAGGATGCATAGATCACTAGACTCGATGGTGAGATTACCCATTTACAAGGAAATATTTCTCGATTATAGTTAGGTATTGGAGGTGATGATTTGGCTCTGATTATTGCTTCTCTACGAGCAAAAATTTCTCAAAGGGTCACTTGTCAGGGTGCTAATTTGAGGAGCTACGTAAGTAGGCTGTCTACATCGAGATGTTGGAGAACATTCTTCATGAGCGTCAGATTCCTTTACATGTTCCTCCTTCATCATCTGCTACCACTGCTACCCAAGGGACTAAGGTGATTCGTAGGACTCACCGTACTTCTAGCTATCATGGGGCTTCTACTATGCAGGGTCAACGAAGGGATCCTACTGGTACTAACTAGATGTTGTATTTGCCTTATTTTTGTTTTTTTGTATATTTTATGTTAGTATGAGCCTCAGTGCTTTGATGTATACTGGCTTCGAGAATTTTGTACTTTGTAGACTTTCACATTTATATATATATATACATGGCATTTTATTTCTGTATCCACATGCATTATTTGTGTATGTATTCTTCCTGTTTATGTTGTTTGCAATGTTTATATTTCTATTTTAATGTTATGATAATGAATGCAAGTGATCATGTAAAATACATTTTGATTTATAGTTATGTAACTGAATGAAGGTATGCATGGTGCTCATGTAATCTTATTTAGCTCAGAGTAGTTGACATTTACTCATTCGTATTTGCAATTGGGGGTATCCCACTTGATTATTCTTTGTGGTGATGTATGTGGTATGTATAAATGGTATGTGGATGGTTATATGGATAATGATTTGGATTTTGATATGTAACTAAAAATATTCTCATATGCTCAAAGAAGCTAGTAATGTTAACCATTTTGTTGAATGTTATCTTACTTTCTTTAGGACCATATTGTGTGCAAGTGAAGTTCATTTTCTAAATCTTGCGTGTCGATGACTCTAAGCAATCCAGAACCAGTGCATGTGATTGTGATGTTTATTGCCTCATCTTGATTAATTTTTGGGTGGTACCTTTTTGGGTTTTCCTTTTGGCTAGCTTACCCGTATGTGCGTTCAGAGGTCTCCCTTTTGAGAGAGAGACATATCGCCCTGCATGAGTTTACTCCACTGTCGTTCAAGTGTTTATAGCCCCGGTGGAGGCTCACTCCATAGTCCAATGGTTTTATCTTTAAGCCTTTGTGATGACTACATAACTTTCTAAGGGGAACATAGTACGATATTTTTAGCTTTAGAGATCTATGGTGTGTGTTGTTAATTGTTTTTTTGTGTAGAGTTTTAGGGAATCAGATTCTCAACTGAAGTATGATGAGAATGTTACCCTATCCTTACTACTTGTATCGCTCCAAATTTTTTGCATCCTTACCTTCAGGCTATAGGATCCGCGCCCGAAAGGGGGATGCGAGAAGGATGGGACAATACCTCGGACTGAGAGGCCCTTTGAAGGTCCCGCCTCTCGGGGAGGGGTATAAGGGTGAATTTTTGATGGATGGTGGGTTCACCAGGAAACTTTTAAGTGGCAGTTTCCACGCCTAGGTTGATGACAGGTTTGATGTGTTCATTTTATGTTCAATCATTCAATTCCTAGGTTTGGCCAAAATGAATCTAAGCTAATCTATATGCCGATGCTGATTTTTTGTGGATACAAAAAACATAAATAAATGTTGAACACAGAGAATGCGCTAAATAAGATAGAATATACCTGATTTCGGATGTCTGAATGAAGATTCTACGGTTTGTAGCAGTCCAAATCATCTCGAATCATACATAATCATCTGATATTGCATAGAATCATCTCAGATCATAGTCGGTCATCTGAGATCAGACGGGATCATCTGAGATCTGACGAATTCATCAGACGAATTCGTCAGAAACCTGCAATCACAAAAATAGATACAAAATACCAAAAATGCAACTGCAAAAGCAAGGGGAAATGATAGAAGTAACAATGAATTTGCCTAAATGGTAGATCTAGATAGCAATTAAAAGGAAATGCATCAATTTGACAATTTATTTTGACTTTATCATATATCTATGCTAAATGAGGTGAACTCCAGGATGCAGAAATAAAATAAACCAAGCTAATGCGTAAGAAAATGAAGAGAAAAGATAAGTAAATGCAAACTTTGGGCTCTGATTGCCCCCAATCTGGACTGTAGTCGAGATCGCCTCCAATCGTACGAGATCATCGTCGATCTGCGACAGGATCATCCGAAATTGTTTGGAATCGTCAGAGACGATCCGAGCCTGCTCCGACTGAAAAATAATAAGATTCCTGCAAGAAGACTTGAAATACCAAATACAAACAATAGTACGAGGATGTTCTAATGCACAAGGAGCTAACTTTGTAGATAAATCTGTCAACTAGGGGGTTCAGGGGGATAAACTGAGAAAATCCTAGTTTATATAGGATTAGGGAGAGGTTAGGAGGTTGGAAATCATCCCAATTTGGGAGATCTCCAATGGGGGAGACTCTAACTACGCAGACACGCTTTCTGCCCAAGTTAGAGAAGTTGTTGAAACAGAAGCTAATTATGAAAATTTGGTTTTGGGACGAAATCGTCTGGACGTTCTGTTCTAGATGAATTCGTCAGATCTGGGATGATTTCGATCTTAGACGATATCATCCAACGGTCAAAACAAATCCTAAAAATGGCACGAAAAATGAGGAAAGCGGGTAACAGGCGGTTTAACGGGCGGTTTGGGTTAAAATTCAAATTTTAATCTTTTACTAAGGTTTAACTGCGCCAATTTTAGGGTGCTACATTTTGCCCCCTCTTTAGCGAATTTTTCGAAGAAAATGCGTTAAAGACGAGTTTTTCCCGTTTTACGAGAAAGCAAAAATTTACTCAATTTTTTAGACGACGATTCTAGGTCGAATCGTACGACTGCTTACTATGGTGCCCCCTCCGTGTTTTTACCCAAATCGAACGTTTGAGGTAAAAACACGAAAAAGCAAAATTAAAAATGTTGTTGGTTTTGAATAAAATTAAGAAAAATAGGGTAAAACCCTAATTCATTTTTACTATTCATTTCTACTGTTCTAGAGCTCTGTAGAGAGAAAAATGGTGGAGACAGTGCACAGAGCGACAGAGGTCCGACGCGGGCTACGGGTAAGGATCTAATCCTAGTAAATTAGGTTTGAATTTAATTTGTGCAATTTTTTGTTTTAAATTTTGATTGTTTTGGGGCATCGCGGCCATTTTTAGGCCGTCGACGACGTCGGGACGAAATCGTCCCTATTTCATCGAAATCATCCCTAGATCATCGATTTCATCGGAGGGCGAAATCGGCGATCTAGGGGCGATCCCGTCCAACAAGGGGCGATCCCCAAGTTACGAAATAGTAGATGATTTCATCCTACAAAGGATGATTTTGCCCAATTTGGGATGATATCATCCAATGGTGGATGATATCATCATTTTTAAGAAATTAAGCTTGATTAAAATGTGTTTAATTTTATTTTAATGATTGGTTTATTAATGAATTTTATTGTTTTATTGTTTGTTTTGTAGAAGGGATTACTAAAGAGTCGAGAATGGAAATATGGTGGGCTGCGAGATGACATAGCCGCGCTTGATCAGGCAGAGCGTGACCGACTAGCTCAGGTCGATTTACAGCATGTGGCAGAGATGCCACAAGTACCGATAGACATGGGGCTCCGACAGCCCTAGCAGAGAGATGGTATCCGGGGTCATCCTACTTTTAGTTACCGATAGGGGAGATGGCTCCCACTCTAGAGGACGTATGGAGGATCATGAGGATCCCCATACAAGGACGGTTGATGATGCCTACGGCCAATCAGGGCCAGGCGATGATGAGATTGACTCGGGGACCCGAGCTTCACCCTGGAGAAGGGTGGAGTGAACATCGAGTCTCTAAGGCAGATGCCTGGGGCATCTAGGCTGACTCAAGTTTTGGTAGGGGTGGTAGGTGGCTTACTGTTGTGCCACCAGAGTGGGTGCAGACTACCATGGCTCCTCTCAGATGTGGTCTATGACATGAGAGACCACGATTATAGGTTTTCTTGGGGCAGTTTTGTGCTATGTCGCTTGTATAGGATCCTACATGGGGTCATATACAAGGGAGGCCGATGTCTGGTCTTGACATCACTACTACAGGTTTGGTGCTGGGAGCACATCATGATGCGGAGGCCGGTAGGGCTCCCATTGATAGGGGTTGACCGAGAGAGGCCCCAAGTTTTCTACTGGTGGTTACAGAGGGGGTCACAGTGGTGGATAGATCTATCGATGTCACGGAGGTTGCTGGATGACCTCATCCTAGACCAGATCACCTGGAGGCCATGGCGAGAGCACCCCGGGTGGGTAGAGGATGGGCAAGAGCTAGCTCGCATCAAGTGAGTCTATTAGCTGAGGATGGAGTGGGGAGAGGTAGAGCTCCACCGCTACGACCGAGTTCTATGATAGTTCGGTCTACAATAGGGGATCCCTTCTCTCAGGGATTACGAGTACTCTCAGACTATTCGAGATAGTACTACATTGAGCGGGGCTCCAGACATGCAATGATTCTAGAGTCAGGACATGGATGATGCCCCCATCCAGCCAGTGGATGGTGATGATGCTAGGGTCATAGATGGGTATGATGCCTGGTACATAGGCATCCACCCTCCTCGAATGATGAGGGCATAGGGTCCAGTGCATGTCATGGTGCGACGGATGGGGAGGTGGCGCCAAGTTGCTATTGATGCAACGCAGGGTCACGATGGGAGAGAGCAGCGATGGTCTCCATAGGAGAGATGCCAGAGGATGGGTCAGGCTCCATAGAGACCTCAGGAGACAGGGAGGAGGGAGAGGGGAGTCCCTTCTTAGAAGGGGAGAGACCATCATCGCCCGATAAGGGCAAGGGTGTCGAGGTAGGGGAGAGCAGCGAGACGATGGCTCTCCAGGCTGAGGTTGCCCATCTTCGGGCTCAGGTGCAGACACTACAAGATGAGGCTACATGGCTCAGGGCTCAGAGTGGAGGGGCGAGCACTCAGGATCTAGCATGGTCTATTGCTCAGACCGCATTCTACTAGGGGCTATACTATCACGTGGTTCCAGAGGGACAGAGGGTACCACTGCCAGCCCCTATTGCGGAGCCGATCATGATGGGATCATCGAGGACATCCTCACGATCGATGATGAGGACCCGAGACATAGCCCGAACCTCTATGGGACCACCTCCTCCACGTCAGGGCGGGGGAGGAGATGAGGCTGAGAGCTCGAGGGCTTCTCGAGGCTAGCTGCTACAGAGGGCAGATTGTATTATTATATATTTTTGAGGGGATTGAGTATGCCAGGGTATGATTGTGGCATACCAATCCAGATGATGTACATAATTGATTGAGATATATAGATTATCTTTTTTTTGATGATATGACTTGTGTATATGTTGTATGATGCTTTAATTTTGAATTTTGTGATTAATTGATGATTCATGTAATTATGTCATTGGAAATAATTATAATTTTTATGTCATGGCATAAAATTGTAAATGAAATAATCTGATGTGCATAAATTGGTTGTTTTTGTGGTGTGATTGGATGAAAATAAAAGGGACTTCTAACAATAATTTCAAAGGACATTGTCGCTGGTATAGACCATTTCATGGAGTCGCCGCTCACTAGGTCGTCAAGCTAGTCCCAGTATAGAAATATTGCTAAAAGTAAAAGGGTGCTTAAGAGACTGTCTTAAGACTTTTGTGTTGTGATGATGGAAATGATGATGGTTTGTGATTTGTTTTCAGATTTTCATAAAAAATATTATGTATGACATATTTAAAGAAAATATGATTTTTGCTAGGCATAAATTCCTAAGTGTGATAAAATTTTTGAATAAGTCCCTAGGAACTATACCATCATTGCAAAATTGAATGTTGACATAATGACATGAAATAGAATAAGTGTTCGTTCGTTTTTAAAGCTCAAATGTGTAACATAATGATGTAAGTCATATGTTTTTATGAATTTGTTTAAAATGAATGGAAAATAAAATTAGAACAATGGTTTGCGCTAGGCATAGAATTATAGGTATAGACTTATACCATCATCGCGAAATCCGAAGAAGAAATTGATATTTTAGTTTTATTGCATGATTGATTTTTTGGTTTTTGATAAACAGAAAATAATAATATGAACATGACTTTATTGATTATATGTGTGTCATATGTTGTTTGAAAGCTTTTTGTGATTTTTGAAAACAATAATTGTTTTTATACTAAACAGATGTTCTGAAATAAGAAGATAAAATTATTCCAAAAAAAGTTGCAGAAATATTTTACATTATCTCAAAGACAAATGTAGATTTATAAGGAACCCTCATGTGCAAATGTGAGTTCATTACCGATCTTGCTTTATCATAATGATACAGAATCTCTCAAATACAAATGTGTGTGCAATTGTATTGTTCATTCACCAATTTTGAGCAAGAAAATTTGATACAAGTAATTTTGACTTAACCAAATGAGTGTTCCTTGACCATGATTTATATGCATGTAACCGTACCAGACTACTATGTAAGTCGGGTTATCAAGAGCTAGCTGATCCATAAGCAGACATAGGTCTATACAAAAGAAGGTCGCTAATGTGACAGACATATCACCACGCTAGGAATTACCCAAGGCCAAGCGGGTTGGGCACAAACCACCTGTTATGGGGCTTACCTCACAGTTTTCGAATAATTGAGAATTCCAGGGATTCAAGCTCATTCACCCTTCTTTTCTTTTCAAGGGGTAGGGAAAGGATTTTGTTGCTTTTGCTTTTGCTTTTCTCTTTTTTTTTTTTTTTTTTTTTTTTTTGTATTTTTGCTTGATATTGAGATAATGCTGAAATATTGTTGTGATGATACAAAATAATATTTTTCTTTTTCTCTTTTGCTTTGAATTTTTCTTTTGCTTCCTATACTAGGGATACTTGCTCGGATTGGCTGTAGAGCAAGGGATTTTTATTTCGGGTAGGGGTGAGCTTGTCCTTTTGTCAATTCTCAAAGATTCTAGACCATGTGCATGATAGGATAGCAGGGGAAACTTTTCGCTCAAGAAACCACTTCTACTATGTAGCATCATATTGAATTTGCAATGAAATCATTTTAATGTGAAGAGATGTACTTGGTTCAAGTAAATAACAAGATCAGTTCTCTATGCTCAAAACTTTATTTAATTCAACTGTGGACTTTGATATATGAGAGATTAATAATCATATCAAATAAAATCAAGACATTTATGCATGTGAGTGTGAAAGTGCGGGATTCCAAATAAATGTTAATTTATCCAAAATAATTGAAAATATAACTGCAATACTTCAAGAATTGACAAGTACGAAAATAAAAGATGTTTTTGAAGATTTTGATGTTTTTATATTTTGATTTTGAGTGATGAAAAGAAAGAATAAAGATATTTTTTTGTGAAAAATATTTTGATATAAATGGCTAAAATGAAACAATATACAAAATACAATATATACAAATGATGAAATGACCCAATGTTATGCATAATAACGTTTAAGATGCATAATGTTCATAGGTTCTTTAAGATCTTTACCATCTAAGGTAGCTAATCGATATGCGCCCGATCCAAATTTAGCAGTGATGACATATGGTCCAAGCCAGTTGGGCTCAAATTTACCTTTAAGGTCTTTAGTTGCATTAGTATTTTTTTTATTTTCTTTTAAGACAAGGTCGCCGATCTCAAAGGATCGAGGATGAACTTTCTTGAGGTATGCTCTCTTAAGCTTGTTTTGGTAGGCACGAAGATGCTCCAAAGCATTGATGCGCTTTTCATCTAGAAGTTCCAACTGACTAAATCTGCCAGCACGATATTCATCTCCTACTTCAGTATCTTGAAGTAGTAGAGCTAAAGAAGGAACTTCTAATTCAAAGGGAAAAATGGCTTCAGCACCATAAACCAAAACAAAAGGTGAAGTGCCTGTGGGGGTACGAACGCTAGTTCGATAAGCCCACAAAGCCGGATATAATTGGATGTGCCAATCTCGACCAGATTTATTGACCAGTATTTTGAGGATTTTAATTAATGTTTTATTAGATGCTTCTGCTTGGCCATTACCCTGAGGATAATAGGGAGTGGACCAACGATGTTGAATTTTATATTTTTGACATAATTTTTTGACATCTTTATTTTTGAAACAAGTGCCATTATCTGAGATGAGATTTGCAGGAATGCCGAACCTACAAATAATTTGGTTAAAAATAAACTTGGAAACTTGGGTTCCAGTGCAAGAAGCTAAGGGCATAGCTTCAACCCACTTCATGAAATACTCAGTGGCGGTTATGATGAATTTGTGTCCATCGGATGACACAGGGTTGATTTTTCCAATGATGTCTAAGCCCCATTTTGAAAAGGGCCAAGGAGATGAAATAGCTTGTAGTTCTTGTGCAGGCGCATGGACAAGGTCAACGTGTTTCTAGCACTTGTCGCAATGTCGCACATAATCATGTGCATCATTTTCCATGGTAGGCCAAAAATATCCTATCCTAAGGAGCTTCTTAGCAATGGTGCTACCACTAAAATGTCCCCCACAAGATCCATTATGGGCTTCACTCAAAGCTGATCTAGATTCTTCTAGATTCAAACATCTCAATAAGATGCCTTCAAAAGATCTCCTATACAAGGTATTACCAATAATTACGAAGTGACTTGCTCGTCTACGTAATAACCGATGCTGGTTGCGATTACAATCTTCAGGAAAGGTCCCATTTTGAAGAAAATTAAATATATCAGTGTACCATGGTTCTGGAGTAGTTTCATTGATTAGAAACACATCCAAAGGTTCTAAGCATGATTTGCTTGAAGCGGGTTCCTAGAGTCGATGAATAATGATGGTAGCATATTCGTCATCTAACTCCAAGGGCAAAAGAGATGCATGAGCCATAGCATCAACCGCACGATTGCTAGTTCGAGGAATAGCTTCCAAGGTAACTTGATCAAATAAAGATAATAATTGTAAGACATATGCTTTATATGGGCGTAATTTATCATCTCTGGTCTGATAAACATCATTGATTTGATTTATGACAAGTTGAGAATCACCAAAAACCAATAAATTTTTAATTTTTAGTGCCAAGGCAGCTCGTAATCCAAGGATGAGAGCTTCATATTCAATAGTGTTATTGGTGCAAGCAAATGTTAGTTTGAAGGACAGAGGTATAAGATGTTTCTATGGAGATATTAAAATAATACCTGCACCAGCCCCACTCATGCATCGGGCTCCGTCAAAGTATAGGGACCATTGCTCGGGATGGTCTACCTCTAATTTAAGGCATTCATCAGGAAACTCAATGATGAGGGGATGGGTAGACTCTAAGGGTGCAACAACTAATTGATCTGCTATGATTTGACCTTTAACAGACTTTTGTCCTATAAACATGAGTTCAAACTCGCTTAGCGCAAGAACCCACTTGGCTGTGCGACCAGATAAGTACGGTCGACTCATGAGATATCGCAAAGGGTCGAATTTAGCAATAACATACGTTTTTGACTGAGCATATAATGGCATAGTTTCTGTGTAGAAAATATGACTGCTAGACATAGTTTCTCTAATGTTGTGTAGCGAGTTTCATAACTGATTAAGGTTCTGCTAATGTAATAATTAGCACGTTCTTTCTTCTCATCGTCAAGTTGAGCTAACATAGCTCCTAAGGCAAAATCTGAAGCAAAAATGTACAAGATAAATGGACGATCAGATCTAGGTGGGGAAAGCACCGGTGGTTTAAGGAGATATTGCTTAAGGAGTTCAAATGCTTCCTGGCATTCTTCATCCCAATGAAAAGAGACATCTTTCTTAAGAAGCTTAAGAAAGGGTCCGATTTTGTCCGCCAACTTATCGATGAAGCGATGAATAGCTTGAAGCTTACCTTGTAAACTTCATAATTCAGATATATTTGTGGGTGCGGGCATATCAGTGATAGCCATGATCTTGAGAGGGTCAATTTCAATGCCACGGAAAGAAATGATAACCCCCAATAATTTATCGGACTTAACTCCGAATATACATTTGGTTGGATTTAATCGGATAAGATATTCCCTTAACCGATCAAATACTTTTCTCAAGTCATCTAAATGATCATCTTCTTTGATGGAACGAGCTATAATATCATCTACATAATCATGTAGAATATCATGCATCATATCATGAAAGATATAAGTCATGGCTCGTTGATATGTTGCACCTGCATTCTTTAAACCGAATGGCATCACTTTCCAACAAAAGGTTCCCCAAGGGGTAATAAAGGTTATTTTAGCCTGATCTTCAGGAGCTATCCTGATCTGATTATAACCAGAGAATCCATCCATTAGGGATATCATTCCGCTCCCAATAGTAAAATCAATGATCTGATCCATGTTGGGAAGAGGAAAATCATCTTTAGGGCATGCAACATTAATATCTCTAAAGTCTGTGCAAACCCTAACTTTGGTAGCTTCTTTCTTAGTTACTGGAACTACATTTGAGATCCATTCAACATAATCAATGGCTTGTATAAAAATAACCTTCAAGAGTTTTTCTAATTCTCCTTTGACTAGTAAGGCCACTTTAGGATGCATTTTTCTAAGTTTTTGTTTAACAGGTTTAGCATCCGGATGGACTACTAGGTGATGCATAACTACAGAAGGGTCTAAACCTGGCATATCTTCATATGTCCAAGCAAAAACGTCTTCATATTCTTTAAGAAATGCAATGTATGCATCTTGTTTTTCTTGACTCAATTCTGATCCAATGTTGATGATGTGAGGGTTATCTTCGGTTCCAATGTTGATTTTTATAACGTTTTCAACTTCCATATGTAGATCTCTCTCAAAATTAGATGGGGTGGGTGAAACGCCTAATTCTTGTAATTCTTCCAAGGTTAGCTTGGATAATTCGTCTTGAGGAGTCGTGGCCTCAAGCTGGGCTATACTAGGTATAGAGCCATCGAAATAAAATCTGTTATGTAACAATTCCTCAATGGAGACATCATGGAAGATATCCCCTTCCAACTCATCGTCGGATTCAACAATCATCTCAGGGTAAGCTATGGATAGCATATTGCATGTAAATGGATTATCCCTTAAACGCAAAGCATCGCGTTTATCCAAATAATCTTGGTAACATATAAGATGGTCATCATCCTCAAATGGGAAGGGCTGACCTTTACTAGGAAATAGGCCCACACCACATCGGGCAAGCCATGGTTCTACCTCAAAAGGTTCTTTCATACCATTTTGGGAAGGTCCCAAACCTTTCCCTTTATAGCCCAATCTAAGCATTATAGGTTTAGCTTTAACATACTCATTAGCAAAATAACAACGAGCATACCCGTCATAATGAGTCTTGATGTTTCTAGGTATTCTTCCCTAGTCATATCCCTTATAAATAAAAGCACAACTCCCGACTTGGTAGATACTTCCCATAGGTTGTGGGAGGCCCAAGGTATGAGGAGAGGGTGGCAATTTATTTAAAATATGGGAATCTTGCATAGCAACATTTGTTTTTTCTGATACAAGAATTTTAGATAAATCGGGTAAGAGCTCATCAGTAAGAGCGTAAGAGGTAGAAGGATCATTTCCTATGTTTTCGGATGCGGAAAACATGCCTTTGATAGGCGTAGACATTGTAGAGATGTCGATGGATGGGTCTAAAGGTATGGAAGTTATAGGAGTAAAACAAGAAGCATTGGTTGTGGGTTTAGGATCTTTTTGAGGTCCTAATGTGGTTTGTTCGGAAGATGGTTGAACTATATGTAGAGGTGTGGTTGATGGGGAGAAAGGAGATGATGTTATGAGTGTGTGTTTCACACGTTTGGGTGGATGATGAGAATTAGGATGTGTGGATGACAAAGCAGGGCAAAATTGAACTCCAACAGGTTCTGCCAAAGCACACATATCAAAGGGTCTAGGATCACCATGAATGGTAACCAACTGATTTTTAAATTTGAATTTAACACACTGATGTAAAGTTGAGGGAACAGCTCGCATCGCGTTGATCCAAGGGTGACCCAAAAGTATATTGTATGATGCAGGGCAATGCACAATAAACACGGTCATGTCTAAGGTTCTAGGACCAACTTGCAATGGAATAGTAATAACTCCACATGTTTCTTGTGTTTCGTCATTGAATGCTTTTATAATCATATCAGTTCTTTTCATTTCATCACTTCTAAACCCAAATCTTTGGTAGAAGTCAAAAGTGCATATGTTTAAAGATGAACCATTATCAATCAAGACTCGTTTAACTGCTACATCTCCAATTAGGGCAGTAATATATAAGGGGTTATCCTTATGTAGACTATGTTGTGGTATATCTCTATCCCGAAAGTCAATACAATCGACTTCTCGAGTTATGATAGTATTGGACATGGCTTCAGGTTGAATATTTTGTGGTACCATCATTTGGCTTAATGTGAGCATTAATTCATCCCTATGGGTAGGAGAAGACCTTAAAAGATCCAAAAGGGAAATTCTAGTTGTAGTATTTGATAATTGTTCATTAATATTATAAGGAGGTTTAGGTTGAACATTAGGCGCATGATTCCCTTTATTGGGATTTTTCAAAACAAATGGAGCTGATCCATCATTCTGAGTTTGATCTTGTTGAGAGTTTTGAGCCTGTTGTCGAGTAACAACTCCGATGGTACCTACAATATTATTTTGTGGATGATGAATAGGTCTTGGTCTAGTGTTTATGACTTGTTCATTAGAAAGTATTTGGTGAGAAGATGGTCGAGTAGTGACTCTTCTAGGAAATGGTTCTTTCGGAACCATAGAATTTGTGATGGGTTGAACAACATCTGATTCATCTTCAGAACTATTCGATTGATTTGAGGTGATTTCCATGTCACTTTCAGTCTCATATTCGGTATCACTAAGATCAAGTGTCCGAATATTATGTAGAGGTCTAGCCGTAACCATGGATAAAGTTGTGTCAAATATTTGCGGATCGTGAACAGGTAATTGTCCACTAATAGTTCCTACATATCGGGTAGGAGGGGGAACATTATGATGCTCAATTTGATTAGCCACCTCTTTACCATGCTTTGGTAAAGGATGTTGAAATATGTCCAATGACTGATTGGCATTCTGATTCTGATTTTGGGGAATGTTCTTTTGAGCATTATTAGGAGGATTTTGTTTAGGTTGAAAGGCTTGCACCTCCATCTCATTGTTATCAATCAGGTCTTGTATTTTATGTTTTAATATTTTACAAGAGTTGGTAGCGTGTCCAGGTCCTCTATGGAAATCACAGTGTAAATCAGCTCTGTATCCGGGTATAGTTGGATCAGGTTCCCGGATATTTGGTAATTGGATCAATCCTCGTGCTAGTAATTACGGGAGAATGGTTGATAAAGGTTGATTTAACCTAGTAAATTCTTGGGGTGGTTTATCAGGAGGTTTCAGTATAAATTTCTCTGTTGTTTTTGCAACATTAATAGTAGCGATATTTCTACTATCAGTGACTCCATCACCCACAACTTGTTTATTTTTATATTGATTTCTGGATGTTTTCTCATCATCTTTCTTTTTGAGCTGACCTCTCCTAATGAGAGCATCTTCCACTCTTCGAGCTAAATCTATAGCTTGATCGAAGGTGGTCAAGGTAGCAGTTGATAACTCATAGGATAGTTGTTCTTGTAAATTATTGATAAAAATATCCAGCATTTCTTGGTAAGGTAACACAAAGTGCAATTTTCCTATCAATTGTCTCCATCGAGCTAGGAAATCAGCAAAACATTCATCTTTGTCTTGTTTTAGGTTGTACAAATCTTTAATGGTTACATGCCTTTCAATGTAGGCACTAAATTGATGCACAAAAGACTCGACGGTTTCTTCGAAATTTCTCAAAGAATGAGTGGGTAGTTGATAATACCATTCTAATGCCATCCCTCCTAAAATTTTTGGGAACATTTTTAGTAATAACAAGTCATCATGTGATATATCATGACATGCTATCCTAAACATACGAAGATGCTCTATGGGATCTTCAGTTCCTTTGTATATTGGTAGGACAGGCATAGGAAAGTGTTTAGGATATGGTTGTGCTACAACTATAGGATCTAGAGGCTGACTACACATCTCTCGATAATTGTACGAGGGACGGTAGGGATCTATCTGGTCCATGCGGGAGACTAACTATTTCACCATGGCTTCCAGATTACCAGTTTGTCCACCATATTGGTTTGGTGGTACATGAGTATGGGATTTGTGAGCGTAGGATGGCGTGACGTAAGGATTAGATGCTATATTGTTGTTATGCAAATGGTTGGTAGGAAGAGTATTATGAAGAAGATTTGTTGTAGCATTATGTTGTACCCCAGATTGTTGGAAATTGATATTTGGTTTTGTTTTAGGCTTTTGTTGATTTGAGGTATGTTGATCAATAACTTGGCGAAATAGAGCAGTGAATGATGGTTTCTTTTGTGTGGGAATAACTCTAGGCTTGGTAACAGGTACTCTAGATGGTTGGGTAACCTGTTGTTGTTGCATGTTTTGAATTATAGCAGCCATATCCAAATTGGATGGTCCAACTTGATCACTTTCTTGATCAACGAAGGACAAGGGATTAGTGCATGTGTGATATATGTCTTCTAGGGTTGCTTGAGTGTCACTAATTTGATCCTTGTCCATATGGATTGCTCTATTAAGAGTGCCAATATTGGTATTGAGGAACTTCCAAAAATGTTCCATGTTCTCAAAAGTAACCGTTCCTTCCGGAGACATTTTAGGAGATGAGGATCCTTCCTCTCTAACAATTTCTCTTTGTTCATTTGCGTCAACAAACTCTTCTTCTTGTTGGTCTAGGGTTCCTTCTTCCTGAATTGGGTCTTCAGGAAGGACATCTGGTTTATTTACGATTTTTCCTAACCAATCTTCTTCTACTTCAGTCTGTTTTCCATTCCTGAGTCTAGTCATTATGTTCAAATTTAGATTTTAGCAAATATATATTAATATATTTGCAACAGATTTGGGAGGTATATATTTTAATTATATACCTACTATGATGCTTAAAAGAAAATGTTTTGATTCTTGTTTTTGCTATGATTTTGTTTTGTTTTTATTTTTATTTTTATTATTTTTGTTTTGTTTTTATGATTATAAAGACAACAAACAACACACTAAATGCAAGAAACAATAATAATAAAAGAATGGCTTAGTTTTCTATAAATAGTTTATAGATGTCATTGATAGGATCAAGTTCATCAGGAGTCATGAAATGCTCCTCTTCAAATTGGAAATGGTTTTTCAAGAACTTAACAAAGTGTGCTATGGTGATGTTATCTACTTCTGACTCTGACTTGTAAAAATAGAGCTCATGGCAATACTCTCGATATAACACAGCTCTAGGAACTCTATTCCATCTCTTTCTATCCGTAAGAACGACCTCTTGATCCTCTATACGAGATAGAAATTTATGTACTACAACTGCATTGTCGAGGTATTCCTCAAAGGTGTACAATTCAGAAGACACAAGGGCTCTTTTATCTCCTAACCACCTATGGCAAGCTCTCCGAAGCTCATGATACAAGGTCACTTGATCAGGATCCAGGATTCTATCTAGGACAAACCTCTTGATTTGCCTAAGTTCGGTTGATCTAGATGAAATGAGATTCAATCTCCTATTAAGCTCGTCCCATAAAGGTGGGACTCTATATGTTTGAGATACTCTAAGCAAAGAAGTAATCTCTATAGCTGCTAATTGATTCTCAACATTAATGGTGACAACTCGTCTTTTATTATAATCTACCATCTAAATATGATATGCAATCTTTGATTCTAAATGCATTTATGTTTTTGATTTTTTTTTGGATTGTTTTCAAAAGGTTTTTAGTTTTCACGTCGGGTTCACCAAAATGTATCGCTCCAAATTTTTTGCATCCTTACCTTCAGGCTATAGGATCCACGCCCGAAAGGGGGATGCGAGAAGGATGGGACAATACCTCGGACTGAGAGGCCCTTTGAAGGTCCCGCCTCTCGGGGGAGGGGTATAAGGGTGAATTTTCGACGGATGGTGGGTTCACCAGGAAACTTTTAAGTGGCAGTTTCCACGCCTAGGTTGATGACAGGTTTGATGTGTTCATTTTATGTTCAATCATTCAATTCCTAGGTTTGGCCAAAATGAATCTAAGCTAATCTATATGCCGATGCTGATTTTTTATGGATACAAAAAACATGAATAAATGTTGAACACAGAGAATGCGCTAAATAAGATAGAATATACCTGATTTCGGATGTCTGAATGAAGATTCTATGGTTTGTAGCAGTCCAAATCATCTCGAATCATACATAATCATCTGATATTGCATAGAATCATCTCAGATCATAGTCGGTCATCTGAGATCAGACGGGATCGTCTGAGATCTGATGAATTCGTCAGACGAATTCATAGAAACTTGCAATCACAAAAATAGATACAAAATACCAAAAATGCAACTGCAAAAGCAAGGGGAAATGATAGAAGTAACAATGAATTTGCCTAAATGGTAGATCTAGATAGCAATTAAAAGGAAATGCATCAATTTGACAATTTATTTTGACTTTATCATATATCTATGCTAAATGAGGTGAACTCCAGGATGCAGAAATAAAATAAACCAAGCTAATGCATAAGAAAATGAAGAGAAACGATAAGTAAATGCAAACTTTGGGCTCTGATTGCCCCCAATCTGGACTGCAGTCGAGATCACCTCCAATCGTACGAGATCATCGCCGATCTGCGACAGGATCGTCCAAAATTGTCTGGAATCGTCAGAGACGATCCGAGCCTGCTCCGACTGAAAAATAATAAGATTCCTGCAAGAAGACTTGAAATACCGAATACAAACAATAGTACGAGGATGTTCTAATGCACAAGGAGCTAACTCTGTAGATAAATCTATCAACTAGGGGTTCAAGGGGGTTTAGGGGGATAAACTGAGAAAATCCCAGTTTATATAGGATTAGGGAGAGGTTAGGAGGTTGGAAATCATCCCAATTTGGGAGATCTCCAATGGGGGAGACTCTAACTACGCAGACACGCTTTCTGCCCAAGTTAGAGAAGTTGTTGAAACAGAAGCTAATTATGAAAATTTGGTTTTGGGATGAAATCGTCTGGACGTTCTGTTCCAGATGAATTCGTCAGATCTGGGATGATTTCGTCTGATCTACGACGATATCATCCAACGGTCAAAACAAATCCTAAAAATGGCACGGAAAATGAGGAAAGCGGGTAACAGGCGGTTTAACGGGCGGTTTGGGTTAAAATTCAAATTTTAATCTTTTACTAAGGTTTAACTGTGCCAATTTTAGGGTGCTACACTACTCTACATTTATTTATATTTGTTGTTTCACTGTGGTAGTGGTGATAACCACTATTTTTGTTTTTGGACTATGTTGCGTGATAGGGTAAGCGAAGAATTTGACTTTTTTTCGCTTTGAGGTTTACCCAAATTGGTGCTATCTTTCTATTATTCAAGATGTTTTAATATTTGTAAAAGTGTATTTGATTCTAGATTGCTTTTGGGTCAATCTACCATACTCAGGATTTTCTTAATGTGATGAAAGTGCTTTGGTCCTAAAGAAAATTGGACACTTCATGAAGTTTGGTTTTTCACTAGACATGTTTGAGTGACTGAAAATTGTATGATATATCATATATGATGTGTATGATTTGTGAGTTGTAAAGAATCTTAGTTGAATACCCCCAATTCTTGGAATTTGTTTTCTTGGTCGTATCATCACCACTATTAAAGATTATTGAGCAAGGGATGGGATGGATGCAACTATATATATATATATATATATATATTTGTATGAACATATAATTGAAATGCAAATGCCATATGAAAAATGCAATTTGAAATATGTCTATTTACAATGTGAAATGCATGCAAAATTGTAAAATGAAATCTTTTTTTTTTTAGCCATGTACATATATATACATATATTGCAAGTCGCTTTATGCATAAAATGCCTTTAGGTGCATAATTTTCAGTGGCTCTGGCTCCAATTTCCCTTCTAAATTGGAGATTATGTACGTTCCTTGTCCCAATTTTTGCTTTACTATATATGGGCCCAACCAATTTGCTGCAAATTTATCCCTTAAGTGCGGTAAAGCATTGGTATTTTGTTGATTTTCTTTGAGCACTAGGTCCCCCACTTGAAATTCATGAGGATGGACTTTTGCGTTGTAAGCGCGCTTGACTCTATCTTGATATACTTGTAAATGTTCTAGAGCATTGATACGTTTCTCATCAATAATTGTCAATTGGTCAAGACGCTCCTGTCTAGTTGTATCATCGTTCATGAATTCTTGTATCTCGATTCGCAAGGATGGTATCTCGAGCTCTAATGGTAATATTGCTTCTGCATCGTAAACTAGTGAAAATGGTGTTGCTCCCATTGGCGTTCTTATGCTTGTTCTATAAGCCCATAGTGCTAAAGGGAGGTGAGTATGCCAATCTCGATGATTATCTTTTACCACTTTCTTGAGAATGGATATGACTATTTTATTTGTTGCTTCAGCTTGCCCATTTGCTTGTGGGTAATAAGGTGTTGAGAAGCTATGTAGGATTTTGAATTTGTTGCACAATGCTCTAACATCCTTATTCTTAAATGACTTTCCATTATCAAAAATTATTTTTGAGGGTATTCCAAAATGATAGATAATATGTTGAAGTATAAACTCCGCTATTCGAGGTCCAGTCGTAGTAGTCAGTGGAATTGCTTCCACCCATTTTGTGAAGTATTCTATAGCAGTTATGATAAATTTATGTTTTCTTGATGAAGTAGGTGTTATTTTACCGATCAAGTCAAGGCCCCATTGTGAAAAGGGCCACAAACTTTGAATGGGTTGCAAATTTTGTGATGGCACATGGGTCAAGTTTGCATGATGTTGGCATTTTTGGCATCTTTTGACATATTTGCAATAGTCATTTTCCATTGTCGGCCAGTAGTATCCCATGCACAATATTCTTTTTGTAATTGCCATTCCGCTAAAGTGACCACCGCAAGTACCATCATGGGATTCTGATATTGCTCTTTCTACTTCAATTGGATTTAAACATCGTAGTAGTATTCCATCATAACTACGTTTATATAACACATCTCCAAGTAAAGTGAAACGAATGGCTCTTTGTTTGAATGTTCTTTTTGCAGCTCGTGTCATTTCCATTGGTAGTGTGCCTGATTTGAGAAAATATTTTATCTCATCAAGGTAAGAATTGTAAGGTTCGACATGTATCAAACAAACATTCTTCTCACCTATAGATTCTGCTTTTTGAATTGATGGTTTAGACATTGTTGTTATGATTAGCGGTTGCATTTCTCCATGTTCATTTTTAGGGATGAGAGATCCCAAGGAAGCCATTGCATCCACAAATCTATTTGTCGATCGTGGCAAGTTACTAATTTCATACCAGTCAAATTTTCCTAGCAACTGTATCGCTACTTCATGATATCTCTTTAAGACTGGCTCTTTACATTGGTATTCTCCTTTTATTTGGTAGACAACCAATTGAGAATCACCAAAAATGCTTATTCTTTTTATTCCCATTGCTATAGCTGATTTAAGACCTAGTATTAAGGCTTCATATTCTGCATTATTGTTAGTGCATGTGAAGTCGAGTTTGAATGATAAAGGAATAGGCATTCCTTCAGGTGTGTAAAACACAACTCCTGCACCTTGCCCTTTTTTGCATTTTGATCCATCAAAGAACATTGTCATATCTGCTCTTTCCTCAGGTGAAACTATTTCTTCTTGTTTTGTGATAGAAAACACTGAATCGTCGGGAAGTTCAATTATTAATGGTGTATCATTGTGCAGTGGAGCTTTCGCTAATTGATCAGCTATTACTTGCCCTTTTATGGATTTTTGACTTGTGAATTCGAGGTCAAATTCTGTTAAAAGCATTATCCATTTAGTAGTGTGGGTGTTGTTGTAAGTGCGATTCATCATGTATCGCAAAGGGTTTTCTCTAGCTATAACATAGGTGGTATTGCTTAGCATGTAATGTCTAAGTTTCTTGGTGGCAAAAACCACTGCTAAGCATAACTTTTTGACATAAGCATACCTTGTTTCGTAACTTACCAGTGTTCGACTGATGTAATAAACCGCTTGCTCTTTATTTTTCTCATTCTTTTGTGCAAGCATTGTTCCTAAAGCAAAATCTGTTGCAAAAATGTATAGGTGAAATGGGACTCCTATTTTTGGTGGCGTAAGAACCGACGGTGAGGCTAGATATTTCTTTATATCATCAAATGCCTCCTGACATTCAGTTGTCCAAGAAAATATCACTCCTTTTTGTAACAGGTGATTAAAAGGCCTGCATTTATCTGAGAGTTGCGCAATGAATCGACGAATAGATTGGACTTTTCCTTGTAAACTTTGCAACTCTTTCAAGTTTTTGGGAGGTGACATTTCTAATATTGCTTTTACCTTGCCTGGGTCTACTTCAATGCCTCTCTTGGAGACAATGAATCCTAGAAGTTTTCTTGATGTTACACCAAATACACACTTCTTAGGATTTAACCTTACCTTATGTTCTATTAATCGATCGAATGCCTTTTCTAGCACATCTATGTGTTCAAGACGCATTTTTGATTTAGCAATAAGATCATCTACATAATCTTCGATTATCCTATGCATATAATCATGAAATATGTACGTCATGGCATGCTGATATGTAGCTCCTACGTTCTTTAATCCAAAAGGCATCACTCTGTAGCAGAATGTCCCCCAAGGCGTTGTAAACGCTATTTTATGTTGATCTTCGGGATTAATTCGAATTTGGTTGTATCCGGAGAAACCGTCCATTAAGGAGAGCATTTCATGACTAGCACAGGAATCTACTAATTGATCTATATTTGGCAAAGGAAAATCATCCTTTGGACACGCTTTGTTTAAATCTCAAAAATCAGTGCATACTCGTATCCCCCCATTCGGTTTGCGAACTGGTACCATGTTTGAAAGCCATTTCAGATAATCGATTGGTACTATGAAGTGTACATCCAATAACTTTTGCAACTCTTCTTTCACAATTAATGTGACTGTTGGATGAACTTTCCTAAGCTTCTGCTTGAATGGCTTGGCATCATGTGCTAGCGTAAGGTTGTGGACTACCAAGTCCGGATCTAAGCCAGGCATGTCTTTGTAGGACCATGCGAACACTTCCTTCTTTTTAATAAGCATGTTTATGATGCTTTCTTTTTCTTCTACGGATAATTATTTTGCTATTTTGACAATCTGAGGATTATCCACGTCTTCACTAAGGTTCACATCTATAGACTCTTCTATTAGCATGTGAGAACCTTCTTCTAGCTGATGCGGAGTTGGGATGAGGTGGATATCATCTGCCACATTTTCAAATGTGTTCGGGGTGTCCCCTTCTATCTCAGTTTGAAAAACTGAATTGTTTGATGATGAAGGTTGTTGCAGAATATAAGCGTTTGAAGCGCGCAACAACTCTTCGGACAGGATGAAGTCAGTAGTGGATGGTGGGGATGAAATCCTATCCATGGCTATGAGACTGGTGTCGATATAGATCGGTTTTGTCTCATTATATGGATTGCAGAGTGGGGTGAGCAAATCAATAGAAATCATGTTGACTTGATGGAAATGAGGTGGTCGCGATTCAAGAATTGATGACTCGTATTCTCTAGGTTGCAACTGACCTAATGTGTGTGATTGGTTTTGTTGTATGCTTTGCCAATGTGATGGAGGAGGTTCTGGTTCAGGACCCTCACGCTCTTTGTTTAGCCAAAAAAGTGTGTGGTCTATTGGAAACTTATGTTGATACCAGTTATCTTTCTGCATGGTTTCTCCATATATTATCTCTTCCTGAGGTTCTTCTTCTTCTTGATTAAACCATTCAGGACGTGCTTCATCTTGGAGCATTCTCCTAGCTTGTATCTCAAGAGCATGGTTGATAAACATCATTTCAGTTTCATCATCATCACTGTCACTCATCCAGAATCCATTAGCATTTGTATGAGGTCCTAGCATTAGTGGCTCAAGGTCTTGCCTAAGGTATGCTATCGCAGTAGGATCTTCATAATCTGCCTCTTGTTGTAAAGCTTGCTCTCGAGGGTAAAAATTGTAGATTTGGTATCTACTTTCTAGTTGTTCATCCTCATCATTATGTTCATCCTCATCATTAGGTTCATCCTCATCATCGCTCTTTTCCTCCTCTTGTTCGCATTCTATGTCAAGTTCTTGGAAAGCTTGATTAAGCGAAGAGCTTGCGATGGAAGGTTTATAGCCTAGACCGGAGCGGTCACTTGGCTCTCTATATTCTGGTTCAATAATGTGGTGAGGACCTTGTTCATGTCTTCCAAGTCCATATCCTTGCCAACTAACCCTTCAAAAATATCTGACTGGGAAACTTGGGTTCGATAGATAATCAATGTTTTCATTAAACTCTTGTAAAGAGTTGTCATTTTGAGGGGATGGGTCCGATGAAGAATCCATCCCTCCATATATGAAATTGATTGCATTTGTTTGAGAACCCATTCTATATATATCACCAATAGCTAAAGGTGGGTCGCGAGGGCGACCGTAATCTTTGATTGACTCGATAGGTGGTGTAACTGTGACACTCTCAATAATGTACTCACCAATACTTGGATTGGTGAGATGTACTGCAACTCTAGATGGTTGTGTGGCTAATGGCTCGATGGATGAAGAGGGTTCTCGAGCCTTAGCTCTTGGCTCTGCTGGCGGCGTTGGATTATCTCTAACAGGTTGCCCTATTTGTGAGACTACGGGTTCTAATGACTGTGAAGTAGTGGCTGATGATATGGGTTGTGCTTTGAATGTGAATGGTGGCTTTGAATCTGGACGTGTACTAGATGGAGTTGGCAATTGATTAGCAGGATGAGTGGGTGTAATTTGAAAATGACATGCGGTGTTTGAAGGATGCGCTGAGCTAACGCTTTTAGATGCGAAAGCTGGATCAACTATAGGCAACTCTTCTGGAATGGGTGCTTTTGATGATGTGGTGTTTGATGGAATGGTTCTAATGACTAGTGGTTGGATGGTTAGATGTGTTGATGGGAGTAAAGGCTCATAAGGATTTGAAATAAAGTTGTAGTATTTGAAAGGTTCAGTGTCAGCTGGTATGCAATGTACCTTGCCTTCATGCACATATTTTAAGCATTGATGCAATGTTGAAGGCACACATTTCATTTCCCTAATCCAAGGGCATCCAAGAAGTATGTTATATTGCATTTCCCCTTCCAAGATGTGAAAGAGAACATGTATTGTTTTCACCCCCACTGTGATGGGAAGAACAACATTCCCTACAGTTGAGCATAAAGCTGTCATTAAAGGCCCTAAGAGTGAATGTGGATGTTGTGATGTGAGATGATGGGACGTTGAGCTTCATCATGGCAGGTGTGGTAATGAGGTTGATTGAAGAACCTGTATCAATAAGCACTCTCTTGAAGGGTTTCCTGTCAATGTGAGCTACTATGTGCAATGGCGGATCAGGTGAATCTACTGATATTTGTTTTTCCTCGAAGTCATAGAATACTATCGAGGGTTCCATGCACTTTTGCACACTACCCACAAAGGAATTGAACGCATTTGGGTCTTCTGATTGTACTTGAATAGACTTTAAAATTTCCATCAATGCTTCCTTGTGAGGTGTTGATTGTTGTATTAGTTCATAAATTGACAATTTTGTTGAAGCCATCTTCAAACTTTGTGTCAACCGGTTGTTCAATGTAACAATAGGGTGGTTGTGGAATGGTAGTGGTGGCCCACTCGATCCAAGTTGTATGGGCACATTAGTTGGTGATGCTACCGGAGCTTGGGTTGTGCGATTAGCTTGCCTTTGTCCATGGGTAACTATACTGATAGCCCCTACAAAACCTTGTGGCAGTTGAGACACATAATTAACCTGATTGGGAGGAACTGTAGAAGTTGATGCTCCCATCGGTTGTTGATTCACCTCTCGATGTGGCAAAGGTGTCTGATATATGCCTAGGTTTTGGTTATTTTGGGCTAGTGGGTTGTCAATTTTGATTGTACCCGCTTCCAATAAATCTTGCACAATTCCTTTAAATCCATGACAACCTTCAATATCATGTCCTCTTTGTCTATGATAGATGCAAAAGAGGTGTTCTTTGTAACCTTTTGTCTTTGGTTTGTTAGGATCATCAGGTTTCATTTTTGGTAAATTAAAAAGTTTTGCCGCATACAACTTCTGAAATACTAATGAATATGGCTCTTGTACTGGCGTGTAATTTCTTTTTGGTTTAAAATGACGTTGTTGCCTTTCCACAGGTTGTGTCTGATTTTGTGCCTGTTGTGGGGGTGGAACCGCTTGATAATTTGGTTGATGTGGTTGTTGTTGTTGTTGGGGTTGTTGGATTTGTGTTTGAGCCGGTTGATTTGACTGTGGTTGGCTCAAAACTATCTGATTAACTTGTGCAGTCTTGGACTGACCGTGGTTATTCCCCTTTTGATTCTTATTGTGCCACTCTTTCTTCTTAGGCTTAATCTCACCTTCTTGAATTTTGATTTCTTCAATCAGTTTTGCTTGGGCGAGTGCCTCATCGAATGTTCTATACTATTGTAGTTGTAGCAATGAAGAGATGGGTCTACCAAAACTCTTCATGAACATTCGTATTATCTCTGGCATAGGGAGTGAAAATGGTAACTTGATCATGACTGATCTCCATCTGTTGCCAAAGTCATAGACTGATTCATCGTCATATTGTTTTAGGTAAATCAAATCAGTCAATGTTGTTTGTTTTCTAACATTTAGGGCGAATCTTTCCAGAAACTGGTCCGCTAGTTGTTCAAAGGTGAAAATACTTTGATGCGGGAGATGGTTGTACCAGTCTTGGGCTTCCCCCCCTAATGTTTGAGGAAATGTATGTAATAGCAATGCATCGCTGCTTTTGATTCTGAAGCATGCATTCACAAATCTTGTTACATGCTCTCGGGGATCCTCTTCTCCTTTAAATTCAAGCTTCGATATTTGGAAATCATGTGGATATGGTGGTTCTGGTACCGAAGCATGAATAGGGTGATTGAGTAGTTGCCTTAAAGTTGGCTTTTGGTATTGCAAGCCTGGGGTTTGCATGGCAAGACTATCAATCTGACTCTATAAAAACTGGTATCTAGGATCATCTACAGGACTGACACTCGAATGTACTTGATGCTGCTGGTAATGGGGTGGATTGTATGTAGGTTGGGGATGATAAGACATGTTTGGCAGAAATGTGTTATGGTATGGATGTTGAGGGATGTTATGATATGGATGGGGTGATGAAGGGATGTTATGTTGACCTACTGCATTAGCATATGGGTGCGGTGGTTGATTGTGAACCACAGTGGTAGAGGGAGGACGCATTACCCAAGATGGATCTTGGATAAAGGCATTAGGTTGATGAGATGTAGGTGGAAGATTTTGCTCAATCCCTTGCAAATGTTGGTTAGGGTCAGGGTTCATGCTACGGTTAGCATTATCTAAAATCATTTGCTGCAACTGTAAGAAAGCCTATTGCATAGCAATTGCATTTGACATAGGGACTGCTACCTATGATGTGGTGGACTGAATTGGTTGTGGAACAACCATGGTAGTGGAGGTAGATGGGGGGTAAGTAGCAAAGGGTATCACCACTGACTCGTGGAATGGTATGAGATGTATGTCCTACAAGTGTGGATGGAGGAATGGATGTTGGGGCTTGCAAAACAATAGGAATTGTTTCATACAAGGGATTAGTGGTAATGGTCATTTGTTGTGATAATGTGGGGGGAATTTGGTTGGATGACAATGGTTGATTGGCTAATGCTACAACAGCCAACTCAAAGAGAGGATTGGTGAAAATATGTTGTGACTATTGTGGATAGGTGAATATGGATTCTTGTTGTGATGAGGGTACGACACGTGATGGGATGGAGAGTGGTGGTAATTATGGGAAGACCATTCCAGCTGCATTCAAGTACATTCTAACAGTGTCCATATCTATCATGGTGACCTGACTATCTACTACTGTAGGAGGTTCACTCCTAGGTGTCTCAGGTATAGTTGTGTGAGTAGCTCTATGCATAATGTCTATGTCCGTGTTGGGGGCATTACTAGAAGGCCCTATATCAAGACTCGGGGACATAGAAAGAGGCACATCTACTTGTCCCACCACCGAAGTGTGAGGGACATTGCCAGACTGGGAGGCCATAGGGGATGACCACTGACTTCGGCTTGACACTAATTTCTTAGCTTGATTACGAGTCACTACCATACGCTAATATGCTATGAATGAAAAAGAAAGTACAATGCAATACAACACGCAAAGCAAATAAACATACAAAGTGTTTGACCCTAGTTTACACTAAATTTTTTTAATTTTTTTTTTGGTATGTTTTTGTGTGTTTTTTTTTTTTTGAAGAGATTTTGTTCTTTTTGGAATAGAATAATAGAACTCAATGAAGATGGTGATTAAGAACACTAGCACCAAGCGTGATTTCTCAAAAGAGGCTAGGGTACACCGCTTAAATCCTAGTGGGGGGTTCGCCTAGCTCTTCCACTTTGATTCAACAATCGTTCCAATAGTGGGAGACAACTTGAATACCAATGACTTATACCAGCTTAAAGAGCGCTTTTATCCTATCTACGGATGATCTAGGGGGCAAGCCGGTGGAAGGAGATGAATTCCAACGTCATCGGTCTGAATTGGGGGTTGGTGATGAAATCCAACCGGACCAATGTTTTAATTATACGTGTGTGTGTGAAGGTTTTGTTTTCTATTGTGCGATGCAAATCTAACATGCAATTTTGTTTTTATGCCTAATGCAGAAAGCAGGAAAGACATAGAATAGCAGACAAAATCATATCAGGGGTAAAATTGCAAATCCAGGTAAGACTCGGCCCAATTCTATTTAATAGGGCTAACCGCGGGTGGGCGGTTAGTTCTGGTAAACCGTGGGTACGCGGTTTGCCAACCGCACATGCGCATTTGGGAGATCCCAACCGTGGGTGCATGGGTCCTTTCTATCAACAGAACAAAAGCCGAATACAAGCCCAAACCCTAAAAAAGAAATACCTGGGTTATTTCTAACCTGGTACATGCAATATGATTATTCCCTACTATGCATATGCAGATTCTCATTTATTTTGCTTTGTTATTGTGTTTATGAATGCAAGATTTAAGTAGATTTTTCTATCCTAAGACCTAAATGCAAGCATTGACATACAAAACTGAAACCCTTAATCTACTTAAATGCAACCTAAATCCAGAACTAAAGGAGAAATTAAAAATATGACACAGGGTACATACCTGTGTTCCTTTCGTTGCTCCTTCCTGCTTTCAACCGTCGGTCCACGTTTCAACACTGTAGCAACCGCAAATGCGCGTTTCCTCAAATTAGAAACCACGGATGCGCGGTTTCACAAATTAGAAACCGCGGATGCGCGGTTTCATAGTGATAGGTTAAGCACAATCCAGATTCACCAACCCGAGATTGAATTCTCATGCGTTTCAAATCATTAGCACCTGTATATGCAAACAGAGATTAGTAAGATTAAAATGAAGCAAGGCAAAATAAAATGAAACCCTTGGGAGGTCCCACCGTGATCGCCATTTTTGTAACTAAAATACTTGAACACTTGCAATATAAAAACACACAGACACAAAGAGATTGCCCAAAATAATGAAATTCTTTATATATATTGACTCTTGCGATACAGATTTGCAATATTTTAGATTGCCCCAAGTAGCTTGGGTACAATGTTACAATCTTGGCCTCGATGTGATACAAATTTCTCTCTGGGAGTTCTCCAGATCTTTCGCAATGTACAATGCTCTCCTCGTATCCAGTTACAGCTTCAAAGGGTGAGTGGGCTTTGGTATCCAGCACGGGACCACTCCAGCTTTAGCAGCCTATCCAAGATACCTGTTACCTGCACACATGCAAACCAGCAAAGGGGATTAGTAGCACCCATATATTCAAGCAATAAATCCAAATGCTACACATAAACCTATTACTGATATGGATGAAAAAGCAGATAACACTAAACAATTAACAAACAAAACCTTGCTTAATACTCAAATCGCTAATCTCTATCGATGAAACCCATTTTTGTTCTCGGGACTGTGGAACCATGGAAGCACGGTTGTGGGCTGGAAACCGTGGACCTGCGGTTGTGAAACCGTGGATGCGCATTTTCGACTGTGGAACCGTGGATGGGCGATTTCGGTTGAATAATAGATTGCCTCGAAATTCGAGCCAATGGTCAGAGTCAAGCTCATGCTCTCAATTTCTCGTTGGATCTAGATCTATTTCGGTAGCCTATCGGTATGCAGATTCAACTCCCTTTGTTTGGTGGATTGATGGTGTCTTTATAGGCTGCCTAGGGCTTTGGAGGGAAATGTGAGGTGGCAAGCCTGACTTGCCAAGTGGCAAATCTGGACTGCTAGGTGGAAGGGGCAGTTACAGTGAGTCACTCAGTGTGGCTCACTTAACCTGGGTGATGTGGCTCCAAGTGGAGTGGGATGTGGGATGTTGTTTTATGTGAAGGGACAAGGGGACAACAACAAAGGAGTTGTGGCATGGGTGTTGGGAATCTGTCTCATGTGCAAGGACAAAGGGGACAGGAGTGGGTAAGATGTGGCATGGATGTTGGATGAAGTGTCCAGGACACATGTCCAATGGGTAGACAGGGTATCCTAGGGTGATTTTCCTAATTAAATAAATTAGGAAAGTATAATGATGTGCAGGATTTTATATCCCTAAGTTAGAACTTAGGCATATATCTTTATTATGCAGGATTTGATGGTGAGGTGGTGAATGTGAACTAAAGGGTGCTAGATTTTGGTGTCTATAAGAAGAGAAGAACAAGAACAAGAATCCAAATTTCAACCATATAAATCAAGAGAAGCTGATCAAGAATCCTGAATGAAGGGTGTTATATCTAAGGAGAAGGTCTATATGTGGAATGAAAACCTACTATGGGTTTAGTACTCACTAATATGGATAGATGGGTAAAATATGGAGTGTAAATTGCTATGGATGATTGCTAAAATGATCATATAATGGTGCATAACCTGCTATGGATGATTGCTCGCTAGTGACTACTATGGGGTGATTACCCGTTAAGATGTATGTCAAGGCCTACTGAAATGACCAAGGAGCTTATCCTGTAATGGGGTATTGAGCCCACTGAGTCAAAATAAGTGTAACCCAATAGGAGATATATGTTATTGTTGATGTGAATGATGTATTAGCAAGTACTACCTAATAGGGATGTGTAAAAATGTGTATATAGACCAAGAAATATGAGCATAACATAATGTGAGTGTGTGCATGTACTAGAAGAAAAGAGAGGAAGAAAATGAGAAGAAATTAATTAGGTGTGTGTACCCCAGCTTGAAGTTTCAACTAGTGAAAATTCAAGAGGGAGGAAATGTGTAATAAAAGAAGAGAAGAATGTATATCCTTATCTGAACAAAAAAGACAAAGGAGAAATATTAATCATAAAAAAATACAAGGATTTACCAAAAGAGGATTGAATTCCTTGACTTAGAGGAGAAATGATGATCATTGTAAAACTTTCAAAGTCAAGGCACACAAGAATAAGACAGAAGAGAAGAAAAAAATAAAAGGAAGACAAGAAGAGAATAAGGGATGAAAATGCATGGGCCCTAGGTTGGGGCTTTTCTAGGCATCAAAACCCTAGTGAGAGTGCAATGCATGTGATCTATGACCTAACTAGATTTCATCACATGCCATTTTCATGAATCCCCAAAAAACTATATGATCAAGCAGTCATGAGCAAGCAGTGATGCAATTATGATAAGCAAAAATGCAAGAGGGACAAAATGTCAGGCAACCCTGCAAAGTATGACAAAAAATCATGCAATATGAGAAGGCAATCAAATGCTATATGAACCTTTGCTAAATGCATATCCAATTAATGATTGATTTTATTTTATTTTATGTCAAACAAGCAATCATGATGATAGTTGAAACATACTCTAATTGTGCCTCCTATCTTAACAAAAATAACAGGCATTCAAGGGACTGCTTCATCAAAGAAAAATCTAGAAGGCAAGTCATATCGATGATTATAATCATAGAGAGGCTCCTTCATATCCTTTTCTTTGGAAACCATAGCAAAATAATCAATACATTCTTGAACACAACCATTTATTCTTAGCATAAGAAGGAACAATTATTAACTTTGCAAGATCTTTATGAGAAGCAAAATATTTACCATTAGAACACACATAATTTATAAAATTATAAAATAGGATGTTAGATGGATAAGAGGAATCCTCATCCTCATTACTCTGATCCAAACCTTGATGAGATATATCTAGAAGATGTTCTTGAAGAAACTAATAGTCTTGATCCCATGATAAAAAAAATTATTAGAGGTTCCTCACTCACTTTTAGATTGTTACATTGCTCATATTTTTGATATGAGGAAATTGGAGAAACAAATTATGAAAATTAAGGATAAACATTGATACCAAACTGAGCTTGTGCAACCAGTGAACAATATTTGAATGGTTGAGGGTCACCCATAATGGTAATAAAATTTTATTTAAATTTACACTTCAAACATTGATGAAGAGTAGAAGGGATGGCCTTCATTGCATGGATCCAAGGACGTTTGAGAATTAGATTAAAATATGCAGGACAAGGTACCACATAGAATAATGTATCTAAAATCTTGGATCCAAATTTAATGGGAAGATATATGGTGCCACAAGCTTCTTGGGACTCATTGTTGAATGTTTTGATGATTGCATTGGACTTAGTTAAATATTCCTATTTTAATATAAACTTTTGGATAAATTGATATGTGCATAGATTTAGGGATGAACCATTATCAATCATAACCCTCTTGATAAAATTATCCCCAATAAATGCAATGATGTAAAGAGAAGAATCTTCTTGCAAGTTTGAGGAAGAAATATCATCATCCAAGAATGTGAGATGATGTTTCCCAAGAGAACTTATCATATTGACCATATCACTAGGTAAAATATTTGGCAGAACAAATTATTGTTTTAGAACACTTATCAAGGCTTCTTCATGAGTAGGAGAATTTTGTAAAATCTCTAAGAGATAAATATCTGTTGAAGCTCTCATCTCCTGTTGAGATTGTTGGATCTGCACCTACTATTCTAAAGTAGTTGTTATCATACCAACCATATGGTTATCATAATTATGTGGTAAATTCTTATAGGAAACTTGGTTAGTTTCCTATTTAGTCCTATTTTTATTTTACTGATTGTTTGAAGACTCAAAATTGCTAGTATCAATACGACCTGCATCAATTAAATCTTGAACCACATGTTTTAACCTTTTACAATAATTTGTCCAATTTCCTTCTACTCTGTGATATGCACAATGTTGTCCTACCTTATAATAATTAGCTATAGTATTTGGTTACCTTATGGGAGGTAATTCAATTGCATTGGCTTTTAAAAGTTGTTTCAAAACTACTTTCATAGACATATTAAGCCTTGTAAAGCTCCTTTGTGGAGGCTTTTGAAGTGTTATCTTTTGTAGGTGTTAGTAAAATTATTAACAAGCCTACTATCCGTTACACCATCACCTACCACATCCTTATTATTATAATATGACTTAATGGTTTTATATTCTTTTACATTGAGTTTTCCTCTTCTAATAAGAGCTTGTTCTACTTTCCTTGCTAACTCAATTACTTGATGAAAAAATGTGATAATAGTAGTTTCTAATGCATAAGATAAATGTTCTTGTAAATTTCCAATAAATATATCAAGAATATATCTAGGAGGTATAGTATATATCAATCATCCAACTAGGCTTCTCCAACGAGACAAAAATTCTAAAAACCTTTCCTCTTTACCTTGTTTCAAATTATAAAAATCTTTCATGGTTACTTCCTTCTCAATATAAGCACCAAACTATTGAATAATTAATTTTGTTATTTCCTCAAAATTCCTCAAATACTGGTTGGGTAACTGATAGTACCATTCTAATGCCATGTCAACAAGACTCTTAAAAAACATATTTAGTAATAACATATCATCATAGATGAGATCATGGCAAGCTATTCTAAATATTATTAGATGATCAATCGGATATTTTGTACCCTTATATATAGGTAAAACTAGCATGGAAAAATTCTTAGGATAAGGCCTAGAAACAACCATAGTGTCTAGGGGTTGATTGCACATGTTTTTATAACTGTAAGTGAAACCTGAAGGCTGAATCATATCCATTTTTTAAATTAATTATTTTACCATATTTGCCAAATTTTGAACTTCTGAATTACTATTGTGCAATGCCCCTAGATTCCCTAAGGGAGGAGTATAGGTAGGTTGTTGAAAAGGAACTTGGCTTAAGTTGGAGGTATTGATACTATTATGATATGTGATAGCTTGTTGGAGAGGATAACTAAGAATTGGTGGAATAGAAGTAAAAGTGCTAAGATTAGCTGATTGAGAAGGAAATTAAAAATAATTTTGAGTGACACTACTAGTTGTAGGTACTTGTGGACTTCTTCCAACATTGGTGGTTACAGTAGTGGCATAAGTTGGATTAAATAGATTGACATGATGCAAAGATTTAAACAAAGGATTGATGTGGATATTTTGAGAAGAAATGGTTTGTTCCTTAATATTTTTAGGAATATCACAAGAAGGAAGAGGATTAGAATTAATGTTTACTTGAGAATTTTTTTTTTGGCTAGGTTATTGTGAGAAACCTCTATGACCGATGCATAGGGAGGGCGAGTCTTTATCCCCTCCCCCATCGACCCTATAATCAAGAGCTCAACCACCCCCCCCTCCCCCATGCCTTTACTTGAGAATTAATGGAGGGTAATGAAATATTATGTTATATTTTATGCTCATTACTAATGTGATTAATATATTCTTGAATATTATCTGTATATGAGAGAGATGATTTGACAATATTATTATCAAGATTATTAAGGAACTTTTGAATAATTTTATCTTTTTCATTAGTGTATCCTAAGGCTGGAGAAAATTGAGAAATATGAAGAAATTCACTAATAGTTTCCTCATATTTTTTATCAGTAACAATTTCTTCATGTTCTTTATTAAAATAATTATGTGATGGGATTAAATATTCTTTATGTTTATTATGAGTTTTAGAGTATTTTTTAGATGCTAAAAATATTTGAAAAGGGAAAAGAATAAATTTTAAAATAACAAGAAGGTTTAGAAAGACAACCATTGACTATAGTTTAGAAAGAAATATTTTAATTAATTAACTCACTCTTGATTTGAATAGGGCCAAAATCTTAACAACAAGAAATGAAATTTTAATATAAAATATAAAGTAGAAAAAAAAAAATTAGAAAAAAAAATTGTAATAGAATATAAAAGTCAAAAACTAAACTGTTAAATCTTTAATTAATGGTATGATTTACACAAACAAATTTAAATTGTCTTACTTGAATTTTAAAAACAAAAACTTAAAGATAAAAAGAAAAATTCTAACAAAACATAAAAAATTTAAATTAAATTGTTAGATCCGTACCAACAAATTTAAATTATCTCTCTTTAATTTAAAAAACAAGAACTAGAGAAAAAGGTTTCCTAATGACCACTAAGGATGTGTTCACGTCGGGTTCACAAAAGATGTAGAGGGGGAAAATTGTCCTACCGCGTACAATTCCCAAACAAGGTTGGATCTGCAAAGATAGAAAGCCTTATGGGGTGAACTATGGGGGTTGCATTGTTCTCTACACTTGGTGCTAGAGGGGGGAAGGATTCACCAGGAATGGTTTAAGGACTCACTCCAAGTGCTTTGGTTTTCAATAATGTTTGATGTATTCAGTTTCAAGACAAAAAATTAAATTTGGCCTTTCTAGATCTATGTTATAATAGATAAAGGACAATGTAAAAATATAGAATATAGGAATACAATATCTAAGCCTTAGAATGATTCTTCCTTTGAATGCTCTTCTAACCTAGGGTTTTAAACATACATCCTTTAAGGGCTCAAGAAGAGATGCACAAACAAAATAAACTGTGAGTGCACACTATATGTTGTTATCTTTTAAATGCCTAGAAATTAATTAAATGTATTTTTGTAAAATTAGATCTAGGATTTACAATAGAAATATAAAGTGCTCAACAAACAACCTAAATATTAATTGGAACACTTAGCTTATCTGGTGGTTGATCATTGTTTTTATCTTTTTATCCAATGCTATCAATAATTATTGTTCCTATAAGATACCTTAATAAACACTTGAAAAAAGTGATTAGCGTTAGGGGGCATGATTAGGCCACTGTACAATAATACTTGAAGTCACAACAGTCAATCCCCTTAGGTCCTTTTAGCTAACCTTTGAAAATAGAAGCATAAATTGACCTTTGGAGGAAAACAAACATAATACAATATGATAAAGAAGAATGATGAAATTATAGAAATAGAATATGCCACTATGCTCTATATGTAGTCTATGATGCAATGGAGAAAATAGAGATAGTATATTACCCCCAGATTGGGCTATAGCAAAATTGCACCCCACAGAAGACCAGGTGTGATAACGAAATAGCACCTCGCACAAGATCGGGTGCGATTTTGCTAAAGTGAATGAAAACACCTCAAATTTAAGCGAAAAAACTAATACATGATATAGAAAACAAAAATATGCATTCAAAAGAGAAAAATCACCTGGTAGAGATTGAGGAAGCAAGTAGAAATATTTGATATCTCCCAGGTATTCAATCTCTCCTTAGGGCTTCAACACAAATCCACCAAAGCAAGCAATAGCAATCAACAATACAATGCAACAAAAAACAAAGCTTCAAATAGATCACACTTCACACTTGTGAGTTATCTTGCTTGCAAAAGAAGAAGAAGAATACCTCAATAAAATAGAGCTTTAATCAAGAATTGTTAACATGAACTTGCTTTAACTTGCTTGGTTGGAAACTTGGTTGATAAAAACGTGATTGGAAGAAATAAATTTCAAAACCTCCTTATATAGTGGATTTGAAACAAGAATGGGCAGGAAAAACTAAGCACATCCAACCCTAAAAATATCAACTTTGAAAATTAGGGTTTTCTTAATAGAAAACCCTAAAATGCAAAATTGCACTCCATAAAAGACGGGTCGTGACATCACACCAGCTAGACCCTTGTGCGGTTATAATGCTTTTTGGAGGATCAAATAGAGTAAAAATGGGTCATATCATATACCGTTGGAAATATAATTTCAAGACTGATATAATTGTATAGGATATATAGGGAATGGATAAGATTTTATAGGGAAAAAATAGGCTCAAATATTACCCTACTTTTCCAAGGAGAAAACAAAGGATCTAGGGAAAATTACTCACCTTAGTGGGTCAATTTTCTGTGTCTATAGAGGGGCATGGGATTCCCTTCCCTCATTGCTGCCCTTATTTCTATCAAAGTGCAAGGATTCTTCATCATTAGGAGCATTTGGAAATCTTGGGAGAGTGTTAAGCCTTGGCTTAGATGGAATTCATAAAGCTTCTAGCATGGCCTTTCCATCAATCAAATGAATGTTTGGTGGTTGCCTGTTATCACCGACCATGATTCCCCACTTGCGTAGGTTCCTTAGGTTCATGCACTTAGATTATTTCACAAAGGTGTGAGATGCATCATTAATTTATTTTCTTGTCCTACCATGGATTGTCTCCCTTGGGATGACTTTAGAGATAAATTTGGGCTTATTCAATCTAACATGGATACTTTTGAGGTTATCAAGTTTTCTCTCCCTAACTGCATATTACACAATATTTTTGTGCTTTCGTAATAACCTTCATGGAAGAATTGGAAGTGGTATCCACACACTCCACTATGAAACTATAAATCTCAATTGTGGTATGGATGGCTCTCTCCCTGCCTCCTCATGATTGATAATCTCAATCAACAATGGAAGGTCTCCTCCCCTTGGCCTATTTGGATGTGCAGGTTCTATACTACTTGGGATCCTTTCTTGGAGCCTAAAATTTCTTGTTTTTCCTAGAGCCTTTTTCCTAAAGGATTCATGTTGTGGAGCCTCTCTAGTATTTAGGCATCCCTAACCCTTATTACCCTTTTTGTCTTCAATCTAAATACTTTGTCCATATTTTTTAGGTTTGTGTCTATACCCATTCTCTTTGGGAGTGGCTTTTTTCTATTTTTAGACCCTATTACTTTGCCATGTTTGAGTGGAAGCATATCATTTTGGCAGACCTTCTACACTTGTCGACTATTTCTTTGAAGTGTGGTACTCATATAGTGACCATGTTTAGCATATGGAGAGCTAGAAATGATTATATCTTTGGTAAGCGTTCTTCCTCTTTGCACATCTATGCTTTTGAGAAGTCTAATATTATTTCATCTATGTATTTTTAGATTATACTTCAATCCAATAAGGTGGCCATGGATCTCACTCATCTTTAGGAGGTTATTGATTATTGGGATAACATGTCATGCATAGTCAACCAGGTTTCTCTTGAGTAGGATACTCCTTGAAGCCATTCCAAGTCTAGATAGCAGTGTCGCTCACTCCCAAACTACACTCCTATCCCAAATCAAGGTCCTTACAAAAATGGTTGTGGCTACTTGACTATTCCTCTCTCCTTCCTAACTCCTCAACTTGATTCCTAGGACAATTTAGGAGCTTTGATGATTACTGCCAGCCAAGAACCATTTGTTTTTGGCTGGGAGGATGTTCCCAAAACTTCTAGATAGGGGAGAGACTCAGTACCAAAGTATCTTGATGCTACTATTGGGTGGGAATCGGTCCTAGGGGTGGTTAAACCCATATAATGGAGCCTCATCATTATGTAATTAGTTAGTTATGTTGTCCATTAGTTTTGTAAGGCAGTGTTGATTAGCTATAAATTATTTTCTTGGGTTCCTACTCTGTTTTTATGGGGATGGTTTTTTGGCTAATGGTGTTAGCCATGTAGCATGTTTATCCACATTTAATTTTGTTTTAAAAAATGTATTCTGTTAATTTTTTAATATAATATCTTTTTACATAAAACAATATCAAACTCGTGCATGGCTCCTTAAACAATATGATTAGGCATCTTAAAATTTATAACATCTCAAATTAGTCTTCAAAATTTATATCATCCTTTCATTCTTAAAAATTAATGAATTAGATATTTTTAGATTCAAATTCTAGGGTTTGATCACTCTTAGATTTAAAATTCATAGAATGATAGTGATTTCCATCTAAATATTCAAAAATACCAATTTTTTATTGTTTGATAGAGTGACATATTAGTATAACATCATTTTAGAGTAGTTGTAGCTCTAAAATTCTTGCACTCCTTTCCTCCAGGCTAATGGATCCACACCTCGAAGGGGAATGGGAGAATAGTAGGTCTACACCTCGAAGAGAGGCACTTGAGATCGTGCCTTCTTTGGTGATTTTTTGATGAATTGGGTGGGTTCACTAGGAAACATTTTATGGCAGTTTCCATGCCTAGGTTTTGGAGTTTGTTTGATGTATTCTTTTAGATAGTCTCACATACACCTAGTTTGGCCAATATGCAACTATGCTAACCTATATGCGATTTTAATTCACATGCAATCAAAAAACAATAGAAAATAGGAAATAATGAACAATGCAATGCTTATAAAGTGATTTGAAATTTTAACTCGGGTTCGGATGGCTGATTTTTGCACTTTTATGCTTGTTGCAGACAAGATCGATCAAAATCGGACAAGATCGGGTGATACGATCTGGTGATCGGTTGGTCCGATCTTGCACAAATCTAACCGATCAGAGCAAAAACCTATAGTTTTACAAATTGACATAAAAAATAATAAATTTTACAGAATAATATGCATGTAATGAGATGAATTAGATTAAATTATGTGCTAATCTAAAAAATTATGGTATAGATGAATATAGATTCAGGTTATATGCATGAACATTCATAAAAGAGCAATACTAAGTGAATGAAGACCTAATGCATAAATTGAAATGGATTAAGAATGATTTAGTAGATAATAAATATGATCTAAATAATGAGAAATAGGGAAAGAAGATGCAAACAATGAGGTCTGGATGCCCCCAAGTAGCTTAACAGTGAAAAATTATTGATGCAGATAAGATCGGGCAGTTTTAGGCGAGATCGGGTAGTTTCATCAGAGATCGGGTAGTACGATCCAGAGATCAGGTGGTACGATCGATGCACAAATTCAACCTACAAAAACATAACAAAAAGGTGAAATAATAGAGTGAAAGTATGTAAATTTTCCAGGGGGAATCCAGGGCGAGGAGCCTGGATTAAATAGAATGGGATTAGCTGAGGGGTTGGGCTAAAAATGAAGGGTGTTACAACTTCCCCTATTCTAGATGAGATCGTTCGAGCCGATCCCATAACTATCATGCAGTTGGCTAGGTAAGGACAAAGGAGTTGTAACAATTTTTGTCGCCTTGCTAAACAGGGTGATTTTTAGTTTTGGATGAGATCGGGTGATCCGATCTCGTACAAAATCATTCGATCTCGTACAAAATCGTACGATCTCGTACAATGGTTAAAAATAAACTTGCAATGGGCACAAAAATTGAGGCAGCAAGTTAGGGGATAATTTAATTTGATTTTTCTAATGTTTTTAACTTAGGATTGATTAATGTGGGTCAATTTTAACCCACTACATTTTGCCCCCTCTTTAGCGCATTTTTGAAAAAAATGTGTTAAAGATAAGATGGCATGCTTTACGAGAAAGCAAAATTTTATTGCAAATTTTTGTTGATGATTTCAAGTTTTGTTGTCAAACTATTTTAGGTATGACACCCCCTTCGAGTTTTTACACCAAATTCCAAGTTTGGTGAAAAACTCGAAAGTTGCATTTTTAGGGTAAATTTTAATAAAATTAGAAAAATTAGGGTAAAACCTAATTCATTTTTACTTTGCAATTATTCTGAATTGAGCTCTGGAGAAAAATGGTAGAAGTTCCACATCGAGCCGATTTGGTGTGAACGAGAGCCGACCAGATACGGGTAAGGATCTTAAACTAGTTTTTACTTAAAATTTTTGAATTTTTGTTTGTAATTTTGTTAAATTTTTGGATTTTAGGGCACGATCACTATCACACGACTATGTCAACAGGATCGGGTCGATTTTTACAAAATCAGACCGATTTTGGTGATATCAGTCGATATCGGATGAAATCGATCGATATCGGACAAAATCACCCGATATTGCAAAAAATCGATCGATATCAGATAATATCACTTGATATCGCACAAAACTAATCGATATCAGATAAAATTACCCGATATCATGAAAAACTGATTGATATCGAATAAAACTAATCGATATCGAACAAATTCACCCAATATGAGAGAAAGTTATTTATTTGATAAGTTACTGATATATTTTTTTTCTTATTTTGTTAACAAAAAAAAGAACTAAAGAACCGAGAATGGAGATACGATGGGTTTCAGGCTGACCTGAATGCCCTTTCACCAGCAGAGAGGAGGACTCTAGATGCTACCAGGTTGAGGCATGTGGTAAAAATACCATAAGTTCTAGTAGACATGTGATTATTGACCACTTTGGCTGAGCGATGGTACCCAGGTTCTTCTTGCTTCCGATTACCTATAGGGGAGATGACCCCTACATTGGAGGACATCTAGAGGATTCTTAGAGTGCCTATCAGAGGCATGTTCATTGCTACTTCTAGAAATCAGATTCAAGCACTCCAGATATTGATAGGTGACTCTAGCTTCCCTCTAAAGAAGGGAGGCATTGGGATTGAGCTTTTGAGTCAGAGAGATGGGGTTTCTCGATTGATAATTTTACTCGATGGGATTGTTGGAGGATTACTTTTGAGTCACTTCAGTGGCTGCCATCTACCATGGACTCTGGAATAGGTTGTGGTAGACATGAGGGATCATAGGATACTATTTGCATGGGGGCCCTTTATGTTATACCATTTGTATAGGACTCTTTTAGGGTCATATACAAGGGCGGCATAACATTGCCCCTTACTTACTTTCTATAGGTTTGGTCATGGGAGCATATAGCTATTCAGAGGGCTTCCATTGGTAGGGGTGGATGTAGAGAGGTCTAGGGCTTTCTATTGGTGTCCACGTAGAGCTCCTAGGAGTCAGATTACTCTAGACATAGCTAGGAGGCTACTGGATGATTTGACAGTAGACAACATCACATGGAGGCCTTACAGAGATCATCCAAGGTGGGGAGAGGATGGTTATCAACTAGCTCATGTAAGGTGAGTTATTTGGTTAAGGATGGACCAAGGTGATGTGGAGCTACACCACATTGACTGAGTTATGTGATAATTCAGGTTACAATAGGACATTCCTAGGACTAGGGATGTCTATTTTTCTAGGGTGACTCGAGATGCTACCATAGTGAGTGGTGCTCCCAACATGACTCAGTTTATGGATCCTAAGCCAGATGATGAGGTGGTTGCTATGGTCGATGGGGATGATGTTGGGACTATAGATATCTATAGAGAGTGGTATGCTAGGATCAAACCTACAAGGATTACTAGATAGAGGACTACAGTAGAGCAGGTAGTCGAGTGGGTCATGTAGCAGTGATGCCCAACTATCCAATAGCAATAGCAGAGGGTATAGGTACCCCCTAGGAGAGAGGGTCCTCATACTAGGGGAGGGCACCAACACTATATGAGGTGGGAGAGGACATTTGGGGCTAGTGAGAGATCTAGGAGGACTAGAGAGGAGAGGAGAGAGGAGGAGAGGGAGGAGGAGAGGAGAGTCTCTCCTCAGTAGGAGATACTACCTGATTTGCTTGGGAAGGGCAAGAGGATTATGGAGGAGGAGGAGAGCAATGAGATGGCGGCTCTATGAGTAGAGATCACTAGTCTGAGAGAGGATAATGCCTCTTAGAATACTAATATTGAGTCTCTAGAGGAACAAGATGCAAGTTTGAGGAGTAGGATTTAGACTCTAGAGGTAGAGCTCACATAGGCATGAGCTCAGGTAGCTCAGGGAGTTGTGGCTCTAGCTCCTACATCTTCTTAGATGACTCAATCTAGGAGGAGCAGCTCAAGGGATGAGCTACTATGGGTAGTTTTATAGATGATCTTCTACTAGACTGTATACTTCCTAGTGGTACCAGAAGGGTAGAGAGTTCCCATACCTATTGATATCATGGGTCCTATTCACTTAGGGTCATTATCTCACTCTACATCTAGGGATACTACTGAGGTGGGATAGTTTTGACCACCACCACCCCCTGGTAGAGATGATGATGCTCAGAGCTCTAGAGGTTCGAGGGGAGTTTAGAGTGGGCTTACTAGACATATTTTTGTACTATATCCTTAGTGATTGAGTATGCCAATTTTTGAGATTGTGGCATACCAATCCGACTCTATTTTGTATATAGACTTTATATATATATATATATATATATATATTGATCTTCTTGTCTTATGTGACTTTGTATGATTTGATTGCATTTGATTGTATTTATTTTATGATGTTTAAATTTCTTTATAATCATGCTTTTGATTTTTAAATATTTTGATCATGCTTAAAATGAAGAAAAATGATTTGAATTTTGTAGATATGTTTTTAAAAAGATGTTTTGATGGAATTAATAGATTAGCAATGTTCCTCGAAGGATGTTGTGTTGTTATATGACCGTTGGTGGAGATCAATGCTCGCTAGGTCATGAAGTGAATCCTGTTGTGAGGAAGTTTTGTATTGCTAATAATAGAAAAGTTTTTGTGGGGCTCAAGAGTAATCTTGAGGCTTATGATGATTAAAGAAGATGTTTGATTTTGTTTTTGAGAAAATTTGATTTTTAAGAAATATTTTGATAAGGATTATTGTTTATGAAAATAATGTGATTTAAGCATGAAAAATTGGGAAGGATGACTTGCGCTAGGCATAGAATTCCTAGTGTGAAAATTTTGAGGACAATAGTTACTAAGAATTATACCATCATCGCGAAGTCAAAAATGCAATGCATGATAATATGAAATTGTTTATTCTTAAAATATAAATTGATATGAAGCAAATCATCGTATCACATATTTAAGAATATTGAGAAATATGAAATGATTTAGACCTAAAAATTGAGAAAGATGACTTGCGCTAGGCATAGAATTCCTAGTGTGAAATTTGAGAAAAATAATTACTAGGAATTATACCATCATCGTGAAGTCAAGATGCAATGCATGATAAATGATTTTGGACTACAAGTTCTTTTGGAATAAGTTATTTTTGGAGATTTTGAAAATTTTGAAATATTTATGTAAATGATAAACTAATGTTGTTCGACAAATTTCAAAGAAATATTTTAACTTATTTCTAAGACAAAATCAAATTTATCAAGAACCAATGTGTGATAAGTGAGTTCATTATCCATCTTGATTTGACATAATGATACAAAATCTCTCAAGGATCAAATGTGTGTGCTTTGTGAAATTGATTTACCGATTTTGAGTAAGGTAGTGATACAAGCAAACTTTTATGAACCAATGTGTGTGCAAGTGAAATGTTCATTAACCATGATTTTGTGCATGCCATTGTACCGAACTACTATGTAAGTCAAGTTACCAAAAGCTAGCTAATCCACAAGCGAACATTGGTCTGTACAAAATAAGGTCGCTAATGTGACAGACATATCGCCACGTGAAAGGGATTACCCAAGGCCAAGCGGGTTGGGCACAAACCACCTGTTATGGGGCTCACCTCATGGCTTTCGAATAACTGAGGAATTCCAGGGATTCAAGCTCACTACCCCCTTCTTTTCTTTTGATTTTTGGAGTAGGGATTCTTGTCCATTTTTGAACAAGGGGATTTTATTGCTTTTTTCTTTTTCTTTTCTTTTTTTTCTTTTTTTTTCTTTTCTTTTCTTTTTCTTTTTCTTTTTCTTTCTTTTTTTTTTGGGATACTTGCCCAGATTAGACGTAGAGCAAGGGATTTTATTCGGGTAGGGGGGAGCTTGTCCTTTTGCCAATTCTCAGTATTCTAGACCATGCGCATAATAGGATAGCAAGGGAAACTTTTCACTTAAGGAACTAAGACTACTATGTAGTATCCTTTTCGAATTTGCAACAAATCATTTTTAAGATGTGAGAATGTGTTCTTGGTTCAAGAAGTAGCAAGATCAGTTCCCAAAACTCAAAATTTTATTTAGTGAAGTAATAGTGCTTTTCAATACAAGAGAGATTTATAATCAAAGTGACGAAATAAAAATTATTAAATATGTAACATTAAGTGCATGGTTCAAGATAAATTTTGAATTTTATCTGAAATAAAATAAAATATAACTTGAATTTTGGAAAACAACACACACTGATGCAAAGAATAAGAGTTTAACAATTTGAAATATTTTTGGAAATTTTCATGTTTTCTTGATTTTTTTGGTGTTTTGATAATATGATAATTGCAAACTGAATGATGAAGAAGTTATTTACAAGTATGTACAGAAATGGAATTTTTGTTTTATGCATAATATCTTTTGAGATGCATGATATTCATTGGCTCCTTAAGATATTTTCCCTCCAAGGTAGCCAAGCGATATGCACCTGATCCAAATTTAGCAGTGATGACAAATGGTCCAAGCCAATTAGGTTGAAATTTACCTTTTAAATATTTTCTAGCATTTGTATTTTTTTATTTTCTTTGAGTACTAAATCACCAATTTCAAAAGATCGACTATGAACTTTCTTGGCATATGATCTTTTGAGTTTGTCTTGGTAAGAGCGAAGATGCTCTAGAGCATGAATACACTTCTCATCTAGAAGTTCCAACTGACTTAGTCTGCCAGCACGATATTCATCCCCTACTTCAACATCCTGAAGTAGGAGAGCTAGAGAAGGAACTTCTAACTCAAATGGAAAAACTGCTTCAGCACCATAGACCAAGACAAAAGGTGAGGCACCTGTAGGAGTACGAACACTAGTTCGATAAGCCCACAAGGAAGGATATAATTGCATATGCCAGTCACGACCTGATTTATTAACCAATATTTTTAGGATTTTGATCAAGGTTTTATTAGAAGCTTCAACTTGGCCATTTCCTTGTGGATAATAAGGAGTAGACCATCGATGTTGAATTTTATATTTTTGACATAATTTCTTAACATCTTTGTTCTTAAAGCATGTTCCATTATCAGAGATGAGAGTTGATGGAATTCCAAATCTACATATGATTTGATTAAAGATGAATTTAGACACTTGAACTCCTGTGCAAGAAGCCAATGGTATAGCTTCTACCCACTTTGTAAAATACTCTATTGTTGTTATGATAAATTTATGACCATCAGAAGAAATAGGATTAATTTTACCAATAATGTCTAAACCCCATTTAGAGAAGGGCCAAGGAGAAGATATAGCTTGGAGTTCCTGAGCAGGAGCGTGAACAAGGTCTGCATGTCTTTGACACTTGTCATAATGATGCACATAATCATTAGCATCCTTTTCCATGGAAGGCCAAAAATATCCCATTCGAAGGAGTTTCTTAGCAATGGCACTTCCACTAAAGTGTCCTCCACAAGATCCATCATGGGCTTCACTTAAGGCTTTCTTAGACTCTTCTAGATTGAGACATCTTAATAGGATACCTTCAAAAGATATTTTGTATAAGGTATTACCAAAAATTACAAAGTGAACAGCTCACTTACGTAATAGCCTACGTTGGTTTCTATCTAATCCTTCTAGGAAGGTTCCATTTTGGAGAAAATTAAAGATATCTATATACCAAGGTTCTGGGGTTGTTTCATTAATTAAAAACACATCTAATGGCTCTAGACATGACTTAGAGGAAGTTGGTTCTTGGAGTTGGTGAATAATGATAGTAGCATACTCATCATCCAACTCCAAAGGTAACAAAGAGGTAGCAACAACCATGGCATCGATAACATGGTTGCTAGTGCGAGGGATAGCTTCTAAAGTTACTTTCTCAAACAATGAAATAAGCTTAAGAACATACTCCTTATAAGGATGGAGTTTCTCATATCGTGTCTGATAAACTTCATTAATTTGATTTATCACAAGCTGAGAATCTCCAAAGACTAATAAAATTTTAATTTTTAAGGCTAAAGTGGCTCGTAACCCAAGGATTAGAGCCTCATACTCTATAATATTATTAGTACAAGCAAATTGTAATTTGAAAGATAAAGGAATAAGGTGCTTTTGTGGAGATATTAATATAATACCGACACCTACACCACTCATGCATCTAGCTCCATAAAAATACAAAGACCAAGACTTAGAAAGATCTTCTTCTAAGTTAAGACACTCATCAAGAAATTCTATAGTTATAGGATGAGTAGATTCTAGAGGTGCAGCAACTAATTGATCAGCTATAACTTGGCCTTTAATAGATTTTTGGTCGATAAATGTGAGTTCAAACTCACTTAGAGCAAGAACCCACTTAGTTGTGCATCCTAACAAGTAAGGTCTACTCATCAAGTACCTTAATGGATCAGACTTAGCAATAACAAATGTTTTTTGACTGAGCATATAATGATGCAACTTTTGCATAGAAAACACAACTACCAAACAAAGCTTTTCTAATGGAGTATAATGGGTTTCATAACTTATTAATGTTCTACTTATATAATATGTGGCTCGTTCTTTCTTTTCATCATCAATTTGAGCCAACATAGCTCCAAGTGCAAGTTCCAAAGTAAAAATATATAAAATAAAAGGACAATCAGGTCTAGGAGGAACAAGCACTGGAGGAGTAAGAAGATATTATTTAAGACTTTCAAAAGCTTCTTGACATTCCTTATCCCATTGGAAGGGGATGTTTTTCTTAAGTAATTTAAGGAAAGGTCATGTTTTATCTGCCAACTTATCAATGAAGTGATGGATAGACTGTAATTTACCTTGTAAACTTCTTAATTCTGATATATTTTTAGGTGGTGGCATATCAAGGATAGCCTTAATTTTAAGAGGATCTATTTCTATACCATGCATAGAAACAATAACCCCTAACAATTTTCCTGATTTAACTCCAAATACACATTTGTCTGGATTTAAGTGAATCATATATTCTCTTAGTCTATCAAACACTTTTCTTAAATCATTGATATGCTCTTCTTCCTTAGTTGAACGAGCTATAATATCATCTACATAATCATGTAGAATATCATACATCATATCATGAAAGATATATGTCATAGCTCTTTGATATGTTGCTCCTACATTCTTTAAACCAAAGGGCATTACTTTCCAACAAAAGGTACCCCAAGGTGTAATAAAAGCTATTTTGGGTTGGTCTTCAGGAGCTATTCTGATTTGGTTGTATCCTGAAAAACCATCCATGAGGGATAACATCCCACTCCCAACTATAAAATCTATGATTTGATCCATATTAGGGAGAGGAAAATCATCCTTAGGGCATGCATCATTAATATCTCTAAAATCAGTATAAACCCTAACTTTAGTGGCTTCTTTTTTGGCTACTGGAACAACATTTGATATCCATTCAACATAATCAATAGCTTGGATAAAAACTACATTCAAAAGTTTTTCTAACTCATTTTTAACTAGCAGTGCTACTTTAGGATGCATTTTTCTAAGCTTTTGCTTTACAGGTTTTGCATCAAGGTGCACTACTAGATGGTGCATGACCACAGAAGGATCTAGGCCTAGCATATCTACATATGTCCAAGCAAAAACATCAGCATACTCTATGAGAAATGCTATATATTCTTTCTATCTTTCTTCACTTAATTCTGCTCCAATTTTGACCATGCGAGGGTTTTCTTCTATTCCAATGTTAACTTGTAAAATATTTTCTACCACAATATTTAATTCTCTTTCAAAATTGGGTGGTGTGGGTGATACACCCATTTCTTGTAATTCTTCTAAGGTTAATTTAGCTAACTCTTCTTGAGGGGTAGTTGCTTCAACATGGGCTATAGATGGCATAGACCCATCAAAGAAGAATTTATTCTTTAAAACTTCATCAAGAGAAATATCATGAAATATATCTCCCTCCAAATATTCATCTGGTTCAACAATCATGTCTGGGTATGCTATTGATAACATATTACAAGAATATATCCTTCTACTTGGTTTAAAAAATTCTTTATGTGCTAAATATTCTTGATATGTTACAAGTTGATCATCATCCTCAAATGGGAATGGTTGGGTTTTTGTAGGAATGTAACCAATACCACATCGAGCAGGCCATTCCTCAACTTCTAAAGGTTCTTGTATTCCATTTTCAAGAGGTCCTAAACCTTTACCTCTATAACCCATGTCACACATCATTTGTTTTGATTTTATATATCCATTAGAAAAGTAACATTTAGCAAAACCATTTTGATCAATTGTGACACTCACAATATTAATTTTACCATAATCATACCCTGCATAGACAAAGGCACAACTCCCAACATGATAGATACTTCCCAAATTTCATGGCAAGCCCATCATTCGAGGAGATGGTGGTAATTTAGCTAACACTAGGGAATCTTGAGTGGCAAAATTATTATGTTCTGAAGTTGTGAGTATTGAAGATAAATCCGGTAATACTTCATCCGAAGTAGGATATGAAGTAGAAGGACTATCTTCTTTAGTTGTAGATTTAGATGGTGTAGTTTTAGATGATGAAGGTGGACTAGGATGTGTTGAAGATATAGCAGGACAAAATGGGACTCCTATTGGTTCTGCCATAGCACACATGTCAAATGGTCTAGGATCACCATGGATAGTAACTAGTTGATTTTTAAACTCAAACTTAACACATTGATGTAATGTAGAGGGTACCACTCTCATTGCATTGATCCAAGGTCGACCTAGAAGTATGTTGTACGATGTAGGACAATGTACAACAAACACGGTCGTATCCAAGATCCTTGGACCAACTTGCAATGGAATCGACAATACTCCACATGTTTCTTGAGTTTCATCATTAAATGCTTTAATAATCATTTCAGTTCTTTTTAAATCTTCATTTCTAAATCCAAATCTTTGGAAAAATTCATATGTGCATATGTTTAATGATGATCCATTATCAATTAAAACTCTTTTGACACCTACATCCCCAATTAATGTTGTGATGTATAGAGGATTATCTCTATACATGCTTTGAGGAGGAATATCCTTATCTAAAAAATCTATATAATTTGTTCCATGAGAGATTACAACATTAACCACAACATCAGGTTCTATATTTTGAGGTACCATCATTTTACTTAAGGTACTCATTAATTCTTCTCTATGGATAGATGAAGTTCTCAAAAGATCCAAAAGAGAAATTCTAGTTGTGATATTTGCCAATTGTTCATTAATGTCATAAGGAGGTTTCTATTGTGAATTTGATATATTATTTCCTTTTGTAGGTGCTTTTAATACAAATGGAGTTGATTTCTCATTTTGATTTTGAGTTTGAGTTTGTGGTTGAGAATTTTGATTTTGGATTTGTTGTCTAGTGATGGCTCCAATAGTACCTACAACATTATTATTTCATAAATAACCAAAATGAGGTCTAGCATTTTTTGCTTGTTCATTTGTAAGCATTTGTTGAGATGAGGGTCGAGTGGTCATTCTTCTAGGGAATGGTTCTTCTGGAACTAATAAATCTGTGATAGGGAGAATTTGATCTGACTCATCTTCAGAACTATTTGAATTATTTGAGGTGATGTCTATTTCACTCTCTGTTTCACTTTCTATGTTTTCCATATCACTTTTTGTATCTTCTGAAGATGAAGATTGAAAATATTGTATTGGTCTAGTTGTGACTACAGATAAAGTAGGTACATAGGAGGTTTGCAAATCTTGTTGTGGTAAAAAGTTACTAATGGTTCCTACATACCGAGTTGGAGGAGGAACATTATGATGTTCTACTTGATTTACAACCTCTTTACCATGTTTGGGTAAAGGATGTTGAAAAATATCTAAGTTTTGATTTGCATTTTGAGTTGGTTGTTTTTGGGTATTATTTTGAGTATTATTGTTTGCAGGAAATTGTTGTACTTCCATTTTACCTTTATCAATCAAATCTTGTATCATATGTTTCAACCTTTTACAAGAATTGGTAGAATGTCCATCCACTTGATGAAAATTACAATGTAAATCAGCCCTATATCCAGTTGTAGTGGTATCTGGTTGTCTTATCTTGGGTAACCGTATCAAACCTTGTTCCAATAATTGAGGTAAAATCATAGTTAAGGGTTGATTTAATCTTGTGAATTCTCTTGGTGGTTTATCAAGGATTTTCAATACAAACTTCTTTAAAGCTTCTACAATGTTAACATTTGAGGTGTTTCTGCTATCAGTAACTCCATCACCTACTACTTGTTTATTCTTATATTGGTTTTTAGAAGTTTTATCCTCATATTTCTTCTTAAATTATCCTCTTCTAATGAGGGCATCTTCTACCCTCCTAGCTAGATCAATGGCTTGATCAAAGGAGGTTACTGTAGCAGTAGAAAGCTCATAAGATAGTTGTTCTTGCAAATTACCAATGAATATGTCCAACATCTCACGATGAGGTAATGCAAAATGTAATTTGCCTAAGAGTTGTCTCCACTTAGTCAAGAATTCAGAAAAACTCTCATCTTTCCCTTGTTTCAAATTGTATAAATCCTTAATGGTCACATGTCTCTCTATATAGGCACTAAATTGGTGGACAAACATTTTTGTTGTCTCTTCAAAGTTCCTTAAAGAATTTGTAGGTAGTTGATAATACCATTCTAGAGCCATGCCTCCGAGACTTTTAGGGAATATTTTTAGTAACAACAAGTCATCATAAGAGATATCATGACATGTTATCCTAAACATGCGAAGATGCTCAATAGGATCTTCGGTTCCTTTATATATCGGGAGGACTGGCATAGGGAAATGTTTTGGGTATGGTTGAGCAACCACAATAGGATCCAAGGGTTGACTACACATCTCTCTATAACTGTATGAGGGATGGTAGGGATCCATTTGATCTAGTCGTGAAGCCAACTGTTTAACCATGGCTTCAAGTCCCTGTGGTTGTCCACCAAATTGATTTTGTTGTACCATGTTGTTGTATCTTTGATGATAAGTTGGTGTTGTTGTGTAAGGATTTCCAATTGAAATACTATTGTGTAAAGTGTTGTGTGGGAAGGGTATTATGGAGTTTATATGGGATTGTGTTTTGTTGAACTTTTTGTTGATGATGATTGGTATTTTGAATTTTCTTAGATTTTTGTGATGTAGCTATTTGTTGATTAGGAGCTTGAGAAGCAGAAGAATTTTGATTTTGTTTGGAAGTTGGATTTGTTGTTGGTGGTGGTTTTGCTATGTTTTGACTTGGATTTTGATTCACATTTTGAGATGTACCAGCTTGATCTTGATTTTTTTGGTTCATATATGTTAATGGATTTCCATTTAATAGAAGAGCAACTTCTATAGCAGCCTCCATTGAATAATCTCCCATAGGAAGTTGACCTTCTATCTGTATCACATGATTAATGACATCTATATTATCTTTTAAAAACCTAATAAAATGTAGGGTAGACTTAAAAGTGAGATTACCTTCCTCATCCATATAAGGTCTAGTTGGATTATCTATTTCATCTTCTTTATTATCTTCTTCATCTTGTTCTGAAGGTACATCATCTTCAATAAGTACCCTATCATCAAGGTTTTCTTGGTCTTGTTCATTAGACTCTATTTGTTTACCATTTCTCAAAATTCTAGGTATTTTGTTTTAGGATTTTTATCTTGCAAATATATATATATATGCTTAAATTCTTAGGGTATATATGTTATATATATACCTAAATAAATATGCAAATATGTAAATATATATTATATTTTTTTTTTGTTTTTTTATGTTTTTGAAACAAAGCAGAAAACAAAAATTATAATATCCTAAATATTATACTTTAGTCTTCCTGAAAGAGTCTATAGATATCATTAATGGGTTCAAGTTCTTCAGGTGACATATAATGTTCTTCCTCAAACTGAAAGTTGGCTTTCAAGAACTTGATAAAATGGGCTATGGTGATATTATCAACTTCAGAGTCTTGACCATAAAAGTATATTTCATGACAATATTCATGATAATGGACTGCCCTAGGAGTTCTATGAAATCTTCTCTTATTTTCCAAGACTATTTCTTGATCTTCTATGTGTGCTAGAAACCTGTGTACTATTATAGCATTTTCAAGGTAATCATCAAAGGTATAAACAGTTGAAGAAATACTTGCTCTTTTATCCATCAACCACCTCTCACACGCCCTTTGAATATCAAAGTAGCGAGAAGCATTTTCAGGATCCAGGATTCTAGCTATGTCAAACCTTATAATTTGGCTAAGTCTTGGTTCATTGGTTTTTATAATGTCTAATCTTCTCCAGAGTTCAGTCCACTATTCTTGAGATGGGAGACTAGAGTTTTCAACTATTTGAGAAATTTCCTATGTAGATAATAATGTTCTAATATTTATGCGTACAACTCTTCTTATGTTGAAGTCTAACATTTATGAAATTTACTTAAAATGTGCAAATTTGACTAATGATCTTGTTTGGTTTTTGTTTTGTTTTTATATTTTGTAATTTTTATGTTTTTTTGTGTTTTATAAATCAGAAATATGCCTATGTTTTTCATGTCGAGTTCACCAAAGAATGTAGCTCTAAAATTCTTGCACTCCTTTCCTCCAGGCTAATGGATCCGCACCTCGAAGGGGAATGGGAGAATAGTAGGTCTACACCTCAGAGAGAGGCACTTGAGATCGTGCCTTCTTTGGTGATTTTTTGATGAATTGGTTAGGGTTCACCAGGAAATATTTTATGGCAGTTTCCATGCCTAGGTTTTGGAGTTTGTTTGATGTGTTCTTTTAAATAGTCTCACATACACCTAGTTTGGCCAATATGCAACTATGCTAACCTATATGCGATTTTAATTCACATGCAACCAACAAACAATAGAAAATAGGAAATAATGAGCAATGCAATGCTTATAAAGTGATTTGAAATTCTAACCCGGATTCGGATGGCTGATTTTTGCACTTTTATGCTTGCTGCAGATAGGATCGGTCAAAATCGAACAAGATCGGGTGATACGATCTGGTGATCGATTGGTTCGATCTTGCACAAATCTAGCCGATCAGAGCAAAAACCTATAGTTTTACAAATTGACACAATAGACAACAAATTTTACAGAATAATGTGCATGTAATAAGATGAATTAGATTAAATTATGTGCTAATATCATAATTGATGATATAGATGAATATAGATTCAGGTTATATGCATGAACGTTCATAAAAGAGTGATACTAAATGAATGAAGACCTAATGCATGAATTGAAATGGATTAAGAATGATTTAGTAGATAATAAATATGATCTAAATAATGAGAAATAGGGAAATAAGATGCAAACAATGAGGTCTGGATACCCCAAGTAGCTTAAGAGTGAAAAATTATTGATGCAGATAAGATCAGACAGTTTCAAGCGAGATTGGGTAGTCTCACCAGATATCGGGTAGTATGATCTTGCACAAATCTAACCGATGCACAAATCCAACCTACAAAAACATAGCACAAATGGTGAAATGATAGAGCGAAGGTATGTGAATTTTCTAGGGGGAATCCAGGGCGAGGAGCCTGGATTAAATAGAATGGGATTAGCTGAGGGGTTGGGCTAAAAATGAAGGGTGTTACAACTTCCCCTATTCTGGATGAGATCATTCGATCCGATCCCGTAACTATCGTACAGTTGGCCAGGTAAGGACAAAGGGGTTGTAACAATTTTTGTCACCTTGCTAAACAGGGCGATTTTTAGTTTTGGATGAGATCGGGTGGTACGATCTCGTACAAAATCACTTGATCTCGTACAAAATCGTATGATCTCATACAATGGCTAAAAATAAACTTGCAACAGGCACAAAAATCGAGGTAGCAAGTTAGGGGATAGTTTAATTTGATTTTTCTAATGTTTTTAACTTAGGCTTGATTAATGTGGGTCAATTTTAACCCACTACAATAGCTAAATAGGTTGGCTAGTTAGTATTCTTCCTTATCCCTTAAATATTGAATTTTAAATGTGATTGCTCAAATGATATTAGCATTCTATCATGGTAGAAATATATCAATCATGATGGATTGGTTAAGAAAAAAAATTAGCTGTGTCACAAATCAATAAAATAGAAAATTAGCAAATAGTAGATCAATCACTCCATAAGAGAAAGCCTAACAAGTTTAATGAAGTTTGTCTCTCCTTGCTATGTGACCTCGGGAAGTGCGCACCACTTGCACTACTTGTGATATTATATCAAAATGGAAGAACACAAAGCAATAGATAACATAACATGGAAATGATAAAATAAATAAAGATATTTTATTATTAATTTCTTTAGCAAGTCCCAGTTACATATTGGTCCCTCTGAGGGATACCCAGTTCGATACAATAATATTAAAGCGAAATAATTATGTAAAAGATGATGTCCCCTCGCAAAGATATGGTGTGCTTCCACAGGCCTCTCGATCTCGCACACAAACTTGTATGAGGGCTTATAGACACCTCTTTTTATCACCTTAGAGGGATCTTATGCACTGGATGCCTTGAATCGGTATCGTAAACCTGTAACCTACATGCATAGAAAAAATAGAAAACTATCATTAGTATGGGAATCCTCTTTGAAAGAGGCTTTTATTAGAATATTTGTTAAACATGATATATGAGCATGATAATATTAAAATGCAAGCACAAACTAAGTGATAAATGCATAAAAAACTTAGAAATACGGTGTAAATGCGTTAATGAAATTAGATCTAAGCCATAACTAATTAATAAATCAAAGAAATAATTAGATCTATGCTATAACTAGGAAACTAATGTCTAAAAACCCTAGGCTATGCCTACATGCCACTGGAAATGATAGTGACATCGCAATGAATCTCTTCTCCTTGCAAACCAAGGGCTATAGCACTAGATTTCTTGCTCTAATTGATGTTCAAGGATCACCTATTGTATCTGGTACACTGATGGGTCATGAGGAATAAAATTATTTGAAAGCATGTGCATAGATGCAGCTCAGTTGAATAGTGCTTTGCTGCTCCTCAAAGGGGACGTGGATTCACTCTCTGATCGACCAAGGCTTTACTACATAAAATTTTGATATTCATGGATCCTTTGCTTTGCTTGGGAGATTCCATAAGTAGATCATCCCTATTTCAGATCTATATCTAGATCTTGGATTTTTAGAGAAATCAAAATTTAAACTTGCATGCAACTAACTATCCCGAGGGAAAAGTAGCAGTCACAAATTTGCATTGAAGGGGCGGTTAGGAGGAACTCTGGGAATTCCTCACCAAAATTTACCCATAAGCAATATAAGGTGTAGTCATACTATGTTATCTAGGCCCATATTCATAGCCAAATTGTGCATGGTGATATCCACTATTCATATCAGTGGCTAGGTGTGGTCGCTCTTAGCTTCAACGACTAGGTGTGACAGTCGCTCTGCTTGAGAGTGGTTAAGCCTGGATGGGATAGAACTACCCTTTTTGAGTGGTTAGGACCATTTCTAGCTGTTGGAAAGATCCAATATCATTCATATGATCTTTTGGTGTGTCCATAAGAGTATTCTACTAAACATAATACATTTTAGGTGTCTAAAAATGCCCCTTTTTGGGATACATTGTGTGAAGACAAAGCGTGGAGAAAAAAAATAGAACACCTAGGGACACATAGTAGGGTGTGTGATGATCATTGATCTAATCAACATTGGATGCACCAGTCATGAGAAAGGGCATGCATCCTAGAATCATTGCTTCCAACAAGATGGAAGGCTTAAATTTGTGAAAGCTCACACACATCCATCAGGTAATCGGTTAGCTTTAGTACTACTATAGGTACAAAAGGAGGAGAGCTATAAACTTAACTATCATGTTTGATTTTTACCCCAACAAAGGGTAATATTATGATAGTTATTGGCAATGATTCATAAGACGAACACAATTTGACATGATCGAGTGATATTTTATTGACTTTGATTATGATTGTTGATATTATGACTACCTCCTCAAACAACAAGGAAGGACAATGAATAAAGCGATGAGTAACTTGACCAAGATGAATTATTTGGAACCTTTTAGAGGTTTTATTTGTTTTTATAGGGTAGGTCCCATATCAGGTGTGATTTCAACCATTTTTAGTAATTGTACATCTCTATCCCATGGAGCAGTCCAACCACAATGGCCTTCTTAGGGAATCAAGGATGATAGCAATTCTATTTAAGCCTATGTTGAATCACTACATTCGATGATTTATTGAAAAATGTTATAGAAGAAATGAGATGAATCTTCATTCCCATGGGGCAGTCTGGTCACCATGGCCTTCTTCAAGATTGAAGTGAAGTGTCTCAATTCTACCATAACTAATTTGCCCCAAGTGGCCTTATGGTAATTTACTCATCTTGTTGGATTACATGGAGCGCAAGTCACTAAAACCACCAAGTGTATAGAGTAAATAACTAAATATGAGGCTCAATTGAGATTTTGTTGTTATTTGATTTTTTTTTGTTGCTATTTTATGATTCATATTGTTTTTAGTTTTTGATATTTTCCAATGTTTGTGGAGTTTTGAATTTTGAATTGTTTTTGTGTTTTATTTTTGACCAAAGGGCTTTAAGATGCCTCTGGAGCCTTTTATGAGTTGATCAAAGGGTTTAAGGTTTTTTTGGAGCCTTTTTGTGAATTGACAAAAGGTCTTTAAGATACCTTTGGAGAATTTTTTTGAACTAACCAAAGGTATTATGATGCCTTTGGAGTGTTTTGGTTTGACCAAAGGGTTTATGGATACCTTTGGAATATTTTTGTGAATTGACCAAAGGTATTATGATGCCTTTGGAGCCTTTTTGGGTTGACCAAAGGGTTTATGGATACCTTTGGAGCCTTTTGGGTTGACCAAAGGGTTTATGGATACCTTTGGGGCCTTTTGAGTTGACCAAAGATTTTATGGATACCTTTGGAATATTTTGGGTTGACAAAAGGGTTTATGGCTAACTTTGAAGTGTTTTGGGTTGACCAAAGGGTTTATGGATACCTCTAGGGATTTTTGGATTGACCAAAGGGTTTATGGATACCTTTGGGGCCTTTTGGGTTGACCAAAGGGTTTATGGATACCTTCATAACATTTTGCATTGACCAAAGGGTTCATGGATTCCTTTGGAACATTTTGGGTTGACCAAAGGGTTCATAGATACCTTTGGAATATTTTGTATTGACCAAAGGGTTTATGGATACCTTTGGAGCCTTTTGGGTTGGCTAAAGGGTTCATGGATACCTTTGGATACTTTTGGGTCAACCAAAGGGTTCATGGATACCTTTGGAGCCTTTTGGGTTGACCAAAGGGTTCATGGATACATTTGGAGCCTTTTGGATTGACCAAAGGGTTTATGGATACCTTTGGAGACTTTTGGATTGAAAAAAGGGTTTATGGATGCCTTTGGAGTCTTTTTGATTAACTAAAGAGTTTATGGATACCTTTGGAGCCTTTTGGGTTGACCAAAGGGTTCATGGATACCTTTAGAACCTTCTGGATTGACCAAAGGGTTTATGGATACCTTTGGAGCCTTTTGAATTGACCAAAGGGTTTATGGATACCTTTGGAGCCATTTGGATTGACAAAAGGGTTTATGGATACCTTTGGGGCCTTTTGAGTTGACCAAAGGGTTTATGGATGCCTTTGGAGCTTTTTGGGTTTACCAAAGAGTTCATGTATACCTTTGGAGCCTTTTGGGTGGACCAAAGGGTTCATGGATACCTTTGGAGCCTTTTGGGTTGACCAAAGGGTTTATGGCTACCATTGGAGACTTTTGGGTTGACTAAAGGGTTTATGGATACCTTTGGGGATTTTTGGGTTTTTTTCTTAATTGTTTGATTGTTTATTAGGTGTGGTATGATACCAATAATGCCCCAGTTGATGTTTAGCAGATATTTTTGTTTTGATTTTATGTTATGGATGCAATTATGGATGCTATACCTAGATAATTATTTGATTATACCATATGTATGCAATGTACTAGTGACATGCACTAGGTATATGATAGATGTATGCTTAGATTCCATGATCTAAAAGTATAGATGCACTATGATGCATGCATATATGGATTTAGTGCTTATTGTTAAATGCATGTTTAATTTTAATTTAATTGTATGCATTCAATTTATGTTGTTATGATATGATGAATGCAATGTGTGCAATGCATTATTTACATGATGGTGATCTAATATAAATGAACCTATATGATTTAATGGATGAATGTGATATGAGTTTAACAATCTAATGGGCGACACCATAGAATGTATAACAATCATGAATAAATAATAATTTCTATAATAAGAATTAATCATTCAAACATCCCGATGTGAGATGATATGAGATGATGTGATATGTATGTACTTTCTTTATAAGATGTATCGCTCCAAATTTTTCGCATCCTTACCTTCAGGCTATAGGATCCGTGCCCGAAAGGGGGATGCGAGAAGGATGGGACAATACCTCGGACTGAGAGGCCCTTTGAAGGTCGCGCCTCTCGGGGGAGGGGTATAAGGGTGAATTTTTGACGGATGGTGGGTTCACCAGGAAAATTTTGAGTGGCAGTTTCCATGCCTAGGTTGAGAGTAGGTTTGATGTGTTCATTTTGTATTTTAATCATTCAATTCCTAGGTTTGGCCAAGATGAATCTAAGCTATTCTATATGCCAATGCTGATTTATATGGGTGCAAAAAACATGAATAAGTACTGAACATAGAAAGTATGCTAAATAAGATGGAATGTACCTGATTTCGGATGTCTGATGAAGAGTTTGAGGTTTGTAGAAGTCCAGATCATCTCAAATATTACATTATCATCTACAATTTCATAGAATCATCTCAGATCACAGTCGATCATCTGAGATCAGACGAGATCATCGTCGACTTGATGAATTCGTTAGACGAATTCGTCAAAAACCTGCAATCACAGAAATAGATACCAAAAACCCAAAAATGCAACTACAAAAGCAAGGGGAAATGATAGAAATGACAGTAAATTTGCCTAAATGATAGATCCAGATAACAATTAAAGGAAATGCACCAATTTAATAATTTATTTTGACTTTATCATGCATCTATGCTAAATGAGGTGAACTCCAGGATGCAAAAATAGAATAAACTAAATTAATGCATAAGGAAATGAAGAGAAAAGATAAGAAAATGCAAACTTTGGGCTCTGATTGCCCCCAATCTAGACTACAGTCAAGATCACCTCCAATCGTACGAGATCATCACCGATCTATGACAGGATCGTCCGAAATCGTCAGAGACGATCCGAGCTTGCTCCGACTGAAAAATAGTAAAATCCCTACAGGAAAACTTGAAATACACAATGCAAATGAAGGTGTGAAGGTGTTCTAATGCACGAAGAGTTAAAGTTGTAGGGAAATCAGTCAGCCAGGGGTGGGGATAAACTAAGAAAATCCCAGTTTATATAGGATTAGGGAGAGGTTAGGAGGTTGGAGATCATCCCAATTTGGGAGATCTCCAACGGGGGAGACTCTAACCATGCAGACACGCTTTCTGCCCAAGTTAGAGAAGCTGTTGAAACATAAGCTAATTATGAAAATTAGTTTTGGGACGAAATCGTCTGGACGTTCTGTTCCAGACGAATTCATCAGATCTGGGATGATTTCGTCTGATCGTCGACGATATCGTCCAACGGTCAAAACAAATCCTAAAAATGGCATGAAAAACAAGGGGAGCGGGTAACAGGCGGTTAACGGGCGGTTTTGGGTTAAAATTCAAATTTTTATATTTTTACTAAGGTTTAACTGCGCCAATTTTAGGGTGCTACATTTTGCCCCCTCTTTAGCGAATTTTTCGAAGAAAATGCGTTAAAGACGAGTTCTTCCCATTTTACGAGAAAGCAAAAATTTACTCAATTTTTTAGACGACGATTCTAGGTCGAATCGTACGACTACTTACTATGGTGCCCCCTCCGTGTTTTTACCCAAATCGAACGTTTGAGGTAAAAGCACGGAAAAGCAAAATTAAAAAAAAATTGTTGTTTTTAAATAAAATTAAGAAAAATAGGGTAAAACCCTAATTCATTTTTACTGTTCATTTTTACTGTTTGAGAGCTCTGTAGACAAAAATGGTCGAGACAGCGCACAGATCGACAGAGGTCCGACGTGGGCTACGGGTAAGGATCTAAACTTGATGCATTATGTTTTTAATTTGATTTGTGCAAATTTTGATTGAAATTTTGACTATTTTGGGGCATCACGACCGTTTTTAGGCCATCGACGACGTCGGGACGAAATCATCCCAATTTCGTCGAAATCGTCCCTAGATCGTCGATTTCGTCTGAGGGCGAAATCGACAGAATAGGGACGATCCCGTCCAACAAGGGGCGATCCCCATGTTTGCAAAATCGGAGACGATTTCATCCTACAAAGGACGATTTGACCCAATTTAGGATGATATCATCCAATAGTGGACGATATCATCATTTTTATGAAATTAAGCTTGTTTGAAATGTATTTAATTGATTTTAATAATTGTTTTATTAATGAATTTTATTGTTTTATTATTTTTTTTGCAGAGGGGATTACTAAAGAGTCGGGAGTGGAAATACGGGGGGCTGAGAGATGACATAGCCATGCTCGACCAGGAGCGAAATGACCGACTAGCACAGGTCGGTTTGCAGCATGTGGCAGAGATGCCACAAGTACCGACGGACATGGGGCTACTGACAGCCCTAGCAAAGAGATGGTATCTAGGGTCGTCCTACTTTCGGTTACCGATAGGGGAGATGGCTCCCACACTAGAGGACGTATGGAGGATCTTGAGGATCCCCATATAGGGACGGTTGATGACTCCTACGGCCAATCAGGGCCAAGCCATGATGAGGCTAAGTAGAGACCCGAGCTTCACCCTGGAGAAGGGCAGAGTGAACATCGAGTCTCTGAGGCAGATGCCTGGGGCATCTAGGTTGACTCGGGTGTTGGCAGGGGTAGTGGGTGGCTTACTGTTGTGCCACCAGAGCGGGTGCAGATTACCCTGGCTCCTTTTAGATGTGGTCTATGACATGAGAGACCACGGGTACAGATATGCATGGGGTAGCTTTGTACTATGTCGCTTGTATAGGATCCTACACGGGGTCGTATACAAGGGAGGCCGATGTCTGGTTTTGACATCACTGTTGCAGGTTTGGTGCTGGGAGCACATCGTGGTGCGGAGGCCGGTAGGACTCCCACTAACAGGGGTTGATCGGGAGAGACCCCGAGTTTTCTATTGGTGGTTACAAAGGGGGTCACAGTGGTGGATAGATCTATCGATGTCACGGAGGTTGCTAGATGACCTCATCCTAGACTAGATCACCTGGAGGCCATGGAGAGAGCATCCAGGGTGGGCAGAGGACGGGCGAGGAGCCGGCTCGCATCGAGTGAGTCTGCGGGCTGAGGATGGAGCGGGGAGAGGTAGAGCTCCACCGCTACGACCGAGTTTTGCGGTAGTTCGGTCTTCAATAGGGGATCCCTTCTCTTAGGGATTATGAGTACTCCTGGACTATTCGGGATAGTACCACACTGAGTGGGGCTCTAGATATGCAGCGATTCTAGAGTCAAGACGCGGATGATGCCCCCATCCAGCCAGTGGATGGTGATGATGCTAGGGTTGTTGATGGATACGATGCTTGGTACGTAGGCATCCGCCCTCCTCGGATGATGAGGGCATAGGGTCCGGTGCACATGATTGTGCGACGGATGGGGAGGCGGTGCCAGGCTGCTATTGAGGTGGCACGGGGTCACGGTGGGAGAGAGCAACATCGGTCTCCATAGGAGAGATGCCAGAGGATGGGTCAGGCTCCATAGAGGCCACAACAGATAGGGAGGAGGGAGGAGGGATTCCCTCCTCAGTAGAGGGAGAGGCCACCATCACCCGATAAGGGCAAGGGTGTCGAGGTAGGGGAGAGCAGTGAGACGATGGCTCTTCGGGCTGAGGTTGCCCACCTCCGGGCTCAGGTGCAGACTCTACAAGATGAGGCTACATGGCTCAGAGCTCGGAGCGGAGGGGCGAGCATACAAGAGTTGGCATGGTCGATGGCTCAGACCGCGTTCTACCAGGGAGTATACTACCAGCTGGTTCCAGAGGGCCAGAGGTTGTAGCTGCCAGTCAACATTGCAGAGCCTATCAGGGTGGGATCATCGAGGACTTCCTCACGATCGACAACGAGGACCCGAGATACTACCCGGACCTCTATGGGACCACCTCCTCCATGCCAGGGTGGGAGAGGAGATGAGGCTGAGAGCTCGAGGGCTTCTCGAGACTAGCTGCTAGAGACTGGATTGTATACATTTTGATTATTATTTTTTTGAGAGGATTGAGTATGCCAGGATATTGATTGTGGCATACCGGTCCAGTTTTGATATGATGTACATAATTTTTTGATATATATATATATGGTCTTTTTGATGATATGACTTGTGTATATGTTGTATGATGCTTTAATTTTGGATTGGTTGATTGATTATTCATGTAATTATGTCGTTGGAAATAAATTATAATTTTATGTCATGCCATAAAATTGTAAATGAAATAATCTGATGTGAATAAATTGGTTGTTTTGTGGTGTGTTTTGATGCAAAAATAAAAGGGACTTCTAACAATAATTTCAAAGGACATTGTCATTGTTATAGACCATTTCATGGAGTCACCGCTCGCTAGGTCGTCAAGCTAATCCCTAGTATAGAAATATTGCTAAAAGTAAAAGGGTGCTTAAGAGACTGTCTTAAGACTTTGTGTTGTGATGATGAAAAATGATGATGGTGATGATTTGTTTTCAGATTTTCATAAAAATATTATGCATGAGATATTAAAAGAAATATGATTGTTGCTAGGCATAAATTCCTAAGTGTGATAAAATTTTTGAATAAGTCCCTAGGAACTATACCATCATTGCAAAATTGAATGTTGACATAATGACATAAAATAGAAAAATTTGCGTTCTTTTTAAAGCACAATTGTGTAACATAATGATGTAAGCCATATGTTTTTATGAATTAAAATGAATGGGAAATAAAATGAGAATAATGGTTTGCGCTAGGCATAGAATTATAGGTATAGACTTATACCATCATCACGAAATCCAAAAAAAAGAATTTGATATTTTAGTTTTATTGCATGATTGATTTTTTGGTTTTGAGATAAACAAAAATAATAATATATAAACATGACTTTATTTACTAGGTTTTTGAAGATGTGAAAGAAAATTTTGGTTTTTGGAAAGAAATATATTTAATTGTTTTTATGCTGAGCAAATGTTCTTAAATAAGAAGATGAAATGGTTCGAAAAGAATTGCAAAGATATTTTAAATTATCTTAAAGACAAAATGTAGATTTATAAGGAACCCTCATGTGCAAATGTGAGTTCATTACCGATCTTGATTTATCATAATGATACAAAATCTCTCAAATACAAATGTGTGTGCAATTGTATTGTTCATTCACCAATTTTGAGCAAGATAATTTGATACAAGTAATTTGAATTAACCAAATGAGTGTTCGTTGACCATGATTTATATGCATGTAACCGTACCAGACTACTATGTAAGTTAGGTCATCAAGAGCTAGCTGATCCATAAGCCGACATAGGTCTATACAAAAGAAGGTCGCTAATGTGACAGACATATCACCACGCTAGGGATTACCCAAGGCCAAGCGGGTTGGGCACAAACCGCTTGTTATGGGGCTTACCTCACAGTTTTTGAATAATTGAGAATTCTAGGGATTCAAGCTCATTCACCCTTCTTTTCTTTTCAAAGGGTCGGGAAAGGGGATTTTATTGCTTTTTGCTTTTCTCTTTTTCTCTCTTTTTTTTTTTTTTTTTTTTTTGCTTGGAACTGAGATAATGCTGAAATATTGCTGCGATGGTACAAAATAATATTTTTCTTTTTCTCATTTTCTTTGATCTTTTCTTTTTCTTCCTATGCTAGGGATACTTGCTCGGATTGGCTGTAGAGCAAGGGATTTTTATTCCGGGTAGGGGTGAGCTTGTCCTTTTGTCAATTCTCAAAGATTCTAGACCATGTGCATGATAGGATAGCAGGGGAAACTTTTCGCTCAAGAAACCATTTCTACTATGTAGCATCATATCGAATTTGCAATGAAATCATTTTAATGTGAAGAAATATACTTGGTTTAAGTAAATAACGAGATCAGTTCTCTATGCTCAAAACTTTATTTAATTCCACTGTGGACTTTGATATAAGAGAGATTAATAATCATACCAAATAAAATCAAGATATTTATTCATGTGAGTGTGAAAGTGCGGGATTCCAAATAAATGCTAATTTATCCAAAATAATTGAAAATATAACTGCAATACTTCAAGAATTGACAAGTACGAAAATAAACAATGTTTTGAAGATTTTGATGATTTTGAAGTTTTTATATTTTGATTTTGATTGATGAATTGAAAGAATAAATACTGTTACTGTTGTTGAAATTTTTTTATATGGATGACTAAAAGAAAACAAGATGCAAAATAACAATATATACAATGATGAAATGACCAGATTTATGCATAATAGCGTTTAAGATGCAGAATGTTCATAGGTTCTTTAAGATCTTTACCATCTAAGGTAGCTAATCGGTATGCTCCCGATCCAAATTTAGCAGTGATGATATACGGTCCAAGCCAGTTGGGCTCAAATTTACCTTTAAGGTCTTTAGTTGCATTAGTATTTTTTTTATTTTCTTTTAAGACAAGGTCACCGATCTCAAAGGATCGATGATGAACTTTCTTGAGGTATGCTCGCTTGAGCTTGTTTTGGTAGGCACGAAGATGCTCCAAAGCATTGATGCGCTTCTCATCTAGGAGTTCCAGCTGACTAAATCTTCCAGCATGATATTCATCTCCTACTTCAGTATCTTGAAGTAGTAGAGCCAAAGAAGGAACTTCTAATTCAAAGGGAAAAATAGCTTCAGCGTCGTAAACCAAAACAAAAGGTGAAGTGCCCGTGGGAGTGCGAACGCTAGTTTGATAAGCCCACAAAGTAGGATATAGTTGAATGTGCCAATCTCGGCCAGATTTATTGACCAATATTTTGAGGATTTTAATTAATGTTTTATTAGATGCTTCTGCTTGGCCATTACCCTGAGGATAATAGGGAGTGGACCAACGATGTTGAATTTTATATTTTTGACATAATTTTTTGACATCCTTATTTTTGAAACAAGTTCCATTATCTGAGATGAGATTTGCAGGAATGCCGAACCTACAAATAATTTGATTAAAAATAAATTTGGAAACTTGGGTTCCAGTGCAAGAAGCTAAGGGCATAGCTTCAACCCACTTCATGAAATACTTGGTAGCGGTTATGATGAATTTGTGTCCATCAGATGACACAGGATTGATTTTTCCAATGATGTCTAGGCCCCATTTTGAAAAGGGCCAAGGAGATGAAATAGCCTGCAGTTCTTGTGCAAGCGCATGGACAAGGTCAGCATGTTTCTGGCACTTGTCGCAATGGCGCACATAATCATGTGCATCATTCTCCATGGTAGGCCAAAAATATCCTATCCTAAGGAGCTTCTTAGCAATGGCGCTACCACTAAAATGTCCCCCACAGGATCCATCGTGGGCTTCACTCAAAGCTGATCTAGATTCTTCTAGATTCAAACATCTCAGTAGGATGCCTTCAAAAGATCTCCTATACAATGTATGGCCAATAATCACGAAGCGACTTGCTCGTCTACGTAATAACCGATGCTGGTTGCTATTACAACCTTCAGGGAAGGTCCCATTTTGGAGAAAATTAAGTATATCAGTGTACCAAGGTTCAGGAGTAGTTTCGTTGATTAGAAACACATCCAAAGGTTCTAAGCATGATTTATTTGAAGCGGGTTCCTAGAGTCGATGAATAATTATGGTAGCATATTCGTCATCTAACTCCAAGGGCAAAAGAGATGCAGCTACAACCATAGCGTCAGCCACACGGTTGCTAGTTCGAGGAATAGCTTCCAAGATAACGTGATCAAATAGGGATAATAATTGTAAGACATATGCTTTATATGGACGTAATTTATCATCTCTGGTCTAGTAAACATCATTGATTTGATTGATGACAAGTTGAGAATCACCAAAAACCAATAGATTTTTAATTTTTAGTGCCAAGGCAGCTCGTAATCCAAGGATGAGAGCCTCATATTCAGCAGTGTTATTAGTGCAAGCAAACGTTAATTTAAAGGACAGAGGTATAAGATGTTTCTATGGAGATATTAAAATAATACCTGCACCAGCCCCACTCATGCATCGGGCTCCGTCAAAGTATAGGGACCATTGCTCTGGATGGTCTGCCTCCATTGTAAGGCATTCATCAGGAAACTCAATGATGAGGGGATGGGTAGACTCTAAAGGTGCAACAACTAATTGATCTGCTATGATTTGACCTTTAACAGACTTCTGTCCTATAAACGTGAGTTCAAACTCGCTTAGCGCAAGAACCCACTTTGTTGTGCGACCAGATAAATAAGGTCGACTCATGAGATATCGCAAAGGATCAAATTTAGCAATAACATACGTTTTTTGACTGAGCATATAATGGCATAGTTTTTGTGTAGAAAATACGACTGCTAGACATAGTTTCTCTAATGTTGTGTAGCGGGTTTCATAACTGATTAAGGTTTGGCTAATGTAATAATTAGCACGCTCTTTCTTCTCATCGTCAAGTTGAGCTAGCATAGCTCCTAAGGCAAAATCTGAGGCAAAAATATACAAGATAAATGGGCGATCAGGTCTAGGTGGTGAAAGCACAGGTGGGTTAAGAAGATAGTGTTTGAGGAGTTCAAATGCTTCCTGACATTCGTCGTCCCAATGAAAAGAGACATCTTTCTTAAGAAGCTTAAGAAAGGGTCCTATTTTGTCTGCCAACTTATCGATGAAGCGACGAATAGCTTGAAGCTTACCTTGTAGACTTCGTAATTTAGATATATTTGTGGGTGCGGGCATATCAGTGATAGCCGTGATCTTGAGAGGGTCAATTTCAATGCCACGTAAAGAAACTATAACCCCCAATAATTTACCGGACTTAACTTCGAATATACATTTGGCTGGATTCAATCGGATAAGATATTCCCTTAACCGATCAAATACTTTTCTCAAGTCATCTAAATGATCATCTTCTTTGATGGAACGAGCTATAATATCATCTACATAATCATGTAGAATATCATGCATCATATCATGAAAGATATAAGTCATGGCTCGTTGATATGTTGCACCTGCATTCTTTAAACCGAATGGCATCACTTTCCAACAAAAGGTCCCCCAAGGGGTAATAAAGGTTGTTTTAGCCTGATCTTTAGGAGCTATCTTGATCTGATTATAACCAAAAAATCCATCCATTAGGGATATCATTCCACTCCCAATAGTAAAATCAATGATTTGATCCATGTTGGGAAGAGGAAAATCATCTTTAGGGCAAGCAACATTAATATCTCTAAAGTCTGTGCAAACCCTAACTTTGGTAGCTTCTTTCTTAGTTACTGGAACTACATTCGAGATCCATTCAGCATAATCAATGGCTTGTATAAAAATAACCTTCAGGAGTTTTTCTAATTCCCCTTTGACTAGTAAGGCCACTTTAGGATGCATTTTTCTAAGTTTCTGTTTAACAGGTTTAGCATCCGGATGGACTACTAGGTGATGCATGACTACAGAAGGGTCTAATCCTGGCATATCCTCATATGTCCAAGCAAAAACATCTTCATAGTCTTTAAGAAATGCAATGTATTTATCTTGTTTTTCTTGACTCAATTCTGATCCAATGTTGATTATGTGAGGGTTATCTTCGGTTCCAATGTTAATTTTTATGACATTCTCTACTTCCATATGTAGATCTCTCTCAAAATTAGGTGGGGCGGGTGAAACACCCAATTCTTGTAATTCTTTCGAGGTTAGTTTGGATAATTCATCTTGAGGAGTCGTGGCCTCAAGCTGGGCTATACTAGGTATAGAGCCATCGAAATAAAATCCGTTATGTAACAATTCCTCAACGGAGACATCATGGAAGATATCTCCCTCCAACTCATCGTCAGATTCAGCGATCATCTGAGGGTAAGCTATGGATAGCATATTACATGTAAATGGCTTATTCATTAAATGCAAAGCATCATGTTTATCCAAATAATCTTGGTAACACATGAGATGGTCATCATCCTTAAATGGGAAGGGCTGACCTTTACTAGGAAATAGGCCCACACCACATCGGGTAGGCCATGGTTCTACCTCAAAAGGTTCTTTCATACCATTCTGGAAAGGTCCCAAACCTTTCCCTTTATATCCCAATTTAAGCATTATAGGCTTAGCTTTAATATACTCATTAGCAAAATAACATCGAGCATATCCATCATAATAAGTCTTGATGTTTCTAGGTATTCTTCCCCAGTCATATCCCTTATAAATAAAAGCATAGCTCCCGACTTGGTAAATACTTCCCATAGGCTGTGGGAGGCCCAAGGTATGAGGAGAGGGTGGCAATTTATTTAAAATAAGGGAATCTTGCATAGCAACATTTGTTTTTTCTGATATAAGAATTTTAGATAAATCGGGTAAGAGCTCATCAGTGAGAGCGTAAGAGGTAGAAGGAACATTTCCTACATCTTCGGATGCGGAAAATATGCTTCTGGTAGGTGTAGATGTTGTAGAGATGTCGATGGATGGGTCTATAGGTATGGAAGTTATAGGAGTAAAACAAGAAGCATTGGTTGTGGGTTTAGGATCTTTTTGAGGTCCTAATGTGGTTTGTTCGGAAGATGGTTGGACTATATGTAGAGGTGGAGTTGATGGAGAAAAGGTAGATGATGTTATGGGTGTGTGTTTCACACGTTTAGATGGATGATTAGAATTAGGATGTGTGGATGACAGAGCAGGGCAAAATTGAACTCCAACAGGTTCTGCCAAAGCACACATATCAAAGGGTCTAGGATCACCATGAATGGTAACCAATTGATTCTTAAATTTGAATTTAACACACTGATGTAAAGTTGAGGGAACAACTCGCATCGCATTGATCCAAGGGTGACCCAAGAGTATATTGTATGATGCAGGGCAATGCACAATAAACACGGTCGTGTCTAAGGTTCTTGGACCAACTTGCAATGGGATAGTGATAACTCCACACGTTTCTTGTGTTTCGTCATTGAAGGCTTTTATGATCATATCAGTTCTTTTCATTTCATCACTTCTAAACCCAAATATTTGGTAGAAGTCAAAAGTGCAAATGTTTAAAGATGAACCATTATCAATCAAGACCCGTTTAACTGCTACATCTCCAATTAGGGCAGTAATATATAAGGGGTTATCCTTATGTAAACTATGTTGCGGTATATCTCTATCCCGGAAGTCAATACAATCGACTTCTCGAGTTATGATAGTATTGGCCATGGCTTCAAGGTTGAATATTTTGTGGTACCATAATTTGGATTAATGTGAGCATTAATTCATCCCTATGTGTAGGAGAAGATCTTAAAAGGTCCAAAAGGGAAATTCTAGTCTGTAGTATTTGATAATTGTTCATTAATATTATAAGGAGGTTTAGGTTGAACATTAGGTGCATGATTCCATTTATTAGGAACTTTCAAAACAAATGGAGCTGATCCATCATTCTGAGTTTGATCTTGTTGAGAATTTTGAGCTTGTTGTCGAGTAACAGCTCCGATGGTACCTACAATATTGTTTTACGGATGATGAATGGGTCTTGGTCTAGCGTTTATGGCTTGTTCATTAGGAAGTAATTGGTGAGAATATGGTCTAGTAATGACTCTTCTTGGAAATGGTTCTTCCGGAACCATAGAACTTGTGATAGGTTGAATAGCATCTGATTCATCTTCAGAACTATTCGATTGATTTGAGGTGATTTCCATGTCACTTTCAGTCTCGTATTCTGTATCACTAAGATCAGGTGTCCGAATATTATATAGAGGTCTGGTCGTAACTATGGATAAAGTTGTGTCAAAAATTTGCAGATCATGAGCAGGTGAATGTCCACTAATAGTCCCTACATATCGGGTAGGAGGGGGAACATTATGATGCTCAATTTGATTAGCCACCTCTTTACCATGCTTTGGTAAAGGATGTTGAAATATGTCCAATGATTGATTGGCATTCTGATTCTGATTTTGGGGGATGTTCTTTTGAGCATTATTAGGAGGATTTTGTTTAGGTTGAAAGGCTTGCACCTCCATCTCATTGTTATCAATTAAGTCTTGTATTTTATGTTTTAATATTTTACAAGAGTTGGTAGCGTGTCCAGGTCCTCTATGGAAATCACAGTGTAAATCAGCTCCGTATCCGGGTATAGTTGGATCAGGTTCCCGGATATTTGGTAATTGGATCAAACCTCATTCTAATAATTGCGGTAGAATGGTTGATAGAGGTTGATTTAACCTAGTAAACTCTCGAGGTGGTTTATCAGGAGGTTTTAGTATAAACTTCTCCATTGTTTTTGCAGTATTAACATTAGCAATGTTTCTACTATCAGTGACTCCATCACCCACAACTTGTTTATTTTTATATTGATTTCTGGATGTTTTCTCATCATCTTTCTTTTTAAGTTGTCCTCTCCGAATGAGAGCATCTTCCACTCTTCGAGCTAAATCTATAGCTTGATCGAAGGTGGTCAAGGTAGCAATTGATAACTCATAGGATAGTTGTTCTTGTAAATTATTGATAAAGATATCCAACATTTCCCGATAAGGTAACACAAAGTGCAATTTTCCTATCAACTGTCTCCATCGAGCTAGGAAATCAGCAAAACATTCATCTTTGTCTTGTTTTAAGTTGTACAAATCTTTAATGGTTACATGCCTTTCGATGTAGGCACTAAATTGATGAACAAAAGACTCGATTGTTTCTTCGAAATTCCTCAAAGAATGAGTGGGTAATTGATAATACCACTCTAATGCCATCCCTCCTAAACTCTTCGGGAACATTTTTAGTAATAACAAGTCATCATGTGATATATCATGACATGCTATCCTAAACATACGAAGATGCTCTATGGGATCTTTCGTTCCTTTGTATATAGGTAGGACAGGCATAGGAAAGTGTTTAGGATATGGTTGTGCTACAACTATAGGATCTAAAGGCTGACTACACATCTCTCGATAATTGTACGAGGGACGGTAGGGATCTATCTGGTCCATGCGGGAGACTAACTGTTTCACCATGGCTTCCAGATTACTAGTTTGTCCACCATGTTGGTTCGGTGGTATGTGAGCGTATGATGGCGTGACGTAAGGATTAGATGCTATGTTGCTATTATGCAAATGGTTGGTAGGGAGAGTATTATGAAGAAGATTTGTAGTAGCATTATGTTGTATCCCAGATTGTTGGAAATTGGTGTTTGGTTTTGTTTTAGGCTTTTGTTGATTTGAGGTATGTTGATCAATAACTTGGTGAAATAGAGCAATGAATGACGGTTTCTTTTGTGTGGGAATAACCCTAGGCTTGGTAACAGGCACTCTAGGTGGTTGGGTAACCTGTTGTTGTTGCATGTTCTGGATTATAGCGGCCATATCCAAATTGGATGGTCCGACTTGATCACTTTCTTGATCAACGAAGGACAAGGGATTAGTGCGTGTGTGATATATTTCTTCTAGGGTTGCTTGAGTGTCACTAATTTGATCCTTGTCCATATGGACTGCTCTATTAAGGGCGCCAATATTAGTATTGAGGAACTTCCAAAAATGTTCCATGTTCTCAAAAGTAATGACTCCTTCCGGAGACATTTTAGGGGATGAGGATCCTTCCTCTCTAACAGTTTCTCTTTGTTCATTTCCTTCAACAAATTCTTCTTCTTGTTGGTCTAGGGTTCCTTCTTCCTGAATTGGGTCTTCAGGAAGGACATCTGGTTTATTTACTGGTTTTCCTAACCAATCTTCTTCTACTTCAGTCTGTTTTCCATTCCTAAGTCTAGTCATTATGCTTAAACTTAGATTTTAGCAAATATATATTTATATATATATTTGCGACAAGTTTGGGAGGTATATATTTTAATTATATACCTACTTTAATACTTAAAAAAAATGTTTTAATTTTTGTTATATTTTTGTTTTTTTTTTTTTGTTTTTTATAATAATATAATAAAGACAACAAACAACATACTAAATGCAAGAAATAATCATAATAAATAAATGGCTTAATTTTCTATAAATAGTTTATGGATATCATTGATGGGATCAAGTTCATCAGGAGTCATGAAATGCTCCTCTTCAAATTGGAAATGGTTTTTCAGGAATTTGACAAAGTGTGCTATAGTGATATTATCTGTTTCTGACTCTGACTTGTAAAAATAGAGCTCATGGCAATACTCTCGATATAACACAGCTCTAGGAACTCTATTCCATCTCCTTCTATCCGTAAGAACGACCTCTTGATCCTCTATACGAGATAGAAATTTATGTACTACAACTGCATTGTCGAGGTATTCCTCAAAGGTGTACAATTCAGAAGACACAAGTGCTCTTTTATCAGCTAACCACCTATGGCAAGCTCTCTGAAGTTCATAGTACAAAGTTACTTGATCAGGATCCAGGATTCTATCTAGGACAAACCTCTTAATTTGCCTAAGTTCTGTTGACCTAGATGAAATAATACTCAATCTCCTATCAAGTTCGTCCCACAAAGGTTGAACCCTATTTGTTTGAGGTACTCTAAGCACAAAAGTAATCTCTATGGCTGCTAATTGATTTTCAACATTTATGGTGACAGCTCATCTTTTATTATAATCTACCATCTAAATATGATATGCAATCTTACTTTGTTTATCTGATGATTCTAAATGCATTTATTTTTATTTTTTTTTATTTTTTGGATTGTTTTCAAAAGGTTTTTAGTTTTTCACGTCGGGTTCACCAAAATGTATCGCTCCAAATTTTTTGCATCCTTACCTTCAAGCTATAGGATCCGCGCCCAGAAGGGGGATGCGAGAAGGATGGGACAATACCTCGGACTGAGAGGCCCTTTGAAGGTCGCGCCTCTCGAGGGAGGGGTATAAGGGTGAATTTTTGATGGATGGTGGGTTCACCAGGAAACTTTTGAGTGGCAGTTTCCACGCCTAGGTTGAGAGTAGGTTTGATGTGTTCATTTTGTATTTTAATCATTCAATTCCTAGGTTTGGCCAAGATGAATCTAAGCTATTCTATATGCCAATGCTGATTTATATGGGTGCAAAAAACATGAATAAGTACTGAACATAGAAAGTATGCTAAATAAGATGGAATGTACCTGATTTCGGATGTCTGATGAAGATTCTAAGGTTTGTAGAAGTCCAGATCATCTCAAATATTACATTATCATCTGCAATTTCATAGAATCATCTCAGATCATAGTCGATCATCTGAGATCAGATGAGATCATCGTCGACCTGATGAATTCGTCAGAAGAATTCATCAGAAACCTGCAATCATAGAAACAGATACCAAAAACCCAAAAATGCAACTACAAAAGCAAGGGGAAATGATAGAAATGACAGTAAATTTGCCTAAATGATAGATCTAGATAACAATTAAAGGAAATACATCAATTTAATAATTTATTTTAACTTTATCATGCATCTATGCTAAATGAGGTGAACTCCAGGATGCAGAAATAGAATAAACTAAATTAATGCATAAGGAAATGAAGAGAAAAGATAAGAAAATGCAAACTTCGGGCTCTGATTGCCCCCAATCTGGACTGCAGTCAAGATCGCCTCCAATCGTACGAGATCATCGCCGATCTACGACAGGATCATCCGAAATCATCTGGAATCGTCAGAGACGATCCGAGCTTGCTCCGACTAAAAAATAGTAAAATCCCTACAAGAAAACTTGAAATACACAATGCAAATGAAGGTGTGAAGGTGTTCTAATGCACGAAGAGTTAAAGTTGTAGGGAAATCAGTCAACCAAGGGGATAAACTAAGAAAATCCCAGTTTATATAGGATTAGGGAGAGGTTAGGAGGTTGGAGATCATCCCAATTTGGGAGATCTCCAATGGGGGAGACTCTAACCACGCAGACACGCTTTCTGCCCAAGTTAGAGAAGTTGTTGAAACATAAGCTAATTATGAAAATTCAATTTTGGGATGAAATCGTCTGGACGTTCTGTTCCAGACGATTTCGTCAGATCTGGGATGATTTCGTCTGATCGTCGATGATATCGTCCAACGGTCAAAACAAATCCTAAAAATGGCACGAAAAACAAGGGGAGCGGGTAACGGGCGGTTAACGGGCGGTTTTGGGTTAAAATTCAAATTTTTATCTTTTTACTAAGGTTTAACTGTGCCAATTTTAGGGTGCTACATAAGCTTCTGTAAGTTAAAAGATATACCCAAAATAGTCAGTGGCCTTCTAAATATCATTATTGATATTTATCCGGTATCTGTCATATTCTATGTACATTGTTTAATGAACAAAACCTACTAAAGAATGTGGATGAAGTGATTGATGACATGCTTTGTTGCTATTAGATATTTTTGCGGTTTTCTATGAGACTCAAACACCCTAATTAATTTATAAAAAGTTGTATACTAACCATATAGGACTCCTTAAAGATAATTTTTTTTTTATGAAGACCTAGATACTCATTATCCCTATGTGTGCAAATGAATATATTAGATAAAATATAAGCATACCCCGATGCCATGTGGGATTCATTCAGCCCATTGTTGTATTGGGGATCCTTAAATGTTCATATTGATCCTAAGTTGGACTCATTTGGATTAGACCACTAGGCGATACAAGACACCTAAAGCTAGCCCTGTCTGCAATTTACTTTAGAGCTTACCCTAATATCAGGCAGGATTCATGCAGTCCATTGATGTATTAGGGATCACTCAACAACTTGTGGAGATCGACCATTCCAAGGATTCAAGCTCTTCACCCCCTTATTTTATTCATATTTATTTAGGATACTTGCTCATGCTTAGTGATGAAAATAACTATTTATTTTGATTTTTTTTTTCTTTTGAGCAAGGGATTTTTGTAGTGATGATAATCACTCTTTATTTTGCTTTACTTCAATAGTTTTTCTTGTTTTTATGAAAGCAAGGGATTTATTTGGGTAGGGGGGAGATTGTCCTTTTTCCAATGATCAAAATCATAGACCAAACACATCGCAAGGTGAGCAAGTAAAAAGCTTTCACTTTGGATACCTAATACCACTTTGTAGCGTTCATGTTTCCCTTGTTACAACTAGTATTTTAGTGTTTTGATTAGTGATGGGATTCTAAAATATACCAGGTGCTATCAAAACCAAACCTAATCTATCAAAAGCAAAGATAAATTTCTACAAATTTTGATAAAACCACTAGGTATGGTTGAGTGACTAGAAAAACCTAGTATATTCCTTATAGCAACATGGAGGGGTTGTGTTGAAAAACACAGTTACACACATGGGTTATGGATGATGATGGATTTTTATGATGCATGATTGAGGTACAAACATGGTGTCATTTGTAATATTGTGAACATGACCTATCCTAATGCAAGTGCAACAGATGGAAATGCCTATATGCAATGCAACTAATGGATGCAAAATACCAAATGCAAATGTTTTTGTGTTTTTTATGCTTTTAATTGTTTTTGTGCTTTTATATTTTACTTTTGACCAAAGGGATTATGGTGCCTTTGGGGATTTTTGTGATGTTACCAAAGGGCTTAAATATGCCTTTGGGGCTTTTATGAGTTTGAAAAAAGGTCTTTAATATCCCTTTGGGGCTTTTTGTGAGGTGACCAAAGGTGCTATGATACCCTTGAAGCCTTTTATGATTTGGCCAAAGGGCTTTAATATGCCTTTGGAGCCTTTTGTGATTTGACCAAAGGGCTTTAATATGCCTTTGAGGATTTTTGTGAGGTGACCAAAGGTTCTATGCTACCCTTGGAGCCTTTTGTGATTTGACCAAAGGGCTTTAAGATGCCTTTGGAGGATTTTGTGTTTTGACCAAAGGGATTTTAAGATGCCTTTGGAGCCTTTTGTGTTTTGACCAAAGGGATTTTAAGATGCCTTTGGAGCCTTCTATGTTTTGACCAAAGGGCTTCAATATGTCCTTGTAGCCTTTTACAATTTTACCAAAGAGATTTAAGATGTCTTTGGAGTCTTTTGCAATTTGACCAAAGGGATTTAAGATGCCTTTGGAGCCTTTTGTTTTTACGGTTTTCTATTATTTTTGTGATTTTGCAATTTTTGAATTTTTATGATATTTTTTTGGTTTATTTGAATGTTTATGGTGTTTTGTTGTGCTTATGTGTGAAACGCTTTTAGATGAATAATTTTGAGAGGTTATGGATCCTCAAATCCTTCTAGATATGTTAGGTGATATACCCCAGGTTCAATCTTCCCAGAGATGATGTAGGGACATATCCAATTGGCCATAAATTTATCTCGTAGGTGCAGGGGTAGATTTGTGTTCTGTTGGTTTTCTTTAAGCACAATATCCCCAAAATTAAAGTCTCTTAGGTGTAATTTATTGTTATTATCCAATCCTGATAATCTACAACCTCAATAGATAAGATAACTTGTTTCTCCTATGATTCGATGTGCACAAATGCAGATTGAGAAATAACCTTGTGGCGAATTATGGTACCATTCTCCGTAGGACCCTACGATATCAAGGACCCCCAAGGTGCCTTATTTAAAAAGTCTTTGGCTTTACATAACCAGTCATGGTATGGTTCTATATGAATCTTTTTGTCTAGTTCTTTGTTATCAAAAGCCTCACGCTACATCATTGAGTGTGAGAGCATTTTCACATTAATGGTAGTGAAATCAATAGATGGATTTTGAATGATCAAGGATCCCAAAGATGCTATGGTGTCTACAAATATGTTTAACAAATGAGGGATTGCCTCAATATCATACCATTCTAAATGGGCTAGATAGGTGTCAAAAAGCTTCTTGTAAGCCTTCAGGATTGGATCCCTACATTGAAATAGTCCTTTGACTTGGTTTAATATTAAGAGGGAATCACTAAAGATATTCAGCCTCTTGATTTTCATAGCGATGATTTTTTGGAGACCCAGTATTAGGGCCTCGTATTTGGTGTTTTTATTAGTGCAAGAGAAGTCTAGCTTAAATGAAAAGGGCATTGGAGTACCTTGTGGCATGAAAAATACAATTCATGCACGACCTCCTTGCTCACATTTCAAAACATCAAAGAGCAAAGCCATGTCAGATTCATTTTTAGGTTCTTCAAGTTTGGGTTCTTCTGATAATGCAAAGACTACATCATAAATAAGTTCTATGGTGAGGGGCCTACTATTCTGAATAGGTGCATTAGCCAATTGATCAGCTATGACTTGTCCCTTAATGTACATTTTGCTTATGAATTCCAAGTCAAATTATGTCAATTCCATGATCCACTTTGTAGTATGTTTATTATGATGTCTTGCTCATCATATACTACAAAGGATTTAGTTTGGATATTACATATGTCGTATGGCTCAGCATGTAGTGGCACAATTTCTTGGTTGCAAATACCACTGCTAAGCATAGTGTTTTTACGTATGCATATCCTATATCATATCTCACCAAGGTGTGGCTAATGTAATATATCCCTTGTTCTTTATATTGTGCATTATTTTGAGCCAACATGGTGCCCAAAGAAAAATTGATAGTGGATATATATAGTAGGAATGACACATCTAGCCTTGGTGGAGCTAGGACTGGTGGCATTGCCAAGTACCTCTTAATTTCAATAAAGGCTTGCTGACATTCTTCATCCCATTGGAATGGGACCCCTTGTGTAGCAGTCGATTCATGGGTCTACATTTGTTTGATAGTTGTGCGATGAATCACTTTATGGACACTAATTTGCATTTTAAGCTTCTTAGCTCTTTGATGTTAGTGTGTGGGGCCATTTCTAGGATAGCCTTTACCTTTTTTGAGTCTACCTCGATGTCTCATTTAGAAACGATGAATCCGAAGAGTTTTCCAGAGGTTACGCCAAAGATGCATTCTTGGGATTCAACCTAACATTGTGCTCAATCAGGTGATTGAATACCTTTCTGAGCATCTCAGTATGCTCTTCACGTAGCAATGACTTGGCCAATAAGTCATCGATATAGTCTTCTAAGATCTTGTGCATGTAGTCATGGAAAATGTATGTCATAGCCCGCTAATATGTGGCACTAGAATTTTTAAGACCAAATGGTATTACTTTGTAGCATAATGTTCCCCATGGAGTGGTGAATATGGTTTTATGTTGGTATTCAAGTTTAATCTGAATTTGAATATAACCAGAGTCCATTAGGGAGAGCATCTCATGACCTAAAATTGCATATACAAGAGCATCTATGTTTGGAAATGAGAGTGAATCCTTGGGTGTTGCCTTATTGAGATCCCTAAAATCCATGCAAACATGTATTCTTCCATCAAGTTTTCCTACGGGTACCATATTTGATACCCATTCTATATAGTCGATGCGAATAATAAAGACTACATCCAATAGTTTCTACAACTTATTATTTACCATCAAAGCGATGGTTGGATGCATATTTTTGAGATTTTTCTTGACGAGTTTCTTTTTAGGATCCAATGAAAGGTTTCGGACAACCAATTTTGGATCTAGTCTTGACATATATTTGTAGGTCCAAGAAAAGAGACTTGGTCTCTCTTTCAATAGAGGAATAATGATGGCATGTTCTTCTAGAGATAAGATTTCTTCGAAATTGACTTTCTTTGGATTAGAAGGGTCATCACTGATGTCCACTTTGAAAGTCTCCTCTATTGCCATATGTGACCCCTCATCCAATTGGTGAGGAGTGGGTATTAAATGGTTGTCATTTTATGGGTTTAAAGGTTCCACTAAATCATGGTTGAAACCAGTGTGATAGACATCATGTGCGCAACCTGGTGCAAAATGGAATGGTTGTAGCATCTCTTCATTAGGGAAGAAATATTCAGGCTCTAGGGGTGAATCAATGCAATCCCAATCAATAGCATCTAATTTAATACACTATGGTTTTGAAGGAACTACTAGGTTGTGAAGTGGAGTGGTCAAATAAATGGAGATCATGTTGATGGACGGGATGAAATCTCCAAGACCACATGGGTGAAACTCTTCATTAATGATTTACCTTCCATACCCAAGATGTGACTCTAGGAATATGGGGATATCATGATATGGTCTATGAATAGATGATATGATGGGATTGTTAGGCTGCAGTAGCTCTCTAAATGTTGGCAGATCTAGGAAGATCATGCGATAGATGACATCTGGATTTGTTGGTCTTCCTAGGAAGTGAATATCGAGATCTATGGTGCAGAGTATCACTTCTATCTCAATAAGAAAATCAACTTGACATAAATGATGAGGCCCAAGATAAGCCATCTTGATCTCATCCTCAAAGTCATCATCACTTATAAAGAACCCTCATTCCTTCCCATTGGAATTAGGCGGTGACTTACCTATTGATACCTAAGATATGCCATCTCAGTATCATCTTCATATTCATCATCGATTATGAAGAATCCATTAGTATTTACTATTGGACCTACAATTTGGTGTGCATGTCTTAGGAAGTCCATCTGATTTGAGTCCTCTAACTAATAGTCACTCTCATCTGAAATGTACCCACTCTTTGCATGGCCATACCAAGTGATATTTTATAGATATTGAGTTCCATGATGAGCTAATCCGATATCATATTCATCCTTACTCGAGACATACTCATATTCCTCTCATTCATATCCATGGATTGGATTGTCCTCCCATAGGATGATTCCTTATGGGTGTGCTTCAAGAGAGGAATCAGGGTAATACTCATCGGGTGGTTTGATATTGACCATAGATATCTATCCGTCACCCAAGTAGTTTCTACTAGGGGGTTGATAAGGATTCCAGTCAATGTCTTACCCAAACACCAATCTTAGTATATCTAGGTCTGATTCTAATTAATTATCATGGCTTTGTATTTGATACCCTATCCCCCACCTATATATAGGCAGTTGGTACTATGGCTGGAATGAAAGTCAATACCCTTGCTTGTACAAACCTAATCCATAGCCATGCCAATGGCACTGCTTAAAGTACCTAAGAGCAAAATATATATTTGATAAGAAATGAAAATTTGTGGTGAATGGGTCATCCTCATCCTCTTCAATATTAGAAGTAGTATGGGCACAATCCAAACTAGCATAGATGAAGTTGGTTTGGTTAGGGGGAACCCCTAATGGAACTATTGTCCCTACTCAAAAATTTGGGAATATTGGACATCCCATATCTTGTGTAGACTCTATAATAGGTGTGAAAGTCACTTTCTACAAAATATACTCACCTAACCCTATGTTGGCTAATTTAACTGTCACCTATGGTGTAGATGATATTGTTGATGAAGAAGACGAGGTAGGTTGAGGCACCTCCTTGGCTATATCCTAGGAATATTCCTCCTCCATGAGATTTAGAATTTCTGTAGCTACTATAGTTGGAAGTTCCTTGGGTCCTTCCTCCACTAGGGGTGCTTTTAGATTCTGATTATCTTTTGCTTTAGATGTTGAAGGCTTCTCATAAGCACCAATGATTTTATATGCAGGAGGTGGTACCGATGCAGATGGGTCACCTCTCACTGATTTGTTCTTGTTTTCTGGTTGCATGGTTGGGGATGAAGGCCTTATGTATAGATGTATTGATAGAAAGATAAAGTCTCCTGGTAAGTTAATTTGATGCACATATTTAAATGGTTCTTCATCAGATGAAACCATACGAACTTATCCCTCATGCACATACTTGATGCATTGGTGCAAGATTTAGGGAATGCACTGCATTTCCCTTATCCAGGGATGCCCTAGGAGGATGTTATACTACATTTACCCCTCTAATATAGGACACATCATGAGGATGATATTTTTCCCTACCTGAATAGGTAGAACAACTATACCCATCGTGGAGCACAGTGCATCATTGAAATCTCTCAATGTATAGGAGGTTGGGATAATTTTGGACCTAGGGATCTTTAGGTGCCCTATAGCCTTTGTTGTGATAGTGTTGATTGATGATTTCATGTCGCTTAGAACCTACTTGAAGGGTATGTCATTGATTGATGCGATGATATGAAAATGTGGGTCTACTATGGTAGTAGGCACTACCTTGATTTTGTGATCATAGAAATATATCACAGGCTCTTGGCACTGCTACACTTACCCCATTAAGTGTGTGAATGCATATGGGTTCTAGGGCTAGAGCTCAATTAATCTCAATATCTCCATCAAAGTCTCCCTATGCTTAGGATATTGTTGTATGAGCTTATAAATTGATAACTTGGTCAGAGTCATTTGTAGATTTTATTCCAATCTACTCTAAATAGTTACCACAAGTCACGCTGGCGGACCTAGAGGATTTTTTGTGTACCTGTATCTATCTGTAGCTATGGTATGAATGAGAGTCACTAGAGGCTCTGGTTGACCGTGTCACTGACTCCTAGTTGCCACGTTGACTATATCAACAATTTCAATGTATCCTTGAGTGGGCAGCTCGATCCAAACTTGGTTGACTTGGGCACCCTGATCTTTGGGGGTCTCATGATTTGGAAATGCATTCCTAAATATACCCACGTATCTATTATCAGGTGCTAATGGATTTTCAACTTTTAGCTCACCCTTTTTAATCATGTTTTACACAACATTCTTGAATTTGATACATGTTTCGATGTCATGACCTTGTATTCTATGATATGGGTAGTATTGATCTTACCTATATCCCTTTGTCTTGGGATGGTTAGTTTCAAGAAGTTGTACACTGGGAAATCTGATTCTCTATGCCTCACTCAATTGATTGAATATCGATTGCATCAATTTAGAGAGAGGCGTGAAATAGTGAGGTAGTCTATACTCTTTGTTTTGACCCTGATTATTATTTGGGTCATAATTGGTCGACGGGGGGTGAGCTTGATAATTATGTGGTTTTTGGTCATTGCATTCCTTTCACATTCTTAAAAAACCTGGTTGACTTGAGCAGGCTTGGCCTGCTTCTATTAATTTTTATTATGGTTGGCATTATTCCACTTCTTGTTTCAGAGCTTGAGGTCTCCTTCATCAACCTTTATATCCTCTATAAGCTTGGATTGAGCCAAGGCTTCTTTGAATGATTTATACCATTGTATTTGCAATAGCAATGAGATGTGTTTGGTGCAACTATTTGTGAACATTTGGGTGAGATCTTCAGTGGGAATTGAGAATGTTAGTTTCACCATGATTTTCCTCTATATATTCCCATAGTCCATAACTAGCTCATTGTAATATTGCTTTAATTTCACTAGATCAAACAATTTTACCTTCTTTTTGATGTTGAAGGAGAAGCATTCAAGAAATGCATTCACCAGTTACTCAAAGCTGATGATGTTGTGCTTGGGTAGTTAATTAAACCATTGAGTTGCTATGCCCAGTAAAATCATGATGATAATTTTTAGTATTAGGGCGTTGTTCTGCTCAAGATGGAAGCACATGTTCATGAAATTTATAACGTGTTCTTACGTATCTTCCTCTCCTTTAAACTTATCTAGCCTGGGCATCTCAAAGTTCCTAGGGTAAGTAGGACTAAGTACTGAGAGACACGGAGGTTGGTTGTGTATTTTGCTCAAATTCAATTTTTTCCCAATCGTGTCCTACTTCTCGAGAGATTTGACTCTCTCAATGAGTATTTGGTATACCTTCAAGGAAATAATATCCTATTTCTAAAGTTCACCCACGGTGGTAAGGGAGGTAATCTGGTGTTTACCTGATTTGGGAATCTATATTCATCTCCCATAACCATGGATGGAGGTTTAGGATATGTTTGTTCCTGATCTTCCATCCCTACCTATTCCTCATTAAGTTGTGTTTGTTCAGGATCTAGGTTTTGTTCATGTTGTGAGCCATGGTGAGTGCACTCGCCCCTTTTTCTGGTGCATCTCTCATGTTGAGAATCAGTATGTCTATCATGTTGCTATTTTTCACCACCTACATGTAAGTCATTTTGAGCCAACATATTGGTTTGCTCATGCTCATCCCTTTCTTCTCTCAAGCATTGCTCATGAAGGTACATACACCTATTCCTTTATTCTTCTTGCTCAAGAGTTTCTACATGATATCACTCAGTGCATAGTACTTCCTCTAAGCTACGTATGCGATCGGAATGACCTTCTACTAAATTTTCATTCATCTCTAACTTTGTGTGAGGAGTTCTAATGGATAGATCTCTCAAAGAGGCTCTTGTTATGTTCTTACCCTTATCTATCAGGGTGAATTATTCTATGCATTATGTTTTGTGTTGTGTACCCCCATGGTCGAAGGTAGTGTATGTGTTATGGGACTACTTTGAAGCCTCCGATAGTTCATTGGTGTACCTATTAGTTATGCTACATGAAATTACTAAAGTAGAATGTACGGTAGAAATGCTTGGTCTCTAGGGAACTCGATCCATCTCATCAAGTTGTTGGTCCTCCACGATTTATCTTGTGGATTCCTATAAGCACCAATGAGATCATAATATAGGGGTATCCTCCCATATGTATGGAGGCTATAGGATGTCCTTGGTCTATGATTGGATGTAGCCCTAATGTCTTACCCCTCAGTGGGCTTATCTGTCCTAAGTGTGTCATGTGAATTTTTGGGCCTTGTAGTCCCTGCATGCCTATGTGATGATGGAGGCCTTGATGCCTTCTCATATCTATATGATGATGGAGGACTTGAGGCCTCTACATGTCTATGTTAATGGAGGTCTTGAGGCATCTGTATTTCTATGTACTAATGGAGGCCTTGAGGCCTCCGCATGTCTATGTACTGATGGAGGCCTTGAGGCCTTCACATGTCTATGTGATGAGGGAGGCCTTGAAGCCTCCTCATGTCTATGTGATGAGGGAGGCCTTGAAGCCTCCTCATGTTTGTGTGATGAGGGAGGCCTTGAAGCCTCCTCATGTCTATGTATGTGTGATGAGGGAGGCCTTGAAGCCTCCTCATGTATGTGTGATGAGGGAGGCCTTGAAGCCTCCTCATATCTATGTGATGAGGGAGGTCTTGAAGCCTCATCATGTCTGCCTCGAGAGAAACTATGATTTGGTTCTCTTGCTAGGATTTCTCAAGGAGTCCCCCCATGGGTTGATTTGTCACCCCTAAGACTTTCTAAAACATCCAATAACATTATGGGTGGGTAGCTCAATTCCATTATGATTGTGAATGTGCAAAGCATCAGTTTCCACCTCAATGTTGGATCGAGGGTGGTTGCTCCATGTGTATATCATGATTACTGTGAATTATATTCTTATGTCAATTTCAATCCACACAAGCAATGCAAACAAATTTTTATCTCTTTTAAGGATTAATGTGTGTTACCTAAGCTATTTTGTGTATTTTTATGTGTTGTATATAAAGAAGACCTTGTGTCATGTATTTTGTATTTTTTTGGATGGTATTATTGCATTCAAGTGGATTTCACCTATATACTCACAGCTCGATAACCTCGTGATGAAATCTAGGACACATAATCCAACCTATAATGTGTGGTAATGAAGTCCACACATGGTCAGGGAGCACAGGTCCTTCCAATCCTCACCCAGTTCACCTACATTCAGTGATATACCTATTTGAAGAGAGATACATACAAATTTTCCATGGGTTATGATGGATATTGGAGCCGGTATTGGCCAATAATAATAGGTATGTGGGATTTGAGGTAGTGGGTGGAGATGAAAGCCACCTCACTGATCTCTACCAGTGGTTGGTCATGACCTCCAACTCACTAGCATTAAAGTGATATGTGGTGTGTGGGGTTCTTTTTAGATTTTTATAATGGAAAGCTATGCATCAAAGAGCATTCATGATTATTTTCCTATATGCCTAAAAAGAATGTTTGATTTCAAAAAATGCATCTCTAACTGATCTAAATGACTTTGATGCAATTCCTACTTTATGATGTAACAACCTCTAGCTAGGCCACATGCAAGCAAGCTTAAACACACAAAAGCCTAGAACGCTGAAGACTAGGGAAGGCCTTGCAAATAGAGGCCCGTTGTTCCTAGAAGTGCCTAGAGGAAAGATAAAAAAAATCTAAGAAGATTCAAATGCATTTTTATTCCATATTTTCTTATTTTTTCTTAATAAAAATGAAAAATATAGGATTTTACTTTCTATTTTTTGAAAATAAGTTGCAGACAGAGAAAGACAAAAAACTAGGGAATGCTACCAACCTCAAATTATCATCTAATTATGAAAAGGTTACCCTCTACTACACTTCTATGCTAGGTACTATCAACTAGAGTGACTACTAATAGCCATTGACTGCAATCAATAAAAAACAAAAATCTGGTAGGGATCCCACTATGATTGCCATGTGTGTGACCCCGGGAAGCGTGCACCACTTGCACTACTTATGATATTGTATCAAAATGGAAGAACACAAAGCAATAGATAACATAACACAAAAATGATAAAATAAATAAATATCTTTTATTATTAATTTCTTTGGCAAATCCTAGTTACATATCGGTCCCTCTGAGGGATACCCAGTTCAATACAATAAGATACAAGTAGAATAACAATGTAAAAGAATGATATCCCATTTCAAAGGGGTGGTGCACTTCTACAGGCCTCTTGATATCGCACATGAACTTGTATGAGGGATTATAGATACCTCTTTTCTTGACTTGGAGGGATCTTATGCACTGGATGCCTTAAATCGGTCCTATAAACTTGTAACATGCATGCATAGAAACAAAAAAATACTATCATTAGTATGGGAAGCCTCTTCGAAATAAGCTCTTATTAGAAAATATTATAAAAATGATATATGAGCATGATAATATTAAAATGCAAGCACAAAATAAGCGATAAATGCATAAGAAACTCAAAAATTTGGTGTAAATGCAATAATGAAATTAGATCTAAGCTGGAAATAATTAATAAAGCAATAATTATATCTAAGCTAGAACTAGGAAACTAATGTTTGAAAACCCTAGGCTATGTCTGCGGGCCATTTTCAATGACAACAGACGTACAATGAAGCTCTTCTCCTCATAAACTAGGGATTGTAGCACTAGATTCCTTGCTCCAATTGATGTTCAAGGGTCACCTATTATGTCTGGTACACTTATGGGTGGTGAGGAATAAATATATCTAAAATCAAGTGCATAGATATAGCTCAATTGGATAACGCTTTGCTTCTCCTCAAAAGGGGCATGGATTCACTCTCTGATCAACCAGGACTTCGTTGCATAAAATTTTGATATTCACGGATCCTTTATTTTTCTTGGGAGAGTCCATAAGTAGACCATCCCTATTTTAGATCTGGATCTAGATCTTGGTTTCCTGGAGAAGCCAAAATCCAAACTTGTATGCAACTAACTATCCCAAGGGAAAAACATCAGTCATAAATTTGCATTGAAGGGGCAGTTAGGAGGAACTCTGGGAATTCCTTGCCAAAATCCACATATAAGCAATGCAAGGTGCAATCATACTATATGATATGGACCTGTATTCATAGCCAAACTATGCATGGTGATAGCCATTGTTTAGATCAATGGCTAGGTGTGGCCACTCTCAACTTCAATGGCCAGGTGTGGCAGCTGATCTGCTTGAGAGCGGCTAAGCTTGGATGGGCTAGAACTGCCCTTTTTGAGTAGTTAGGACCACTGCTAGCTCTTGGAAAGGTCCAAGATAATTCATATGGTCTTTGGGTGTGTCCATATAAGTAGTCTCCTAAACATGATGTATTTTAGGTATATACACTTTCTAGTCGAAGGATTTTTAGGGTAGTTGGATTAGAGAAACTATGTTTTGAGTATGATTTATCCCTAATATGTTTGTTAAACATTTATTTATTATCAAAATCACTCCACATACTATAAATAACCATAATCCTAAAATGGATATCCAATGGTAATTGTGGAAACAACTACATTACTGTATCACTCCAAAGTTTTTGCATCCTTACCTTTAGGCTATAGGATCTGTGCTCGGAAGGGGGATGCGAGAAGGATGGGACAATACCTCATATTGAGAGGCCCTTTGAAGGTCACGCTTCTCGGGGGAGGGATAAAAGGGTGAATTTTTGACGGATGGTGGGTTCACCAAGAAAATTTTGAGTGGCAGTTTCCACACCTAGGTTGAGAGTAGGTTTGATGTGTTCATTTTGTACTTTAATCATTCAATTCCTAGGTTTGGCCAAGATGAATCTAAGCTATTCTATATGCCAATGCTGATTTATATGAATATAGAAAAAATGAATAGGTGCTAAACATAGAGAGTATGATAAATAGGATAGAATATACCTGATTTCGAATGTCTGATGAAGATTCTAAGGTTTGTAGAAGTCCAAATCGCCGCAAATCATATGTAATCGTCTGGAATTGCACAGAATCATCTCAGATCTCAGTCGGTCATCTGAGATCAGATGAGATCATCATCGATCTGATGAATTCATCAGACAAATTCATCAGAAACCTGTAGTCACAAAAATAGATACCAAAAACCAAATATGCAACTACAAAAGTAAAGGGAAATGATAGAAATGACAATAAATTTGCCTAAATGATAGATCCAGATAGTAATTAAAAGAAATGCATTAGTTTAATAAATTTTTTTGGCTTTATCAAGCATCTATGCTAAATGATGTGAACTACAGGATGTAGGAATAGAATAAACCAAGTTAATGTAGAAAGAAATGAAGAGAGAAGATGAAGAAATACAAACTCTAGGTTCTGATTGCCCCCAATCTAGACTACAGTCGAGATCACATCTAATCGTACGAGATCATCGCCGATCTATGATAGGATCATCTAAAATTGTCTAGAATCACCTGTGATGATCCGAGCTTGCTCTGACTAAAAATAGTAAAATCCCTACAATAAAAATTGAAATATGCAATGCAAACGAAGGTGTGAAAGTGTTCTAATGCATGAAAAGTTAAAGTTGCAAAGAAATAAGTCGGCTAGGGGGTTCAGGGGGATAAACTGAGAAAATCATAGTTTATATAGGATTAGGGAGAGGTTAGGAGGTTGGAGATCATCCCAATTTGGGAGATCTCCAATGGGGAAGACTCTAACTACGCAGACACACTTTCTGCCCAAGTTAGAGAAGCTGTTGAAATAGAAGCTAATTATGAAAATTTGGTTTTGGGACGAAATCGTCTGGACGTTCTGTTCCAGACAAATTCATCAGATCTAGGATGATTTTGTCTGATCATCGACGATATCGTCCAATGGTCAAAACAAATCCTAAAAATGATGCGAAAAACAAGGAAAGCGGGTAACGGGCGATTAACGGGCGGTTTGGGTTAAAATTCAAATTTTTATCTTTTTACTAAGGTTTAACTGCACCAATTTTAGGGTGCTACATTTTGCCCCCTCTTTAGAAAATTTTTCGAAGAAAATGCGTTAAAGATAAGTTTTTCCTATTTTACGAGAAAGCAAAAAATTTACTCCATTTTTTAGACAATGATTCTAGGTCGAATCGTACGACTGCTGACTATGGTGCCCCGTTCGTGTTTTTACCCAAATCGAACATTTGAGGTAAAAGCACAGAAAAGCAAAATTAAAAAAATTGTTGTTGATTTTAAATAAAATTAAAAAAAATAGGGAAAACCCTAATTCATTTTTACTGTTCATTTTTACTGGTTTAGAGCTCTATAGAAAAAATGGTTGAGATAGCACACCGATCGACAGAGGTCCGACGCGGGCTACGGCTAAGGATCTAATCCTAGTGAATTAGGTTTTAATTTGTTTTGTACAATTTTTTGTTTTAAATTTTGATTATTTTGGGGCATCGCGGCTGTTTTTAGGTCGTCGACGACATCGGGATAAAATCGTCCCTATTTCGTTGAAATCTTCCCTAGATCATCGATTTCATCTGAGGTGAAATTGGTGAACTAGGGGCGATCCCCAAGTTGCAAAATAGGAGATGATTTCATCCTACAAAGGATGATTTTGCCCAATTTAGGACGATATCATCCAATGGTGGACGATATCATCATTTTTATGAAATTAAGCTTGTTTGAATTGCATTTAAGTGATTTTAATGATTGGTTTATTAATGAATTTTATTGTTTTATTGTTTTGTTTTGTAGAAGAGATTACTAAAGAGTCGAGAGTGGAAATACGATGGGCTGAGAGATGACATAGCCATGCTCGATCATGCAGAGCACGACCGACTAGCACAGGTCAGTTTGCAACATGTGGCAAAGATGCCACAAGTACCGACGAACATGGGGCTACTGTCAGCCCTAGTAGAGAGGTGGTATTTAGGGTCATCCTACTTCCTATTACTGATAGGGGAGATGGCTCCCACAATAGAGGACATATGGAGTATCTTGAGGATCCCCATACAGGGACGACTGATGACTCCTGTGTCCAATCAGGGCCAAGTTATGATGAGGCTGAGCAGATACCCGAGATTTGCCTTGGAGAAGGGTAGAGTGAACATCGAGTTGCTAAGGTAGATGCCTGGGACATCTAGGTTGACTCGAGTGTTTGCCGAGATAGTGGGTGGCTTACTGCTATGCCACCAGAGTGGGTGCATATTACCCTGGCTCCTTTCATATGTGGTCTACGATATGAGAGACTATGGCTACAGATATGCATGGGGCAGCTTTGTACTGTGCCACTTGTATAGGATCATGCACGAGGTCGTATACAAGGGAGGTCAATGTTTGGTTATGACATCACTGCTATAGGTTTGGTGCTGGGAGCACATTGCGATGTGGAGGCTAGTAGGGTTTCCACTAACACGGGTTAATCAGGAGAGGCCCTAGGTTTTCTATTGGTGGTTACAGAGGGGGTCACAGTGGCGGATAGATCTACCGATGTCACGAAGGTTGTTGGATGACCTCATCCCGGACCAGATCACCTGGATGTCATGGAGAGAGCATCATGGGTGGGTAGAGGATGGGCAGGAGCTGGCTCACATTAGGCGAGTCTGCTGGCTGAGGATTGAGCAAGGAGAGGTAGAGCTCCATCGCTACGATCGAGTTTTGTGGCAGTTCGGTCTTCAGTAGGGGATCCCTTCTCTCAGGGATTATGAGTACTCTCAAACTATCCAAGATAGTACCACACTGAGCGAGGATCCAGACATGTAGTGGTTCTAGAGTCAGGACACAGATGATTCCCTCATCTAGCCAATGGATGGTGACAATGCTAGGGTTGCGAATGGATACGATGCCTGGTATGCAGGCATATGCCCTCCTAGGATGACAAGGGCACAAGGTCTGGTGCACACTATGGTGTGATAGATGGGGAGGTGACATCAGGCTACTATTGAGGTAGCACGAGGTCATGGCGGGAGAGAGCAGTGATGGTCTCCATAGGAGAGACATCAGAGGATGGGTCAGACTCCACAGAGGCCGCAGTAGACATGGATGATGGAGAAGAGATTCCCTTCTTAGTAGGGTGAGAGGACACTATCGCCCGATAAGGGCAAGGGTGTTGAGGTGGGGAGATCAATGAGATTGTAGCTCTCTGGGCTAAGAATGCCCACCTCCGGGCTCAGGTGCAGACTCTATAGGATGAGGCTACATGGCTCAGGGCTCAGAGCGGAGGGGTGAGCACTTAGGATCTAGGACAAGCTATTGCTCAGATCATGTTTTACCAGGGGTTATACTATCATGTGGTCCCATAGGGATAGAGGATACCATTTCGAGCCCCCATTGCAGAGCTGATCACGATGGGATCATCGAGGACATCCTCATGATCAACGACGAGGACCCGAGACACAGCCCGGACCTCTATGGGATCACCTCCTCCACCTCAGGGTGGGGAAGGAGATGAGGCTGAGAGCTTGAGGGCTTCTCGAGGCTAGCTGCTACAGACTGTAGATTGTATATATTTTTGAGAGGATTGAGTATGCCAGGGTACAAATTATGGCATACCAATCCAGTTGTGATATGATGTACAAATATTTTGATAGATATATATAGATTGTCTTTTTGATGATATGACTTGTGTATATGTTGTATGATGTTTTAATTTTGCATTTTGTGATTGATTATTCATGTAATTATGTCATTGGAAATAAATCATAATGCTATGTCATGCCATAAAATTGTAAATGAAATAATCTGATATGAATAAATTGGTTGTTTTGTGGTGTGATTTGATGAAAATAAAAGGGACTTCTAACAATAATTTCAAAGGACATTGTCACTGTTATAGACCATTTCATGGAGTCACCGCTCACTAGGTCATCAAGCTAATCCTAGTATAGAAATATTGCTAAAATTAAAAGGGTGCTTAAGAGACTGTCTTAAGACTTTTGTGTTGTGATGATGAAAAATAATGATGGTGATGATTTGTTTTCAGATTTTCATAAAATCATGCATGAGATATTAAAAGAAATATGATTGTTGCTAGGCATAAATTCCTAAGTGTGATAAAATTGTTGAATAAGTCCCTAGGAACTATACCATCATTACAAAATTTAATGTTGACATAATGACATAAAATAGGAAAATTCACGTTCTTTTTAAATCTCATTTGGGTAACATAATGATGTAAGCCATATGTTTTTATGAATTTAAAATAAATGGGAAATAAAATGAGAATAATGGTTTGCGCTAGGCATAGAATTATAGGTATAGACTTATACCATCATCACGAAATCCCAAAAAAAAAAGGAATTTTGATATTTTAGTTTTATTGATGATTGATTTTTTGGTTTTGAGATAACAAAAAATAATAATATATAAACATGAATTTATTTGCAAGGTTTTGGAAGATGTGAAAGAAAAAAATTTGTGTTTGTTGGAAAGACATATATTTAATTGTTTTATGCTAAGCAAATGTTCTTAAATAAGAAAATGAAATGATTCGAAAAGAATTGCAGAGATATTTTAAATTATCTCAAAGAAAAAATGTAGATTTATAAGGAACCCTCATGTGCAAATGTGAATTCATTACCGATCTTGATTTATCATAATGATACAAAATCTCTCAAATACAAATGTGTGTGCAATTGTATTGTTCATTCACTAATTTTGAGCAAGAGAATTTGATACAAGTAATTTGAGTTAACCAAATAAGGGTTCATTGACCATGATTTATATGCATGTAACCATACCAGACTACTATGTAAGTCAGGTCATCAAGAGCTAGCTAATCCATAAACCGACATAGGTCTATACAAAATAAGGTCGCTAATGTGACAGACATATCACCACGCTAGGGATTACCCAAGGCCAAGCGGGTTGGGCACAAACCACCTGTTATGGGGCTTACCTCACAGTTTTTGAATAATTGAGAATTCCAGGGATTTAAGCTCATTCACCCTTATTTCTTTTCAAGGGGTAGGGAAAAGGATTTTATTGCTTTTTTCTTTTATTTTCTCGTTTGCTTCTTTTCTCTTTTTCTTTTTCATTGTTTTGTACTATATTTTTGCTTGGAACTAAGACAATGCTAAAATATTGTTGCGATGGTACAAAATAATATTTTTCTTTTTCTCATTTGCTTTTACTTTTTCTTTTGCTTCCTAAACTAGGGATACTTGCTCGGATTGGCTGTAGATCAAGGGATTTTTATTCTGGGTAGGGGTGAGCTTGTCCTTTTTTCAATTCTCAAAGATTCTAGACCATGTGCATGATAGGATAGCAGGGGAAAATTTTTTCTCAAGAAACCACTTCTACTATGTAGCATCATATCGAATTTGCAATGAAATCATTTTAATGTGAAGAGTTGTACTTGGTTCAAGGAAATAACAAGATCAGTTCTTCTATGCTCAAAAATTTATTTAATTCAACTGTGGAATTTGATATAAGAAAGATTAATAATCATACCAAATAAAATCAAGATATTTATGCATGTGAGTGTGAAAGTGTGGGATTCCAAATAAATGCTAATTTATCCAAAATAATTGAAAATATAACTGCAATACTTCAAGAATTGACAGGTACGAAAATAAAAAATGTTTTGAAGATTTTGATGATTTTGAAGTTTTTATATTTTGATTTTGATTGATGAATTGAAAGAATAACTACTATTACTATTTTTGAAAAAAAATTATATGGATGATGAAAATGAAACAATATGCAAAATAACAATATATACAAATGATGAAATACCAAATGTTATACATAATAGCGTTTAAGATGCATAATGTTCATAGTTTCTTTAAGATCTTTACCATCTAAGGTAGCTAATTGGTATGCTCCTGAGGCAAATTTAGCAGTGATGATATATGGTCCAAGCTAGTTGGGCTCAAATTTACCTTTATGGTCTTTAGTTGCATTAGTATTTTTTTTATTTTCTTTTAAGACAAGGTCACCGATATCAAAGGATCGATGATGAACTTTCTTGAGGTATACTCGCTTGATCTTGTTTTGGTAGGCACGAAGATGCTCCAAAGCATTGATGCACTTCTCATCTAGGAGTTCCAGCTGACTAAATCTACCAGCATGATATTCATCTCTTGCTTCAGTATCTAGAAGTAGCAGAGCCAAAGAAGGAAATTCTAATTCAAAGGGAAAAACAACTTCAGTGCCATAAACCAAAATAAAAGGTGAAGTACCTATGGGGGTGTGAACGCTAGTTCGATAAGCCCACAAAGCAGGATATAATTGGATGTGCCAATCTCGACCAAATTTATTGACCAGTATTTTGAGGATTTTGATTAATGTTTTATTAGATGCTTCGACTTGGCCATTACCCTGAGGATAATAGGGAATGGACCAACGATGTTGAATTTTATATTTTTAACATAATTTTTTGACATCTTTATTTTTGAAACAAGTTCCATTATCTGAGATGAGATTTGCAGGAATTCCAAACCTACAAATAATTTGATTAAAAATAAACTTGGAAACTTGGGTTCCAGTGCAAGAAGCTAAGGGTATAGCTTCAACCCATTTTGTGAAATACTCAGTGGTGGTTATGATAAATTTGTGTCCATCAGATGACACAGGGTTGATTTTTTTGATGATGTCTAAGCCCCATTTTGAAAAGGGCCAAAGAGATGAAATAGCCTGTAGTTCTTGTGCAGGCACATGGACAAGGTCAATGTGTTTCTGGCACTTGTCGCAATGGTGCACATAATCATGTGCATCATTCTCCATGGTAGGCCAAAAATATCCTATCCTAAGGAGATTCTTAGCAATGGCGCTACCCCTAAAATGTCCCCCATAAGATTCATTATGGGCTTCACTCAAAGCCGATCTAGATTCTTCTAGATTCAAACATCTTAGCAGGATGCCTTCAAAAGATCTCCTATATAACGTATTTCCAATAATTACGAAGTGACTTGCTCGTCGACGTAGTAATCGGCGTTGGTTGCTATTACAACCTTCAAGAAAGGTCCCATTTTGAATAAAATTAAATATATCAGTGAACCATGGTGCAGGAGTAGTTTCGTTGATTAGAAACACATCCAAAGGTTCTAAGCATGATTTATTTGAAGCAGGTTCCAGGAGTCAACGAATAATTATGGTAGCATATTCGTCATATAACTCCAAGGGCAAAAGAGATGCAGCTGCAGCCATAGCATCAGCCACACGGTTGCTAGTTCGAGGAATAGCTTCCAAGATAACTTGATCAAACAAAGATAATAATTGTAAGGCATATGCTTTATATGGATGTAATTTATCATCTTTGGTCTAATAAACATCATTTATTTGATTTATGACAAGTTGAGAATCACCGAGAACCAATATATTTTTAATTTTTAGCGCCAAGGCAGCTCATAATCCAAGGATTAGAGCCTCATATTCAGCAGTGTTATTAGTGCAAACAAACATTAATTTAAAGAAGAGAGGTATAAGATGTTTCTATGAAGATATTAAAATAATACCTACACCAGCCCCACTCATGCATCGGGCTCCATCAAAGTATAGGGACCATTGCTCTAGATGGTCTGCCTCTATTTTAAGGCATTCATCAGGGAACTCAATGATGAGGGGATGGGTAGACTCTAAAGGTGCAACAACTAATTGATCTGCTATGATTTGACCTTTAACAGACTTTTGTCCAATAAACGTGAGTTCAAACTCACTTAGCACAAGAACCCACTTTGTTGTGCGACCAGATAAATAAGGTCGACTCATGAGATATCACAAAGGGTCGAATTTAGCAATAACATACGTTTTCTGACTGAGAATATAATGACGTAATTTTTGTGTAGAAAATACAACGGTGAGAAATAACTTCTCTAATACTATATAGCAAGTTTCATAACTAATTAAGGTTCTGCTAATGTAATAATTAGAACGTTCTTTCTTCTCATCGTCAAGTTGAGCTAACATAGCTCCTAAGGCAAAATTTGAAGCAAAAATGTACAAGATAAATGGACGATCTGATCTAGGTGGTGAAAGCACCAGTGGTTTAAGGAGATATTGTTTGAGAAGTTCAAATGCTTCCTTACATTCGTCATCCCAATGAAAAGAGACCTCTTTCTTAGGAAGCTTAAGAAAGGGACCTATTTTATCTGCTAACTTATCGATGAAGTGACGAATAGCTTGAAGCTTACCTTGTAGACTTCGTAATTCTGATATATTTATGGGTTCAGGCATATCAGTGATAGTCGTGATCTTGAGAGGGTCAATTTCAATGCCATGTAAAGAAACTATAACCCCCAATAATTTACCGAACTTAACTTCGAATATACATTTGGTTGGATTTAATCGGATAAGATATTCTCTTAACCGATCAAATACTTTTCTCAAGTCATGTAAATGATCATCTTCTTTGATGGAACGAGCTATAATATCATCTACATAATCATGTAGAATATCATTCATAATATCGTGAAAGATATAAGTCATGGCTCATTGATATGTTGCACCTGCATTCTTCAAACAGAATGGCATCACTTTCCAACAAAAGGTTCCCCAAGGGGTAATAAAGGTTGTTTTGGCCTGATCTTCAAGAGCTATTATGATCTGATTATAACTAGAGAATCCATCCATTAGGGATATCATTCCACTCCCAGTAGTAAAATCAATGATTTGATCCATGTTGGGAAGAGGAAAATCATCTTTAGGGCATGCAACATTAATATCTCTAAAGTCTGTGCAAACCCTAACTTTGGTAGCTTCTTTCTTAGTTACTGGAACTACATTCGAGATCCATTCGGCATAATCAATGGCTTGTATAAAAATGACCTTCAATACTTTTTCTAATTCTCCTTTGACTAGTAAGGCCACTTTAGGATGCTTTTTTCTAAGTTTTTGTTTAACAGGTTTAGCATCCGGATGGACTACTAGGTGATGCATAACTACAGAAGGATCTAATCCTGACATATCTTCATATGTCCAAGAAAAAAAGTCTTCATATTCTTTAGGAATGCAATGTATTTGCCTTGTTTTTCTTGACTCAATTATGATCCAATGTTGATTATGTGAGGGTTATCTTTGGTTCCAATATTAATTTTTATGACGTTTTCTACTTCCATGTGTAGATCTCTCTCAAAATTAGGTGGGGTGGGTGAAACACCCAATTCTTGTAATTCTTCTAAGGTTAGCTTGGATAATTCGTCTTGAGGAGTCGTGGCCTCAAGCTGGGCTATAATAGGTATAGAGCCATCGAAATAAAATCCGTTATGTAACAATTCCTCAACGGAGACATCATGGAAGATATCTCCCTCCAACTCATCGTCGGATTCAGCAATCATCTCAGGGTAAGCTATGGATAGCATATTACATATAAATGGCTTATTCATTAAATGCAAAACATCACGTTTATCCAAATAATCTTGGTAACATAGGAGATGGTCATCATCCTCAAATGGGAAGGGCTAACATTTACTAGGAAATAAGCCCACACCACATCGGGCAGGCCATGGTTCTACCTCAAAAGGTTCTTTCATACCATTCTGGAAAGGTCCCAAACCTTTCTCTTTATATCCCAATTTAAACATTATAGACTTAGCTTTAATATACTCATTAGCAAAATAACATCGAGCATATCCATCATAATGTGTCTTGATGTTTCTAGGTATTCTTCCCCAGTCATATCCCTTATAAATAAAAGCATAGCTCCCGACTTGGTAGATACTTCCCATAGGCTATGGGAGGCCCAAGGTACGAGGAGAGGGTGGCAATTTATTTAAAATAAGGGAAGCTTGCATAGAAGCATTTGTTTTTTTTGATATAAGAATTCTAGATAAATCAGGTAAGATCTCGTCAGTAAGAGCATAAGAGGTAGAAGGAACATTTCCTATATCTTCGGATGCAGAAAACATGCCTCTGGTAGGTGTAGATGTTGTAGAGATGTCTTTGGATGGATCTATAAGTATGGAAGTTATAGGAGTAAAATAAGAAGCATTGGTTTTAGGATCTTTTTGAGGTCCTGATCGCTCCAAATTTTTCACACCCTTACCTTCAGGCTATAGGATCTGTGCCCGGAAGGGGGATGTGAAAAGGATGGCACGGTACCTCAAACTGAGAGGACTTGCAAAGGTCCCGCATCTCAAGGGAGGTGTATTATTGGTGATTTTTCGATGGATGGTGGGTTCACCAGGAAACATTTAATGGCAGTTTCCATGCCTAGGTTGGGAATGTGTTTTATGTGTTCGTTTTAGCCTTAAGCATTCAAAATCCTAGGTTTGGCCAAAATGCATCTAAACTATTCTATATGAAGATGCAGATTAAATGAATACAGAAAACAGGATTAAGACAGAAAAACAGAGAAATTAATGAATGTTAAAGGAAAATACCTGATCCGGATGTCTGATGAAGATTTTGATTCTTGAAGCAGTCAGGATCGTCTGGAATTCGACAGAATCATCTGAGATCATACAAGATTGTCTGAGATCTGATGAATTCATCAGACGAATTCATCAAAGACCTGCAAACAGAGAAATAGGTGCAAAACACAAAAAATACAACTATCCTAACAGAGGGAAATAGTGTAAAATGATAGCAATAATATCAAACTGAAACTTAAAAACAGAAACATGAATGAATTATGCTAATTTCATAATAATTATGACTTAATTATGCATTTAATCTAGATGGGTGAACTCCAAAATGTAGAATAGCATAAAATACTGAATAAAATTGCTAATTACAACATAAAACAGCAGAAAAAGGGAATAAGAAATGCAAACTTCAGGCACTGATTGCCTCAATGTTGACTATAGTCGAAATCATCTCGCATTGGTACGAAATCGTCTCTGATTCGACAGGATCACCTCCGATCTGAACAGGTTCGTCGACGACGATGTAAGCTTGCTCCGACTGAAAAACAATAAGGTACCTACAACAAAATTGGTATATAACTACTGCAAATATGAATTTGGGATGCTTTAACGTGTATGAAGTCGGGTTACAGGAATTATCAGCCAGGGGGGTGCTAAGGGGAAGGCTTAGGATTAAATAGGCTTATGATGGAGGTTAGGAGGTTGGAGATCATCCCTATTTGGGAGATCTCCAATGGGGGAGGGTCTCTAACGGCGCAGACACGCTTCTGCCTGGATTAGAGAACCGTTGGAACATAAGCTAATTGTGCAAAATCAGTTTTGAGACAAGATCGTCTAGACGTCCTAGCCCAGACAAAATTGTCAGATCTGGGGCGATATCGTCTGATCGGCGATGATATCGTCAAATGGTCAAAACAACCTCTAAAAATGATGCGGAAAAGGGGGAAACGGATTACCCGACGGTTAACGGGCGGTTTGGGAGGTTAAAATTTGAATTTAAATTATTTACTAAAGTGAATGTAATTATTAAGGTTTTACTGCGTCAATTTTAGGGTGCTACATTTTGCCCCCTCTTTAGTGAATTTTCTGAAGAAAATGCGTTAAAGATGAGTTCTTCTCGATCTACGAGAAAGCAAAAATTATTCCCATTTTTAGGCGACGATTCTTGGTCGAATCGTATGACAGCTTACTATGGTGCCCCCTCCGTGTTTTTACCCAAATCGAATGTTTGAGGTAAAAACACGGAAAAGCAAAATTTTAAAATGTTGTTAATTATGTTTTGAATAAAATTAAGAAAAATAGGGTAAAACCCTAATTCATTTTTACTGTTTATTTTTTCTGGTTTTAGAGCTCTGAAAGCAAAAAATGGTGGAGACGACGCACAGATCAACAGAGGTCCGGCGCGGGCTACGGGTAAGAGTCTAGACTTAACTTAGAATGATTTTAAGTTGAATTTTCATGCTTTTTAGGTAAATTTTAAATGAATTTTGAGCATCGCGGCTATTTTTGGGCCGTCGACCTCGTCGGGACGAAATCGTCCCGATTTCGACGAAATCGTCTCAAGTTCGCCAATTTCGTCTGAAGGCGAAATCGACGAAAGGGGGACGATTTCATCAAATTAGGGACGATTTCGGCTTGCGAAATCGAAGACGATTATGCTCAAATTTGGGATGATATCGTCCAATATTGGACGATATCATCATTTGTATAAAATTGAACTTATTTTAACTTGCATTTTTAATTAATGATTTTTTATTAATGATTGTTTGTTGTTTTGTTGTTTATGTTGCAGAGAGGTTTGCTAAAGAGCAGGGAATGGAAATATGGAGGTTTGAGAGATGACTTGGCTGCTCTAACATAGGCAGAGCGAGATCAGCTGACACAGGCCAACTTACTACATGTGGCAGAAATGCCACAAGTGTCTACAGTCGAGATCACCTCTGATCATACGAGATCATCTCTGATCTATGATAGGATCATCCAAAATCATCTGGAATCGCCTACGACAATCCGAGCTTGCTTTGACTAAAAAATAGTAAAATCCCTGCAAGAAAACTTGAAATATGCAATGCAAACGAAGGTGTGAAAGTGTTCTAATGCATGAAAAGTTAAATTTGCAAAGAAATCAGTCAGCTAGGGGGTTCAGGGGGATAAACTAAGAAAATCCTAGTTTATATAGGATTAGGGAGAGGTTAGGAGGTTGGAGATCATCCCAATTTGGGATATCTCCAACGAGGAAGACTCTAACCGTGCAGACACGCTTTCTGCCCAAGTTAGAGAAGTCATTGAAACAGAAGCTAATTATGAAAATTTGGTTTTGGGATGAAATCGTCTGGACGTTCTGTTCCAGATGAATTCATCAGATCTAGGAAAATTTCATCTGATCTTCTACGATATCATCCAACGATCAAAACAAATCCTAAAAATGGCACGAAAAACAAGGAAAGTGGGTAACAGGCAATTAATGTGCGATTTGGATTAAAATTCAAATTTTTATCTTTTTACTAAGGTTTAACCGTGCCAATTTTAGGGTGCTACAATTACTCATGCTTTTCTAAATATATAAATAATAATATCTAGATAAATGTTATCATCCTCTAAATTCAACAAAAAATATATAAAAATAATCTAGATGATAGTTAAAATTATGAATTTTTGCATAAACTAAATTGAGGACCACTAAAAATCCTTAAATTAAACATAAACTATGAACTCTTATATTCATTTTTTTAATGGTCAAAGGGATTACTTGTGTAATCTAGTATAAAATCATAATAAATAACCATATATAGGCCTGATGGATAGGTGGCCCCCTCAATCCGCTTTGGCTCGGAATGTGGAAAGGTTATTCTTTCTAGAATGGATTGAAACACTCTAGGGTTAGGATATATTCCTAAGACAAATGACTATATAATAATTTTAAAAACTTTATACTTTTCCTAGTATATATCATGGCAAAATAAAAATATTTAATAAAATATTTAATTTAAATAAATTATGAATGACTAGATCCCTTACCTTTAATCCATAAGGGGTGGTCCCTATGGAAAAAGTGTACACTAAATTTGTTTTCCAAACTTGTCATGTATAGTATAATCAAGTGTAATCCTATAATCAATAATTATATGATATACTTAATATTGATTTATGTAATTAGTGATGAGATCATGGTTTAGCCTTTTCATAATTAACCTTCACTAACTTTTTCATGTGTAATATGATGTGGTTAAGTAAGGTATTATTAGTTATTTAGGATGATGTATTTATACCCCTTGACCACATTATGGATCACATAATTATCATCTGATCTTGATCATTGGCGTGGTTGCCTAAGTAAATCCTTCATTTTTGGTGTACAAAATTTCTCTCTACTTTTATCAAATCTTAATTCTCTTTTTTTTTATGATTTTTGTTGATATGTTGCTTCTATTCATTTTGATAAGATATTGTGAAATTCAATAGTGTATTAGATTAGGTATGGAGCATCTCTACCTAGTCACACATGGGATTTTTTCAAATACTCTTATTTTGTTTAGATCAATAGGATGAACTATATTTTGATGTTTCATAAGACATTTTTACAGAAGAAGCATAAGAAGGATCTAACAAGTTCATGGCCATTTTCTTAAAGAATGATTCTCTATGAGGGTAAATATATTTTTTCCCACTTTTTTTATTTGTGAGTACCCTCTATTTTTGCATAGATAAATAATATGAAAATATGTTTATTGTGGACCTTGGTTTTTCTAAGAAAAAACCATTAATATCTTCTTATTTTGGTATGGTTGTCCGAGCACATCATGTATGGATTCCTACCAAAACAAGGTATAGGTTTGATCCTAATTGTTTTACATTAGAAGGAAAAATTATTTTTACAAAGGAATGTGTTTGAAGCATCCATGGATATTCTCATATGGTGCTCCCACCAAGGACTATGGTATTTGGGATAACTTGATATTTTCTATTTTTTGACACATAGGAGATCCTAGTTTGACCCCTCGGGTCCTATTTGTATATTTCCCATCCATCACAACCTCATTTTTTCTAATGGAGGAAGAAGCATGACACTCTTATCAATATAAGTAAATAATGGTTCATTAGATGAAGGGGTTGCATATTTAAACTATTATCATGACTTTTTATGTATTAAAAGTTTATTCATATTTCTAGAGCTTAGAAGATGTATTAGGTGTTAGTATGGTGATCAAAATTGATGTGTGCTTTAGAAATTAGGGAATGGTGGCTTGGTTATTTGAGGAATAGGAACAAGAGTTTGATTATATTTATTACCCAATTGATAATCCTTTTATTTTTAAAGTATAAATATTGACACCTACTCAGAAGTAGAATAAACTTTACATTTCAAGCAAAAGGTGTGGGAACTTAACAACCTTGACTACCCTTGTATGCATACCACTTGAGTAGATTATATTCAAATCCCATATACTTTCCTTCCTTACTTTACATTCCTTGATCATATTGGAGGTAAATGTGGTGGACGACATAGACCTTACATAGTCATTTAAAATCATATATATGATCCACTTTAATTTATTAGTGTCATAAAGAAATGGATAGGTGGTCACAAATGGTGGATTTTTCCCTTTTGTGACATGGTAGGTTGTAGACTACTTTTTAAATATTTTGAAGATTCAACTATTTTCTTTTTTGGAGAACCAATAAGTAGAAAATTTTGGAGGGCATAACTTTTGGATACAAAATATTCTTCAACCTATTTTTAGATCACGTGATTTTTAAGCTCTATGTGGCCACATTAGTTGAAGGACATGTTATAGTGTTGAGGGTATGTTCATGTGATATGAATCCTCTAAAATATATTACAAACCTTAATGTATAAAAATATCATGATTAGTCAACTCAAATGATCAATTTATTGAGAAGCAAGAATCATTGATCCATATAAAACAATAAATTACCTTTATGAAAAGGATTTGAATCATAAGAAGGATGAGACCTATACTTTATTTCTAATGTTGGTAGAAACTAAATTTTTTTTTGATATTAGATATGAGGGTGATCTCATAAAGTTTAAATAAGCTACATAAACTATTTGAAAATTTTAATGACACAAAATTTAATAGATTGGATATGAAGTTACCTTCATGTGAGATTTTATAATTTGATGATATTGAGGTCTATATTTTTGTGCTTCAAGGATTTACATTTGAATATTGTATAGTTAGGAAGAAAATGGAAGGACATAGAATATGGTAAGGTTGTTGTTTTAATATATTTTTCCCTTTCAAATTGTTGGACTAGTGATTCATATTATTCCCATGTATATGAAGGAACATTCTTCTTTAACTCTTGATGTTCTCTTTTATCTTATTATTCACTTTTTAGTTTATTATGAGGATTATGGTGTTCTTGATCAAGTATAGACTCATGCAAAGGGAGGCTAATACTCAATAACCCAAGGGTCAGTATAAGTATTGAAATAATTCAAATATCTAATGCAAATACTATAAAATATGAGGGCATATTATAAGGGAATTGTTTAGTAAGTCTAAAAAATATTAAAGCACAATTTAGAAAGATAAGATGCAATGTACCAAATAATAAGCAATATTTATATGGTTCCCCCAATTGTGAAAGTGAACTAGACCAACAAAAATTTCATTAAGGGAAATGGGAAGATATTATTATTGTTAATATCTTCTCTCCTTAGCCCATCATCTTAGATATGGATGTTAAAAACCTTTAATCTATCTATATTGGTAAATCTAGTAATTTAGATAGTAAGTTGATGGGCATATGTTTTAATTTTTTAGTGGTTAACCTTTAATAACGCTTTTTGTATAATGTGATATCAACAAGGGTTAAATGAATTGTTATTAGTTATTGAGGATTTATTATTTATACTACTCAAACTCTCAATTATTTGAATAACTACGATATTATCTTAAACATTTATGTGGATACATACGGTCATCCTTCATATTTTGTGCATCATTGTTATTTATTTATGGTCTCTTAATTCTATTATTTATGATATGATTTGATGTGTTTCTTCTACTCATTCCAGAAAGATACTATAATTTCCAATAGTCTTGAGTGTAGGAGGAGACAATATAAATAGGATTTTCTTGATGTATTTTTTTATTAAACATCTTAAAAATTATAGAGTATTTTTTTTGCTTTATTATAACTTGGATGAATTTCATTATACCTAAAATAGCCACAAGAAAATCCCTCTTAAGTTCTTCAACTTATTGTTTATGCAATAAATTTTAAATAGCACGTTCTTTATTTTTAATACATTAGCTTTGTGATCCATAATATTAGAATTGAGTAATTTCAACACCTCATTGTTGATGTAATTTTCTTTTATGAATAAATACTAAGAATTATTCACCTCTAGGTCCTTACTTTTATTGCCAAGAATTCCATTTTTGATGCATTTATCCATAAGATATTGAAACGTTATCCTCCTTTATCTCAAATTGGACACTATATATATATATATTTGAGTTTTAATCTAACAAGATATTTGTTCATTGTAGATACCTAAAAAGTGTTTTTTTTAAGATAAAACATCTTGTGGGTCTACCTTGGTCTGAGAAACCATGAACAGGGGGTTCTACACCATTAAAATCACTCAGGAGTCATGCCCAGCCCTGACCGCACTAGCATTATCAATTGGATTTTGGGTACCCGATGTGCATTTGGAAGGGTGGATATTTGAACCAGGGACCTCCCTTACAGGATTTCCCTACCCTCTCAAATTCACCTACAGTACATGAGTAGATACCTAAAAAGTGTTAAATTCAAAATGATTAATATTAATATTTAATAATATGTGCAATTATTTTAAATAATGTATTGCAAAACTGAGAAGTTAATATTGGCTATTCTAGCCCATTTGACTTCTTCTAGCCCCTTTGACCCACTTTGGCCACTTCCTATGCCTATCCATAGTCATCATGATACCAATCCACTATTTTTAACTCTGGTTCACCTTTAATTTCGGTTGGAATTTATTTCCCCTCTTTCCTCCACTTTCCAAATGCATTCAATGCATTTCGATGAAGAGTCCCTCCACCCAAGCAATTTGATGAAAATTTCTAATTTAGTGGGTGAGAAATATCTACACAAAAAGGGGTATTAATATGGCATGTCATAATGCATCATGGTATGTCATAATGTGTCATGTCATGTCATAAGGCATCATAGGGCATCATAGGCCAGACAAGAAAAGTTGCACATTTGTCAACCCTAAGTGGGGAATCTCTAAGATACCCCTCTTATGCACTCATGCAACTTGTCACTCCTTATCTTCCATCCTTTCCACTCTCCTCAAACCATGGGAGAATTTAAAAATAGGTCTCCATTTTCATGTTCATTTAATGCACATAATTTATAACGAAACTCTGCTCAATTTTCATTCAATATTGTTGTGTTTTTGCTTGACATTGTGCTTGCAAATTTTACCATTGGATGAGTTTGAAGGCATAAACCATGGAGTATTTTGGGTTTGTTCACTAACATTTTTTTACAACCACATCAACAAGTGCACTGAATCTGCAACAAGGACCCCAAAAAAATCTTTGAAGACTTAGATTCAAGATCAAATTCCTCTATCAGATAATAATCTCAACTGCCCAAGGTATTTAATGAGAAACACAACCACCCATGGTATTTAACCATAAGTATAACTACCCAAGGTAGTTAACCAAAAGGACAACCACCTAGGGTAGATCTTTCTCATAAATCCAACTACCATGGGTGGTCAAGATTTAAGGCTAATAACAACTCTAAATCAACCCCATAATGCATAAAAAGGTAAAGCATGTATATTTTTAGGTTTTGTAAGAATTCTATATAGATTTGTAATTCTCACAATTGATTTTGTAAGTTTTTGTAATGTTTTAGTTGTTATATTTTTATGATATATATTAAATGAAATGCACTATATGATAACTATATGATAATGGCACTATAATATGCAAGAAATTTTTAAGAAAAACTTCTACAATAACTTAGAAATAGGCCATTAATGAAAGCTCACAAAAATTGTACAATGTAATATAATGGAGGACATGAACACTCCATAAATACATAAATGATGTACATTGTACTCACTATTACTGCAAATGCAACTAGTCACTATTCTATCTTCTGTCACTCTCTCTCTTTTTCTATGCTACCTCAAAGACATATATATAGGGAGATAAGTCCCTTGGCCTTTCATATACATAACCTATGACTCATGTACATGTGGACTACATGCACATTTACATCATTGCATATTCTAACACTTGTGCATTTATTACATTGCATGAAGTAACTACTCAAACCTTACTCTAAGGTAAACTGCTACTCTAGTTACATACCTAAGGTACATTAGCATGTACCAAATAATATAATATACTCTAACACCCCCATGTATTATATTATTTGGGTATTGAAGACTTTAGTATTCAATATGGATATTCATATTTTGAATATTCTTCAACTTGATCAGGTCCTTCATTTTCTTCTTTAGTTTATAGATGGCCAAGTAGTCCATAGTTTTGTTGTCCTCTCATCTTTTTAATTTTAAATCTTCTATTCCATCGTCTACTTTTATGATATATAGGTTCTTCATTTTCTACAATTTGTTCTTCAGAAAATGCATTAGTATTATTTTGAAATACAACAATATCTTGTAAAGTTTTAATCAAATCTAGAGCATATATATCTTTGTGGATTGATCCCGTAGCTTTTATCTCATTTTAATTTATGATGAGACACAATTGAATATATTTAAGTATATAAAATAAACCATCATTTTTCTCTCCACTATCTTGGCTACTAAAATAAGATTAGATGTTAATACAGGAACATACATCACATTATGTAATAAAAAAATTGGAAATGATTTACTAGGTGTTACACACCCATATACATGTATAAGATAGGTTTTGCCATCTGCAATTTTCAACCTATAATTATTAGTGATTTCAAGACAATCAAAAAATTGTAAATTTCCTATCATGTGATGACTAGCACTAGAATCAATATACTTGTATCGCTCCAAATTTTTTGCATCCTTACCTTCAGGCTATAGGATCCACGCCCGGAAGGGGGATGCGAGAAGGATGGGACAATACCTCGGACTGAGAGGCCCTTTGAAGGTCCCGCCTCTCGGGGGAGGGGTATAAGGGTGAATTTTCGATGGATGGTGGGTTCACCAGGAAACTTTTGAATGGCAGTTTCCACACCTAGGTTGAGAGTAGGTTTGATGTATTCATTTTGTGCTTTAATCATTCAATTCCTAGGTTTGGCCAAGATGAATCTAAGCTATTCTATATGCCAATGCTGATTTTTACGAATACAGAAAACATGAATAAATGCTAAACACAGAGAGTATGCTAAATAGGACAGAATATACCTGATTTCGGATGTCTGATGAAGATTCTGAGGTTTGTAGAAGTCCAAATCATCTCAAATCATACGTAATCATCTAGAATTGCACAGAATCATCTCAGATCTCAGTCGATCATCTGAGATCAGACAAGATCGTTGGCGATCTGACGAATTCATCAGATGAATTCGTTAGAAACCTGCAATCACAGAAATAGATACAAAATACCAAAAATGCAACTGCAAAAGCAAGGGGAAATGATAGAAATAATAGTAAATTTGCCTAAATGATAGATCCAGATAGCAATTAAAAGGAAATGCATTAATTTAATAATTTGTTTTGACTTTATCATGCATCTATGCTAAATGAGGTGAACTCCAGGATGCATAAATATAATAAACTAAGATAATGCATAAAGAAATGCAGAGAAAAGATAAGAAAATGCAAACTCTGGGCTCTGATTGCCCCCAATCTGGACTACAGTCGAGATCACCTCTGATCGTACGAGATCATCGCCGATCTGCGACAGGATCGTCCGAAATCATCTGGAATCGCCTGCGACGATCCAAGCTTGCTCCAGCTAAAAAACAGTAAAATTCCTGCAAGAAAACATGAAATACAGAATGCAAACGATGGTGTGAGGATGCTCTAATGCACAAGGAACTAAATTTGTAGGGAAATCAGTCAGCTAGGGGGTTCAGGGGGATAAACTGAGAAAATCCCAGTTTATATAGGATTAGGGAGAGGTTAGGAGGTTGGAGATCATCCCAATTTGGGAGATCTCCAACGGGGAGACTCTAACCGTGCGTACACGCTTTCTGCCCAAGTTAGAGAAGTTGTTGAAACAGAAGCTAATTATGAAAATTTGGTTTTGGGATGAAATCGTCTGGACGTTCTGTTCCAGATGAATTCGTCAGATCTCGGGACGATTTCGTCTGATCGTCGACGATATCGTCCAACGGTCAAAACAAATCCTAAAAATGGCACGAAAAATGAGGAAAGCGGGTAACGGGCGGTTTGGGTTAAAATTCAAATTTTTATCTTTTTACTAAGGTTTAACTGCACCAATTTTAGGGTGCTACATTTTGCCCCCTCTTTAGAGAATTTTTTGAAGAAAATGTGTTAAAGACGAGTTTTTCCTATTTTACGAGAAAGCAAAAATTTACTCCATTTTTTAGACGACGATTCTAGGTCGAATCGTACGACTACTGACTATGGTGCCCCCTCCGTGTTTTTACCCAAATCGAACGTTTGAGGTAAAAACGTAGAAAAGCAAAATTAAAAATGTTGTTGTTTTTAAATAAAATTAAGAAAAATAGGGTAAAACCCTAATTCATTTTTACTGTTCTAGAGCTCTGTAGAGAAAAAAGAAAAAATGGTGGAGACAGCACACCGATCGACAGAGGTCCGACACGGGCTACGGGTAAGGATCTAATCCTAGTGAATTAGGTTTGAATTTGTTTTGTGCAATTTTTTGTTTTAAATTTTGATTGTTTTGGGGCATCGCGGCCATTTTTAGGCCGTCGACGACGTCGGGATGAAATCATCCCTAGATCGTCGATTTCGTCGGAGGGCGAAATCGGTGAACTAGGGGCGATCCCGTCCAACAAGGGGCGATCCCCAAGTTGCGAAATCGGAGATGATTTCATCCTAACAAAGGATGATTTTGCCCAATTTGGGACGATATCATCCAATGGTGGATGATATCATCATTTTTAAGAAATTAAGCTTGATTAAAATGTATTTAATTTGATTTTAATGATTGATTTATTAATAAATTTTATTGTTTTATTGTTTGTTTTGTAGAAGGGATTACTAAAGAGTCGGGAGTGGAAATACGATGGGCTAAGAGATGACATAGCCATGCTTGATCAGGCAGAGCATGACCGACTGGCTCAGGTCGGTTTACAGCATGTGGCAGAGATGCCACAAGTATCGACAGACATGGGGCTACTGACAGCCCTAGCAGAGAGATGGTATCCGGGGTCATCCTGCTTCTGGTTACCGATAGGGGAGATGACTCCCACACTAGAGGACGTATGGAGGATCTTGAGGATCCCCATACAGGGACGATTGATGACTCCTATAGCCAATCAGGGCCAAGCGATGATGAGGTTGACCGGAGACCCGAGCTTCACCCTAGAGAAGGGTGGAGTGAACATCGAGTCTTTGAGGTAGATGCCTGGGGCATCTAGGCTGACTCGGGTGTTGGCCGGGGTAGTAGGTGGCTTACTTCTGTGCCACCAGAGTGGGTGCAAGCTACCATGGCTCCTCTCAGATGTGGTCTATGACATGAGAGACCACGACTACAGATACTCATGGGGTAGCTTTTTACTATGCCGCTTGTATAGGATCCTACATGGGGTCATATACAAGGGAGGCCGATGTCTAGTTGTGACATCACTACTACAAGTTTGGTGCTGGGAGCACATTGCGATGCGGAGGCCGATGGGGCTTCCACTGATAGGGGTTGACCGAGAGAGGCCCCGAGTTTTCTACTGGTGGTTGCAGAGGGGGTCACAATGGTGGATCGATCTGTCGATGTCATGGAGGTTGCTAGATGACCTCATCCTAGACCAGATCACCTAGAGGCCATGGAGAGAGCATCCAGGGTGGGCAGAGGATGGGCAGGAGCTGGCTCGCATCAGGTGAGTCTATTGGCTAAGGATGGAGCGGGGAGAGGTAGAGCTCCACCGCTACGACCGAGTTCTATGATAGTTCGGTCTACAATAGGGGATCCCTTCTCTCAAGGATTACGAGTACTCCCAAACTATCTAGGATAGTACCACACTGAGTGGGGCTCCAGACATGCAGCGATTCTGGAGTCAAGACATAGATGATGCCCCCATCCAGCCAGTGGATGGTGATGATGTTGGGGTTGCAGATGGCTATGATGCCTGGTACGTAGGCATCCACCCTCCTCGGATGATGAGGGCGTAGGGTCCAATGCATGCTATGGTGCGATAGATGGGGAGGCGACATCAGGCTACTATTGAGGCAACACGAGGTCACGATGGGAGAGAGCAATGATGGTCTCCATAGGAGAGATGCCAGAGGATGGGTAGGCTCCATAGAGGCCGTAGGAGATAGGGCAGAGGGAGAGGAGATTCCCTTCATAGTAGGGGGAGAGACCACCATCACCCGATAAGGGCAAGGGTGTCGAGGTGGGGGAGAGCAGTGAGACGATGGCTCTCCGGGCTGAGGTTGCCCGCCTCTAGGCTTAGGTGCAGACATTACAGGATGAGGCTACACGTCTTAGGGCTCGGAGTGGAGGGGTGAGCATACAGGAGTTGGCACGATCTATGGCCCAGACTACATTCTACCAGGGAGTATACTTCCAGCTGGTGCCAGAGGGTCAGAGGTTGTAGTTGCCAGTCGACATTGTAGAGCCTATCAGGGTGGGATCATCGAGGACATCCTCACGATCGACGATGAGGACCCGAGACACAGTCCGGACCTCTATGGGACCACCTCCTCCACCTCAGGGCAGGGGAGGAGATGAGGCTGAGAGCTCGAGGGCTTCTCGAGGCTAGCTGCTATAGATTGTAGACTGTATTATTATTATTATTTTTTTGAGGGGATTGAGTATGCCAGGGTATTGATTATGGCATACCAATCCAGATGATGTACATAATTGATTGATGATATATATATATATTGTCTTTTTGATGATATGACTTGTGTATATGTTGTATGATGCTTTAATTTTGAATTTTGTTTGATTGATTATTTATGTAATTATGTCATTGGAAATAAATTATAATTTTTATGTCATGGTATAAAATTGTAAATGAAATAATTTGATGTGAATAAATTGGTTGTTTTTGTGGTGTGATTTGATGAAAAATAAAAGGGACTTCTAACAATAATTTCAAAGGACATTGTCGCTGTTATAGACCATTTCATGGAGTCACCGCTCACTAGGTCGTCAAGCTAATCCCAAGATAGAAATATTGCTAAAAGTAAAAGAGTGCTTAAGAGACTGTCTTAAGACTTTGTGTTGTGATGATGAAAAATGATGATGGTTTGTGATTTGTTTTCAGATTTTCATAAAAATATTATGCATGACATATTTAAAGAAATATGATTTTTGCTAGGCATAAATTCCTAAGTGTGATAAAATGTTTGAATAAGTCCCTAGGAACTATACCATCATTGCAAAATTGAATGTTTTGACATAATGACATGAAATAGAAAATGTGTGTTCTTTTTAAAGCTCAATTGTGTAACATAATGATGTAAGTCATATGTTTTTATGAATTAAAATGAATGGGAAATAAAATGAGAACAATGGTTTGCGCTAGGCATAGAATTATGGGTATAGACTTATACCATCATCGTGAAATCCAAAAAGAATTTGATATTTTAGTTTTATTGCATAATTGATTTTTTTGAGATAAACAAAAAATAATAAGATGACTTTATTTACTATATTTGTGTAATATGTTGTTTGAAAGAATTTTGTGATTTTTGAAAACAATGTATGTAATTGTTTTTATACTAAACAGATGTTCTGAAATAAGAAGATAAAATTATTCCAAAGAATTGCAAAGATATTTTAAATTATCTCAAAGACAAAATGTAGATTTATAAGGAACCTTCATGTGCAAATGTGAGTTCATTACCGATCTTGATTTATCATAATGATACAAAAATCTCTCAAATACAAATGTGTGTGCAATTGTATTGTTCATTCACCAATTTTGAGCAAGAGAATTTGATACAAGTAATTTGACTTAACCAAATAAGGGTTCGTTGACCATGATTTATATGCATGTAACCATACCAGACTACTATGTAAGTCGGGTCATCAAGAGCTAGCTAATCCATAAGCCGACATAGGTCTATACAAAAGAAGGTCGCTAATGTGACAGACATATCACCACGCTAGGAATTACCCAAGGCCAAGCGGGTTGGGCACAAACCACCTGTTATGGGGCTTACCTCACAGTTTTCGAATAATTGAGAATTCCAGGGATTCAAGCTCATTCACCCTTCTTTTCTTTTCAAGGGGTAGGGAAGGGATTTTGTTGCTTTTTGCTTTTGCTTTTCTCTTTTTTTTTTTGTATTTTTGCTTGATATTGAGATAATGCTGAAATATTGCTGCGATGATACAAAATAATATTTTTCTTTTTCTCATTTGCTTTGACTTTTTCTTTTGCTTCCTATACTAGGGATACTTGCTCGGATTGGTTGTAGAGCAAGGGATTTTTATTCTGGGTAGGGGTGAGCTTGTCCTTTTGTCAATTCTCAAAGATTCTAGACCATGTGCATGATAGGATAGCAGGGGAAACTTTTCGCTCAAGAAACCACTTCTACTATGTAGCATCATATCGAATTTGCAATGAAATCATTTTAATGTGAAGAGATGTACTTGGTTCAAGTAAATAACAAGATCAGTTCTTCTATGCTCAAAACTTTATTTAATTCAACCGTGGACTTTGATATAAGAGAGATTAATAATCATACCAAATAAAATCAAGATATTTATGCATGTGAGTGTGAAAGTGCGGGATTCCAAATAAATGCTAATTTATCCAAAATAATTGAAAATATAACTGCAATACTTCAAGAATTGACAGGTACGAAAATAAAGAATGTTTTGAAGATTTTGATGGTTTTAAAGTTTTTATATTTTGATTTTGATTGATGAATTGAAAGAATAAACACTGTTACTATTTTTGAAAATTTTTATATGGATGACGAAAATGAAACAATATGCAAAATAACAATATATACAAATGATGAAATGACCAAATGTTATGCATAATAGCGCTTAAGATGCATAATGTTCATAGGTTCTTTAAGGTCTTTACCATCTAAGGTAGCTAATCGGTATGCTCCCGATCCAAATTTAGCAGATGATGATATACGGTCCAAGCCAGCTTGGGCTCAAATTTACCTTTAAGGTCTTTAGTTGCATTAGTATTTTTTTGATTTTCTTTTAAGACAAGGTCGTCGATCTCAAAGGATCGATGATGAACTTTCTTGAGGTATGCTCGCTTGAGCTTGTTTTGGTAGGCACGAAGATGCTCCAAAGCATTGATGCACTTTTCATCTAGGAGTTCCAACTGACTAAATCTGCCAACATGATATTCATCTCCTACTTCAGTATCTTGAAGTAGCAGAGCCAAAGAAGGAACTTCTAATTCAAAGGGAAAAATAGCTTCAGTGCCATAGACCAAAACAAAAGGTGAAGTACCTGTGGGGGTGCGAACGCTAGTTCGATAAGCCCACAAAGCAAGATATAATTGGATGTGCCAATCTCGACCAGATTTATTGACCAATATTTTGAGGATTTTGATTAATGTTTTATTAGATGCTTCTGCTTGGCCATTACCCTGAGGATAATAGGGAGTGGACCAACGATGTTGAATTTTATATTTTTGACATAATTTTTTGACATCTTTATTTTTGAAACAAGTTCCATTATCTGAGATGAGATTTGCAGGAATTTTGAACCTACAAATAATTTGATTAAAAATAAACTTGGAAACTTGGGTTCCAGTGCAAGAAGCTAAGGGCATAGCTTCAACCCATTTCATGAAATACTCAGTGGCAGTTATGATAAATTTGTGTCCATCAGATGACACAAGGTTGATTTTTCCAATGATGTCTAAGCCCCATTTTGAAAAGGGCCAAGGAGATGAAATAGCCTACAGTTCTTGTGCAGGCGCATGGACAAGGTCAGCGTGTTTCTGGCACTTGTCGCAATGGTGCACATAATCATGTGCATCATTCTCCATGGTAGGCCAAAAATATCCTATCCTAAGGAGCTTCTTAGCAATGGCGCTACCACTAAAATGTCCCCCACAAGATCCATTGTGGGCTTCACTCAAAGCTGATCTAGATTCTTCTAGATTCAAACATCTCAGTAGGATACCTTCAAAAGATCTCCTATACAAGGTATTACCAATAATCATGAAGCGACTTGCTCGTCTACGTAATAACCGATGGTGGTTGCTATTACAACCTTCAGGAAAGGTCCCATTTTGAAGAAAATTAAATATATCAGTGTACCATGGTTCAGGAGTAGTTTCATTGATTAGAAACACATCCAAAGGTTCTAAGCATGATTTATTTGAAGCGGGTTCCTGGAGTCGATGAATAATGATGGTAGCATATTCGTCATCTAACTCCAAGGGCAAAAGAGATGCAACTATAGCCATAGCATCAGCCGCACGATTGCTAGTTCGAGGAATAGCTTCCAAGGTAACTTGATCAAATAGGGATAATAATTGTAAGACATATGCTTTATATGGATGTAATTTATCATCTCTGGTCTGATAAACATCATTGATTTGATTAATGACAAGTTGAGAATCATCGAAAACTAATAGATTTTTAATTTTTAGTGCCAAGGCAGCTCGTAATCCAAGGATTAGAGCCTCATATTCAGCAGTATTATTAGTGCAAGCAAACGTTAATTTAAAGGACAGAGGTATAAGATGTTTCTATGGAGATATTAAAATAATACCTGCACCAGCCCCACTCATGCATCGGGCGTCGTCAAAGTATAGGGACCATTGCTCTGGATGGTCTGCCTCTAATTTAAGGCATTCATCAGGAAACTCAATGATGAGGGGATGGGTAGACTCTAAAGGTGCAACAACTAATTGATCTGCTATGATTTGACCTTTAACAGACTTCTGTCCTATAAACGTGAGTTCAAACTCACTGAGCGCAAGAACCCACTTGGCTGTGCGACCAGATAAATAAGGTCGACTCATGAGATATCGCAAAGGATCGAATTTAGCAATAACATACGTTTTCTGACTGAGCATATAATGGCGTAATTTTTGTGTAGAAAATACGATGGTGAGACATAACTTCTCTAATATTGTATAGCGAGTTTCATAACTGATTAAGGTTCTGCTAATGTAATAATTAGCACGTTCTTTCTTCTCATCGTCAAGTTGAGCTAACATAGCTCCTAAGGCAAAATCTGAAGCAAAAATGTACAAGATAAATGGGCGATCAGATCTAGGTGGTGAAAGCACCGATGGTTTAAGGAGATATTGTTTGAGGAGTTCAAATGCTTCCTGGCATTCATCATCCCAATGAAAAGAGACATCTTTCTTAAGAAGCTTAAGAAAGGGTCCGGTTTTATCCGCCAACTTATCGATGAAGCGACGAATAGCTTGAAGCTTACCTTGTAAACTTCGTAATTCAGATATATTTGTGGGTGCGGGCATATCAGTGATAGCCGCGATCTTGAGAGGGTCAATTTCAATGCCACGTAAAGAAACTATAACCCCCAATAATTTACCGGACTTAACTCCGAATATACATTTGGCTGGATTTAATCGGATAAGATATTCCCTTAACCGATCAAATACTTTTCTCAAGTCATTTAAATGATCATCTTCCTTGAGGGAACGAGCTATAATATCATCTACATAATCATGTAGAATATCATGCATCATATCATGAAAGATATAAGTCATGGCTCGTTGATATGTTGCACCTGCATTCTTCAAACCGAATGGCATCACTTTCCAACAAAAGGTTCCCCAAGGGGTAATAAAGGTTGTTTTAGCCTGATCTTCAGGAGCTATCCTGATCTGATTATAACCAGAGAATCCATCCATTAGGGATATCATTCCACTTCCAACAGTAAAATCAATGATCTGATCCATGTTGGGAAGAGGAAAATCATCTTTAGGGCATGCAACATTAATATCTCTAAAGTCTGTGCAAACCCTAACTTTGGTAGCTTCTTTCTTAGTTACTGGAACTACATTCGAGATCCATTCAACATAATCAATGGCTTGTATAAAAATGACCTTCAAGAGTTTTTCTAATTCTCCTTTGACTAGTAAAGCCACTTTGGGATGCATTTTTCTAAGTTTTTGTTTAACAGGTTTAGCATCCGGATGGACTACTAGGTGATGCATAACTACAGAAGGGTCTAATCTTGGCATATCTTCATATGTCCAAGCAAAAATGTCTTCATATTCTTTAAGGAATGCAATGTATTTATCTTGTTTTTCTTGACTCAATTCTGATCCAATGTTGATTATGTGAGGGTTATCTTCGGTTCCAATGTTAACTTTTATGACGTTTTCTACTTCCATGTGTAGATCTCTCTCAAAATTAGATGGGGCGGGTGAAACACCCAATTCTTGTAATTCTTCTATGGTTAGCTTGGATAATTCATCTTGAGGAGTCGTGGCCTCAAGCTGGGCTATACTAGGTATAGAGCCATCGAAATAAAATCCGTTATGTAACAATTCCTCAATGGAGACATCATGGAAGATATCTCCCTCCAACTCATCATCGGATTCAGCAATCATCTCAGGGTAGGCTATGGATAGCATATTACATGTAAAGGGGTTATTCCTTAAATGCAAAGCATCACGTTTATCCAAATAATCTTGGTAACATATGAGATGGTCATCATCCTCAAATGGGAATGGCTGACCTTTACTAGGAAATAGGCCCACACCACATCAAGCAGGCCAAGGTTCTACCTCAAAAGGTTCTTTCATACCATTCTGGAAAGGTCCCAAACCTTTCCCTTTATATCCCAATTTAAGCATTATAGACTTAGCTTTAATATACTCATTAGCAAAATAACATCGAGCATATCCATCATAATGAGTCTTGATGTTTCTAGGTATTCTTCCCTAGTCATATCCCTTATAAATAAAAGCACAACTCCCGACTTGGTAAATACTTCCCATAGGCTATGGGAGGCCCAAGGTACGAGGAGAGGGTGGCAATTTATTTAAAATAAGGGAATCTTGCATAGCAGCATTTGTTTTCTCTGATATAAGAATTTTAGATAAATCGGGTAAGAGCTCATCAGTAAGAGCGTAAGAAGTAGAAGGATCATTTCCTATGTTTTCGGATGTGGAAAACATGCCTCTGGTAGGTGTAGATGTTGTAGAGATGTCTATGGATGGATCTATAGGTATGGAAGTTATAGGAGTAAAACAAGAAGCATTGGTTGTGGGTTTAGGATCTTTTTGAGGTCCTAATGTGGTTTGTTCGGAAGATGGTTGAACTATATGTAGAGGTGCAGTTGGTGGGGAAGAAGTAGATGATGTTATGAGTGTGTGTTTCACACGTTTAGGTGGATGATTAGAATTAGGATGTGTGGATGATAAAGCAGGGCAAAATTGAACTCCAACAGGTTCTGCCAAAGCACACATATCAAAGGGTCTGGGGTCACCATGAATGGTAACCAATTGATTCTTAAATTCAAATTTAACACATTGATGTAAAGTTGAGGGAACATCTCGCATCGCGTTGATCCAAGGGTGACCCAAGAGTATATTGTACGATGCAGGGCAATGTACAATAAACACGGTCATGTCTAAGGTTCTAGGACCAACTTGCAATGGAATAGTAATAACTCCACACGTTTCTTGTGTTTCGTCATTGAAGGCTTTTATAATCATATCAGTTCTTTTCATTTCATCACTTCTAAACCCAAATCTTTGGTAGAAGTCAAAAGTGCAAATGTTTAAAGATGAACCATTATCAATCAAGACTCGTTTAACTGCTACATCTCCAATTAGGGCAGTAATATATAAGGGGTTATCCTTATGTAAACTATGTTGTGGTATATCTCTATCCCGAAAGTCAATACAATCGACTTCTCGAGTTATGATAGTATTGGACATGGCTTCAGATTGAATATTTTGTGGTACCATCATTTGGCTTAATGTGAGCATTAATTCATCCCTATGGGTAGGAGAAGATCTTAAAAGGTCCAAAAGGGAAATTCTAGCTATAGTATTTGATAATTGTTCATTAATATTATAAGGAGGTTTAGGTTGAACATTAGGCGCATGATTCCCTTTATTAGGAATTTTCAAAACAAATGGAGCTGATCCATCATTCTGAGTCTGATCTTGTTGAGAATTTTGAGCCTGTTGTCGAGTAACAGCTCCGATGGTACCTACAATATTATTTTGTGGATGATGAATGGGTCTTGGTCTAGCATTTATGGCTTGTTCATTAGAAAGTAATTGGTGAGAAGATGGTCTAGTAGTGACTCTTCTAGGAAATGGTTCTTCTCGGAACCATAGAATTTGTGATAGGTTGAATAGCATCCGATTCATCTTCAGAACTATTCGATTGATTTGAGGTGATTTCCATGTCACTTTCAGTCTCGTATTCTGTATCACTAAGATCAGGTGTCCGAATATTATATAGAGGTCTGGTCGTAACCATGGATAAAGTTGTGTCAAAGATTTGCGGATCATGAGCAGGTAAATGTCCACTAATAGTCCCTACATATCGGGTAGGAGGGGGAACATTATGATGCTCAATTTGATTAGCCACCTCCTTACCATGCTTTGGTAAAGGATGTTGAAATATGTCCAATGATTGATTGGCATTCTGATTCTAATTTTGGGGGATGTTCTTTTGAGCATTATTAGGAGGATTTTGTTTAGGTTGAAAGGCTTGCACCTCCATCTCATTGTTATCAATTAAATCTTGTATTTTATGTTTTAATATTTTACAAGAGTTGGTAGCGTGTCCAGGTCCTCTATGGAAATCACAATGTAAATCAGCTCTGTATCCGGGTATAGTTGGATCAGGTTCCCGGATATTTGGTAATTGGATCAAACCTCGTTCTAATAATTGCGGGAGAATGGTTGATAAAGGTTGATTTAACCTAGTAAATTCTCGGGGTGGTTTATCAGGAGGTTTCAGTATAAATTTCTCTGTTGTTTTCGCGACATTAACAGTAGCGATATTTCTACTATCAGTGACTCCATCACCCACAACTTGTTTATTTTTATATTGATTTCTGGATGTTTTCTCATCATCTTTCTTTTTGAGCTGACCTCTCCTAATGAGAGCATCTTCCACTCTTCGAGCTAAATCTATAGCTTGATCGAAGGTGGTCAAGGTAGCAGTTGATAACTCATAGGATAGTTGTTCTTGTAAATTATTGATAAAAATATCCAGCATTTCCCGATAAGGTAACACAAAGTGCAATTTTCCTATCAACTGTCTCCATCGAGCTAGGAAATCAGCAAAACATTCATCTTTGTCTTGTTTTAGGTTGTACAAATATTTAATGGTTACATGCCTTTCAATGTAGGCACTAAATTGATGCACAAAAGACTCGACTGTCTCTTCGAAATTCCTCAAAGAATGAGTGGGTAATTGATAATACCACTCTAATGCCATTCCTCCTAAAATTTTTGGGAACATTTTTAGTAATAACAAATCATCATGTGATATATCATGACACGCTATCCTAAACATACGAAGATGCTCTATGGGATCTTCAGTTCCTTTGTATATAGGTAGGACAGGCATAGGAAAGTGTTTAGGATATGGTTGTGCTACAACTATAGGATCTAGAGGCTGACTACACATCTCTCGATAATTGTACGAGGGACGGTAGGGATCTATCTGGTCCATGCGGGAGACTAATTGTTTCACCATGGCTTCCAGATTACTAGTTTGTCCACCATATTGGTTCGATGGTACATGAGTATGGGATTTGTGAGCATAGGATGGTGTGACATAAGGATTAGATGCTATATTGCTATTATGCAAATGGTTGGTAGGAAGAGTATTATGAAGAAGATTTGTTGTAGCATTATGTTGTATCCCAGATTGTTGGAAATTGGTGTTTGGTTTTGTTTTAGGATTTTGTTGATTTGAGGTATGTTGATCAATAACTTGGTAAAATAGAGCAGTGAATGATGGTTTATTTTGTGTGGGAATAACCCTAGGCTTGGTAACAGGCACTCTAGATGGTTGGGTAACCTGTTGTTGTTGCATGTTCTGGATTATGGCGGCCATATCCAAATTGGATGGTCCAACTTGATCACTTTCTTGATCAACGAAGGACAAGGGATTAGTGCGTGTGTGATATATTTCTTCTAGGGTTGCTTGAGTGTCACTAATTTGATCCTTGTCCATATGGACTCGCTCTATTAAGGGCGCCAATATTAGTATTGAGGAACTTCCAAAAATGTTCCATATTCTCAAAAGTAACCGCTCCTTCCGGAGACATTTTAGGAGATGAGGATCCTTCCTCTCTAACAGTTTCTCTTTGTTCATTTCCTTCAACAAATTCTTCTTCTTGTTGGTCTAGGGTTCCTTCTTCCTGAATTGGGTCTTCAGGAAGGACATCTAGTTTATTTCCTGGTTTTCCTAACCAATCTTCTTCTACTTCAATTTGTTTTCCATTCCTGAGTCTAGTCATTATGCTTAAATTTAGATTTTAGCAAATATATATTTATATATATTTGCAACAAATTTGGGAGGTATATATTTTAATTATATACCTACTATAATGCTTAAAAGAAAATGTTTTGATGTTTTTGTTATATTTTTTATATTTTGTTTTTGTTTTTGTTTTTATGATAATTTTATAAAGAGAACAAACAACATACTAAATGCAAGAAATAATAATAATAAAAGAATGGCTTAGTTTTCTATAAATAGTTTATAGATGTCATTGATGGGATCAAGTTCATCAGGAGTCATGAAATGCTCCTCTTCAAATTGGAAATGGTTTTTCAAGAATTTGACAAAGTGTGCTATGGTGATGTTATCTACTTCTGACTCCGACTTGTAAAAATAGAGCTCATGGCAATACTCTCGATATAACACAGCTCTAGGAACTCTATTCCATCTCTTTCTATCCGTAAGAATGACCTCTTGATCCTCTATACGAGATAGAAACTTATGTATTACAACTGCATTATCGAGGTATTCCTCAAAGGTGTACAATTCAGAAGACACAAGGGCTCTTTTATCTGCTAACCACCTATGGCAAGCTCTCTGAAGCTCATGATATAAGGTCACTTGATCAAGATCCAAGATTCTATCTAGGACAAACCTCTTGATTTGCCTAAGTTCGGTTGATCTAGATGAAATGAGATTCAATCTCCTATTAAGTTCGTCCCATAAAGGTGGGACTCTATATGTTTGAGATACTCTAAGCAAAGAAGTAATCTCTATAGCTGCTAATTGATTCTCAACATTAATGGTGACAACTCATCTTTTATTATAATCTACCATCTAAATATGATATGCAATCTTACTTGTTTGTCTGATGATTCTAAATGCATTTATGTTTTTTTTTTTTTTTGGATTGTTTTCAAAAGGTTTTAGTTTTCACGTCGGGTTCACCAAAATGTATCGCTCCAAATTTTTTGCATCCTTACCTTCAAGCTATAGGATCCGCGCCCGAAAGGGGGATGCGAGAAGGATGGGACAATACCTCGGACTGAGAGGCCCTTTGAAGGTCCCGCCTCTCGGGGGAGGGGTATAAGGGTGAATTTTCGACGGATGGTGGGTTCACCAAGAAACTTTTGAATGGCAGTTTCCACACCTAGGTTGAGAGTAGGTTTGATGTATTCATTTTGTGCTTTAATCATTCAATTCCTAGGTTTGGCCAAGATGAATCTAAGCTATTCTATATGCCAATGCTGATTTTTATGAATACAAAAAACATGAATAAATGCTAAACACAGAGAGTATGCTAAATAGGACAAAATATACCTGATTTCGGATGTCTGAATGAAGATTCTGAGGTTTGTAGAAGTCCAAATCATCTCAAATCGTATGTAATCATCTGGAATTGCATAGTATCATCTCAGATCTCAGTCGATCGTCTGAGATCAGACAAGATCATCGGCTGAATTCATCAGACGAATTCGTCAAAAACCTGCAATCATAGAAATAGATACAAAATACCAAAAATGCAACTGCAAAAGCAAGGGGAAATGATAGAAATAATAGTAAATTTGCCTAAATGATAGATCAGATAGCAATTAAAAGGAAATGCATTAATTTAATAATTTGTTTTGACTTTATCATGCATCTATGCTAAATGAGGTGAACTCCAGGATGCATAAATATAATAAACTAAGATAATGCATAAAGAAATGCAGAGAAATGATAAGAAAATGCAAACTCTGGGCTCTGATTGCCCCCAATCTGGACTACAGTCGAGATCGCCTCTGATCGTACGAGATCATCGCCGATCTACGATAGGATCGTCCGAAATCATCTGGAATCGCCTGCGACGATCCAAGATTGCTCCAACTAAAAAACAGTAAAATCCCTGCAAGAAAACTTGAAATACACAATGCAAACAAAAGTATGAAGATGTTCTAAGGCACAAGGAACTAAATTTGTAGGGAAATCAGTCATCTAGGGGGTTCAGGGGGATAAACTAAGAAAATCCCAGTTTATATAGGATTAGGGAGAGGTTAGGAGGTTGGAGATCATCCCAATTTGGGAGATCTCCAATGGGGGAGACTCTAACTGCGCAGACACGCTTTCTGCCCAAGTTAGAGAAGTTGTTGAAACAGAAGCTAATTATGAAAATTTGGTTTTGGGACGAAATCGTCTGGACGTTCTGTTCCAGATGAATTCGTCAGATCTGGGATGATTTCGTCTGATCGTCGACGATATCGTCCAACGGTCAAAACAAATCCTAAAAATGGCACGAAAAATGAGGAAAGCGGGTAACGGGCAGTTAACGGGCGGTTTGGGTTAAAATTCAAATTTTTATCTTTTTACTAAGGTTTAACTGCACCAATTTTAGGGTGCTACAATACCAAATGTTCTTTTCAAGCTAACTTGTAGAATTTTTTGTGCTAGAAGTAGTTTTTCATATTTGATATGGTATATTGTATGTATCTTGATCTTGAATCATTTTGTAGTGTACCTTGTGATGATATGTTCCCTTGATAATTTATTCATTATCTTAAGAAATTGTAGTATTTCTTATGTCTTCCAATCCTTTTAAATTTTGGATTCTAACCTTATAATCTTGTAGTATACGATCAATCAATATAATTATTTTTAGCTCTTTAGTATTTTGAGAATACTTTTATAGAATTTTTTAAGTAGTCTACCTTATGACTCCCTAGTTTGAGTTTATGATCAAACTTGATAAAAAAAATTAGATCTTAGGTTTTGTAGTATCCCTTCTATCTCCCAAGTATTTAGAGTATGTTATGGTCTTGATAAAGTGCTTGATTTAAATTTCCTTTTGAGTTGACTCTCTAATGTTTTTTTCAACTCCTATTTTTTCTTATTTCTTCCTATTGATATTTGCACTTTTAATTTGATGATGTTATCTATTTTCTAATATTCTATAGTGGGATTCCTTTTGTTCCTTTAATTTTTATATGATACAAGTATAATCAATAAATTAACTTCTAAGCAATTAATGATTTTTCTTCTTTTATCCTTTACTTTTTAATGGTTTAGTTTTCTAAATTCCAATGATCTAAAATTTGATGTAGCACTCCTTATATCTCCCTAATTTGAAAATTTATAAAATGATAATATTTGCAAAAGAATAATATTTTAATTTTTTGAGGGTAGAAAACCTTATATTTCCTATTTTAACTATTTGTAAAAATTATAATTTTTGTATTTAAACTAATGCACTTTTAAAATATCTCTTAAGGATATAAACTCTTTGTTTTTATTTGATTTATTTAACTAAGGTTGGTATTTGCTTATATCTCCAATGCAATAATAAATAAACTCAAACTTATATAATGCACTTTATAACTCCTTGCACTTAAAGAAAGCAGATATTAAATCATGTAAAAATATACCTTCCTTGTAATGTTGTATGTTGCAAGATGATTGACTTTTATTTTGATTCTATCCAAGATTTGGGTGTTGTATTTGCTGGTCTTCAACAGATGACAATGAGGATTGAATGATCTATGTTCAATACGTATTTTATGATAATGTTCTCCTCCTTCAATTAAATTTGACCTATCTATGCTAGATATTCATGGTCTCTTTAGACTAGACTATTAATATGCTTCTCTTCCTTTGAAACACATGACACTTGGTGCTTTACATTGCACTAATAATTGTTATTCCTTATTGGATTTGAATGGAGCGTTACTCCAACTTGGGCACTCTTTATCATTTGTGCAAGTGTTACTTCAATGAGGATACGTAAGCACTCTAATTTCTTTGTACTATTCTCCTTATCTCCTTCAATGATATCTGATCTTCATTGATTTGTATTTGTGAAGAACACAATCTTATACTGAGAGGGGGGGTGAACAGTATAAGACCACTTTTTAAATTTTTCCTTTTACTTCAGAAAGCAATGTAATGAGCCAAAAGCAAAATAAAATCAGTAATAAAACTAGTGTACAAGTCATCACACAATTGAGACACCAATAAAACATGGTTCACCCAAGGTGGGCTACTCCACAAAGAAAATCTTCACTAAATTTTCTCAATCAAATCCTTGGGGAATCCTTCCCAATTACAATGTTTATGGAATTCCTATCCAAAGGAGAATCCTTCCCCTAATCAAATATTTATGAGCCTCCTACCCAAAGGAGATGTCCTATCCCCCAAAGAAATATTTATGAGCCTCCTGCCCAAAGGAGATGTCCTATACCCCAAAGCTCTAGAAATGATACTTCAAAATATTACTGCCTCTTCTACTTCTAGAAAGTGGAACTTCATTCCATAGAATATTTCCTGTCCCCCTTGCTCTAGATCTAGAGACTTATGTCCTCACTGATCACCTCCATAGCTGATCATCAAAACCTGTACTAAACATAGTTATTTGGTCCAACACAAGTCCTATCAAACTCTGTCACAAATCTACACCAAACTCAGTCCTCTAGTCCAGCACAAATATGCTCTCAAATATCTGTCAGATCTGTCCCAAGCTTAAGCCAAAAGCTTGAACAAATAAATCACAACTGCTCACAAGTCTCCACCAAGACTTCATCAAACATGTCCACAAGTTCTTCAACAAGAACCTATCCAAATCAGTCCACAAGTTCTCCACAATAACCTGTCCAGATTAGTCCACAAGTTCTCCACAAGAACCTATCCAAATAATTCCTAGCAAGCTCACCAATAATTTGCCCAAATTAGCTAAAGCAAGTTTACCAAGGAACTTGCCCAACGTGAACACACTAATAGAATTGTTAGAGACCCAATGTGTTTAATCCAATCATATCAAATCAATCTCATAGAAGCATAAAGAGAATTTTTAGAGACTCAATATGTTCTATCCTTCAACTTTCAATCTCAACTCAAATAAATCTCATAGAATCATAAAGAGAATTGTTAGAGACTCAATATGTTCTATCCTTCAACTCTCAATATCAACTCAAATCAATCTCATAGAAGCATAAAGAGAATTATTAGAGACTCAATATATTCTATCCTTCAACTTTCAATCTCAACTCAAATCAATCTCATAGGAGCATAAAGAGAATTTTTAGAGACTCAATATGTTATATCCTTCAACTTTCAATATCATAGGAGCATAAAAAGAATTGTTAAAGACTCAATATATTCTATCCTTCAACTCAAAAACAAACTCTTTCTCAAATAAGAATAAAGATAGAAGTAGTATACTTTCACAAGATCTTGAACCACAACCCAACAATTATCAATAATGCAATATCAAGTAATAAACTCCTCCAACATAGAACCATAACTTGCTATCAAACCCTAGCCAAGTTAGTTTTCAAGAAATCAAAGCAATCTCTCTCTAAGCATCAAAAATATGTTCAATATATTTCCAACTTCTCTCAAATGAGAATTCTCAACTTAACCACACAACCAAGTTTATCAATAAAAGTACAACTTGATAAAATCAAATCTCAAAGGAGTAAGACCAACTCATGTATCAAGTAAAGCATAACTTGATCAAATCAATCTTAATGGAAGCAATCTCAAAACCAAACTCTCAACAACCAAACAACTCAATTAGGGTTTCAAAAACTTATAGCAATGGCATAATATTATCACTCAAAAACCCTAAAGCAAACTTCAAATTATTCCACTCTCATAAACCATAATTATGCATTAACTCATAAACTCATCATGATCTCATAATGCATAATCAATACTTCCACTTTTAGAAAATAAGATCCACTACAAATAAGGAAACTTAATTTAATCCTTTTCACTCCAAACTTATTTTCATAAAACCATCAATCAATAATAACCATGGAAGAATGTGCCCATACCTTTACTTTTATGAAGAATGAGAACTCAAAATCTGTCACAATACTAGCTCTCAATTTGCCACAAATAAAAGTTAGCAATAATGGAATAATGCACAATGATTGTGCTCTCAATACACCATCGATTTGCACGATTACCAAAATATTGAAGCTTAGGAATTAATGTCCTTTAATAGTCTTTTGCATCCCATGCAAGTTGATGTCGATGCTCCTTCCAAAAAAATGACGTCGGTGAGGTAAGTCTTTTACATGAGTGCCACTAAGGTTTTAGAAACCCTTTCAATAATAATTATTATTTTATTAATAATAAACTTAACTTAAAACCTTTTCAAAGGTTTGAGTTAATTTATTTATTAATAATCAAAATGGACTTTTAAGGTTTTTTCAAGGAGCAAAACCTTTTCATTAAGCCAAGATGGTTTTAATAAAAACCCTAAACGTGTCTAGATGGTTTTAAGAAAAAACTTTAACCTTGTCACCATGGTTTTAATAAAAACCCTTAAACAAACATCATGGAACTTTCAAGATCTTTTTGGCACCAAACTCTTTTTGACATCAGCACAAATTACTTTTGACAACAATACAAACTCATTTTGATATCAATGACAACTCACAAACATGAAGCTAGGAAACATACCCAAAATTACCAACAATTTGTGCTCTTCTTTAGGTATGAGTTATTAATACTTGATTACCTTATCTACCTTGCATACTACATGATGATTAGCATAGCCCTTGGATTTTTTTCTTCTCTATTAGGTGGTGCAGGTGTTTATTACTCCCACATATGCGTTACTTCAAAATTAAAATTATTCTCTTCTCTATTAGGTGTGCAAGTATTACCTTGAATGTTGCTCTATCTTTGTAGGTGTTACTTTGGATGTGTGTAGGTTTATTAGTGCTATATTATCTACTTGTTCATTCAGCACTCGTTTAAGACATTAACCAGAACTATTGATGCTCTTATTTTGTACCAAGTGGTAAATTCTTCTCATGCATGTAACCTATGCTCAATGTTCCCTTCTTTTTCTATAACACACTTGCCAACTCTTTGCAAGTTGTTTGTTTTCATTTTGCAACTGATGCATGCATCTTGATCTTCAATGTATGGCAATGGATCATATCCTTCAATGGATGCTCCTCTTAAGTGATGGTCGCTCCTACTATAGTGATTATTTAATGCTTCTTTCCTTGGTGGCTATTCTTACCGATATCCAAGCTTGTTTTGCTTGGGAAATGCCTTGTTTTTTGCATTATTTTCTTTATTGTTTACACATTTAACCTTTTTGTACTTATTTTTCACCTTTATCTTGCTGCAGGTTTTGGTCTAATGTGGGCATTATGTTCTTGGATTTTAGACAACCTATTTCATGTATTTATACACCTTGAATATGATAGCCTTGAGCCCTTTTTCCTTTACTATGTGGCTTCTTATTTCAGACTTAATAAATCTAACACCAATGGATATAATTTTTGTGCCTCTTTAATATCTTAAGAAAATTCAATTATTTTCTTTCTTTATACTAATTTAGAAAGACTAATATGGTGCTTTATAAGTTGGAAATAAATATCTTATAGACTAAGGTAAAGTACCTTTATAGCACCAAACTTTTGAGACCTATTTATCTCCTTTTGTAACTAGCCTTCTAGTCTATATCAACTAGTTTTTATTCTTTCTCTTGGTGGTTTATCTTCACTGATACTTGCTACTCTTCGTATCTTCTGGAGATACAAGCTTGTGCCTTTCAAATTATTATACCCTATACTTTTAACTATCACCTTTGGTTTTAAGTAGATATTAGGAAGTAGATATTTTATTTCCTATGTAATATATCTAACTTCTCTTTCTTTTGTGTAGGTTTTAATACCTTATAAAAAAAATATTTTTCACCCTTGAATACTTTAATATTGAAGCATTAATTTTGAAACTTTAAAACTCTAATTTTGTGCTTAAAAAACTTAATAATAAACCAATTAATGAATGTTCAAATAATTAACCTTTTAAACCAAAGTTGCTTACCTTTATGATCTCTAGTTGATGATGGATTTCGTGATGATTTTGATCACCTAATTGCTACCGTTATTTGGATAAGTTTGTAACTCTTCCTTGCTGTCCAAAATAGCTCTTTAACTCACCAATTTATATCTTTAAAACTCCTCTAACTTGTTGCCTAAAAATGTAGTTTGGTGGCTTTAAATCTCCTCTAAGTTCCTCTCTTGAACTCTAGAAATTAGTATCTAGTAATGCTGCCCAAATTTCTGCCCGTAACTCTATAATTTTCATATTCTAACACAACTTATTTCTCCTTTGGAATTTTTTTCTCGAATATCTAAATTTGGTAGGAAACTACAAATTGCAACTACGATTTTCCTTCAAGAAATATTTAACTTTTTGCTATAAAATCAGCAAACCTCCTTTCTTTGAAATAGCCTTCAATCGTAATTTCTAAATATATCAGATTTAGTGGATTATTCTAACTCCTTTCTCCTTCAACCTCCTTGTCAAATTATGACTTTGAACTTATTCTATCTAGTGGCCTTCTTCTCAAGAATCTGAATGCCTTGAGTTCTTCATTATTTACCTCTGAAATTTAGTAACTCCTTTTCAAATTCTTCTCCTTTTGGGCTTGTTTTTGGATGGCAACAATTGTTCCAAATCCTTATTTCTTAGGTGCTTCTCTTTGATAGAACTCTTCTCCCTTGAGTTCTCCTCAAGTCTTATTCAATGGAGTTCTTCAAGTATTCTCCTTATTTCTCCTTTCAATCCTTCCTTGAGATCTCTTCTCTTGGGTATCTAATTTCTACAACTTCTCTAGTCTTCTCAAAACTTCAATGAGACCTTCTTTTGATCTCTTCAATATTCAATTATGGAATTTTTATACTGATAACTATTTCTTAGATATTTGAAATCTATTGCTTCTAAAATTTGAAATAGGACCTTTTCTACTCCTTTATATTCAATATATGGACACCTAAAACACATTATGTTGAGGAGGCTACTCATATGGACACCTTTTCAGGCCATATGACTCGTTTTGGGCCTTCCTAAGACCTAAAAAATGGTTCTAACCACTCAAGAAGGGTATTTTATCCTTTTTCAGCCTGAGCTATGATAATCCATGATGGCTTTGGTACCTTTGTGATGGTCCATGATGGCCCCATTGTGGTTGTTGTGACTCATGAAAGCCTACAAACTCACCATTCTAATCCATGATAGCCAAGCCTGTAACAAAATCAAGCTCTCTAAGTCAAGTAAAAACCATTACAGGACAACTGTTCGTGAATGGTTATACTCAAGAACCTTCCAGAAGTGATGCTTGGTCTCCCTGAGCCTAATTGAATCTTGGTCTTGGCTTCTTCAGCAAGCTAAGATGCCATTTTTGGAGGTCTATATAAGGTGTCCAAAAACTTCACAAAAGAGAGATAATTAAGATCAATTGGATGCAACTAAGTACTTCCATTTTGAGGAACGGAGAGAACACTCTCTCATATGTATTGAGGTGTGGAAAAATCACATTATGATGCTTACACATCCATAAATGGAGTTTTCAAGAGATTGAAGGTCAAATTCCACCATTTTTAAATATCAATTCCCATGAATCAGAGTTAATTATCATGAATCAACTGTATTTCAAAACACAAAAAACCTTGAGAATCAATTTGATAGTTGAATTGAACATCACCCCACATCGAGCATGAAGGAGAAGCTTGTTGTTCATGACCGTTGTGTCCCACAACTTCTTGTAGGAAGAGCCATCAAACCCTATGAAAATCAATAGATCCTACCGTTATGAGTCATGATGGCCATGTGGTGACATTTCATTTTCTATTTTTTCTTAGTTAGATCTATTTTAGCAACATTCAATTTGGTTTTCTAACATAGTTTAGCATCATTGCTTTCAGTATTTCATGCATTTGTTTATTGCTTTATGCAATATATTTTCATTTTGCATTTTCATGAAATAGAACTCATCTTGAGATGCTTTCCATTTTCTATTGATGCTTTGTAGGTGCTTTTATGTGCTAGGTTACAGGCCTTATCAGGAGTACATCACCTTAATATTCCTTAATCTTGGCATCATCAAGCAGAGGTCACTAGGAAAACCCTCCATAATTAGTTTTGGAAAGAGCAAGAACTCTACAGAGTGCATCTTTCCCTTTGGGGTTTCATATTGTAATATTGTATCAATTGGTGAATCCCTAAGAGGGATATTTTGTAACCTCTTGTAAAAGACAATTTCAAATTATTAATGAGAAGGGCATCATATTTTATTTATCTTCTTGTCATTATGGTTACTTAATATTTCTTGTTATTTTGATTACATATTACATAGTTAGATGCATGGTTTTTGCTACTTTACAATGGACATCACGTGCGGGACTATTCCCACATTTTCTTTTTTGTTGTTAACTTGTGTTTTTTTTTATTTCTTAAACTTGTAGATACCATCGTTCTGAGCTAGTGTGGCTCATAGAGGCCTCCACCATACCCTCTAATGGCCAGTAAAGCCACCGATCTGCCCTCTGATGACATCATATGAGAATTTAGAAAATCAAATTGTGACATTTTTATCGAATGATGGCTACACCTGTAAATGTCAGAAAAAGCAAATTTTAATTGGAAAATCTAGAGAAATTTAGAATAAAATATTAAGTTTCAAAAGTTTTACCTATAGTCATCCTAGGGTATAATGGCCTCTACTGCTAGTCATTATGGGTTACAGTGTCCCCCATTTCTTACTAACTTTGTGTTTGATAGCCTCTTTTGTAGATTTTTTTACATAGAGACGGTCCCTGATTAATTGATTGTTAGGGTTTTCTTGCATGTTGTCTGCTTAAAGGCTAATTTTATTTAGGGTTTTGCACTGTAAAATTTCTAAAATTAAAATGTATTTACTTGCATATTTAGAAATTTGAAACATACTTTCATGCATTATTGAAAATTCATTGTATGCTCTATTTTGAATATGCTTTTATATGAAATAAAAGGAATCCATACACACATCACATATAAAATTCAACATCAATGATTTGGAAGTGACATACAACCGTTGATAAAAACCAAATTTTGCCTTCATCACCACCTGGTTAGCTTGTATTATGGTTTTTTGTATCCCATTTTGGCCAAGGCCAGCTTCAATAACCATCGTAGCCATGGAAAATTATAAACACTCTTCTTTGAAAGGTGTATAGTTGACCATCATGATCTCGGTGAGGATTGGTAGTACCTGTGCTCCCTCACTGAATATGGGCTTCATCTCCATATTTTTGTGGGTTTCATAGTTTGGACTTCATCACCAAGCTTATGTGTGAGTGCATACAAGTGAAAATCCTTTAAATCAAGTTTATACATCAACAATTTCAAACTTGAACAAGAGAAAGGCAATAAATTCAATGAATCATAACACACAAGCCAGTTTTAGGAAACACAAATAATTCTTAAATGAGATAATAATTTGTATACTTTATTTATTTCCTAATCACATCCATAATCAAAATAAATATAAAATGGTCACAACATGAAGCCATGTCCAGTTTCCAACTAAGGCCGCTAGCAATGCATGAGAAGGATCAGAATGCCTTAGATACAACCCACATGACCAACCTTTACTTGAATTATGTTTAGGAAGCCATCGTGGAGATAAATCTACCTATGGGAGATCTACTCATCGAGATATACTTCCTAGGAGGCCTCCTATGGGAACTCCTCGCAACCAGGATGAGGATCTTTCTAGACCTCATTCATCATATGTTATTGGTAGATGAGGTCCACCCATACAGGGGACTAGTAGACGGGTTGCATGCACCTATGTACCCAATAGATATACAAACCATTCAAATCTTAGCATAGATTACATACCCTTATTTAGTCGAGATGGGGGAGCTACTCCTCCAGACAAACCTTGGAAAGTCACAAGCTAGATTTTCTAGACAAATATGGTCCTAATCCAACCCGTAGAGCACCTTCTTCCGCTTATTATTATTTTTAGAGTGCACGTGATGAAGAAATAGCTAATTCTATTCATACACATGGAGAGTTTTCCATATAAACATGACATACTCCTACACCTTCATTACATGAGTACATTACCCCCAGGGTTGAACATAAAGTAAATACAACCTTGATTAATCAAGGTAAGAGGGTAGCAATCCCTTGTGCAAGAATTAAAATAGCTAAAATTCCTTGTATAAAGATGATAAGTAAGCGACCTTACACAAAGGATCACACAAATCGACTACCTAGGCCTAATGCTAGTCAAAGAGAGAAATTACTCCAATATCAATTGGAGGATTTTCATCATGAGCAAGAGTGCTTAGACCATGAGCATGTAGAACAACAGAGGTTGCATCACTAATATTTGTATGAGCACATATTATTTGAGGAAATAATACTTGAATAGAGGTTATACAAAGAATAATCATGTAGGGTAGCTCATGATGAGGTGCCTATGCCTACCACCTATAGGAAACAACTCAACATGAGATGCACTATGCATCATCATAAGTTATCTCCTAGGTAGATAGACACCTGTCCTCCTCACACCTCTATGAATAATTCTTGACAAATATAGTGCTTAGAACCAAACCTACTAGAATATGAGTATGAAGAGACAAAAGTAGATGAATAGGACCATAATGAGATCATCTCATCATATGCTTACAAATTTCTCACTGATAAAATACAATCGCTTGAGAAACAGGGTGTGGTTTATCAAAAACCTACTATAAGAAAATTATATAATCAACCCCTTAATCCATATATTCCTATTCCAGCTTACCCAGAGCATTTTAAGATGCCTAAGTTGGATAAATTTAGGTAGGATTATGATGCCCAAGAGCATGTCATAAGTTTCATAAACTTGTGCTTTTAGCTACAATATAATGATGCTTTATTGTGGCACATATTTATAATAACACTCTTTGGCTCTGTCTTAGAGTGGTACAACTAACTACCTAGACATAGCATCTCTAGATTTTAATAGTTAGCTAATGCCTTCCTTGAACACTTCTCTTTCAGCATCAAGAAGAAGGTAAACTTTTCTAACTTGTTGAATTTATGTCAATATGATGACGATCCAATAATGGATTACAAAAATATATGGTGCAAGATCATGTCCAAATTACCATTTACCATCCCTATTTCTGAATTAACATGGATGTTTACCAAGAGTTTCTCCAAGTACATATTATTTTTATTACAATTACAACAATACCAAACATTCAAGGAAGCTTTGGCTTAAGCCAAAGTGATAGAGGAAATTAAGGTCCAAGAGGGATATTTAAAACTTTGAAAGAAAGAGTGAAAAAAAAACCCTCGTAACAACAATCATAAAGTAAAATGAGTGCCTATCAATCAGAATTTTTTGAATGTTCCAAAAGTAGATAAATCCCAACAACTATCAGGCTCAACCCCCTCTAGCGCAATTGTAGACACCAAACCCTAGGTATTCACAAAAGCATCATTTGCATCACACCACATTAATTTGCATAGTAAAATATATGCCTAAGTCCAAACATAGGCATATAAAATCCTGTATATAATTATATTTTCTATATTTTTATTAAATCTAGAAAATACACCAAGGATATCATGTCTCTCCATGGTACATGTATTCTAGTCACCACTACCCATCACCATGCCACATATCACACACTCATGTCACCCTTGTCCCTTCACATGGGATATCTTCCACATTTCACTCCACTTTCACTCACTCATCAAACCACATCACCCTAGTTGCACTCACTCATTAGGCACATCACCCTAGTTGTACTGATTCATCTTCCATATTACATTCAATTTGAACTTATGCATCAAGCCACATTGCACTCCACTTGCACTCACCCACTTGCCACATCTCCCTAGTTAAGTGAGGCACTCTAAGTGACTCACTCTAACTCCCCCTACCACATGGTAGCCCTAGCTTACCACCTATCCTTCCCTCCAAAGCCCTAAAATTACCTATAAAATAAGCATCATCCCATAAAATAAGGAATTTCAAAGATATACACTCTCACACTACTAGAGTCACACTAGAATCTCACACGTATCTTGAGGAAGATTCGATATCCTATGCCCTCGATGTGCATTTTTGGACGATTCTACCATTTGACCTCAACCGCCTAGTCTGTGGTTATGCAATCATAACCACTCAGTCTATGGTTTCAAAACCACCCCATATGTGGTTAACCAGTCAGAAAAAAGCACCCCATGGTTACATAGAACACATAAAAAATGTAAAGCATAATATTAGTAATTTTTAGTTTCATTTTGGTTTAGTAAGACATCTAGATCTACTTGATTGTGTTTTTTACAAACATACATGCGAGGGTTTTATTTGCATTTGATCTTATTTAATTTTAATAATATCCACATGTGCTATTGAAACCCTTGTTTTATCTATTTGTGTGTAGGAAATAGGTATCTAAAGAATCTACCAAAGCTGGAGTGGTCCATCGCAGGATACGCAAGCCCACTCACCACTTGGTTGTATCAAAGAAGACCGAAAACACTTGCATCACTTGTAATTATAAAAATGGGCATTTCCCCTTTGCTTTCACCCATTGTAATATAATAGTAAGCAATATTGTAATAATACCCTTACGTATTCAAGGAAAAGCATTGTAAAATGGATATCAAAGCTCCATTCAAAGATCAATATAAAATTAGTTTTATTGCGCATTTTTTTGTTCTTTATTTCATTATGCAGTGTTTTTTTATTTTCTTAAAAAATGGTGATCATGGTGGGACCCCCTAGGGGTTCTATTTTATTTGTATTTCTATTTTCTATTGTTGATCTGTATTTTGTTTTTGCGTTGGCAGGTTTTTGGAACTCGACCGTGTAAAGATCAAAGATTAAAAATTGATTATTTTAGACGTCTTTTTAGCCCAAACTTACATTTGAGAAACCGTTGAGCACATGGTTATAGATATACAAAACCATGCAGTCATTATTTATGAGGAAAAACCTGAGAAATCATAGAGCACATGGTTACAGATTTGTAGAACCGTGTAGTCGATGTTTACAAGCCTGCACCTAAGAAACCGTAGAGCGTGCGGTTACAGAGTTACAAAACCACACAGTTTGTGGTTTGAGTGCTACAAAACTATGGATTTGGTAGTTACACAATCAAGAAGGAGCAATGAAAGGATCACAGGTGTGTATATCTAAAACTCTTTTTTTCTTTTATGTTTTTTTTTTTAATTTTAGTAGGTTAAATAAGAGTTTGTCCTTGTTTGCCATTGTTTGCATTTAGATCTTAGGCTAAGCACATTTAAAAATAAAAAAGAAAAGCAAAATAAAAAGAATCATTTACATATTAGTTTAGTTAGTAGAGCATTTTGTGTTGTATGTTTATGTTTGCTACATTTAGGCAATGAATGAAATCGCATATTATCTTGCACTACATAATAACAAATGAAGCCATCACACACTCACGTGAATGTTGGACAAGGTTGGACTTCATCACCAACCCCCAACATATTTACCCTATTACTTGGACAAGGCCAACTCCAATAATTATCTTAGCCATGGAAAATAACATATATTCCTATTCGGAGGGTGTATCGCTACCCATGGTGGATATGGGTGAGGACCGGTAGGACCTAGGCTCCCTCATCGGATTTGGGTTTCATATCCAAGTCCTAGTGGGTTTCACAACTCAGACTTCATCACTGGGTTAGTGTGTGAGAGGGTCTAGGTGAAATCTGTATATTTATTTTAGGGTAAATATTTGCACATCACTTTTTCATTTTTATCAAAAATAAAATAAAAAATCCCTTTCAAAAAAATCAAAATCAAAAACAAAAATTCAAAAATTAAACTTTGTGCAAACTTAGGAACAAAAACATTGTTTGTTTGTTTGCTTGGAGTGTTGTCATACTTTGTACTTCCACCATGCATTCACACATGTTTATTTATATTTTACACCTCATATCACCTATTAGCATATGGTAACAACTCGTGGTCAAGACAAAACGTTAGCCCTAGTTTAGATTCAATTATCTTCTCCCATGGATCCATCTCAGTATTGTTAGGCCCCTAACACGTCCATGGTAGGGCAAGTCAATGTGGCCTCTACTATGTTCTTGAATTTGAATTTTGAGCTCTCTAGTGGTACCCCCATCTTGAGCATAGACATTATGCAGAGGGCTACTCATGTTGCCATCCCTGAGACTCCTAGGAGTGAGCCACCTATACCATATGATGATTGTGTCACTATGTGGACATGGATGCAGTTAGTACTTATTTTAATGCAACCAATCTGGTATTTTATCATTGTCTCCACCCACAATAACCATACCCACACATCCACTCAATCACATGTATGGTTATCCATTAACACAACACACCATCATTCCACCATCTCCTCATCAACAACCACAACTTCACCAACAAACTGTGCTCATTTTACAATAAATTTTGGATCACCTTACAAACATTGAGCTATATTTGATTCATCATAAACCTCATAAACATATCCCACCTCAGCAACCTCATAAACTTCATCCACATGGCCAATCAACCTCATGTTCAAATCATCAACCCTGTACTTGGATCCCTTTATTAGACCCCATGTTGACAATATTTCACAAGTTGGAGGATGCAAAAACAATCATTTTACCTGACACACATCCTAAAAAACCCAAAAATTATAAACCCAAGTCATATAGGAAAGATCATAATTATCTTTATCATCGGCAAGTAGGCCATAACATCAATAATTTCAAAGCCTTTTAAAATGTGGTCCAATATCTTATTGACAAAGGGGACTTTCCCATAGACGATCCACCCACCTCATCTCATAAAAATCTCACTATCCACCAGGATTGCAATGGGGATGCTTAAGGTATCACATATTCACCATAAAAAAATCTCCAAAGGGGATACCCCTTTGGTCAATTAAAAAAAAATTCTCCAAAGGAACCAAATCCCTTTGGTCAATTCAATGAAAAAGGCTCCAAAGGGAACATCCCTTTGGTCAAATAAATAAAAAATGCTCCAAATGGGGTATCCCTTTGTTCAACTCAATTCAAAATGCCCCAAAGGAACCTAACCCCTTTGGTCATATCTCATTTCAAAATGCTCCAAGCGAGGCACTCCTTTGGTCAATTTCCATTTAAAATGCTTCAAGGGAACTAAAAACTCCTTTGGTCACATGCAATTCAAAAATCTCCAAAGGAACCAAATCCCTTTGGTCACATGCAATTCAAAAAGCTCCAAAAGAACCAAATCCCTTTGGTCACATTTCAGTTCGAGAAAACCTAAAAAATAATAATAAAAAAACACAAAAAAATATTTCCATACACATTGTAGTTTTTATACATTGCATTCACAACCCCACTTTCATTACATTCACACATTCCACTTCCATTGCATTTGCACATTCATATCATTCGCATCCATTCATGTCACTTACCATATTAATTGTCATCCACTCAATTTAGATGATTTTTCATTCACTAAGTCTTTTTGCCTTGATTAGGGGCACCTACAGTCTAGCATTAGTTCAATTTTGCCATCCAAAACCATGTCAAAAAATATAGTTATAATAAAACCCCATAGCACTTCATTTCTTTGGTAGTCTCTAGTTTGAGGAATCTAGGTGTTTTCAATCACTCAACCACTCCTAGTGTTTCAAACAACCTTAATTGAAATTCAAACAATCTTTAGATGCAAAAATTGTTCCTAGTCAATCAAGTTTCCTCTTGGACCATGCACATCAAAACACATTAAAACATTGTGAAGCTTAGGAATAATGAATTCATGAGTTGCTATTACCATAAAGTGAAAGGTTTCCCCTATTCATCCAATTAGGCGAACAGTCTAGAATACTAAAGAGTTGACAAAAGGATAAGCTCCTCCTTCATCCTTCAAAAATAAATCCCTTTATCTCCCTCAAAATGAGCAAGTATCCCAAAATCATTAAAATAATTCCTTGCTCTTCCTCAAAGTGAGAAAGTGTCCCAAAAGTATTCCAAAAACAAAAGAAAAAAAAGAATCCCTTGCTCTTCGTCAAAGCGAGCAAGTGTCCCAAAAGTATTCCAAAATCAAAAGCAAAAAAAAATCTCTTTCTCTTTCTCAAATGGAGAAAGTATCCCAAAAAATCATCCCAAAGCAATAAAATTTCCTTGCTCCTCCTAAAAATGAGCAAGTACCCCAATAACAATAAAAAAAAGCATGTTGCTCCATTACAAAAATGAGAAAACTCAAAATAAAATTTCCAAAATCCAATGCAATAAAATAAGGGAAGGAGCTTGAATCCCTGGAACTCTTAGTGTCTTGAAAACCATGGGGTGATCCTCATTACAGCAATGAGTTGAATGAAACCCGCCTAGAAATGGGGTATCCTTACACATGGTACCACATCTATCACATTAGCGAGCTTCTTTTGTATATATCTATGGATGATCTTGGATGAGCTAGCTTATTGGTATAAGTTACAATTGATTAGTCAAACCTTACTCATAATGAGAAATGAATATTTATTGCACACACAATTGATCCTTGAGAAATTTAAAAATACTAGTAAAACCTTAGCATCATGAATATTTGAGAGATCATAAATGAGTTTGTTTAGTATCACTAGGATGTTTGAGTCTTTACAAAAACAATTGTAGATCCTTTATCCCTAAGGCAATCAAAGTCATAAGCAAGCTTCCATTCCATACCACCATCGCATAGTCATATATATTATAATATATTTTATCCATGTGGACATACCAGTAGTATCATATTGGTGCCCCTGATTAAGCACTAAAGGTAAAGTTTTCTAAAAAATGGTAAATATCTTCTTTGAATGAAAATTAATAAGGCAACACCATCATTCATTTGCATATATCACCACCAATTTCATTCATTCATAATACATTCATTTTATCACTTGCATATCAAAATTTAAAATTCTTAAAAAAAAACTCCAAAGGAACAAAAGTGCTTTGGTCACACTCACTTGAAAAGGCTCCAAAGGAATCAACATCCCTTTGGTCAATTCAATTCAAAAGGCTCCAAAGGAATCTAACCCCTTTGGTCAAATCATTTCAAAGGATCCAAAGGAGACATCCCTTTGGTCAATTCAATATCATTTCAAGAGGCTCCAAATGGGACATCCCTTTGGTCAATTCAATCCAAAATACTCCAAATGGGACATCCCTTTGGTCAATTCAATCAAAAATACTCCAAAGGGGTAACCCCTTTGGTTAAAATTTCATTTCAAAATGCTCCAAGGGGGACACCCCTTTGGCCAATTCAATAGAAAATGCTTCAAAGGGTACATTACTTTGGTCAATTTAATCAAGAATACTCCAAATGGGTATGCCTTTGGTCAATTCAATTCAAAAAACTCCAAATGGGACACCCATTGGTCAAATAAATTCAAATACACCAAAAAAAACAAAACTCCTTTGGTCACATGCAATTCAAAAAGCTCCAAAGTATCCAAAAACCTTTGGTCACATTTCATTTCAAAAACATAAACTAGGGATGGATTCATGTATTACACCTTCTCCAATAATAACATCAAGTAGTCAACCAACTATGGGGGTTCAAGGTCTCCCACCTTACCCATAAATCACGTCATCAATACCAACTAATGAGGTTCAAGGTCTCACACCTTCCCCATAATCACATCAAACAATCAATAAAGCAACTTGAAGGGTTTCAAGATATCACACCTACCCCAACAAACACATTAAACATCCACATTCATAAACAAAACACATTCAATTCCATTTCGTTTTCTACATTCATCAATTCAATTCACTAGCTTAGATTCTCAAGAAAACCTCGTATCTAGTGATCTACTCTAGACACTTGGTGGTTGCAATGAATATTTATCCATGCAATCTAATAGGATTAATAGATTACCATAAGGAAATTCATCATTACATCAATTTTAAAGGCTCCAAAGGAACCAAACTCCTTTGGTCACATTCAATTCAAAAGGATCCAAAGGAACCAAAATATTTTGGTCACATTAAATTCAAAAAGGCTCCAAATAAATCAAGCCCCTTTGGTCACAGTCAATTCAAAAGGCTCCAAAGGAACCTAACCTCTTTGGTCAATCCAATTCAAAAAGCTCCAAAGGAATCAAACTCCTTTGGTCACATTCAATTCAAAAGGCTCCAAAGGAATAAACCCATTTGGTCACATTCAATTCAAAATACTCCAAAGGAATCAACCCCTTTGGTCACATTCAATTCAAAAGGCTCCAAAGGGATCAAGCCCCTTTGGTCACATTCAATTCAAAAGGCTCCAAAGGAACCTAACCCCTTTGGTCAATCCAATTCAAAAAAATCTAAAGGAATCAACCCCTTTGGTCACATTCAATTCAAAAATACTCCAAAGAAATCAAGCCCCTTTGGTCACATTCAATTCAAAAGGCTCAAAAGGAACCTAACCCCTTTGTTCAATTCAATTCAAAAGGTTCCAAAGGAATCAAGCCTCTTTGGTCACATTCAATTCGAAAGAATCCAAAGGAACCTAACTAATTTGGTCAATTGAATTTAAAAAGCTCCAAAGAAATAAAATTCCTTTGGTCACATTTAATTTAAAAGGCTCCAAAGGTACCAAACCCCTTGGTAAGGTCCTAGCAAATGTAATAATAATTAGATAATTAAATGCAAAATTTGAATGAAGAGAATCGCTTTTAAAATAAGGATTACTGATTTTAATATAAGGAATAACCCACAAGTAATATAATAATTGATCTTGATTCCCTAGAGACATTCCTCGGATTGCCTAGATATATCTACTAAGAGTTATGAATAGTGAAAGGACATGTCGGTCCTTGAATAATAATATAATTAATATCTACTACTATGTTAGGAGTAGGGTCCTAACATGCCACCCTCCTTAAAAAATCTTTGTCCTCAAAGCTGAAATTGTGGAAATTGTTGTTGAATATGATGGAGGGTCTCCCACATAGCCTCTTCTGAAGGTAGAAATTTCCATTGAATCAATACTTCGGTGATGGTGTGATTGTGAAGGTGGTGCATGTGATAATATAATATAGATTATAGTTCAACCATGAGGACCCCATTGTCAAAAAACTTTGGAAGTTGAGTTTGAGTAGTGATGTGAGTGCCTATTATGGTCTTAAGACAAGAAACATGGAATATATGATGGATTTTGGAGGTTTCTGGTAACTCAAGCTTATATGCGACTGGTCCAATACACTATAGAACTTTATAAGGACCATAAAATTTAGGCACTAACTTTTGAGACCCCTTTATTTTTAAATAAGTTTGATGATATGGTTGAAGGTGAAGAAATACCATATCTCCTTCCTAAAAAACTTGCTCGATTCGATGTTGGTCCGCTTGTTTCTTCATGCGGTGTTGGGGTATGTGTAGATTGTCTTTTAGAGTTCAAATAATATTATCTCGAGTAACAAGCTCCCTCTCTATGGTAGGCACCTTTGTATTTTTTAGAAGATAAGAGGTTAGGGATGGAGGTGATTGGCCATATAGTGCTTCAAAAGGGGTCATTTTAATGGTTGTGTGATATGTAGTATTATACCACCATTCAGCTAGTGGAAGCCATTTAACCCAATGGAGGGGTTTTGTGGAAATGAAACATCGAAGATAAGTTTCTAAGAATTTATTAAAAAATTCAATTTGGTCATTTTTTTGGGGGTGGTACACGGAGCTCATCCACATTTGATTACCTTGGAGTGCAAAAATTACTAGTTAAAGTGGGATCACGATCACTAACTATAGTCGAAGGCATGCCATGTAACTTAAAGATATTACCAAGGAAAATTTGGGCAATAGTACTAGCGGTATAGGGGTGAGCTACTAGAAAAAAATGGGCATATTTAGATAAACGATCTACCACCACTAGGATGGTTGTTTTTCCTGTATAATTTAGAAGGCATTTAATGAAATCCATTGAAATATCCATCCAAATTTTTGTTGGTATGGGGAGGGGATGAAGAAGGCCTGGTGTTGCCACTGTTTCACCTTTATTTTTGTGGTATGTTTCACATTCATTGATGAATCTATTGATATTATTTTTCATCCCCATCCAATAAAAATATTTAGTCACTCTTTTGTAGATTTTGAGTAATCCAGAGTGTCATGCAGTAGGTGTAGTGTGTAGCTCATGTATAAGATTTGCACGATAAGAGGATGTGGGTGAGAGGACAAGACGTTCTTTATAACGGAGTATATTATCTTACCAATAATAGTGAGGTTTGCTTAGGCGGTTTTGTTGGAGGTGTTGAATTATGGTATGTGTGGTAGGGTCTGTATACCATTCTTCCTTGGATTGTTCAATCCATTTAGGTATAGGGTAGGAAAGAGCATGTAATTGAGAAGTTTCTTTAAACTTTCTAGAAAGTGCATCCACAACCATGTTATATTTCCCTTTTTGTATATGATTTCATAATCATAGCCTAATAGTTTTATCACCCACTTTTGTTGTTATGGTGTGGTTATTCATTGTTCCAAAAGGTATTTTAGGCTATGGTGGTCAGTGCGGATAATGAAATGTTTTCAAATAAGGTATGATCTCCAATGTTGGATAGCATGGATGATAGCTAACATTTCTTTTTCATAAATGGAAAATGCTAAATTATTATTTTTAAATGCTTTACTAGTGAAGGCTAAGGGTTTCTTATTTTTCATGAGCACGACTCCCATTTCCAGTCTTGAAGCATTGCTTTCAATAATAAATGGTTTGGAAAAATATGGCATGGCTAGGATAGGGGTGGCACACATGGCATTTTTTAAGGTCATGAAGGCTTTATTAGCTTTTGGAGACCATAAGAAAGCATTCTTCTTAAGAAGTTCCATTAAGGGTGTTGCTATTTTTTATAACCCTTGACAAATTTATGATAATAGCCAGTTAATCCTAAAAACCCACACAACCCTTTTAGTATTTTTGGAATCACCCAATTTTCCACATCTTCAATCTTATGGGGATCTACTTTAACTCCTTTGGAGACAATATGTTTGAGGTATTCAATTTCTTACTTTCCAAAGGAGCATTTTGATATTTTTGCGTATAATTGATTTTCCTCCAAGATCTTGAGTGCTTGCTCTATATGTTTTAAGTGCTCTTCCCATGTTTTATTGTAAATAAAAATACCGTCAAAGAAAACTAAAATAAATTTTTGAAGGAAAGGATAAAATATCTTGTTCATAATACTTTGAAATTTGGATAGAGCGTTGGTCAGACCAAATGGTATCACCAAAAATTTGTAATGTCCCTCATGAGTGTGAAAAGCTATTTTGGGTATATCACTTTCCTTAACCCAAATTTGGTGGTAGACTGATCCTAAATTGATTTTAGAAAATATGCGGCTCCATTAAGTTCATCGAGTAATTCATCGATGAATAGAATAAGAAATTTGTCTTCGATCCTTATTTTGTTGAGGGTGCAAAAATCCACACATAGGTGCCATGATCCATCATTTTTTCTTACTAGTATGGCTGGAGAAGAGTAGGGACTTACACTAGGTCGAATGACCCCTGCTCTTAGTAGATCTTGTACCAATTTTTCTATTTCTATATTCTATAAATATGGGTACCAGTAAGGTCTAATATTAGGAGGTTGGTGTCCCAAAAGTAATTGAATGGCATGATCATGGCTTCACTCTGGAGGCAACCCTCTGGTTCGTTAAATATTTTATCATGTTTCTCTAGGAGTTTTAGTAATTTTGGTGCCTTTGGTTGTACTTTATTAGTGGTTTTTAAGGAAAATAGTTGGGCAACCATGCCTCTTCCTCCATTATGAATAATATTTTCAATTATATGAGAACTTACAATTTGTGTGGGACCCAATTTTAATACTTGAATTGTGTAAGTTTGGTCATTTTGTGTGAATTGCATCCATAATTCTTTAAAGTCCCATTGAATATTTCCAAGCATTTGTAGCCATTATACTCCCAAAACGATGTCACATCCTCCTAATGGTAGTACATACATATCTTCTTTCATGTTATAATCTTCCATAGTGAGTTTGATATTTTGGCATTCGCCTTTGCATGTAATTTTTCCGCCATTTCCAATCATAACTTTGAAGTTATTACAGGGATATATAAATCAGTTAGCTTGTTTGACCAATCTGGGGTCTATAAAATTGTGAGTGCTACCAGAATCTAAGAGCACAATAGGGTTTTGTTTCTTAAAATACCCTTTTACCTTCATCATTTATGGGATCGAATATCCTGAGGGTGTTAAAGGATATTTTTAATTTATCCTCTTGATTTTCTTCTAGAATATCCGTTATTACTTCAACTTCAATGTCATACTCTTCTTTGGGGTTGTAATAAATTGTGTCCAAAATATATATTTTTGGTGAAATGCATTTGTGATTGGGGGTCAATTTTTCATCGCAATGGAAATAGAGACCCTTTTCTCATCTTTCTTTCATTTCCTCTTGGCTAATTCATTTAATTGGTATGACTTTATGCAGTTTTTGGCTGGTGTAGGTGTTTGGTGGTTTTTATTTAGATACTCCCCCTATTCGTCATTGGTTATTGATTTTCTCTTCTATCATTTGTGCTAATGCCATTACATGCATCATATCGATAGGATTTTTTATTTGTACTTCCATTTGAATATCTTATTTTAGGCCACTGATGAAGCAGCTTTGAAAGAATGATGCATTAAGCCCTGATGTAAGGTTTACCAACATCTTGAATTACGCTTGGTATTCTCTTATGGTGGATGTTTGGTGAAGTTTGGTATTTGTGATTTACAAGAGGTTTTAGATTGCAAATATTAGTTATGCAAAAAAATATTTTTGCCAAGATTTGCTCAAAAGTTGTTAAATTTTTTTTGCAAAAGTTGATATTGTCACCAAAATACAATAATTGTGTAACAAATTTGATTTTTTTGCAAATATTGTTGCAACAGAAATTGATTTTCTTGTAAATATTGTTCAAAAATTATTGTTTTTCAATAGGGTAGAGTGGATCCGAGGCATGGTGGATGCGAAAGTAAGGGTGGAGCATTGTCTATGGCAATGATAGAGCAGAGGGCTGAGTAGTGGTGGTGGAAGGATGAAGTGTTGAGAAGAGTGGAGGTAGATGAGGGCAGAGCGGAGGGAGTGAAGAGGTGTCAAAGGCTTTAGGAAGGTTAATGGTCAACATGACATGAACTTTGAGGTGGTAGGTTTCAACGATGACCAAGTGCCCACAACTGGAACTACCCACACACATGGGCGCTTATGCCTAGCGCGCTAGGCAATTAAGCATATGCAGGTTTATTTTTTAAACCCCTACGTGTTTACCTCTTGTAAAAATATGGGATAAAATTTTTAAGTGATTTTTGAATGCTTGTCATCTCCAAAATCAGACACCTTTTTCTAGAAGTTGGATTTTTTAAAACTTTAGGTAACCTTATAATTTTTTTAATTTTTACTCACCGTAAAACTTGTAGTCTTCGAAAACATTTCAGACTTCTTCCACCTTGATTTTCCAATATTTTTTTAATTTTCTGCTATGATTTTCAGGGACTGAATTAGGATATGCGGGGTTATGGCCTTGTTGGTTGTGCTAAAGATGTCGCTGGTTATTTTGCTACAACGACAAGCTCTGTTTATACCGCCAAGAGCTTTGTTCATGCAATCAAGAGCTCTATTCCTTTTATGATCATGTATGACTGGTGCTCGGTACATGCTTCCTATTTTTTTGTAGCAATTTCTCTATTTTAAAAGTATCCATAGTCTGGAATTTGACAAATGAGAGCTTGAATTCAGGAAATGATGAGAAAATAACAAAAAAAAATCAAGATTTTGGCTTTGATGCCATATGGTAAGGTCCTAGAAAATGTGATAATAATTAGACAATTAAATGCAAAATTTGAATTAAGATAATTGATTTTAAAATAAGGATCATTGATTTCAATGTAAGGAATAACCCATAAGAAATATTATAATTGATCTTGATGCCCTAGAGACATCCATTAGATTGCCTAGATATATCTACCAAGAGTTGTGAATAGTAAAATGACATGTCGGTCCTTGAATAATAATAATATGATTAATATCTACTAATGTGTTAGGATTAGGGTCCTAACACCCCTTTGGTCAAAAGGACCTCGAGTGAACCTCGTATCTAGTGATATACTCTAGTCCCCTAGTGGTTGCAGTGACTGGTTATCCATGCAATTTGGTAAGATGAGTAGATTACCATAAGGACACTCACTATTACATCAATTCAAAAGGATCCAAAGGAACCAAGCTCCTTTGGTCAAAATTCAATTCAAAATGCTCCAAAGAAACCAAACTCCTTTGGTCACATTCAATTCAAAATGCTCCAAAGGAACATAAACCCTTTGGTCAAATTTCAATTCAAAAATCTCCAAAGGAACCTAACCCCTTTGGTCAAATTTCATTTCAAAAGGCTCCAAAGGCACCTACACCTTTGGTCAAATTAATCCAAAAAGCTCCAAAGGTACCCCAATTCCTTTGGTCAAATTCAATCTCAATAAGGCTTTCGAAAGAATCGAAGTGCTATAATCTCAAATCCCTAAGAAATCCATGCAGCTGGACTACTCCATATGATAGAGATGTCCATTTCCTTTTTCCACTCAACCTTAGGTGAGCCTTGTATCTAATGATTTACTCTAGTCCCCTAGCAGTTGTAGTGATTGGCTATCCATACAATCTAGTAGGAGGAGTACCATAAGGACAATAATTATTAACACAAATAAAAATGCCCGAAAGGTATTTACCCCTTTGGTAAAATCAATCAAAAATGCTCCCAAGGTACACAAATTCCTTTGGTCAAAAACAAATCAGCAAACATAAAAACCACAAAAACAATATAAACAAAAAATAAAAAAAACATGTGAAGACAAAAACACAACACCAAATAACAAGATATAAATTGAACTCAAAAAGACAATATTGCACAATGAATGATTTTTATATTAATGGGGGGGAGCCTCAAAACTCCATTATTACAATAATAATCTTTGAATCCTTGATACAAATATACACAATGCTAGGGTTCTTCAAAACCCTAGCTACAACATTGGTGGTGTCTAAAATTTTTTCTCTACTCCTAATAAAAGTGAGTGGACTTCGTGCTATCCAATATTGGACCACTCTAGCTTAAACAACTGCTCAATACCTATGTATCTCTATATCTACACACATAAGATGATAACAGAGAGTTAGTAATAACTATGAGGGCTCCACTGTGTGAGACCCTTAGAAATTAATGAAACCCTAACTATCCAATAATGAAACTACATGCAAATATGAATAATAGTAAAATAATAACCAAACTAAAAGATTTACCTTGCGATGCTTGTTGTTTATTGATCTAATGTAATTTTTGTAGGAAATCGATGTGATAATGCCCTAGCATCGCCCAAGGGCTAGTAGGACAAAAAATATAGGATTGGAACATTCACAGATGCTCATTAGTAGTAGGAAGTTCCTATGGGTACTCAGGGAAATGCTCATGGGCACTTGATAGTAGTAGAAAACACCTATGGGTACTTAGGGAAACACCTGTGTGAACTTAGGAAAACACTCATGGGCACTCAACATAATAAGAAAAACCTATGGGAACTCATGAAATACCCATGGGCACTAAGATAAAATAGGAAATGCCCATGGGCACTCAGTGGGGTTACATGGAATGTAGCAGAACTAGATCCGGTTCATGCAAGGTGGGTGGTGGTGGATGCAAAAGTGATAGCAAGCAAAATCAAAGGTGAGGATGTGAGGGCTCAAATATTGTTAGAAATATTAGGGCTCAAAAAGCATTAAGAAAGCTTAGGGGTTGAGCCATAAAAATGGTTCCTATTAATAATCCACATTAGGGAATGTTAGGGTTTAAGCGACACGAATTGTGTGGCTTAGATTAAAACACATTGGAGGGTGGATATTAATTTTGGGTGTGTGGCATGGATTGATGTAAATGGATGGTTGGGATTGGGTTAAATCAGATGCCTAGGATTTATTCACATATATAATATTTATATTTATTAAAAATATATAATATTAAACATATATTTAATAAATATTCCTAAATATATATAAATAAATGGGTAAAATGGTGGGAAGACCTGGATGGATGACAAGTGGCTATTTTGGTGTCTAAAGATACCCCTTTTTGTACTACATTGTGTAAAACATAATGCAGTGTAAAAAATAAAAATAAAAATAAAAATATACCTATTTGGGCAAGGTTCAGAAGTAGCTTTATATTGGGATAAAATATGATCTTGAATAAAAAATAATTAAAGAATTTGTATTTGCATAGCTTACCCCCTCAATTGACAAATGATTTTACGAATGAATCTCATAAGCCAATTGTAAAATATGTGCAAATGAAATATGGATGATATGAATGATGTAAAATATGATACTGTATTTGCCCCAATGGTGGAAGGAGATTGGTGGATAATGTGAAATTATTACGTATAATTTTTCCCCAAAATATGAATGGTATTGTGAAAATGTGATGAAAATGTTCTATTTTTACCCCAATAGATGAAAGAATTTTTGCCAAGTGTTAATGCCATGATCATGTAAGATGTATCCCATTGTGGGAAAGTCAAAATAAAATGGGATTACTCCATGTTTGGGGTGATCCATGCTATTGAATAATGTGCCTTCTGAAATCATTGAAATGCAAGTATGCAAATGCAAAAATAAAATAAAAATGGTCTATCCTCGAGGCCACTCATGATTGCAGCAATTCCTACATGGAATCCCTAAATGATTTCTCAATCACTTTACTCGGCTTGCATCCTCAAAGACTGCTAAAAGGAGATTATGAAAATTTTATGAACTTGTCCATGTTTCAAGCCCCATGAACAGGGCCATCAATGACAACTTTTTGAGCAAATTTGTCTTGGCATAGTCTCACTCTAAAGATGAAGTACCAAAAATGATTTTGTTTTCAGACAAGAAGATAGTGAATGATGAAAATGACCAAGTGTCCTTATTGTGGTTTATTCATCTTACCGAATCGCATGGACGCAAATCACTGCAATTATCAAGGAGATAGAATAAACCACTAGATACAAGGTTCACTTGAATTTGTATGTGAACTTGGCAAATGTTGAATGTAAATGTAATTGTTTATGGATTTGATGGTGATATGAAGATGTGATGATGAGAAATGTGTTGATGGATGCAATGGGAATGACTTTGTGAAGGTAAGCTACATTTTAGGATATATGGATTCCAGTGATTGAGTCTATTTTTGTTCCAACAGATGAAAGGGGTTTTTGACATGTGAAATTACAATTTAATTATTGTGTCTATTATTTGCCCCAATAGATGAAGGGATTTTATGGAATTGCAAGTGATTGCATCTATTTTTTCCCCAATAGGTAAAAGGGTTTTTTTACAATGTAAGTATCCTTATGGTTATTTACCCATACTACCAGATTGCATGGATAACCAGTGCTACAATCGCTAGGTTAAATAGGATAAACCACTAAATACAAGGTTCACTTGTAAAGTGCCAAGGAATTTGATGATGTTGAATGCAATGGTTGTGTCTATTATTTTCCCTAATAGATGAAGGATTTTTTGACATTGGAATATACAAGGATTATGAAAAATGCAATGGTTGTATCTGTTCTTTACCCTAACAGATGAAGGGATTTTTTGAAATGGGAAAAATGTGATGAATGATTGTGTCTATTCTTTGCTCCAACAGATGAAGGGATTTTTGAAATGGGGAAAAATGTGATGAAATTATTATGTCTATTCTTTGCCTTAATAGATGAAGAAATTTTTTAAATGGGAAAAAAAATGCAATGAATGTGTCTGTTCTTTGCCCTAATAGATGAAGGGGTTTTTAAAATGGGTAAAAATGCAATGTAATGATTGTGTATGTTCTTTGCCCTAACATATAAAAGGATGTTTTATAATATAAGTTTCCTTTTGGTGATTTACCCATCCTATTGGATTGCATGGATAACCAATCACTACAACCGCTAGGTGACTAGGATAAACCACTAAATACAAGGTTCACTTGTATTTGCAAATGAATGAAGGTGTAATGACGAATGAAATTGATGATGTTGAATGTAAATGTGAATGTGATATGTTTTTGCCCCAATATATGAAGGGATTTTTAAAAATGGGAGAATGTGATAATTGTGTTTATTTTTGCCCTAACAGATGAAGGGATTTTTGAAATGGGTAAAATGGTATGACTGTGTCTGTTCTTTGCCTTAAAATATGAAGGGGTTTTTGAAATGAGAAAAATTTGGTGAATGTGTCTTTTCTTTGACCTAAAATATGAAGGTTTTTTTTAAATGGGAAAATGTGATGAATGGGTCTGTTAATTGCCCTAACATATGAAAGGGTTTTTGAAATGGGGAAAATTTGATGAATGTGTCTATTCTTTACCCTAACAGATGAAGGGGTTTTTGATAGGGAATGAATGCAAGGAAAAGGGTGCAACCTTTGACAAAAGAATGCAATATTTTGAACCTAGAAATGGATGTGGATGATGTGAATGTAAGGCAAAGGGTGCAACCTTTGACAAAATAATGCAACCTTTTGAACCTAGAAATTGACTTTTTGATGATGTGATGTGTATGTGTGATTGAATTATTTGTTGAATTGGTGGGGAAGGTGTGATACCTTGAGCACCCCCAAGTTGTATTCTTGTTTGTTTTATTAAGGGTAAAGTGTGATACCTTGAACACACCCAAGTTGTGTGCATGCTTGTTTTATTGGGGAAAGGTGTGATACCTTGAACGCCCCCAAGTTGTGATGTTGTTTCAACTTTATAGCGATATTTCCATATGCAAATTATATATATATATATGGATTTTTCTTTTGTTTTATGCTTATGTGTGCTTTTGTGGAATGCAAGTGTATATGGATGATTAATTCAAGTGGAAATGTGTATGGATGCAAATTTTCTAATGATCATTCATAGTTTCGATTTTTCTTGGCCACGTTTAGCATTGTTGTTTAATCAAGGGTACCAAACTTGGTGTAATGTATAGTGAATGGCTCATGGAGTGACATGGATGTTGACATGGAAGAAGATATGGATATTGATATGGAATTTTTTTTTGTAGAGACTTAGACATATTAGTGGTATTAAACAAACTCACTAAAACTGCCTAATCCTTCTAGGACCAAATGTGTATGCAGTGAATTCATTTACCGAATAAAGAGCATGGTAATGACCTGAGGCAATCAAGAATGGATGTGTGTGAAAATGATTTCATTAAATCATCTTGAGTAAATTGGATAAACCTATTATAGATAAATCCAAGAAGCTAGCTTGTCCATATGAGCGGTTAGAGGTATCTTTAAAAGAGACATGTCGCCACACATGAGCATACTCCACTACTAGTCAAGAATCTATAGCTTTAGTGGAGGCTAAATCCATAGTCCAAAATTTATATTTTTGACCTCTTAAGTTTTTGGAATGACTACCTAACCATCTAATTGGAAATGTAGTATGATCCTTGGAACCCAATTATTAGTGGTGTGTGATGTTAAAGAGTTAGAGCTTTGGGAAATCAAATTCTCAACCTAAGTGTGATGAGAATTGTATCCTATCATTACTACTCCATATTTTGGATTTGGAAGCAACTATGATAGTGGTGAAAACCACTATATTTGGAATATGTTGCATGATGGGATAGGCGAGGATTATCCTTACCTCATTCATTGATTATCTTTTGTTAATGTGAATTCATTCTTTTAGATTTTGATCTTGTGTGTTTCAAATGTGCTAATCTAAATTAATCAAATAAAGATAAAAAATATGGCTAATCTAGGGCAACAAGATTATTTCTGGTGATGAAATCCAGCAAGTTTTCTCAGGGGTGACCTAAGGTTTCTAAGGGCAGAGATCGATGGATGGAAATGAAAGCCATCGTCACCAAATCTCAAGCAATGGTTGGTGATGAAATGGAACCACTGTTAAATGTGAATCATGCAATGTGTGATTCACATTTAAAATTTCTTATTTGCTATTGTGTTCATACAATGTTAGAAATATAACTACTTTTGATAGTCTAAATCAGAAACCACTACCTAGAATACCAATTTTTCCAAAGGATGTAGAGTACACCGCTTAAGACCCGCTCTAGACATTTGGGGAGTTTATCTACTCCTTCGTATGGAATCACCCAAGTACAGGGATAATTTTGGTATATAAATAATTTTCCTACTTATACCTACAAAAATAGGAATCCCTAACCCTATAATGCAAAATAATTATGCAATCATGAAATCAGAATGTAATATTTTTCAATTTGTGAATACAGCATAAAACTAAAAACTTCAAATAGAAAGTGTGGATGGATGCAAATGAAAAATATAAAACCTAATATGCAAGCTAATATGAATTTTTTTCCTATATTAATTAATGATGTTCCTTTTATCTTAGAAACCTGAAAAAAATGTAAGATTGCCAAAATATGTAAACAAAAAAGCTAGGGTTTTAATAGGAGATTTACAAAACAACCTACATTTCTACTCCAAATCTCTGTAAAATTTCCTTGGGTATTTTTGGATATCCCTCATGCACCACCGGGCATTCACGCACCTTCTACAACTTCCTGCAAGTCTTCAAAAACCTTAACCAACAAAAAATGCTTGATTCATGCCTCTAAAAATCTTGCAAAATAAGATAGAAAATAGCAAATAAATTAGCAAAGAAAATCAGAAAAAGAAGCCCTTAGTGGGTTCCACTGTGATTTCCATTTGTTAAGAAAAAACACATCAGCAAATAACAAGATATAAATTAAACTCAAAAAGAAAATATTACACAATGAATGATTTTTATTAGTGGGGGAGCCTCAAAACTCCACTGTTACAATAAGAATCCAAGAATTCTTTGATACAATTTTTAAAATAGTTATGGTTCTCTGAAATCCTAGCAAAACAACACTAGTGGTATCTTCATAATGCATCTCTGCTCCCAACAGAGGTGAGTGGGATTTTAGCTATCTAATATTGGGTCACTCTAGCTTAAGTTGTTGCTCAACGCCTGTGTATCTCCATATTTGCACACATAATATGATAACAGAGAGTTAGTAATAATTATGAGGGCTCCACTATGTGAGACCCTAAAAAATTAATGAAACCCTAGCTATCCAATAATGAAACTACATGCAAATATGAAGAATACTAAAATAATAACCAAAATGAAAGATTTACCTTGTGATGCTTGTTGTTTTTTGGTTTGATGTAATTGTTGTAGGAAATCAGTGCAATGATGCCCTAGCATCACTTGATGGTTATTAGGACAACAAATATAGGATTGGAACACCCACAAGAACTCGATAATAGTAGGAAGTGCTTGTGGACACTTATGAAAACACTCGTGGACACTCAAAAATAGTAGGAAACACTCGTGGGCACTTAGGGAAATGCCCATGGGCACTCAATAGAATTGGAAAATCTCATGGGCACTCAAGAAACACCCATAGATACTTAAGAAATGCTCATGTGCACTTAGGGAAATGGGAAATACCCATGGGAACTTAGGGGGGTTACAAGGAATGCATCAGAACCATATATAGTTCGTGTGAGGTGGGTGGCAACAGATGCGAAAGCAATGACAAGCAAAATTTAAGGTGAGGATGCAAGGGAGAACCCAAATATTGTTAGGAATATTAGTGCTCAAAAAGTGTTAGCAATTCTTAGGGGTTGAGCCATCAAAATGGCTCCTATTAATAATCCACCTTAGGGCATGTTAGGGTTTGAGCGACACGAATTGTGTGGCTCAAATTAAAACACATCGGAGGGTGGATATTAATTTTGGGTATGTGGAATGGATTGATGTAAATGGATGGCTGGGATTGGGTTAAATCGGATGGTTGAGATTTATTCACATATATAATATTTATATTTATTAAATATATATAAAATAAAATATTAAAAAATTAATATTAAACATACATTTAATAAATATGCCTAAATATATATAAATAAATGGCTAAAACGGCAGAAAGACTTGGATGGATGACAAGTGGCTAGATTTTGGTGTCTACAAAAAGCAAAAAGCTCCAAAGGTACCTCAATTCCTTTGGTCAAAAACAAATTCAACGAGCTCTTGAAAGAATAGATATGCTCTCATATCAACTCCCTAAGAAGACCATGTGGTTGGAATGCTCCAAGGGATGCAGGTGTACATTTATTTTTTCCACTTAGTCTCAAGTGATCCTCATATATAGTAACTTATCCTATACACTTGGAGGTTGCAGTGACTAATTATCCATGCAATATGGTCATATGGGTAGGTTACCATAAGGCCCTTGAATAGTGATTAACCTCAAGAAAGAAATAAATATTATCATCTCAATTCCCTAAGAAAGCCATACAATTGGACTGCTTCAAGGGATAGAGGTATACAATACACATAATGGTCAAAATCATAGTTATAACAAAAATAAAAAAATTAATTTTATTCTAATCATTTTCACATTTTTCATTTGCTTCATCACTTTCATGATTTTATCTCTTCTTCATCAACTCATTACTTGAATGGATAGACAAAATCAACAAATTCTAGTATCAAATCAAGTAAAAACTTAAAAAACTCAATCATGTAAATTACATTCATTCAAAAATCATTACCAAAGACTGACATACACTCTTTTTGTTGGGGTAGATCATAAGCAAAAATCTCAATCAAAAAAACACTTGCTAGACCTAAAGCCTAAAGTGTACACTCAAGCTTGTCTACCCATAGATGGAGGTTTGTCAAAATTAAGTTCATCAATTTATCAAAAGTAATGATTCAACAATGAACATCTTTTCCATGATCGGGGTAACCCACATTGAATTTTATTTGTGACCATCTTACACAACTCCCATTCAAATTCAAATTACTTCAAAAACCTCCTCAAATCAATGCAAATGCATTCAAATCATCATCTTACATCATCAACATCTCAAGTGAACCTTTTATCTAGTGATTTACTCTAGACACTTTGTGGTTGCAGTTATTGGTTGTCCATGCAATCCGATAGGATGGGTAAATTACCATAAGGAAACTTATTCAAAATTATTTCACATCATCACGTTTGAAATTAAATCGGGTTGATCCTTCAATTTTTGAGTGACCTACGTTCAAACAGATTTTCCCAAGGTTGTCATTAATCCCTAATTCATGGGGTTATAAAACATGAAAATTTTATACTTCATCATTTTGCATTAATGAATTTTCTACAGTCACTAGTATAATGGGCTCCTAGGGTGATTGGTTCCTTTACTTCATCATATTGCATGTCAATCATTCTAAAAGGAAAATTTGCAACATAAGTCCATCCCAACATTGTGGTATCCAACTTGATCTTGATTTCCAATATTTGCATTCATCACATCCATTCAACAAACATCATAAGAAAATAATGTAGTGACCCTCGTATCTAGTGAATTACCCTATATACCTGGTGGTTGTAGTGATTGGAAATCCATGCAATTCCTTAGGATGGGTAGCTCACCATAACGACACTCATTCGAAAACATCCAATATCATCGCATGTGACATTAAATCAACTAAAACCTCAATTTTGAGTATGGAGTTATTCAAGCTAATTTGAAAAAGTTTATCCTTAAGCTCTCTTTCAATGGGTACAAAAGTAGAAAACAATCAAATCAATATTTGGTAACGACCACAATCACTCGAGTATCAAAGTCCTAGTGCACTAGCTTCGACATACATGAGCAATTAATAGTAGTGGGACCTAGAACTCACAAAAATGGTTGGTGGTTTTACCATAGTATTTTTTGCATCATCGAAACCAAAGGCAAACTTACAAAAAATACAAAAAATCCTAAACTTGGGGTATCAAGTTGATCAAAATATCATACATTTGCATACACAATTCACATCATTCAATCATCCACATCCTTTCATCATCCACATTTGGTCAATTGGCTCGTGGGTTTCATCCTTTACCCATTTTCCAATTGAGGGGGTAAGCAAACAAATCAAAAATATCATCAAAATATTTAAAAATCATTCATTCTTATGCATCGAGAAGATTTGAGTCCATTCATCCAATAAATATAGGTGTCATTGGTTTTTGCACCACATCATGTTTCACATAATGTGGTACAAAAAGGGGTATCTATAGACACCAAAACCTAGGCATTCACAAAAGCATGATTTGCATCACACGACATTAATTTGCATAATAAAATATATGCCTAAGTCCAAACATAGGTATATAAAATCTTGCACATAATTATATTTTTTATATTTTTATTAAATCTAGAAAATCCACCTAGAATATCCTGTCTCCCATGGGACATGTATCCTATTCACCACTATCCATCACCATGCCACATCTCACACACTCATGTCACCCTTATCCTTTCACATGGGACATCTTCCACATTTCACTCCACTTGCACTCACTCATCAAACCACATCACCCCAGTTGCACTCACTCATTGGGTACATCACCCTAGTTGCACTCACTCATCCTCCACATTGCATTCCACTTGCACTAACTTATCAAGACATATTGCACTCCACTTGCACTCACCCACTTACCACATCTCCCTAGTTAAGTGAGGCACTCTAAGTGACTCACTCTAACTCCCCCTGCCACATGGCAGCCCTAGCTTGCCACCTATCCTTCCATCCAAAGCCTTGAAATTACCTATAAAATAAGCATCATACCATAAAATAAGATAGATAAAATATATACACTATCACGCTATCGAAATCATACCAAAATCTTGCATGCATCCCAAGGAAGATTCAATATCTGATGCCCCTAGAGTGTACCTTTTGAGGATTCTACCATTCAACCTCAATCACCCTGTTTGTGGTTATGCAGTCACAACTGCTCAGTTTTTGGTTGCCAAACCACCCCATCTATGATTAATGATATTCTCACAATGACACTGAGAGGGGGGTGAATCAGTGTAGCTAAAAATTTTGATCTACAATTCTTAAAACTGAAGCAAAGAGAACTGAAAATAGATAAAGCAATAAACACAAGAGAGCACACCACAACACACAATGTAACGAGGTTCACCAATTTGGCTACTCCTCAAGAATGACTGCTTGGACTACGGTCCAAATCTAGCCTTTGCAAAACACCAATTTTACAATCTGTTTACCAGCACCCACTGGAAGGAGCACCAACCCCTGATTTATCTGCACCTACAGAAAGGAGCACCAACCCCTATCCAAGCACCAACTTGAATCACAGATTTGAAAGTTATATCAATGACATACAAATGCCTTCACTATTACAAGACCCCGAGTGGTCTCCAATTTAAAACACGGTAATTACTCACTGCTCAGCTTGTTTCTCTCTTACAACACTCTTCTCACCCTCTTTCAGTAGCACTTTCACAATTACAGTAGCAACAATATTCTTCACGCAGACCTGCTTTTATAACAGATTAATCTCTATTTTTAAGCTTTAATTTTTATGCATGCAGCCCGTAACTATTCTTCTAAAAATCACTTCTGCCACTTGACAATGTAACTGCTTCTTTGCGTAATTTAATTTCGTATATAAATGAGGGGCTTTTTGTCGAACACGTTGCATGCTTCAAATACCTCTCCTATGATTGTTCGTATTTATTTATGTGCATGCATGCAATTTACGATTCTAAAAATATGACTGTTCGATTTCTCCTTCTACATCTGTTATTAAAAAGGTGCATGAATTCTATCAGTAAATCCACCTATAACTATCGCATTTACTCTAGTTAACTGTTATTAAAAAGTTGCATGCCTTTTCTCTACTACTACCCCTTTAACTATCATTCTATTCCAGTTAACTGTCTGTTTAACGTGTTGTTACGACCTGTCGCGAAATCGTGACACTTCTGTCTCTTTCTGCCCTTCTCGGCTTTAACCTGCAAAAAAATAGCATGTCATGAAATCATGACATTCTCGGCCTCCTTATTCTCATCTTCGCTTGCAACCATGAAAACCAGACATGTCGCAAAATTGTGACACATTCGCCCTCTCGCTACTCTTCTTGGCTTGCAACCGCGAAAACCAGACATGTCACGAAATCGTGACATTCTCGACCTCCTAGTTCTCCTTCCTTCCCATGAAAACGGAACATGTCCAAATCGTGACATCTTTGTGCCTTTTACGCATACCCACGAAAATGGAACATGTCACGAAATCGTGACATCTTCGCTGCCTTGTGCCTTTTCTGTCTTTCGCCAGCAAAAACACATGTCACGAAATCGTGACATCTTTCTCTATCAGACTCTCTCTCCTGCATTATGTCACAAAATCATGACACTTTTTCTCCTTGGCACTTTTCTTCCCGTCGAGTCGCGAAAACCCGACATGTCACGAAATCGTGACACTTTTTCTCCTTGGCGCTTCTTCTTGCAACTTGTCACGAAATCGTGACACTTTTTCTCCTTAGCGCTTCTTCTTGCAACTTGTCACGAAATCGTGACACTTTTTCTCCTTAGCGCTTCTTCTTGCAACTTGTCACGAAATCGTGACACTTTTTCTCCTTAGCGCTTCTTCTTGCAACTTGTCATGAAATCGTGACACTTTTTCTCCTTAGCGCTTCTTCTCCGAACATGTCGCGAAATCGTGACAGTTTTTCTTGCAAGCGCTTCTTCTCCGAACATGTCGTGAAATCGTGACAGTTTTCCTACTTGCTTTCTTTTCTGCCAACATGTCATGAAATCGTGACAGTTTTTCCACTTGGCTTCTTTGCCTGCAACATGTCACGAAATCGCGACAGTTTTTCCACTTGGCTTCTTTGCCTGCAACATGTCGCGAAATCGCGACAGTTTTGCTTGTGCCTTCTCTCTCCTCGTCCATGTCGTGAAATCATGACAATTTTACTTGTGCCTTCTCTCTCCTTCGATATGTCATGAAATCGTGACATTTTTCTTTCTGCCTTCTAACTTCTCAACCTGTCGCGATATCGCGATAGAAAACATGTCGCGATATCGCGACAGTTTTCTTACTTGTCTTTTTCTTTGATTTTTTGAATCTGGGTCACTTCTATTTTCCTGGAATTTCACTGTACATGATCTGACTGATCTCTGAACCCTTGTCCACTGCTTCAACTGCATCAACTGATCTATCTGTCTGTGTTGACAACAATGACAATACTTTTGCTGCACCTTGCTCAACAATCTCCCCCTTTGGAATTGTTGGCAACACTCATGCACTCTCCTGTAATTCTTCTCCCCCTTTGACAATAATACCAAAGGGCTGCTGCAGACTCCCCATGAGTCTATGCACAACATTCTCAGATACACATTGTTATAGTTAGCAAAAATCATGAATATGAGCAAAACTATAAACATAGGCATAAGTACTCCCCCTGAGAATGTGATCCCAATTGATAGTCAGTTCTTTGGAAATGTGACTACTCCCAACTTACTCCGAAGGTACTCAAAAACTTCCTTGGGCAATGGTTTTGTGAATATATCTGCTACTTGCTCTGTAGTTGGAACAAAATCCAATTTGACCTCACCTTCTGCAACTTTATCCTTCAAGAAGTGATACCGGATTGCAATATGTTTGGTTCGAGAATGCATAACCGGATTCTTTGATATGTTTATAGCATCGGTGTTATCACATTTAACTAAAATTGGCTCTTTGAAGTGAATACCAAGATCTTTCAGTGTTTGTCTCATCCATAATATCTGAGTACAGAATGTTGTTGCTGCAATGTATTCTGCCTCTGCTGTGGATAGAGAGACTGATTCTTGTTTCTTGTTGTGCCATGCTACCAACCTGTCTCCAAGATAAAATGCTCCTCCACTGGTACTCTTTCTGTCATCAATACATCCTGCCCAATCTGCATCAGAATATGCAATAAGAGTGAAGTCCTTACCTTTTGGGTACCACAACCCATACTCCATAGTACCCTTGAGGTACCTAAAAATCCTCTTTACAGCTGTCACATGAGTCTCTTTGGGACTAGCCTGAAATCTTGCTACCATGCATACTACTTGTAATATATCTGGTCTAGTGGTTGTCAAATACAACAGGCTTCCAATCATAGACCTGTACATGGTTTGATCTACATCTGGAGATTTGTCATCCTTGCTCAACTTGCAACTTTGTTGTCATGGGAGTGTTGACAGGTTTACTATCCTCCATTGTGAACTTTTTCAGCATTTCTTTCACATATTTTACTTGAGAGATAAAAATCCCCTTTTCACTTTGATTGACTTGCAATCCGAGGAAATAAGAAAGTTCACCAATCATTGACATCTCAAATTCTGTCTTCATTTTATTAGCTATGTCTCTACAATATTTATCCATTCTTCTGCCAAATATTATATCATCTACATAAACAACAAGTACAATAAGATGGCCATTCTCAGTTTTGATATATAAATTGTTGTCCACCATACCTTTCTTGAACCCCTGTTTAATAAGATAGTTATCCAGCCTTGCATACCATGCTCTGGGTGCCTGTTTTAGACCATACAACGCTTTCTTTAACCTACAAACAAAATCAGGATTGTCACCGAGTTGGAAGCCATCTGGCTGTTCAATGTAAACCTCTTCTTCCAGTTTTCCATTCAGAAATGCTGATTTTACATCCATTTGATATACTTTGAAGTTTTTATGGATTGCTAAAGCTAGAAACATTCTGATTGCTTCTAGTCTGGCAACTGGTGCAAATGTTTCCTCAAAATCAATGCCTTCAACCTGAGCATAGCCTTTATAGACCAATCTTGCCTTATTTCTGACAACCTGTCCGTCTTCATTTAATTTATTTTGAAAAATCCATTTAGTGCCAATTATGTTTTTATTTGTTGGCCGTGGTACTAATTCCCAGGTTTTGTTTTTCTCAATCTGATCTAGTTCTTCATTAATTGCCTTCATCCAACTTTCATCTGTGCTTGCTTCAGCAATATTTTTGGGTTCAATGTTGGATAATAAAGAGTAGTTCCGTATTACTGCTCTTCTTGTCTGAATACCAACTGTTGGGTCCCCAATAATCTGTTCTCTGGGATGATTTTTCTGCCAGTTGCCTATTTTGAATTTATTGTTCTCTTCTTCTTCTGAGTCGATTCTTAAATCAGCTGGGTCAATTTTTTGATTTTCTTCTTTTTCTATTTCTTCATCTCCTTCAATGACGTCTTCATAAATAGGGTAGTTTTCTTGATACGTAACTTCTCGTTCTCTACCTTCATCAACTTTAACATCAGCACTCTCAATAATTTTCTTTAGCCGCTTGTTGTAACATGTGTAGGCTTTGCTTTTAGTTGAGTAACCGAGAAAAATACCTTCGTCAGCTCTATCTTTGAACTTATCGAGATTATCTTCAGTTCGTTTGATATAACACTTGTTGTCGAACACTTTGAAGTATCTTGCTGTTGCTTTCCTGCTAAACCATAGTTCATACGGTGTTTTGCTTTCATGTGTTCTTAGCATGCACCTGTTTTGAATGTAAACTGCAGTATGTATTGCCTCTTTCTAGAATCTGTCGGCTATTTTGTTCTCAGCCAACATTGTCCATGCCATTTCTTGCACAGTCCTGTTCTTCCTTTCAACAACACCATTCTATTGAGGTGTCCTTACTGCTGAAAACTGTCTTCTAATCCCATATTTTTGATAGTATTCTGCAAACTCCTCTGAGATAAACTCTCCTCCTCTGTCTGATCTTAGGCATTTAATTCTTTTTCCAATCTGATTCTCAACCTTCTTTTTAAAAATCTTGAACATCTCAAAGGCATCTGATTTAAGCTTTAAAAATAGTACCCATGTCATTCTGGAGTAGTCATCTATGAACAACATAAAGTATTTGTCACCATTTATGCTTTGTGTTCTCATGGGTCCACATAAATCAGTATGTATCAGCTCTAACGGTTTGCTGGTGAAATATTCCTTTGCTTTAAATGTGGATCTGGTTTGCTTCCCTTTTTGGCATGAAGCACAGATGCTATTTATCGGTTTGCCAATGGTGGGTATATCTCTTACTGCTCTTTTTGAACTTATTTTTACCAGATTGTCAAAGCTAATATGCCCGAGCCTCTTGTGCCACAGCCAATTTTCATCTTCCTGTCCAATCAAGCATGATCCTTCTGAAGTTTCTGAGAGAGTGTATAGATTTCTAGAAGTCCTCGATCTAGTAGCTACCATCTTCCCATTGTGTGCTTTTCTTACTTCACAGCCCTATTTTTTAAAGATGACTTCATGACCTCTGTCACAGATTTGACTTACGCTCGGTAAGTTGTGCTTCAAACCAACTACAAACAGAACTTCTTTGGAATTGATCTTTCCATCACTTATCTTGACTGATCCTTTTCCAACTATTTTGGCTCCATCATTATTTCCAAACTTTACCGAGCCCCCTTCATATTTCTGTAATTTTTCAAATTTTTGTTTATCTCCTGTCATGTGACTGGAGCATCCACTGTCCAATATCCATGGTGCTGATTTGTTCTGTGCTTTGAATGTTGTCTGGACAATCAAGGATTCCTTTTCTTCTTTGAGTTGCTCTTTTTCTTTCCATTCTGATTTGGCTGTAGTTTTGGTCATTTGTTTAGACTTTTCTTTGTCAGTGGCCTGTGCATGTTTATCTGGGAATTTTCTATTTTGCTTTAAACTGTTTGGTTGAGTTCTTCTTCCCTGATATTTATTTGTTGCATATGTGCTTCTACAGTTTCTTGCAATATGTCCAAAGTTGTGACAGTTATAGCATTCTACTGCATAATCTATCAAGGGTGAAAATACATTTCTACTGGAAAAATTTCTTTGTCCTATATTATAAATGTAGTCTGAAATCTTATGACCGTAAGTATTGCATTTAAAACAATAACCAGAAAAAGAATGATTGAACCTGGGAGTTGGTCTTTGCCAATTTGTAGTAGGAGCCACAAATTTTCTTCTCCTTTGATGAGTGACTTTTGTGAATCCCTCATTGTCAACAGTCTTCTCGTGCCTGCCATTGTTGCTTTCTTTTGCAAGATTCATTTTTCTTTGGTCAACCTTGATTTTATCCTCTTTCTTTATTGGTTCTATAGTTATGGCCTTTGATCCACTTGATGATTCTCCTTCGACAAACCCCAAGCCAAACTTGATGTCTGTAGTCCTCTGACTATTTATAATCTTTTCAAGCTTTGCAGAACTTCCTTCAAGTTTGTGATAGCAGCTCGATTTTTGATTCTTTTCTTCTAGCCGCATTCTTAAAATAACAATCTCTTCTTCTAGTTTGCTGCACTCATCTATTCTCATGGTTAACTGTACTTCAAGTTCTTTAGACATTTTCTTAAATTCTTCTATCTGTACTTTTAAACTGTTTATTATGTCATTCGCATCTTCAAGCTTTCTTGAGACTTTATTATTCTTTTTCCTTTTTGACTTCAACTCTTTAAGTGCCGCAACCAACTCACCTTCCAGATAAACTTCAGCCTCATCCTTATTTTTTGTATCATCTTCCTATTTTTCTTCTATTTTTGCTTCTTCAAATGCCATGAACAGAGCTTCACCTATTTCTTCTTTAGAATCTTCACCTGAGCTATCTTCAGAAGAGCTGACATTCTTGGATATGAAACTTTTCTTTTTGAAATTGCTTTTCTTGAAGTTTGGTTTCTTTTTCCAGTCACTTCTTTCTTGGTGTGACCCTTCATTACTTTTGGTTTTCTCATTCATGGGACACTTAGCTGCAAAGTGACCGACCCCTCCACAATTGAAACACTTAAATGGCAACTTTCCTCTATATTTTCCTTTTCCTTTTGTAAGTTTTCGAACAAAGTTGGCTTCAGTTTCATCCGATGTCTCTTCAGCCTCAGATTCTTGTTCAGCTTTTGTATTCTTGTGTGCTTTAAAAGCAGCTTCTTTGTCTATGGGCTTAGTTTGTCCTATTCTCATTTTGTATGCAGTCAAGGAACCATGCATCTCATCCATGCTAAAATTGTTTAGATCTTTAGCCTCTTCTATTGCAGAAACTTTAGAATTAAATCTTTTGTGAAGAGTTCTAAGTACCTTTTTCATGACAACTGCATCTTCGATCTCTTCGCCGAGTCCTCTGATTGCATTAATGACTCCATTGACTCTCAGCATATAGGTCTCAATGTTCTCTTCGTCATTCATTTGTAATGCCTCGAACTGAGCTCGATGAGTTTGTAGTTTGGCTTCCTTGATCTTGTTGTCTCCTTCATGAATGCTTTTCAGTTTGTCCCATATGTCTTTTGCCGATTTACAGCTCATGACCCTTATCAGTTCACTGTCTACTAGCCCACACATTATTGCATTCTTTGCTTTGGAGTTATTCTCAGACAGTTTCTTATCGGCAGCATCTGTTGGAGGAGTAGTGGGTGCTGTGTATCCACTTTCTACTGACTCCCAAATGTCGTATCCTAAAGCACTCAGATATGTCTGCATCCTGAGTCTCTAGAATGAGTAATTAGTTCCATTGAACAAAGGAGCTTTGTTTGATGAGAATCCTTCACTACCTGCCATTGTGTTCCTTCCAAGATCACCTTAGCTGATTAATCTTGTTCGAGAACCTTGCTCGATACCAATTGATATTCTCACAATGACACTGAGAGGGGGGTGAATCAGTGTAGCTAAAAATTTTGATCTACAATTCTTAAAACTGAAGCAAAGAGAACTAAAAATAGATAAAGCGAGTAAACACAAGAGAGCACACCACAACACACAATGTAACGAGGTTCACCAATTTGGCTACTCCTCAAGAATGACTTGCTTGGACTACGGTCCAAATCCAACCTTTGCAAAACACCAATTTTACAATCTGTTTACCAGCACCCATTGGAAGGAGCACCAACCCCTGATTTATCTGCACCTACAGAAAGGAGCACCAACCCCTATCCAAGCACCAACTTGAATCATAGATTTGAAAGTTATATCAATGACATACAAATGCCTTCACTATTACAAGACCCTGACTGGTCTCCAATTTAAAACACAGTAATTACTCACTGCTCAGCTTGTTGCTCTCTTACAACACTCTTCTCACCCTCTTTCGGTAGCACTTTCACAATTACAGTAGCAACAATATTCTTCACGTAGACCTGCTTTTATAGCATGTAAGTCTCTATTTTTAAGCTTTCATATTTATGCATGCAACCCGTGACTTGTTCTTCTAAAAATCACTTACGCCACTTGTCAAGCTATGCTTGCTTCTTTGCGTAACTTTCCTTTCGTATATAAATGAGGGGATTTTTGTCAAACACGTTGCATGCTTCAAATACCTCTCCCATGACTGTTCGTATTTATTTTTGTGCATGCATGCAATTTATGATTCTAAAAATACGACTGTTCGATTTCTCCTTCTACGACTGTTATTAAAAAGCTGCATGAATTCTATCAGTAAATCCACCTGTAACTATCGCATTTACTCCAGTTAACTGTTATTAAAAAGCTGCATGCCTTTTCTCTACTACTGCCCCTTTAACTGTCGTTCTGTTCTAGTTAACTGTCTGTTTAACGTGTTGTTGCGACCTATCGCGAAATCGTGACACTTCTGTCTCTTTCTGCCCTTCTCGGCTTTAACCCAAAAAAAATAGCATGTCACGAAATCGTGACATTCTCGGCCTCCTAGTTCTCCTTCTTCGTCTTGCAACCATGAAAACTAGACATGTCACAAAATCGGACCCCTCTCTCTCTTCTTTGCAGACATGTGAAATCGTGACATTCTCGGCCTCCTAGTTCTCCTTCTGCCTTGCCGCCGTGAAAATGGAACATGTCACGAAATCGTGACATCTTCGCTGCCTTGTGCCTTTTCTGCCTTCTGCCCATGAAAATGGAACATGTCACGAAATCGTGACATCTTCGTTGCCTTGTGCCTTTTCTGCCTTCTGCCTGCGAAAACGGAACATGTCACGAAATCGTGACATCTTCACTGCCTTGTGCCTTTTATGCATACGCTCATGAAAACGGAACATGTCATGAAATCGTGACATCTCTCGCTACCTTGTGCCTTTTCGCCTTTTGCACGTGAAAATGGAACATGTCACGAAATCGTGACATCTTCTCTGCCTTGTGCCTTTCTTTCAAACATGTCATGAAATCGTGACATCTTTCTCTATCTGCACTCTCTCCTACATTATGTCGCGAAATCGTGACACTTTTTCTCCTTAGCACTTTCTCTTCGTCAGTCACCCACATGTCACGAAATCGTGACACTTTCTCTCCTTGGCGCTTCTTCTTGCAACTTGTCATGAAATCGTGACACTTTTTCTCCTTAGCGCTTCTTCTTGCAACTTGTCGTGAAATCGTGACACTTTTTCTCCTTAGCGCTTCTTCTTGCAACTTGTCGTGAAATCGTGACACTTTTTCTCCTTAGCGCTTCTTCTTGCAACTTGTCGCGAAATCGTGACACTTTTTCTCCTTAGCGCTTCTCCTTGCAACTTGTCACGAAATCGTGACACTTTTTCTCCTTTGCGCTTCTTCTCCGAACATGTCGTGAAATCATGACAGTTTTTCTTACAAGCGCTTCTTCTCCGAACATGTCGTGAAATCATGACAGTTTTCCTACTTGCTTTCTTTTCTGCCAACATGTCATGAAATCGTGACAGTTTTTCCACTTGGCTTCTTTGCCTGCAACATGTCACGAAATCGTGACAGTTTTTCCACTTGGCTTCTTTGCCTGCAACATGTCGTGAAATCACGACAGTTTTGCTTGTGCCTTCTCTCTCCTCGTCCATGTCATGAAATCATGACAATTTTACTTGCGCCTTCTCTCTCCTCCGATATGTCGTGAAATCATGACATTTTTGCCTTCTAACTTCTCAACCTATCGCGATTGTTTTCTTACTTGTCTTTTTCTTTGATTTTTTGAATCTGGGTCACTTTTGTTTTCCTAGAATTTCATTGTACATGATCTGACTGATCTCTGAACCCCTGTCCACTGCTTCAACTGCATCAACTGATCTATCTGTCTGTGTTGACAACAATGACAATACTTTTGCTGCACCTTGCTCAACAATTAACCATTCAGAACCGTATGCCCTACAGTTACATAGAACACATCAAAAATGTAAAGCATAGATCATATCTGTAAGTTTTAGTTTCACTTTGGTTTAGCAAGGCATCTAGATCTACTTTTTTATATTTTATACAAACGTGCATGCGAGGGTTTTATTTGAATTTGATCTTATCTAATTTTAATCATATCTATATGTGTGATTGAAACCCTTGTTTGATCCATTTGTGTGTAGGAAATAGGCATCTGAAGTAGTTGCTAAAGCTGGGGTGGTCCATCATAGGATACACAAGCCCACTCACCACTTGGTTGTAGCAAAGAAGATTGAAGACACCCACATCACTTGTATTTGGTGAAAATTGGAATTTTTGCTTTGCTTCCACCCATTGTAATCTAAGAATAAGAAATATTGTAATCATACCCTTGCATATTCATGGAAAAGCATTATAAAATGAATATCAAGGCTCCATTTAAATATCAATACAAAATTATTTTTATTGTGTATTTTTTTGTTTTTTATTTCATTGTGCAGTGTCGTCTTATTTTCTTATAGAAATATAACATCCAATGCAACAAGAATCAAGGTAAGGACAAGCAAGGTCACACACCTCACACATACATGCCATTGCTTGATTCTTTGGCATCTCTCTTTAACAGACTATGTGAGGATAAGGCGATGCCCAAAATTCACCTGTTGGATCCTGCATGTCCAAAACCGAAGGGGTATAGAGAGGGTCAATATTGTTCTTATCATAGATGGAATGGACATGACATTCAAGGGTGCTACAATTTCAAAAATCTAGTACAAAATATGCTTGATAAGAATCAGCTACAAATTGATAATACTCTAGCCCTAGATAATCAATAGTTGGGAATATTTAAAGAGACCTTGCCCAACCACGAGATCAAAGGAAATAAAATGGTTTTAGTTAAAAAGATACATATGGACCCACCTACATAGGGGTTCATTGGCATGATTAATATAGTTACATGCAATCGAAGGTATAACCAACCTGAGCCACTTGTGGCTCCCATTCGGATACATGTTGAACCCTAGTAAGGGCTAGTGGAAGACCCATAGCCAAGTCCACTAACACAACCAGTAATTACTATCAAAAATAGGATTACTTATATCATATAGACAACCTTAGCAAAGCTCTCAATTTATGAGCTTATTTTTCAATCCCCTAAAAGTAGAAAAGTGCTCATGGAAATTCTAAAATTCATTGAGCTTCAACCCCAGGATCCCAATGCATTCACTAAATTTTTAGGGCATGTTTAAAAATACAAAGAGCCTATGATCACTTTATATGATCATGAAATCAAAAAATCTCCAACTAATGTAGCAGATCCACCATTGCATATAATCACTTGTATAAATTGATTTTGTACAAGTGAGTATTGATCGATAAAGGCTCATCGATCAACATCATAATGATGACCACACTAGAACATCTAAGAATTCCAACATCACATATCATGGCATACATATTTACACTATGAGCATTTACTAATGCCTTATACTTGATGGTTGGTACCATAGTCTTATCTATTTAGGTGGAACTAAAAGCTATTTTCATCTTGTGCCATATGTTGGAAGGTGCGATGTAGTATAATATATTGCTCGATCACCCTTGGATCTGAGATATGAAGTGTGCTCCTTCTATTTTACATCAGTTTATTAACTATATTTATGAAGGAAATTTTCATGTTGTCCTCTCAAACAATGAGTCGTTTAAGTACGTTAACCAAGTTAGAAATCCAGGAGAGTTTGTCTTACCATCAACACATTTGGCCATAAGATCCAATTCACCAATTAAGCATCCAGAGCACAAATATAAAGTAGTGTATATTGACCCATCCAATTTAGCACCACCATCATCACATAAACCAATACCTGCTTCTGACAAACCATATTCATCATTTGATCTAAAGATCAAGTAAAAGCTAAAGGTACCCATGGTCGATGAGCCTAAATCCATCCCCATGTCTCTTTCATAGATATTCTTGTTCCCATGGAAGATGAAGATTCGTATGACATGATGGAGGATATACCTCAACCTACATCCCCTGCTTCATCAATGGGATCATTCGTACCTCAGGTGACGCTGCATTTAGTCAATCCCAAACTCATGGAAAATTTGGTTCAGAATGTAACATTTACGCCAATTATCAAGTATGTGCAAGATATGAGAAGATCCTATGTTCCCTCTTTTCCCATTGGGATGATGGTACCTTTAGGCATACCTCAAAATAAAACTAAATTTATATATGGGGGTTTTTATCAAGCCTCAAATAATTCTTCTATTATCAGTCATGATGATGAACGTTTCACAGGAAATATCTATTACCTATTGAACAACCCTGAATTTGCTCTATGATTCTTCTATCATTGCCATTGGTATGGTAATGGTCTAGGTCTATATGATCATGGTTACAGTTAATCCTTCCAACCATAGTACCAGTTACCTATGGATAAGTTTGTATTAGGGTGTTCTATACACATAGTATATGATCTCTTAGTTGATTCCTTGAAATGCCTAAGCTTAGGCTTTGGGTAATACATTGATTGGAATCTGTATTTTGATCCTAACCCTTCTCATTCATGGAGGTATCATCACCTACTAACCATGGTTGCCATAAAGTCTCTCAAGATTTATCATGAGCCCATACTGGAAGAGGAATATGAATTAGAAGATCTTTCTAGAAATGATTGGGTAGATGAAGATGATGAATATGATGATGCAACTAAAATTTCCTATTTAGGTCCTCCCCACTTTCGTCATCTCAACAAATCTATAGGATATTTTGAACCTATTGGGCATCTTGTTAAAATAGATACAATCTATCATAGGGCTTTCCCCACTCCATATAACTGGAGATAGTTGCTCCTGCCTAAGGATCCAATCCTCCTATACATTCCTAGATTAGATCCCAAGATCCCCATGTCTCCTAAACCACATCTAGAGTAGGAAGAGTAACCAAAAATTAATAGGTACTACTATTGCAGTCATAGAGATCACCAAGTGTTCATTAATATGATCTCCATTGATTTAACCACACCCCTTTATAATCCAAGTGACCCCTCAAAGCCATTGCACCTCAACCTTAAGGCCATTGACCTTAACCACATTGCATCACCCCCACCACCCGAGGAGTTCTTCCCATGTGAAGAAATGCTTAAATCATTATATTTTACCCTAAAATATGCTCATGATGTCTACGATGTTGAGGTAAAATCTAAAATGATAGATCACCCTAACCCTGCAGATGACCTCCATTTTATCCCTACACCTCACTAGCTGGAGGAGGAATCTCATATTTCAATAGAAGAGACTTTTGATGTGGATATTTGTAATAATCCAACTAATCCTACGAAAGTCAAGTTTGGAAAAATTCTATCTCCTAAGGAACGAGCCATCCTCATACCTTTGTTGATAGAGAATTCAAATATTTTTGCTTGGTCGTATAAGGACATGTCGGGTCTTGATCCAAAACTGGTTACACACAACCTTTCATTGGACCCCACTATGAAACCAATTAAGAAAAAACTTAGAAATATGCATTCGACTATTACCTTAATGGTAAAATATGAATTGCATAAGTTGTTGGATGTAGAGTTCATTCATCCCATCGACTATCCAAAATGAATATCAAACATGGTACCTGTAGGAAAACCTAATGGGAGGATCTGTATTTCTATAAATTTTAGAGACTTGAATAAGGTAAAACCCAATGACACATTCCCATTGCCCAACATTGATGCTCTTGTAGATGCAACTACAATTCATGATATTTTATCTCTCATGGATGGTTTTTCAAGATACAATCAGATTTAGGTCAAATGTGAGGACCAACATAAAACAACCTTCATCATTCCTTAGAGAACATTCTATTACAAACTTATGCCATTCAAACTAAAAAATGCTAATGCCACCTATCAATGGGCCATGGCATACATTTTTTATGACTACATACACAAGATCCTAGAGGATTACATTGATGAGTTGCTTGCCAAATCATTATTTTGTGAAGAGCACGTAGACATTCTACAAAAAGTCTATGATCATTTGATAAATCATAATGTCAAGTTGAACCCCAAGAAATGTGTTTTCAGTGTCACATTAGGAAAACTCTTTGGATTCATAGTCTCTAAAAAAAGGATCAAAGTCAATCCAGCCAAGGTCAAAGTTGTTTTGTAAATGCTTCCCCCAACAAACATCAAGGAGGTTCAAAGTCTATAGGGAAAAGTAACATCCATTAAGCGCTTCATAGCATAGTTATCAGATAAATGTTGACCCTTGAATAAACTACCACAAAAGGGGGTCCCATTCAATTGGTATGAAGACTGTCAAAGTCTTTTACTGAGATAGAACAATACATGGCATCATCTCCTTTTTGTTGTTATCTCTATTTTCAGGTACAAGATCATATATCTAGAATTTGTTAAATATAGGGTGGTCCTTTTAGGATACACAAGCCCACCCACAACCTCATTTGGATTGAATACAAGCGTGAAGATACACAAGACCACTTGTAGCCTCATTTGGATTGAAGACAAGCACGAAGACAACCTCATTTGGATCAAAGACACTAGCTGTATATTGAGCTAGGGTTTTAGAGAACCCTAGCATTTGTAAAATTTGTATCATAGAAGCATTGTAAAACTACATATTGGGGCACATTGATTGTATTTATAGACACCTAAAACATGTCATGTCGAGGTGACTACTCATATGGGACATGCTAGAAGACCATATGAAAGATCTTGGATAGATTCCAAGGTGAAGCAGTGGTTCTAACCACTCAATTTAGGCATTTTGGCCTAATCAGTGTTGGTCGTGGCTGACACCCATGGTTAACAGAGCTGACCGTGCCTCAGAGCCACGGTTAGCCTTCAAAATTAGTTGGACCTCAACCGACCCAAAATCGGTTACAATGGCCAATTGGTTGAAGATCCAAGCGGTTAGAGGGCGGAAAGTTCTAGAAGTTTCCATCCAACTACCCCAACTGTCCCTTCTTGATCTTGGCTTCTCCATGAAGCTAAGACAAGGCCTTCCCAAGTGCTATAAAACCCCCCTCCAAATTGGGGAGAAGTCTGGAAGAATCTCGAGTTGAAGAGCAATGAAGCCCTGTCAAATTGCATACTCACTTGTATCCATTGAGAGGAATACTTTTGCTGCCTAATTGGAGATCACATGGCACTTGGAACCAAGAAGGCTATGGAGGGCTAGGAGGAATCAAGAAACTCAATTGAGCCCATTCCATCACCAATCTGAGCAATTCAACCACCAAATCTATCAGAGGACATCGTGGTGACCCTTGATCATCAATTCATCAAGGGGAATTGGAGATCTAAGACCGGCATTTGAGAGCAACTACATTTTTAGCTCAGCCATGGCTGTCAGCCATGGCTAACAGTGCTAGCTGCACTGCAGACCCACGGTCAGGTTTAATTTCCTTTTTCCTTGGTTTTAGCAGTAGTTTACTTTTTATTTGTAGTAGATTATATGCATTTAATCTAGATTTGTTTTATTAGAGACAATTGTGCGGTAGAAGTAGGAATTTAAGACTTGTTTCCTTTATTTCTTGTCATTTGGTAGCTAGATTAGTTGTGGCTATTTCTTATGTTTTCATGCTTCCAATTGTTTAATTAGGACATTAGATGGATTGATCTATGTTTCCTTTATATTTCTTGATGGCCAATTATCATGTTTAGTGTAGATTACCATGCTTTATGCATTTTCTTGATTTCAAGCTTTTATGGCATCCTTTTGCATAATTTCCTCTAAAAGCCTCATTAAGAGAGGCCTCCTTTGCTTTTAATATGTTTCTTGTTGTTTCTTGGATGTAGGGTTAACAGGGTCTTGTCATTCAAAGCAACAAATACCTCTAATCATGGAGAAGAAGGCCACATTTGCCTTGGAGCAGTTCGTGTCAACCTAGGAAGCCTGTGGATTACACCTACCCTTGCGTGGGGATTTTCTATGATTGTAATAATTGTATCACATTGGGTATCCCTAAGAGGGATGGATTTGTAATCGAGTTTCATTGGAAATTTAATAAAAGAAGCCCTTCTTTGTGGTTATTTGCAAATTCATCCATTCTTTTATGCTTTATGTGATTTTCAGTTATTATTAGCTTAGGTGTATGCATCCTAGATTGCTACAGAAGGTGATCACGATGGAACCCCACATTTTATGCCATAGAATACTAACTTACTATGTTTTGTGATGACAGGCCTTAGCCATGGTTGACAACCATGGTTAATAGTTGTCACCACACCATAGATCCATGGGCAACAGTTGCAGTCATGCCTGACAGACGCGGTCAGCAAAGAATAGAGCATACAATAGGCATCCAAAACTTCATCAGACTTGGATCTGAGGTAGGCTTCATTTTCCTATGTTTTTTTATCTATCTATGTTTTTATTTTCTAGAATGTAGAAATGTTAGATTAATTAGAAAACTTAATGAAAGGTAGAAATGGGAAAATCCTAGTTCATTTTTAGTTTTCTACTAGTCGTTGCTAGGAATAGTGGATCTCTGATTGTAGTCCACCCTAGTCTCCAGTGGTCTAGGACATTCTATGTTTAGAGTTTGCATGTATGAGGCCCAATCAATGGCCATTTTCTTCATAGATAATTGCATTCTCTAAAAAATCATCTAGCATAATCGTGCATTCTCTTAAAATCAAACGTTCTTTTGAAAAGCATGTAGGGAAAATCATGTGAATGTTGTTTTATGCATTTTAATTTCATGCAAAGTAAAAAGAACCACACACACCATGACACATTGTAAATGCTAGTGAGTTGGAAGTCATATCCAACCACTAGTAGGGTTCAATGATGGTGGTAGTGATTTCCATCCATTGGCCCAACTCCCTCGATCCTTTTGTTACTAGACCAATACCGGATCCAAGAACCATCATAGCCCATGCAAAATAGCATGTATTCCTCTTCAGAGAGGTATATCACTGACTATGGGTGAACAGGGTGAGGACCGAGAGGACCTGTGCTCCCTGCCCAAGTGTGGGTTTCATCTCCACATTTTAGGGGGTTTACGTGATCATGAATTTCATTGTCAGTTGTCGAGCTATGAGTATATAGGTGAAAACCCTTAAACAATTGAGTATATCATCAACTTATTGAAAACACGATGAGAGTTACTTTTTGATACAACAAATCTCAAAACACACCAAATAGTTTAGGGCTCACAAACAAAAATTTAAAAGAGATAATCATCATTGTTTACTTTGTTTGCCTTAAAATTTACATACGAGATAATATAATATCATGGTGCGAACATGGAGAGGCCGATCTAGGCATAGACCCGAGGTCGAGGCCGAAGCTCCACCCAATGCACAACAAGATGCATAGAACCCTCAACCACAGAATCCTCCCAAACATCATTCGATGAGTATTAGAGGGGATAATTCTATGCATGGGGATCCTATTGAGAATACCCCGATTAGAGGAGCCACTAGACACTCCTCGAGACACAGATTAGAGCATGGGGCTTCCCAGCATGGGGGTCCCAAACATGGTAGCATTTACCATGATCACACTCTATGTGCATCCATAGGATCTACTAAAGAGTATGTCATAGAGGGATCCAGATTGGTACCCCTTCGACCTATAGCTAAGGGAGGCGCAAGACCCCCACCATATGAGTATAGACAAGCTCAAGATCCACCCATTCAGGGGTAAACAGAGAGGGCCACTTCTGAGCGTAGACCCATGCAAACTCCCAATAGAAGTGAGCCTTGTAGGATCACCATAGACATGTCTAAAGTGGGAGAAAATGGTATGCCACCTCATGAGCCATGGCATAGTAGATAGTTAGATGGTCTAGATAGAGTCTTAGGATAGCTAGGTTATAAACCTTCACCTATGCCTTCTCATTCTATGAGTGTGCATAGTGGAAGTACAATTAGGACCATCAGAGAACCTGGAGAATGCTCCAAGCATTCTCATGATATGCATGCCCCTGCATCCCATGTGGGCACAGAGTATAGGTGATAATTGGATGCAAATGTCATCTTCACAGACAAGGGCAAGAGCATAGCAAATCAGTCTATTGGGGGACACACCCACAAAGCTGCTCGAATAGAGTGCACACACTAGAGGCCTCATACGACTGATCACATAGATAGATCTCACAAGTTGGTGTCAGAGCAGAGATGTCAGATCCTCCAAGACCAATTGGAAGATGTTCATGTAGAGTGGGAATGCCTCAAAAATGAGGACACTCAGAGGCAAAGGTTCATAAGACAATGATTATATGAATAGTGCATGCATGAGCAATGCATCCTTGATCAAAAGGAGCATGCTGAGAGGGAGGACCGATTGGCTAGTGCTGGTTTACCTCCCCATAGTGAGTACAGGGAGAGCATTGATAGATGAGCTACTTCATAGCCCGAGTTGCACCCTGACCATATAGACACCCATACTCACCATACGACCCAACATAGAGATCGACATCCCACATCCGAACATCATGGGCATAGGTAGTATGAAGAAGAAGTGGGAGATGAATTAGATCAAGAGTATCCTAAAATATCCCAAGTCAAAGTGGATGATGAGCCTAGTCCTCCACCTCGATCGAAGAGGAATCTGCCTCCAAAGGTGCCTCAAAGGCAATCTAGAGAAGAGGAGTTCCTATCTTCGTAGGCCTATAAGGCCTTGGAAGAAAAGGTTAAAGCTATCGAGAAGCAAGGAATGACTTATCAAAAGCCTACCTTGAATAAGATTCATAATGAACCTTTATGCCCATCAGTGCCTATTCCGGCCTATCCTGAGCATTTTGAGATGCCTAGGCTAGAAAATTTTAAAGGAGAGGAGGATGCTCAGGAGCATGTCACGAGTTTTCTAGACATGTGCTTTCAGATCGAGAGCAATGATGCCTTGCTCCTATGGACCTTCATTACAACCCTCTCAAGCCCAGCTCGAGAGTGGTTTAATCAACTCAAAAGGCACAACATCACCAACTTTGAGCAACTGGTCGATGCATTTCTTGAACGCTTCTCCTTCGACATCAAGAAAAAGGTGAACTTATCCGATATGGCTGCTTTAATGCAACATGATGATGATCCAATTATGGATTATGGGAAATGATGGAGAAATATGATGGTAAAGTTGCCATTCTCCATCCCTACTTCTGAATTAACCTAGATGTTTATGAAGAGTTGTGCAAAGCACATTTCATTATTATTGTAGTTGCAGCAATATCAAACATTTGAAGAGGCTTTGGTGCAAGCCAAAGTGATAGAGGATATCAAGTTACAGGAGGGTAACTTGAAACTCAGAAGCAAGAAGGAATGGAATAAGAAGAGCACCGAGAAACAATAGGCCAAGCTGACCCATGTTAATCAGGTGGTTTTAAACCTTCAAAAAGGGGATAAGGGGCAGCAACAATGAAATTATCAAGCCCAACCTCCTCCTGTACAATATGAGCAGTGCAACAACAACCAGAAGGGTAAGGACAAAGAAAGATACCCTCCTCGCATATTCACTCAATTATCAGAATCATTGACATCGATTTTCCATCAATTATGTGAGGCAAAGGCAATAAACTTACCAAAAATCAAATTAGTGGACCCTAATCAACCCAAGCCTAAGGGATATAAGGATGATCAATATTGCATATTTCATCGAATGAAAGGTCATGACATAGAGGTATGTTGGTCTTTCAAACATTTAGTGCAAAATATGATCGAAAGAGGTACGCTTCTTGTGGACAACCCACAAGCGCCAGATAATAATAATATGGGGATTTACAAAAATCCTCTACCCAACCATGAGGCACCAAGGAACAATGTTGGCCAAGTCAATCAAGTACGCATCGAACCACCAACCCATGGGTTCATCGGAATGGTCAACATCATCACAAGACATGCGAGGTATGAAAGACCAAATCAACCTCCATTGCCTATTAGGGTCCAAGTTGTACCTCCTCCAAGGCCAGCCCAAAATGTGCTAGGCCCACCAACTAGACCGATGGTAACAATCAAGAGTAGGTTAGTTCAAAACCTATAGATGACTCCAACAAAGTTGTCAATTTATGAGCTGATTCAATAGTCTCCCAAGCATAGGGAGATACTTATGGATATTCTAAGGTCCATAGAAGTGTAGTCCTAAGATCTCGAAGCATTCACACACTTTGTGGGACACGTGCAATAGTGTCAAGAACCGATCATACAATTTTATGATCATGAAATCAAGATGGTTTCCACTGTCACAGCGGACCCGCCACTCCACATCATTGCATGTGTAAATCACAAACCTTTCAAGTGGGTTTTGATTGATACGGGATCATCAATCAATATAATCATGACCAAGGCATTGACATACCTGAAGTTGCCAAAGATGCATATCATACCTTCTACCTTCACATTGAGAGCTTTTAATGATGCATTATGCTCAACTATCGACACGATAGTCTTACCTATTCAGGTGGGACTGAAGACCATCCCAATGATGTGTCATGTGATTGAAGGTGCTATGTAATACAATATACTTCTAGGTAGGCCTTGGATAAGAGAAATGCATTGTGTCCCTTCCATTCTCCATCAATGTATTAAATACATGCATGAGGGATAGGTTCACATGGTACCTTCAGATGAAGAACCATTCAAATACATGAATTTAGCAGATTTTTCAAGGGACTTCATGCTCCCCTCAATGCACCTAGACATACGGCTAATATCACTGATCAAAGAGCCAGGAGGTAAAATGAAGGAAGTGTGTGCCAAACCTACAATATCCACATCTCAATGATCGGAGCACATGATAGCTGCTTCTACCAGACCATCTGCATCCATAATGCATCGAGATGATAAGAAGATAAAGGTAAATATGGGTGAAAAAGAGATAAAACAAGCACCCAAACTAGTTGTCATCGAGGTCCCTACTCCCATGGAAGTAGAGGATGCTCAAGGAGAATTCAAAGAGGCACCTCAACCTACTTCACCTACATCTTCAACAGGGTCATCTGCACCATAGGTGACCATTCATTTGGTTAATCCTAGATTAGGGGAGTATATTGTGTAGAATGTGACATTTACACTGATCATCGAGACTACACAGGATATGGGCCGACCACAAGCCCATCACCTTCCCATAGGGATGGTGGTACCACTAGGGGTACCTCCTAATCAAACCAATTTCATCTATGGAGGGCTCGACCAGCTTACATCTCGCACTACCATGGATGAGGATGATGATGAACCATTCATTATGAATGTTCATTATCTCTCTAACCCAAAATACACCTTATGATATTTTGAGCATTACCATTGGTATGGTTATGATCTCAGATTATTCGAGCAAGGGCGTAGGAGGCCTTACGAACCATAATATCAGTTTCCAATTGATAGGTTTAAGTTAGGATATTATATTAGAGGATAGGATGAACTCCTCATGACATCTTTAGACCACCTATACCTCAATCTAGGGGGTGAAGTCGACTTCAATCCTTATCACCCCAATCCCTCCCCTTTCAAAGGGATAACCAATTAGTGTCTTACGTCACTATAGAACCACCTGAGATATATCATGAGAACATCTTGGTGGAGACCAGTTCAGAACACATACCAAGAGACAACTTGGATGAACAAATCCATGGGGAACCAATGACATGGACCTACAAGATTAGAATGCTAGCATAGCAATAGATTTCGAGTCAAAGAATCATTCTAATGAGGATATAGTAGAGTCCATCTCTGAGAGAGGGGACCGAGTTGCATGTATGAGAGTGATGATGATGATGAGTCCTCACACAATGAGCAATCTGAGGATGAGACTGAGTTGGCTTACCTAGGCCCTCTAAATTTATGTCATATATTACCCTTGGAGACAGTCATAGAGGATGAGCAATCCTCCATTGATGATAGTGGTTATCAAGAGTGGGCTTACATGGGGCCCCATCTTCCTAATATCCTAGTTCTAGTAGGTAGCGATGAAGGTTTTTATTATGATAGTGATGATGAAGATGAAATAGAGAGAGCCTATTTGGGGCCTCCCTACTTGCATCATCATAATGCACCATACACTATAGAGGATATGTATAGAGATATCAATCTCCACCCTCACCTTAGAGGAAGACCACCGAATCTCAATGTGATTTATCATATGGTCTTTCCTAATCCATCGACATACATGGAGCTCCTAGAGCCTAGCGATCCTATGTTTGAGTCTATCCATAGATCAGATCCAGAGATCCCCATACCCCTAGAACCACATCTCGAGGATGGAAGTTATATAAATGTAGAGTCACATGCATGTGGTCCTAGAGACATGATCCATTCCATAAATATGATCTCCATTGATTTGACCACTCCACTTCACAATCCAATCGATCCCTCCAAACCATTGTATCTTAATGTAGATGCTATTGATTGGGATCACATTGACTCACCACTAGAGCCTGAATATTTCTTCCCCAATGAAGAAATGTTGCAACCTTTTCATTTTGTACCAGGCTATGCACATGATGTTTATCATGCTGAGGATGCTTCCAACGTGGAACCCATAAACCCAGCAGATGACATCCACTTGATCCCTACGCCTCACCAACTTGAGGAGGGATCCCACATGTCAATAGAGGAAACCTTTGAAGTGGATATCAACAATGATCCCATAATTCCTAAGAAGGTTAAATTTGGAGAAATTTTATCTCCTGATGAGTATGCCAACCTCATCCCTCTACTGAAAGAGAGACCTGATCTCTTTGCTTGGACTTATAAGGACATGTCGGGTCTAGATCCAAAATTGGTTACTCATAACCTTTCGCTAGATCTCTCAAAAAATCTAATCAAGCAGAAACTCAAGAAGATGCATCCAATAATAGCCTTAATGGTTAAGGATGAATTGCAAAAGTTGTTGGATGTAGAGTTTGTCATTTCCATCGACTATCTAGAATGGGTATCAAATATGGTGCCTGTAGGAAAACCTGATGGAAGGATCCATATCTGTATGGATTTTAGAGACCTCAATAGGGCAACACCAAAGGATTCATTTCCATTGCCAAACATAGATGCTCTCGTAGATGCAACTACGGGTCATGAAATGCTCTCCCTAATGGATGGTTTTTTTGGTTACAATCAAATTTGGATTAAGCCCGAAGACCAACATAAAACCATATTCATAATGCCATGGGGGACATTTTGTTATAAGGTTATGCCATTCGGCCTTAAGAATGTTGGTGCTACATATCAATGGGCTATGACATACATCTTTCATGACTACATGCATAAGATCTTGGAAGATTACATCGATGACTTGTTGGCAAAGTCATTGTTACATTCAGAGCATGCAGAGGTCCTGAGAAAGGTCTTCGATCACCTGATAGAGCATAATGTCAGGTTGAATCCTAAGAAGTGCGTATTTGGTATGACTTCAGGAAAGCTCTTAGGATTCATCATTTCAAAATGAGGGATCGAAGTAGACCCAACAAAGGTCAAGGCCATTTTAGAGATGCATCCTCCCATAAATATCAAGGAATTAAGAAGCCTACAGGGCAAAGTAGCATCCATAAAGTGATTTATCACACAATTATCAGATAAATGTCAACCCATGAATCGACTGCTACACAAGGGGGTCCCATTCAATTGGGATGAGGACTATCAAGCAACCTTTGCTGAGATTAAGCACTACCTAGTGACACCACCAGTACTAGCTCCACCAAGACCAGATGTACCATTCTTGCTATATATATCAGCAACCAACTTTGCATTAGGGACCATGTTAGCCCAAAATAATGTGCAAGACAAAGAGCAAGCCATATATTACATTAGCCAAACCTTGGTGAGTTACGAGCTAGGATATGCCTACATGGAAAAGCTATGTTTAGCAGTAGTGTTCGCTACAAAGAAATTATGGCATTATATGTTAAGTCATACGATGTATGTCATATCAAAACAAAATCCTTTGTAGTATATGATGAGCAAGATGTATCATAATACACGTACTACAAAGTGGATCATGCTATTGATAGAATTTGACTTGGAATTCATTAGCCAAAATTCCATCAAGGGATAGGTCATAGCTGATCAACTGGTAGAGGCACCACTAGAAAATAGTAGGCCTCTCACCATTGAGCTTCCTGATGATGCAATATTCACATTATCAGAAGCACCCAAACCTAAAGAACTAGATAACAAAGCTGATATGACCTTGTTCTTCGATGGTTCAAAGTGTGAGCAAGGGGGTGGTGTAGGAATAGTGTTGTTCATACCACAAGGTGCTCCCATGCCCTTGTCATTTAAGTTGGACTTTCCTTGCACTAACAATAATGTTGAATACGAAGCCCTAATATTGGGCCTCCAAACAACTATCGCCATGAAGATCAAAAGGTTAAATATCTTTGGTGATTCCCTTCTCATTATCAACCAAGTGAAGGGACTTTTTCAATGTAGGTGTCCTATCCTGAAGGCCTACAAAGATCTTGTTGACACTTATCTAGCTCAGTTGGAGTGGTACGACATCGAGGCAATCCCTCATTCATAAAATAGATTCATAGACACTATGGCATATTTGGGATCTTTAATTCCTCAGAATCCATCTACCAATTTTACTACCATCCATATAAAAATATTGTCACACTCTACCATGCAGCATGAAGCTTTGGATAACAAAGAATCAATCAACATGATTCATATAGAACCAAACCATGAATGGTTCTACAGAGCCAGAGACTTTCTCAAGAGGGCATCCTAGGGGTCATTGATCTCGTAGGGTCCTACGAGGAATGGTACTACCATTCACCATAAGGTTATTTCCTAGTCTGCATTTATGAATGTTAAACCATAGGGGGAACATGTTGTCTTGTCAGTTGAGGTTGAGGTCTATCAGAACTGGATGTCACAAATACATGACTTCCTAAAACTTGGTGTAATCCCTCAGGGATTATCACGTGTCATAAAATGCACATTTAAATAGAAAGTGATAAAGTATGTCTTGTTAGGAGATATTTTGTATCATCGAAGTTATGATGGAGTTCTCCTTCATTGTCTTGAGCCCCAAGAATCATCTTGGGCAATTTTGCAAGCTCATGATGGTACATGTGGTGGCCATTTTAGTGGCATGGCTATCATCAAGTGCATCCTTTGCATGGGCTATTATTGGCCTACTATGGAGAAGGATTGCAATGTGTATGTCAAGAAATGCATTAAATGTCAACATCATGCTAATCTTGCGCACTTGCCATCATAGGCCTTACAACCCATTCAAGCGGCTTGGCCATTTGCTCAGTGGGGTTTGGATCTAATCGGTAAGATCTCTCCTCCATCATCGAGCTGACATACATTCATTATTATAACTACTGAGTACTTTACTAAGTGGGTGGAAGCAATCCCATTAACAATGACAACTAGAGCACGTATTATGGAGTTCATACTCACCAATATCATAAGTCATTTTGGGATACCATCCAAAATAATTTTAGATAATGGAACATCATTCAAGAACAAAACTATGAGAGCTTTGACATCCAAGTACAGGATCAAACATAGTTTTGTGACTCCATATTATCCATAGGAAAATGGGCAAGCTGAGGCTTCAAATAAGATAGTGGTATCCATATTGAAAAATATGGTACAAGAGCACCACAAATATTGGCACATCCAACTACCCCTTGCATTATGGGCTTATAGGACTAGCATTCGGACACCCATTAGGGCAACTCCATTTTCACTAGTATATGGCATTGAGGCCATTATACCCTTAGAGTTGGAGATTCCAATGTTGCGCATCGCATTGAAAGAGTTCATCGATGATGACACTACGTGACAAGCTCACCTAGATCAATTGATGCTACTTGATGAACATCACATGAATGCCCTTGAGCATCTCCATATTTATCAAGAGCACTTAAAATGAGCTTACAATAACAAAGTCCATCTGAGAGACTTTGAGGTTGGTGATCTTGTGCTGAAAGAGAACCAACAGAACTCAAATCTACCACTAAAACTATGAGACAAATTTATGGCTAATTGGTTAGGTCCTTATATCATCTCTGAGAAGATTGGACCTAGGACATATTGCTTAACATCGCTTGAAGGGGTTGAAGAGCCTGAACCTCTCAACATCCTTCATATTAAAGCATTCTATGCCTAAAACCATTAAAAGGCTCCAAAGGCATCTGTAAGCCCTTTGGTCATCCCATAAAAGGCTCCAAAGGAATCTAAACCCTTTGGTCAAATCAAAATTTCAAAAATCCATAAAAATTAAAAAGCAATAAAATCTAAAAACATTGCATTTCATTTTGCATTATTGCATCTCATTTGCATTTTGCATTTTCATTTTGCATATGCATTCATTTAATTGCATTGCATTTAGGCATTTCCATCCATCACACTTGCATTAGGATAGGTTGTGTTTACAATCTTACAAATGACACCACATTTGTGTTTCAATCATGCATCTATGCATTATCATCATCATACATCACCCTTGTGAGTAATTGTGTTTCTCAACACAACCCTTCCTATTGCTATGAAGAATATACTAAGGTTTTTCGGTCATTCAACCATACCTAGTGGTCTTCTCAAGAGTTTGGTAGAAATCTTGCTTTGATTTTGTAGATGAGGTCTAGTTTTGATAGCACTTAGCATATCAGAATCCTATCACTAATCAAACACAATTAAACAATCCTAATTAGGGTAAGGAAGGATGAAAACTACAAAAGTGGTCTAGGTCACCTTAGGTGAAAGGTTTTGTTACTTGCTTATTTTGTGAGGAGCAGTGGTCTAGAGTAGAGGTCATTGGAAAAAGGACAAGTTCACCCCCTACCCAAATAAATCCCTTGCTTACAATCAAAAGGAGCAAAATCCTAATCCTAAAAATCCTATCCCTTGCAAAAAAAAAAAGTATATACAAAATAAATAGTGATTTTTGTCACTATATATGAGCAAGTATCCCAATAAATTGAAGAAAATAAGGGGGTGAACTTGAATCCCTGGAATGGTCAATACTCAAAGCCATGGAGTGATCCCCAATACAACAATGGGCTGAATGAATCCCGCCTGACATTGGGGTAGGTCTAGCAAGTCACAAGTGAGCTAGCTTTAGGTGGCCTGGATTGCCTAGTGGTCTAGTCTAACTAAATCCAAACCTAGGATCAGATAGACATTTGAGGATCCCCAATACAACAATGGGCTGAATGAATCCCACCTGGCACTGGGGTATGCTTATGCCTTATCTAATATATTCATTTGCACACATAGGGGTAATGAATAGCTTGGTCTTTCAGAGCGAAAACTTTATTTTTTAGAAGTCTAGTATAGTGATTAATACAACTTTTGATAAGTCAACTAGGGTGTTTGAGTTTCATGGAAAACCTCAAAAATTCCCAAATAGCAACAACCATAATGCAATCATCAAATATCAAATTTCTCTTTATAAGATTTTGTTTATTAAATAATATTCATAATATAGGTTAGATACCGGATGGATGTCAGAAATGATATTTAAATGACCACTGACTATGTTATGCATATTATTTTAACTTACAAAAGCTTATGAATAGAAACAATATATCATGACATAGTGCACATGGGTGATTAATTGATTAATTCTTATGATAAGATATATCAATTACAGTTCATGATTGTTATACATTATGTGGTGTCATCCATTAGATTGTTAAACTCATATTGCATTCATACATTATGTTTTAAGTGATTAAAGCATACATGTCCATTTACAGAAAATCATCATCATAAAAATTATGCAATACATACATGGCATGAATCATGTCATAACATCATAAATTAAATGCATACAAGTACTATAAATTAAACATGCATTTAACATCAAACATTGCATTCATATACATTCATCATAAGTAGTCCATCTACACATGTATATCACTACATCTAATCATACATCACATAGCTATCTAGTGCATGTCATATATACATCACATCATATAGCATAAAATAAACATAACACATAAGCATTGCATCCATATGCATCTCATAAACATAAAATAAATAAAAACTACACATATAATGAGTCTCAAATGTCAGATCATATATATATATGTGTGTATCAAAAATAAAGAGTACATCGACATATGTCAAAAATACTCATAGGCTACAACTGTGTAGGTCCTCGACCTTACACTCAAAAATGGTACAACATATAGCATAGATCTATACTAAGTAGCACTACCCCTAGTCTATGAGGCTCCACCATCACCTCCACCCTCCCTATGAGTCCATCTAGAGCTAGCACCTAAAGTCCTCTCAGATCTATGTGACCTATGACTAGAGTGAGCTGAAGACTACCCTATCTCCTTAGTCTGAGTCCTCTGAGATCCTAGATCTATGGTCCTCTTAAGAACCTCACCCTCGAGTAGCTCAATATCTCCTACTAAGGTAGAGATGTAGGCAGCATCTGATGATCGCTCACTGATGTGTCACTACACCAGAGCCCGTAGTCTCCTGATATCTACCATCGGGTCCATCACTATCTACTATGAACTGGTAGTTGGAGCCACTAGAACAACCTATGAAGATGAGGGGTCTCCCCTCATAGACCTGAGTGAGTCATGCTCTATGGTCATAGCATCTAGCTAGGACTGTAGGAGGATACACTACCCTGTAATCCTCTAGATCTCTATCTCTACTATGGTAATTTATGCCTAGAGAGCTATCTTCTCCTCCTCATAGTTACGCCACTAAGACTACCCTACTATGAGCTATGACTGTAGGTCACTAACCCATGCCTGTAAGGTAGCTATGGAGGTGTCTCTCCCTAGCATCTACATCTATAGTGTGCCTACCTGAGTCTGTAGGCTAGCCACCTGAGCCTTGAGCTACCCAATCTCACTATCAAGAGCTACCTCACCCTCTACTAGTGCCTCATCCTCCTCCTTAGCGGGGCCTCCTCTATAGCTCCTCCCTCACCCCATCCACCCTCAATCCTCTAAATGACTCAACACCCATGAGGATCGACCTCTACTCCCTCTACCCTCTATGTTGTCTACCCAGTGGGCCCTCCAAGCCCCACCATAGCATGGTCATCCACCAAGTGTCATAGTCAACTATCCCTATATTTGATAAGCTTACTCCTAGAAATCATCATCCTCATCACCCAAGAGTCACCCTGGGCCATGTCAGGTCCCTCTCTAGAGTGAGACAGTGGTAGATGGTGGGGAGCTCTAGGATGTCCTACCTGATACCAAACTATCTAGTGACACGAGAGAAGTAGAAGAACTCTTATACCTCAGACTTACATCCAAGGAGCCATCTATCTCTACATACCCATCATAGGTACTCATCAACCTCATCCATGGAGGGTAATCTAGGTATGTCCGCCACTCAACCTGGCCCGACTACAACCATGCAAACTACTCAATGTAGTAGCTCAAGTCCCCTACATGAGACATACTCCTAAAGCCCTCCTACTCTTGAGGCCAACACTTGCATAGCATTGCCTCCTCAATATCTATGATCTTGAGTAGTAGTCCTATAGGGTGCTCAATATTGATGTGCTACCACCCCCAGATCTAAAGAAGTAAGCTACAATCAATGCCCACTCTACTCCTCTGAGTGATCTGATACAACTCATTATAGAGCTGCGCTAGTAGGGCACTCCCCAAGACAAGATCAGGGGCTACTGAATGGTGCTCGCTAGGACATCTCACATCCTAGCTAGGAGGTTCCAAGGGAACCTCACTCTAGAAGTGTCAGGGAGCATGATCTACATAATCAAGTGCATAAATATATCGCTCATCGAGAGAAGACCTACTCAGTGTACCAATGCTCAATGTGGACCCCTCCATGGTCCGAATTGTTGTGCTGCATCACTACATGATCAAATATCTGATCAAAAACTACCTTCTTCACCTTGATCGATGAATATGTGATGGCCTCACCATCTAGAGGGAGTCAAAAGATGTGATACACATCCTCCAATGTCATAATCATCTCATCGGTAGGTAGGTGAAATGTGTTGGTCCATGCATCCCAACATCGGGCCAAAGCTATCATGTAGGCTTGATCGACCCTAATAGTGGGGAGGTGCAAGACATAGCCAAAGCCCATAGCCCTAAACCAATCCTACTCTACCTATGTTAAGGCACCATGTAGGTTACGAAGGATCTTTGATTCCCTCACCCTCGTAGTCAGAGTCTGGTCGAAAGTAGAATAATAAGGCAAAAATGATTAAAAATCAACCAAAATATAAAAACTTAAAAACGTCAAACAAAATCACAAAAATCTTCAAAAACATATAAAAAATAAACTCAAAAAAAAAATGGACAAAACACTTCAAAAATTCAAAAAATTAATTAATTCCTTTCAAAATAAAAAATTAAAAAAAAAATTCTAAAGTTGTCGAACCATGGTTCAGACCCACGATCGGGATGGTGGTCAAATTTTATGACCATTGGGATTTGAATCCCATCGACTGATAGCCACAACCCCCAATTTACCAATTGGGGACCATTCCTACCAACCGTGGGTAAGGGAGATGACCTTTTTAGGGTCATTTCCCATCCCGAGACACCCAAAAATTAAACCCACCCCTTTAATCTAACCTAGACTAAACCTAAGCTAGGGTGAGGTTCATTATCAATAGTTTAGTGATGTTAATTTAACCCATTACTTAATGAGGTTCAATTTTATCTAGTAATTAAAAAATGAGGGTTTGTGTGCTTCTACCTTAGTAGCACCGATACCTCCAAGTTGGTCTACCATCAGTATAGGTGGTAGTGAGGTCGAGTTTGTAGCATTCCACATCAAATTTGATAACTCACCTCTTAGAGCACTCAAGTTTGCAAAGCTATCAATTGGAAATAATGACATCAAAAATGATAGATTTTTCTTAAATATTTTCCATTTTACTCCTGACCATGACTGACACCCAAGGCACAGAATTAGGGTTTTCGATCATGGTCGGAGCCACGGCTAGGAAAATTTGCAAAATTTAGCTACATTTGACAAGCGTGGCTAGCAACCTACAATAAATGCTCCAAAATCCCACCATGAGGAGTTTCAAAATGTCAAATTAAAAATATCTACCTCACCAAAATTTTCAAAAATATTAAAAATAACAAAAAAATAGATAATTCAAAAGTCAAATGTGCCTTGTATCTAGTTATTTACCCTATACACTTGGTGGTTGCAGCGACTGGCGCTCCATGCAATCCGACAAGATGAGTAAATTACCATAAGGACATTTGGGGTAAATTCATCATCACTAAATTGATATGCTTCATTTCAATCCCGAAGAAGGCCTTGGAGGCTGGACCGCTCCATGGGAATGAAGCAATCATGTCAATTCTTCTATGACATTTTTAGCAGATCATCGACAATATGATTCAACACATGCCTAATTGGAATTGTTATCATTTTGATTCCCTAAGAAGGCCTTCATGGCTGGACCACTCCATGGGATAGAAATATACAATTACTATTAATAGTTGTAATCATAGCTGATTAGGCCTAGCCAAGTATCAAGTGCTAAACCTTAAATTGTTCAAGTCATTCATAGTGGTCAAGTGACTCGTCGCTTCATTTAATTGTCATTACCCTCATCGACTCATCGCTTGAGGGGGTAGTCATAATATCATAATCATAATCAAAGTCAATAGAAGATCCCTTGATCTTGTCAAAATTATGTTCATCTTACGAATCATTGCCAATGACTATCATAAGCTTACCCTTTGCTAGGGCAAAAAGCAACTATGATAGTTAAGTTAGTAGCTCTCCTCCTTTCAGATCTATATGGCACAAAACCTATAGTAGCACTGAAGCTACCCGATCATCGCTGGAGCTTGCCAAAGCTTTGCAAATTTAAGCCTTCCATCCAGTTGGAAGCAATGATTCTAGGATGCGCATCCTTTTGTAGGACCTTGGGCATCTAATGTTGATCAGACTAATGATCATCATCCAACCTACGACATCATTTTAGGAGGTCTATTTTTGCTCAACATTGTTCGATCTCACAATGCATCTCAAAAGGGGCATCTGTAGACACCTAAAATACGTCATGTCGAGGTGACTACTCATATGGGACATGCTAGAAGACCATATGAAAGATCTTGGATAGATTCCAAGGTGAAGTAGTGGTTCTAACCACTCATTTAGGCATTTTGGCCTAATCAGTGTTGGTCATGGCTGACACCCATGGTTAACAGAGCTGACCGTGCCTCAGAGTCATGGCTAGCCTTCAAAATTAGTTGGACCTCGACCGACCCAAAATCGGTTACAATGGCCAATTGGTTGAAGATCCAAGTAGTTAGAGGGTGAAAAGTTCTAGAAGTTTCCATCCAACTACCCTAGCTACCCTTTCTTGATCTTGGCTTCTCCATGAAGCTAAGACAAGGCCTTCCCAAATGCTATAAAACCCCCTCCAAATTGGGGATAAGTCTAGAAGAATCTCGAGTTGAAGAGCAATGAAGCCCTATCAAATTGTATACTCACTTGTATCCATTGAGAGGAATACTTTTGCTGCCTAATTGGAGATCACATGGCACTTGGAACCAAGAAGGCTATGGAGGGCTAGGAGAAATCAAGAAACTCAATTGAGCCCATTCCATCACCAATCTGAGCAATTCAACCACCAAATCTATCAGAGGACATCGTGGTGACCCTTGATCATCAATTCATCAAGGGGAATTGGAGATCTAAGACCGACATTTGAGAGCAACTACATTTTTAGCTCAACCATGTTGTCAGTCATGGCTAATAGTGCTAGCTACACCGCAGACCCATGATCAAGGTTTAATTTCCTTTTTCCCTTGGTTTTAGTAGTAGTTTACCTTTTATTTGTAGTAGATTATATGCATTTAATCTAGATTTGTTTCATTAGAGACAATTGTGCGGTAGAAGTAGGAATTTAAGACTTATTTCCTTCATTTCTTGTCATTTGGTAGCTAGATTAGTTGTGGCTATTTCTTATGTTTTCATGCTTCCAATTGTTTAATTAGGACATTAGATGGATTGATCTATGTTTCCTTTATATTTCTTGATGGCCAATTATCATGTTTAGTGTAGATTGCCATGCTTTATGCATTTTCTTGATTTCAAGCTTTCATGACATATTATATGCAAGATTCCTCTAAAAGCCTCATTAAGAGAGGCCTCCTTTGTTTTTAATATGTTTCTTGTTGTTTCTTGGATGCAGGGTTAATAGGGTCTTGTCATTCAAAGCAACAAATACCTCTAATCATGGAGAAGAAGGCCACATTTGCCTTGGAGCAGTTCGTGTCAACCTAGGAAGCCTATGGATTACACCTACCCTTGCGTGGGGATTTTCTATGATTGTAATAATTGTATCACATTGGGTATCCCTAAGAGGGATGGATTTGTAATCGAGTTTCAATGGAAATTTAATAAAAGAAGCCCTTCTTTGTGGTTATTTGCAAATTCGTCCATTCTTTTATGCTTTATGTGATTTTTAGTTATTATTAGCTTAGGTGTATGCATCCTAGATTGCTATAGTATCATTTTAAGATCTGCCCATGTTCATAAAAAGCTTATTCATCTTGTGCAATTTTTTGGTATTACTATATTTTTTATTTCTTTATCTTTTGTATTGGTGTTGCTTGATTTTGATTTACAAGTAGGACACCGGTGTAAGTATGGTGGGTGGCCTAAAATGAAGACCTATCCACTTATATTTCATTGCAAGCATAAATTATACTAGTGTTACTACCTTCTTATGAGACCAAATTAGATTGATTGGTGAGATGGGCTCTCTTTTTCTTAGAGAAATAGATAGTGCATCCCATATGTTCCTGCATTGTCAAATTTTTCTTTGTAGAAATTTTAAAAATTAGCTACACTTTATCTAAGGTTTTTAAGATAAGTAGTTCTGATATTAATATTTCTCATTAGAGAGAAGTGTTGACTAATCCATGCTTTTGGGTTAGGCTAGTCATGTCCGAGTAGGACTTTAGGTCTTATTTCCATTATCTTATACTACCACCATTCTCTTTGCTAATGTATTTGGTTTTTCAGAATGGAGGTAAATGCTCTAAGTTGCACATCTCCTATGTAGATATGCAAAAAAAATTGAACATCCTCCACCACTATAAACTTATGCAAATAAAATTCACGAAGTAGATTTTTTTCCTCAAGGCTTGACAAAACTGCATCAATAAAATCATGTTCAGAGGATGGGTCATAAGATATGTCAAGACATATTCTCATTACCTATCATATATGGTATTTTTCCTTGAGGACTAAGGTGTAAATATTGGTAGGCCTCCTACACTGTACTACCTATAATTCTATGTGGAATAGGTCTCTCACCTTGTTTTTTAGGACTGTTATCTCCTCTGCTTGTCTTATATTCTACTCCTCCAATGGTCTTAGTGGTACAGATGTTACTCCAAAGTGTGGTAGTAAGCCATCCAAATTGTAACTACTATATTATGATCTACTAACAAAACCATGTTCTATTGAGGTGCAACAACTAGTGGAACAGCAAGCATTGGAGGTATTTCATGTTGTACTCATATTCTTGTAGCCTGAGTTACAGTTATAATTACCTATTTGACTTCTTCTTTAGCTACTATTCTGGATTATCCTATCCCAATCTATAATTCTAAATTTGCATGTATTGAGTTATTATGCTCCAAATCTATCATTTATATGCATTTTTATGTTATAGCCTCTTCCTATTATTGTCATTTTATAGGTCCTTCATATGTTTGATATTCTAGAGATCGCTTATCTATTAGATGTTTGGATCTTGCCTTTGTGCTAATGCTTGTTCCTATTAAACCTATTGTTGCTCATGCTGCGGAGCATCTCCTCTCTACCTAGAGAATTATTCAATATCCATGAACTCTTTTTATACTATTTGAATAAACACTACTTTTAACCTCCTTTATTCTATAGAAATAGTATCCATAATAGGAGTAAATGGGTTTGGTTCTTGTTATGCAATAGTAGCTTCAATCCTGCTAGGGTGTGATAGAGTTTTTTCTTGTTCATTTCACTTTTGGACCTATTCTTCCAGATTGAGTAGAATCTCTGCTACCTCTTTACCCTAGATGTATTCAAGTGTACCTTCATGTTCTCCCATTCTATCCTTTAACTCATAGAGTTCTTACAGTAGTTGGTAGATATATTTATCTTTTTCCTTGATTTTATCCATTTTTGTTATCTTAATGATTGCTATAGAAACTTTCATTGGGTCTTCCAACTCCATTTCTATAGTCATTTCCTATCTTTTTGACTCTAAGGAATAGGTGGGCATTGTCATTTTAGGTTCATAATCCACCTACATTGATTCCTCTATTTCTACAGGAATTTCAACACTTCGCTCCTCTTCATCATCCACAAAAACTAGTTTTCTCCTTTATTTTGAGGGCTCAGGGGGTGCTGCCTATTTTTCTTGAAAAGCTAAATTTTATCTTATCCTTAGTCTTCTCTTAATAGGATTTGGTGCTAGTGTATTCTATTGCTTACCAATTTCCTCTCTTATCGTTCATTGGACATTTTTTTAACATATCTCATTGCTTGTCTAGTTGATCTCAACTATTTTTTGGGTTGTTGTGTCCCATTTTTAAAAATGTTGCCTTGGCCATGGGATTCCTCAATCTATATCCTAATAGTATATATAGTCCTATCTACCTAAAATTTTTGATCTATATAGTAATATTCCTTTATGGAAGAAGAGTATTCCTGAGTAGCATCCTTCTCTATGGTAGATAATTTTACCTAATAAAAATATTCCTCTGCTATACTTGAATTTGAGGGTTCTTACTCGGTAGAGATATATTCTTGAGTAAACACCTCTATATCCCTTTACTTTAATAACAATACTTCTAGTCCTTTTCTTTGTAGGGGTTTGTTGGTCACGAATCCACCTAGTCATATAAAATGTGCCCTAGACCCGGCCAACATTGAAAGGCCGAGAGAAAGAGAAGTCTCCCGGGCCAATCTCCAGAGAGGGCTGGCTCCCAAACTAATCTAAACTAGTTTTAAGGTTCAGGGTTAGAAATAACAGAAAGAGATGGAAATAACAGAAAGAGATGGAAATATGGCTGAAGCCAATAGTTGATAGGGAGAACAACCTCAGATAGCAAATAACCTCAACTAGATCCTGAAGATAAGTAGCAACTAATTCTTAGAATGCACATACAGAGATTGGATCAAACACTGACTACAATTTTGCCTTCAATTATACTTCAAATGTTCAAATGAAAACATAGTCAAATTCAGAACAACAGAATTCAACTCATATTTTAACACTGGACTAAACAGAAGTGAATCACACAGAAAGCATCACATGAATAACAGTTTGGATCACCAACTCAAAAGACTCTAAGAACAGAGCAAAATGCACTTAGGATTTTTTTCTTCAATTTTTGCAAAAAGGTCCTCCCCTTTTGCTTTGATGGATCAAGCTAAAAATCGAACGAAAAAAAGGGACCAGATTTCTCCATTAAATGACCATTCTCGGGGCATGCTTGAAGCGTTGGGAGATCATGAACAAGAGCTTTTAATACCGGAGGCATCTTTAATTTTTGTGGCTTTGAAAACTGTATGCCTTAACACGTTCTTCCTTCTTGCGTTGATTGCCATATTAAATTTTGGAGAGCTTTGATATTAAATTAAATGTTGGGAAACATTTAATCTTGGAGCCTCTTTGACCTTGATCTCAAAATCAGTTGGAGAGCTTTTAAAACATTACTTTGTTCAATCCTTATCTTCTCCTCACGTTCTCCTATGCAATATGAAGAAAAATGCGGACAAAACTTTATTGGGCCTTTGTTGTTGCTTCTGTCGCAAAAATGTGATAGGTCACGAAAATGCGACATGTCGCGAAATCATGACATTTTCAACTTACTGCTTTCTCCTGTTGCCACCAGTCATGAAAATGCGACATGTCATGAAATCATGACATTTTCTCTTGCTTGGCTCTTCTTGTCTTTCACTTCCGTGAAAATGTAACATGTCACGAAATCGTGACATCTGCCTTCATTTTGCTTTCTTTCCACAACATGTCACGAAATCATGACATTCTCCTCTACTTGGCTTTGTTTGCTGCTCTTTGTCGCAAAAATGTACCATGTCACGAAATCGTGACATCTTCCTCTTGGCGCTATCCTTTCTGCTTTCTCACCACGAAATCATGACATGTCACGAAATCGCGACAATTTTCACTCACTTGGCTCCTGTCTTCATTATTTCCGCAAAAATGTGACGTGTCGCGATATCATGACATTCTCCACTTGCTCGGCCCTTTCGTTGCCTTTAGTCATGAAAATGTGACATGTCGTGAAATCACGATATTTTCCACCCACCTGGCTTTGTTTCCAAACATGTCACGAAATCGTGACAATTTTCTCCGCTTTGTTGGCTTTCATCTTCAACAAGTCGCGAAATCGTGACATGTATCTATCTTCCCCTTTGTTTCCACTTGCGCTCCATGAAAACGCGACATGTCACGAAATCATGACATGTTTCTCCCACCTTGGTCATTCTTGCTTTTGCCCTGCAAAAATGTGACATGTCACGAAATCGTGACATGTTTCTCCATTTTGCCCTTTCGTCGCTTTTAGTCATGAAAACGCGACGTGTCACGAAATCACGACGTCCTTCTCCATTTGGCTTTGTCTCCATGACATGTCATGAAATCATGACATGTTCCTTCGTTTTGTTCCTTTGCTGCTCCAAGTCACGAAAATTTGACAAGTCACGAAATCACGAAAAATCCGCCTTCGTTTTGTTCTTTTCGGCTGTCTCCCCATGAAAACGTGACATGTCACGATATCGTGAAATTTTTTTGTCTTCTCATTCGTTGCCTCTTTCTATTGCAAAAATTTGACATGTTGCGATTTCATAACATTTTTCCTTGGCGCTCCCCTTTGCTGCTGAATTGCATGAAATCACGACACCTTCCTATCACTTTGCTTTGTTTCCACTGCAAGTCACGAAAATGCGACATGTCACGAAATCGCGACAACTTTGTTGTTACTGCTTCCTTTGCTATTTTCTAGCGCAAAAACGCGATAGGTCATGAAAATGCGACATGTCGCGATATCATGACATTTTCTATGCTTAGCTCTTTTCTGCATCGGACGTCGCAAAAACGTGACAGGTCATGAAAATGCGACATGTCGCGATATCGCGACATCTTATACTTACTTTGCTTTAACACAAAATTTGTAGAGATTTTTGTATTTTATTTATTATCCCTTTCGAGGTGCTTGGAGGGACAAACAGAGGAGTGAGTATCTCTACAATTTGTGCATTATTTTGCATGAACAACAACAAAAACAATGTGGCAAAAATGCCAACATTCTTGGTGGCTCGCGGGGTATACAGTTCTACTGTATGCACGAACCCCAGGCCTTTATCCATTGGGCAATAGAGTCAAGAAGTTGGAGGAGCAGAAGAAGTGAGTGTTGGTTGATGTTGGACGTTTCTACGGGCTGCTGCAACAAGCTCTTGTTGGCGCTCGACACTTAAAAATAGGACCTTCAACAAAAATTTGTGGAATAGCAGAACTTCCCTTATTCTTTTAACTACTACATTTTGCCTAGCTCGGTTGAGCTGGGTAATCACCAGGTGCTGTGCAAGGATCTCCATGGAAGTGGTGAGAAGCACCTGGGTTGCAAAAATGGGAATGAATGGAGTGATGACCGGTAGATGTGCAGGTCATGGAACGGGAATGGTGAATGATGGAATGGTGGAAGATGGAGGAGTAGAAGCGGTAGATACAACAACTAAAGAGGGTGCTATTGTGCTACCAGCTATTGGGATTCCATGAAAATAGATAATGAAATGGAAGTGGATGGGATGGAAAAAGTGGTGGGAAATGTGGAGAAGTGCTCAAAAGACAAAGGGTTAGAAGAAAGGGGAAGTAAAGAAATGGGAACATCAGAGAGGGGAGTAGAAACAATAGTAGTGGCTTGATTATGTATAGTGGAAGAAGGAGTGGGAGAGGAAGGGAATGAAAATAAGGAAGTGGAAGAAAGAAGTAGATGGAAGCCACTACCTACTGGGAAAGAAAAGAAAAAGAGAGAGAAATAGACATACCTGCGGGCTCGTGTGCAAAAGGAGCCGAAGTTGACGAACTCTGTACAAAGGGAACTCCTACAAGTAGTGCTTTTTTTTTTTTTCTTTTTTTCTTTTTTTTTATATATGTACAAGGTAACACTGTGTTTTCACACTATGAAATTGGCCATGGAAAATTCATTTTCTTCGTTATGAAATTGGCGTTGAAATTGGCCATGGAAAATTCATTTTCTGGGCGGAGCTCTTCCAAAGATTCTTCCATTAAGTCAAGCTCACCAAATTCTTCAGACATCATGTGCACCGAATTTGCTAACCTATCCATTTCATCTATTCTCTCCACATGAAATGTGGAAGGCTTCTCATTGAAAATTTTCACCTTTTTACCTTTATGGATCACCTCCAAATGAGTAAAATCCAAAGAAAGGTAACCCCCGAGTTTAGCCGTGAACTCTCGGGAGAGACACATACCAAAACATGGCTCTAGGTCCACTACTATGATCTCCTGGATCACAGTAATCTGAGGCATGGCATGCAGGGAGATAGGAACATCCTTAATTATGCCCACCATCTTTACTGAGGTACCATCTAGCTGCAAAACTCCCATGCTAGTCCTTGTATATTCCATGCCTATGACATCACATACTACCTTAGGCATGACAGTAGTAGCTGCTCCTGAGTCAATGAGGCAATTATGCACCACATGTCCCTCCATTCTCAATGAAAGATAAAAAGGTGGTGGTCTATTTTTTTCGATGACTGAAGAGGTCAGAGTTTGAGACATAACTACCTGGGCTGGAGCCTTCCCCTTACTTTGTGTGGTCTTCAGGGATTCCTGTAAGAGATTCACCTGTCCAGGAAGCTGCAAGGTGTCATACAGACTTACCTTGGTTGGTATCCTTTTGAGTTCTTCGACGATGTTGTACTCCATCGAAATTGGCTCTCTCCCTCCACTAGCAGATTCAAATCTGCTTCTATATTGCTGGGTGGCCTCCACTCACTGCCGTTTAGTCAATGATGGATACCGCAACGTCTCTCTAGCTTGTTCCTTTGTTTTCGCTTGCGGTTGGGAGGTAGAAGCCTTAGCTGGCAACCTCTCTTTTGCTTGTGGTGGAAGCAAATCCTTCAAAAAAATAGGTGGATCTTGTTGCTGGGCTGGAGGATCATGAGTCTTTGCAGGTATTTGTTGCTTTGTTGCTTATGCAGGAGGCACTTTCAATGGCTCCATCTTATCCGGATCTACCACCATTGGTTTCTTGCCGCTGCGTGTCAAGACTGCAATGTGTTCCTCAGGAGACATGGCAGAATTTTGATCCACCTCTCGAATCATGTTCATACGGCTCCCCATAAGAACTTGTAAATAATTTTGGTGGACCATGCAAGTGGACTCATCATGTGGGTCATTGCATGAAGAACACCAGTAAGATGGCTCATGTGAAACTTTAGAAGGGCCAGCCTCTTCACTTACCAGGATCGTTGAGTTCCTCTCAGGTACTTTCTCTATAGCCTTGCTAGGAGCAACTTGCTCTCTAGTTACTGTCGAAATAAATCTTCATGGCTGATAGTTCCTTTTCGCCTCTCTTCGCTCCATAGATGTCACCTTGTTAGTGAGGGCTCTCATGGCCGACTGAATTTCTTGCAAAATAGCCAATTGAGGATCTGGGCTTGAGGACACAGGCGGTGCCGATAGAGGTAATGGAACTGGTGGAGAAGGTAATGCAGGAGTTGGAACTGAAGAGGTTAGCTATGGAATGGGAATCATAGGTACCAAAGTTGTGGGAGGATTCCATGAAGATGAAGGGTACATGGATGGAGCAGTGTAAGATGTGGAGGTTGCACCTGTATGCTGGTATTGCGAAAGCTCAAGAAAAATGGGCATAGTCATTTTTGGAGGCAATTTCCCAATGGCAATCAGATCGGCCTCAACCTTCTGTGCCTGGGAATATAGTGCAGGAAAGGTTTGAACATTGGACATCCTAATGTTCATACTAATATCTGAGTGGAAAGCCCTAAGAAAGTAAAATGTCGCTTGGTCATTAGTAGGGCGGAGACCATCAGGAACTCTCTGCCAAGTTTGGGCAAACCTAACATTGAAATCCACTATCTCCTCTTGAGGATGCCTCTTGATATTAGTAAATTGATGCAACAAAGAAAATGGGTCCGCTTGCTCATTGAACCCTTGGATCAACATCTCTGCTAATTGATCCCATGAATTTATGGAGTTGGGAGACAAGGATCTATACCAGCACAATAACTTACCTCGGAGTGACAACACGAGCAATTTGATCATGACATATTCATATGTGATATTATGAATTGTAGCCAAGGATGCCACATCTGACACATGCTCATACATGGTCTTTCCAGTCCCATCGTATGTAGGCAAAGCCTTCAATGCTGCAGTAGGAACTAGATTTTGAAAAGGCAGGTCCAACGCTCCCGAATGGTTCCAAGCAAGAAATTGTCGTGGAGGAGGTTGTTGACCAGCCATTTGCACCACTGGATCTGGATGTGCTAGCAAGCTCGTAGTAGTACTGGGAGGAGTCAGAGATGGCACAAACTGACCCGCCACCTACGAAGAGATAGCAAATGATGGGTTCATAGGACTTACCAATCTTGAGCGCTCCCTCCAGTTTTGAACATCGATCTCGAAGTATTCGACTGGATCTTTTGATTCTTTGGCTTTTGATCTCGTGATCATGAAGCAAATATTTTCACCAGCTTCACGATTGGAGATTTCTAGGTACTATATAGTCATCCTTAGCAGAGTCACCAGATGAACTTACAATCTCCGCTTTGAGGTCAAGACAGTTCATCAAAATCTTGATTCCTCTGGGTGTCAAAATATGGGACTTGTGAGTCCCACTAGGTGTGCCAAAAACTGTTGGCACAGGTGGGTTTGTCAACTTGAAATAGTACTTGTCCCATCGATTATGGATCTTATTGAGACAAAAATAGTCTGTCCCATCGGGCGTGCCAAAAACTATTGGTCACGAATCCGCCTAGTCATATAAAATGCGCCCTAGACCCGGCCAACATTGAAAGGCCGAGAGAAAGAGAAGTCTCCCGGGCCAATATCCAGAGAGGGCTGGCTCCCAAACTAATCTAAATTGGTTTCAAGGTTCAGGGTTAGAAATAACAGAAAGAGATGGAAATAACAGAAAGAGATGGAAATATGGCCGAAGCCGACAGTTGATAGGGAGAACAACCTCAGATAGAAAATAACCTCAACTAGATCCTAAAGATAAGCAACAACTAATTCTTAGAATGCACATACAAATATTGGATCAAACATTGACTATAATTTTGCCTTCAATTATACTTCAAATGTTCAAATGAAAACATAGTCAAATTCAGAACAATAGAATTCAACTCATATTTTAACACTGGACTAAACAGAAGTGAATCACATAGAAAGCATCACATGAATAACAGTTTGGATCACCAACTCAAAAGACTCTAAGAATAGAGCAAAATGCACTTAGGATTTTTGCTTCAATTTTTGCAAAAAGGTCCTCCTCCTTTTCTTGAGATATACATTGGTATTTATAGAGGTCTTCCCTCTCTCTTTTGCATCACAACATTTAAAACATAAAACAGATTTTGAAGAGGAGATCCACAAAATATGCACTTGAAAAGAGAAACAATCCCCCTAAATCTGCCTCGGAGAAATCACATTCCCTGCTTTTATGGATCAAGCTAAAAATCGAACGGAAACAAGGGACCATATTTCTCCATTAAATGACTATTCTCGGGGCATGCTTGAAGTGTTAGGAGATCACGAACAAGAGCTTTTAATACCGGAGGCATCTTTAATTTTGGTGGCTTTGAAAACTGCATGCCTTAACACGTTCTTCCTTCTTGCACTGATTGCCATATTAAATTTTGGAGAGCTTTGATATTGAATTAAATGTTGGGAAACATTTAATCTTGGAGCCTCTTTGACCTTGATCTCAAAATCAGTTGGAGAGATTTTAAAACATTACTTTGTTTGATCCTTATCTTCTCCTCATGTTCTCCTATGCAATATGAAGAAAAATGTGGACAAAACTTTATTGGGCCTTTGTTGTTGCTTCTATCGCAAAAAGTGACAGGTCACGAAAATGCGACATGTCGCAAAATCATGACATTTTCAACTTACTGCTTTCTCCTATTGCCACCGATCGTGAAAATGCGACATGTCACGAAATCGTGACATTTTCTCTCGCTTGGAATTCTTGTATTTTACTTCCATGAAAATGTAACATGTCACAAAATCGCGACATCTGCCTTCATTTTGCTTTCTTTCCACAACATGTCACGAAATCACGACATTCTCCTTTGCTTGGCTTTGTTTGCTGCTCTTTGTCATGAAAATGTGCCATGTCATGAAATTGCACCATGAAATCATGACATTCTCCTCTGCTTGGCTTTATTTGCTGCTTCCTCACCATGAAATCATGACATGTCACGGAATCGTGATAATTTCTGCTCACTTGGCTCCTGTCTTCATTATTTCTGTGAAAACGCGACGTGTCGCAATATTGCAACATTCTCCACTTGCTCGACCCTTTCGCTGCCTTTAGTCTCGAAAATGTGACATGTCGCGAAATCGCGACATTTTCCACCCGCTTGGCTTTGTTTCCAAAAATGTCGTGAAATCATGACAATTTTCTCTATTTTGTTCTTTCATCTACAACAAGTCGCGAAATCATGACATGTATCTATCTTCCCCTTTGTTTTCGCTTGCGCTCTGCAAAAACATGACATGTCACAAAATCACGACATGTTTCTTCCACATTGGTCATTCATGCTTTTACCCCATGAAAACGTGACATGTCACAAAATTGTGACATGTTTCTCCATTTGGCCTTCCATCGCTTTGAGTCACGAAAATGCGACGTGTCACGAAATCACGACGTCCTTCTCTGTTTGGCTTTGTCTCCACGACATGTCATGAAATTGTGACATGTTCCTTCGTTTTGTTCCTTTGTTGCTCCAAGTCACAAAAATTTGACAAGTCACGAAATCGCGACAATCCACCTTCATTTTGTTCTTTTTGGCTGTCTCCCCGTGAAAACGTGACATGTCATGTTATCGTGACAATTTTCTATGTTCTAGTTTGTTGCCACTTTCTATCGTGAAAATTTGACATGTCGTGATTTCGCGACATTTTTCCTTGGCGCTCCCCTTTGCTGCTGAATTGCACGAAATCGCGACACCTTCCTATCACTTTGCTTTGTTTCCACTGCAAGTCGTGAAAATGCGACATGTCATGAAATCGTGACAACTTTGTCATTACTGCTTCCTTTGTTGTTTTCTAGCGCGAAAACATGACAGGTCATGAAAATGCGACATGTCATGATATCGTGACATTTTCTATGCTTAGTTGTTTTCTGCATCGAACTCCACAAAAACGTGATAGGTCGCGAAAATGTGACATGTCGCGATATCGCGACATCTTATACTTACTTTGCTTTAACACAAAATTTGTAGAGATTTTTGTATTTTATTTATTATCCCTTTCGAGGTGCTTGGAGGGACAAACAGAGGAGTGAGTATCTCTACAATTTGTGCATTCTTTTGTATGAACAACAACAAAACAATGTGGCAAAAATGCCAACAAGGTTGTTTCAAGTTTCTTTTATCTATCTTGCTATAGCCTTGTTGTAGAAGGTGCTCATTTGCTAGGTTAGGAAGGCTTCATATAGTTTTTGAATTTTTAGTTTCATTTTGAGAGGTGGCCCTATTTTTGGATTTTTCAATAAGGACCTATGCCATACTGCTAGTCCCTTATTTCCATTTTTAAGTAGTTTTAAAGGGGGTTTATTTTGCCCAAGGCTAAAAAAACCTATTAAAATTTTTTAAATTTCCTTTGAAATGGTTTTTACATACTAATTTAATTAGGACATGGTTCCTGACTAATCCTTACCCATCCTAAAAATGTTTTTTCATATCATGTAGGTCTTGGTGTAGATATAAAGGTATGTTTATCCTAAGTTCATGTCTGCTTATACCATTTCTTAGGTGGGTCAATAACTTGATGTGGTATCTAAATAACACAATAAACTTACCTTCATAGGTCAGGTACTAGATTACCTAGGTGGAAACCTCATACCATGGTTGTTTTAGACTAGTACTCTTTACACCCTTACATATGTGATTACTAATATGCATTTGGGGTTTAGGATCCCCATCTTATTTGAAGGAATTCACTACTTTCGACAATGTTGCTTTAAATTTTTTAACTAATTCCATTCCATCAAAATAAAGTTTAGAAATTTGGCTAAGAATAATGGGGGTTACCTCAATATGTATTCCACTAATGGTTGCCCTATTGTTATGAAGGGTGCAGGATAATTCTTCTACCAAGCTCTCTAAGTGTCCATAATTTTTTTTAAATAATCTCATCCATCTTGTGCGTTGAAAAATCTCGACAATTTTAGGGTGATGCTATAGCTCCTCGATGTTGTCTAGTTTGGATTTCTACTTTTTTACACCCATATCAATCCACTACACATTCTACTCTAAATTTTACAACTTCAATATACCGTGTGTTTTTTTCTTCTGTAATATTTTACTTGGTGCTCTTGTTCTTCTCTACAACTCCTAATTTCACTTTCTATGCATTTCCTTTGCTTTTCTTGGTTGCTACACAAATAATTCAAAATTGTTCATGTGATGATTATGAGGTTTTTACAAAGCCATCATGCCTGAGCAAGGCAACGTGCTCTAGAATATGGCAAAAATATGGTAGGAAATCCACATGTAAATTTTGCATACCTCCTATGCATCGATTGGACACATGATAGATGGTGAATTGGCTACCGTAAAATTTTAAACCTTGGCATCGATAAAGATGGGTGTTGGAAATAAATACCATACATCATGTTGATAAATCAGTTTTCCCATGTAATTAAATATGAGTGGTCGATTTCCCAATCAATGGTCCAAATTTTTTTATTTGACTCTCATGTGTTTGGAACTTACAACATCACCACCCATTTTTTGCTACCACATCTTCATTGAAATCATGTAGTCACAAGTTATCAAGGGGATGTCCAAGTGTAAAATATAATGGTATGCCTTATATTATGATGTCATGACAAGGCCTAGATGGTTGTCACATACAAATCATTAGACTCAATAGCATGCAGATATGGACAGTTGGGTCTAATGGAAGTGTAGTGAACTATCGAATCTAGTGGAAATGTTGAGGTGCGATCTATCAAATATAAAATACACTTAGAGATGTAGTCCATCAGATCTAACATATGCACTATGATGCAATATATTGGATCTAGATGCTAAATAGGGCATCCAATTATTTTTTATCAAACATGCACAAAAATTTAAACCCAACCAAACCTATGCGGCTTGTCATACTGGCACACTTATCATTTTGAAGTACTTATTTTATCCACTTTTCAATCTATTAGAGCTATATTTATTATAATAAAATATAGAAAAGGATATATTTTGGGATGATTAGTGGGTTATTTCATTTTTTTATCAATTTTGTAGATAGTTATGCCAAGAATTCAATCATTATTCATGCAATGTCAAGGTTAACTAATAGTAAAATTAAATAAATACACACCTTACTATATTTAAGGGTTTTCATGCACTCTTTGGATCATTTTTATGATTTTGTAGGCTTTCCAAAACCTGAAAAAAATGTTACATAAGTGCCGTAATTAGAATTTGTACAATGATGAATATTCAAAAAGGCAAACAAGCTAGAAAATAGTTTTCATGTAAGACTTAACTCAATAGCACCTCAAAAGATATTTTCACTATTGAGTTATTCTTTCTTTATTTTTCATTAAAAGAGGCTTCCATTTATGGTTTTCAACCTTCTTCTATCTTGTTTTTTTTTAGGGATGTTATCATTCAAAATTTATGCCTCTTTTATCACACATAGGTCAGACTATGAAAAATGTAGAGTAAACTCCTCTTTTGTCAATGGCTTATGGTACACTCATAAGTGATTCCCATTTACCTCAAATTTCCTCCTTTATTAATCAATAGTATAAAGTCGAATAGCTCCAATTTTGAATAGTTATTCAATCTGATTTGGTCCTAGCCACCAAGTTTGTAGCTTGCTAAGAAAATTAGTATATCGATAATCGAACAATAGTTTCCAATATCCTAGTTCATACATGTTGCTCTTAATGTGACTATCATGCCACATTTTTCATTATTGTTGAATAACCTCCATCTATTGAAGTACCTCCAATCGAAGTTTATCCAATGCATTCAATTATGTAATTCTATCTTGTTGTACCTATGATAAGTCAATGTCAACTTCCAAATATGTATGAAGTGTTGGTAATTCAAACTCAATTGGAAAAATAGGTTTCTTACCATAGACCAGTTTGTAAGGTGTTAATCCTATGGTGGATTTCCATGTAGTGTTGTATGCCCAACTAACATCAGGAAACCTGTTCATCCAATATTTCCTATGAGAAGCCATTATCTTTGTTAGATTAGTCTCTAATTCTTTATTTATGACTTCTATCTGACCATTTGCTTGAGGGTGATAGGGTGATGATTTCTTATGTTTAATTTCATAAAGTTCAGTAAATGCCTCTATAATTTTATATTCAAATTGGGGTCCATGATCTATAACAATAGATCATAAAGCACCAAATATTTGAAATATTTGAGTGTATAGAAAATCAAAAACCTTCTCTTCTTGAGCATGTTTAAAAGTACGTACTTCAACCCACTTAGTTACATAATGATAAGGTGGATCAATGGGTCCAACAAAATCTAATTTCCATCTCTCAAATGGTTCTAAAAACACTTGAGTTTGTAGAGATATTTCATTTATGGTAATTGGTTTAACCATTCTTTGACATGAATCACAATATTATACATACTTATTTGTTGAAAATGCGAACAACAATTGTATTATGCAGCATTTTTTAAATACATCAGTAACATTCGAGAATAGAACATCGAAGCTGTTACATGGTTGTAACAGTTTTCTAAAGAATATAATGCAAAAAAAGTAGAACAGTATGCTAATAGAACAGTACGCTAACATCCCCCTTTATTACATTATTTGGGTAATGTAATAACTAATAGCTATACTAGACTACTAACATCCCCTTACATCATTTTGCAATACAAAGTGAGCTACGAAACAATTCAAATTTGACACGTCCAAGTGCCTTAGTGAAAATGTCTGCAACTTGAGCATCGGTGGGAATGTGCTGAAGCTAAATTCGGTGCTTTGGAACTTCATCTCGAATGAAATGACATTGTGTTTCAATGTGCTTTGTTCTTTCATTATGGACTCGATTCTTGACGAGGTTCAGAACACCCTGATTGTCGCAAAATAAGTGTATTGGAGATTTTGATGGATGGCCCATACTTGTCAGAATGTGATGTAACCATATCACTTCGCACACAGCTTCACGTGCGGCGCGATATTCTGCCTCTCGTTGATGAAATAGCAACCACCTGTTGCTTCTGTCGTGCCAAGAGACAGGACCGGATCCCGGATGAAAAATGTATCCAGAAGTTGATTTGCGATCATCAAATGATCCGGCATAGTCGGAGTCCGTGTATCCTTGCAAGAAGAATTTGTTGTTCCTCTTGTATTCTAGGCCATATTCCATAGTACCACGGACATAGTGAAGAACACGTTTTGCTACTTTCCAATGAGTGGTCTTAGGCTCCTGCATGAACCTCGAAAGATAGTTGACAAGAAATACGAGATTTGGCCTAGTATTGGTTAGATATATGAGACTCCCAATCAACTGTCGATAGAGAGTACCATCTACTCGAGGTGAGTCATCATATCACGATAATCGAAGTCCATTCTCCATTGGAGTTGCCATTGGCTTGCAATCGATCATGCGATATTTTTCCAGCAATGTCTTGGCATATTTTTTCTGAGACACTTTGATGGTGTGCTCTTTCTGGCTAAATTCCAGACCAAGACAATAATGGAGAAGTCCAAGATCTATCATCTCAAAAGATTTGCACAAGTTTCTTTTGATAGTAGAGATCATAGTTTTTGAACTCCCTGTAATGAGCAGATCATCCACATAGAGTACAAGCAACACTATCTCAGAACCCTATTTCTTGAAATAGAGGTTTGCATCTGACGGACATCTCTTAAATCCATGTTGCATAAGGTGATTGTCCATTTTTATATACCAAGCTCGAGGAGCTTGTTTCAGACCATACAAGGATTTGACCAATTTGCAAACTTTCGCTCGTTGGCCTTCCACTTCAAATCCTTCTAGCTGAGTCATATAGACTTCTTCTTGGAGATCACCATTTAGAAAGGCACTTTTGACATCCATCTGGTGAACTTTCCACCCATATTGTGCTGCCATAGCACACATAACCCGAATTGTGGTCATCCGAGCAGTAGGTGCAAAATTTTCTTCATAGTCGATGCCTTCCTTTTGAGCATAGCCCTTTGCAACAAGACGAGCCTTATGCTTATCAATTGTTCCATCTGCCTTGTACTTGAATTTATATACCCATTTGCAGCCAATGGGTTTCTTTCCATGCGGCATATCAACAAGCTTCCAAGTTTTATTTTTCATCAGAGACTCATACTCTGTACCCATAGCGGCCTTCCACTGAGGCTCACTGAGAGCATCTTGCACTGATGCAGGTTCAAGACTATCTATGGTAGACATGAATGCCCTGTCATCATCAATATCCATATCCTCAACTTCTGTACTTGGAGTCACAGAAAGTTCCTCAAAATATTGACAAAGATCATCAACCTCACTAGTTTCTCTGGCTTCTCTTTCCTTTTGAGCCATACTGCGTGTATGAGGTCTATCCAAATTCAAATTGGGAGGAGTGGATAAATTTGCGTCTCTGATTGTATTTGTACACCATTTAGGATTCTTCTTCGGTGGTGGTGAAGAAGATGTAGAAGGACCTCCCTGTCTGTGCTCGACGAAGGAATCTTCTCTTAGTTTCCACAATATCTTGGTGTACTTTAGATGTGCTCTGTGATGTGAAAGCTTCATCAAAGACAACATCTCTGCTGATATGAATTTTATTGGTCAAAGGATCTATCAACCGATATCCTTTAGAGTGCTCAGAATATCCAAGAAAAATACATCTCAGTGTTTTCTCATCTAGTTTCTTTATTTTCTCTTTCGGTATGTGCATGAAAGCTTGACATCCGAAAATACGTAGATGAGATATGGAGGGTTTTCGACCACTCCATGCTTCCTGTGGAATCATTCCTTTTAGGGCCTTTGTGGGTGCCCTATTCAACAGATACACCGCAGTGGTGACAGCCTTCTACCCAATATTGTTGCCCAAGAGTAGCTCCCGTGAGCATACAACGAACCATTTCCATGATAGAACGGGTCCTTCTCTCAGCAACTCCATTTTGCTGAGGAGTATAGGCAGTTGTTAACTGTCTCTTGATCCCATGCTTATCTAGGAATGCAAAAAATTCATTAGAGGTAAACTCTCCCCCTCGATCTAAGCGAAGAGTTTTAATAGAAGCTCCTGACTCCTTCTCAATGAATTTCTTGAACTGCTGGAAGAATGCGAAAGCTTCAGATTTCAGTTGGAGAAAGAAAACCCACATCTTTCATGAGTAGTCATCTACGAATAACTGAAAATACCTCTTCCCTCCAACACTATTGGGTGTGAAAGGACCGCATAGATCGGTGTGAATTAACTCCAGAGGTTTTCTTGCTCTTGTAGAGCTCTTCTCAAATGGTACTCTATGCTGCTTTCCTGCCAAGCAGTCAGAGCACACTAGCAATGTGGCGTAAAGGGAAGGAAGACCCTTTACCATCTCATACTTGCTGAGCTCAAGTAAGTAGCCAAAACTAAGATGCCCATATCTCTTGTGCCATAGGGAAGTTGCCTCCTTGGTAGAGACAATCATGGCAACATGTGGAGTAGAGATAGCATCTAGTGCAAATAAGCCGTGCTTATATGAAGCTGTTGCAATCGCTTACCGTTCCTGGTAATGGTACAACACTTCTGTCCATTCTCAACACGAAAGTTGACAACCATATTTTTGTCCAGGATTTGTGTCACTGACAACAAATTGTTGGCTAATCCCGGAACATAGAGGACTTTGTCAATCTGACACTTGCAATCAGGAAGAGTGACTGAAACTGTACCCTCTCCCTGAACCCTGTAGGTTTTATCATCAACAATGGTGACAGGTTTGCCCTCTTTGGCTACAAATTATTCAAACCACGATCTATCGCCAGTCATATGTTTGCTAGCTCCAGAATCGACATACCAAACAGGATCCCTCTGTGTGGAATCTGTGGTAGTCATGAGCACCTTGTGTCCCCATTCAGAATCTGAGTCGGATTCTTCAACGAGAACATTCACTTGGGGTTGCTTGTTTTTATTTTGTGGTTTGTTTTGGCCTTTTTGCTTGTTCTTATGCCAACACCTGTTGGTGTCATGGTTGTCTTTCTCACAGATCTTGCACCACCTCTTCTTCTGTTGAGGTTGTTTGCATTTTCCTTTCGTATCCTATTGAGAATTTCCTCCTTTCTCGAAAGTTGCCTCCTTTCTCGCCCATTACCTTTCTTCCTAGAACCCCGCTCGTTGGTGTATAGGGCTGTATTGGAAGAATCATCCTTGTGAAGTTGGCGTGCCTCCTGTTGTTGAAGCAGATTGACCAACTCGATGTAGGTAATTTGTCGTTGAGACACCTGGATGGAGGTTATCAACATATCAAATGAAGAAGGTAAAGCTCTCATCACAAGTGAAATGATAAGTTTTTCGTCCATAGTATCTCCCAGAGAACTCAATTTCTCTTTCAACTCAGACACTCGCACGTAAAGAGTTCAACTGTTTCACCCTCGCCTCAAACTCGAGTTATGAAGTTGTTGTTGAAGATGAAGAATGGTGGATTCATTCTTCCCCTCATAGATGGTTCTAAGGGCATCCCATGCCTCTTTACCACTTGCTTTATCAGCTATATGAGGTTGCACTTCATCTGAAACATCAAACAAAATGAGCACCTTTGCTCTACTGTCTTTCTTGTCAAAAGCAATCTGATCCGTCGAAGGACCTATGGATCCTACCGTTGGTGAAGGCCTCGGTTGCTACTCCAAGTAACAATATCCCATAAATCTTCCATTTGGAGAATTGCCTTCGTCTTATGTTTCCATGGTGTATAATTTGGACCTTTCAATAACTGATGCGGATCAATCATCAAATTTGCAACAACGGCCATAGTGAAGGTTCCTTATATCACCAATTGGTCCCCCTTTCGATATACCTTTTGCTAGGCCAATATACCGTACAAAATACCCGCCCTTACGTGAGGGAAACTATAGGTATTTAGAAATATCAACAAAAATCACCCGCCCTTACGTGAGGGAGACTATAGGTGAGTTTTAGAGATCATACGATACGTGGAACATAAGCGGTACTGAAAAGGAATCACCTTGTTGATGGCACCTACCATAGAAGATTCTTCTCATGCGTGGGGCGTAACTTCCCCTAAACACTATGAAGAATACTTCGTCAGGATTTACGCCTAAACACAAGTGCGATAAAGGGTAGTGGATGGAGTAAAAAAATGCAAAAATGGCGTACTTATTTCTCCCCAATGATTTATAGAGAACAAGCTCAGACGTCGTTATAGCAGCTATATTAGGTGGCGGATACGAAGAGCCAAATCACGACAGCTTTACCTGTAAGTGCTGGCGAGAGGTATCGCAAATACCGAACGCTGCAGTGCAAATAAATTGCACAGATGGGTTTTTATTTATTTCGAGGACTTAGGGAGTGTTTTGATTTTAATTTTAATGAAGTAGTGCATAGAAATGAAAATGCATCATACATCAAAAAAATGCCCTCAGAATGAAACCCTAAGGTGTCGGACACAGCCAAAAATGCACCTTTTACAATTTGCCAAATTGCTGTTTTTCGAAAAATTACTCACTATCCCCCTTTGATTTTTGAAAAAATATCCCCCCTTAAAATGCGTTCTTTAACAAAGCATTTTAATAATTATTATAAATTTAAAATTAAAATAAATAATTTTAATTTATATAGTTTTTAAATTTAAAAAAATAAATTAAAATTTTAATTTTAATTTATAAAGTTAAAAAACTATATTAAAAAATTAAAATTAAAAATTTTAATTAAACAAATAATAATTAAAAAATTAACTTTGCAAAAAACAATTATACCTTGGGGGGAGTCGGTGGGATTTGAACCCCCGACCTGCAGGCTCCCTGAGCCTTACCGCACGGCTCACGACCACGTGAGCCAGCGGGCTGATCCGAAGGGATCACAGGAGCTGCTCCTCTTTCAACCTCAAGATGCTCCTCCTCTGCAACTCGCGGGCGCCGCTCGATCGCACTGTGTTTTTTTTTTTAATTAAAAAAAAAAATTCCGTCCCGGCCGCTTCCGCCTGCAACTCCGTCCTCCAACCCGGCCACTTCCTCCTGCAACTCCGTCCTCCAACCTTTTTTTTTTTTTTTTTTTTTTTTAAAAAAATTTAGGGGGGGGGCGATGCGCGCGTTTCGCGCTGTGCGTCGGGGGGGGAAGCCGTCTGACGCGCGCGTTTTGCGTTGTGCGTCGCGGCGGGGGGGGGAGGTTTATACCCCCTCCAATTTCCCACACGGGCGGGAATTTAAATTCCCGCTCTGCGACGGGGGCGCGGACCTCTGTCCGCTTGCCGCGGGCGGAGGGGAGGGACTGCTCCCTCCTCTGTCGCGCTGCTGCGACAGTCGCATGCGGGGGCGAGACGTCTCTCGATGTCCATGTCATGCGTGAGGACTGTGACAGACATCTTGCGAAGTCCCTATCGTGCGTGGGGACTGCGACGTCGCGTCGCGTCGCGACAGCTCCTCTGTCACGACGTCGCCACGCGGGTCTGCGACAACCTGCATGCGCCTTCTGCGACAGATCCTCTGCGCGGGTCTGCGACAGCTCCTCTGTGACGTCACGCAAAAAAAAAATCTCTGCCCAAAATTTCAGAACCTTGCTCTGGTACCATGTTGAAAATGCGAACAACAATTGTATTACGCAGCATTGTTTAAATACATCAGTAACAGCCGGGAATAGAACACCGGAGCTATTACATGGTTGTAATAGTTTGCTAAAGAATATAATGCAAACAAAGTAGAACAGTATGCTAACAGAACAGTACGCTAACATTATTTACATCCTTATGATGTGAGGGTCAATAATAACCTATTTCCAAAAAAATATAATGGTGTGTTTTACTAAATAATATCCTCCTCATGGTTCATCATGAAATGCTCAATGAATATCATACACCTCATATCATCAAATACATCAACATAAAATATAGTTGGCACCACATTTAAATAGTAGACCATTAATTATCCACTAAAATTTGTTGGCAATTTTGGGTACCTTGGGTACATTGCCTTTGCTCAAGTGTAGATGTTGTCATTGATGTCAAGAAGCGTTTGAAGGAATTTGATTTGATGTCAAAAGGATCCAAGTTCAAGGAAGGGTTTTTGTGAAAACCAAGGCAGACAAAATAAACGGTTTTATTTAAAACCATGGGCAACATATTTGAAATGGGTTTTTCTTAAAACCCAAGTTGGCTTTTCGTTTCGTTGAAAAAGGTGCCCGATGATGAAGATATTTAATTTTAAAATATTTAGTTTAAATTTTATTTATTTAAAATTTAAATTAAAATTTAAAATTAAATTAAAGTTTTTGTTCGTCGTGTTTGGAAATGCCGACGTGTTAAAAAATGCATCTTAGTGCATATAAAATAAGGCAGTGGATTTCATTAATGATGTTGAGAAGGCGTTCGAGATTATTCCCTGTACTTTCGTTTTCGATAGTGAGCCCCTGCGCCAGCGAAGGGTGAAGTCAAGCGCTGTATGGTCAAAAGTGATTCGTCCGTTTCGGCGATAGGGAAAAGGACAAAGTCTGTGCATCTTCCTAGGATAAAAATCCAAATATAAAAGACTTCCCTCTTTGATCTCAAGTGAGCGGGCATCGCTGATGGTTGTTGATGTTAGACAGCAGAGAGAGCCTCGAGTTCAAAACCCGATGCTTACGTTTTTGTGTGTTGGATTTTTGTTGTTTGCGGTTCGAGGTGGATACAAACAAAAGTATATGCTGTAATCATTTCAAGAGAGCGTATAGCCCACGTGGTTTAGCCAAGCACCTTGGCTAGAGGAGACGGCGGGTCAAATCGCGTCGAATCCCTTGGAGATTCATGGGGTGTCATGGGCGCCAAAGTTTTTGCTGCACAAGGTAAGTTAAATATTATCATTTTACCTTGGGTATATACAAGGGAGTTATAAGGTGTGAGAGTTGTTTTGATTATTAATATTTTGATTATCTTTTGAAAGGATATATGTATAAGGGTAGTTTTTGTTTTGTGTGAGAGATTAAGTGAAATAAAGGAGTTATAAGGTAGAGTGTCTAATATTGAAATGTTGAATGAAGAAGACATAGAACCTTGATTATATTTGAACCAAGGAATATTATTGAGGAAATATTAAAGAAATATGTTGTCTACTAACCTTCTTGAGTTTGGCAAAAAGGTGGTTATGGTTATGACAAATTTGTGAGATCTTCTTCATCTTCAATAAGGTATGGGCACATTCTTCTTATGAGTATGATTGGTGTATGTTTTTCTTGAAATAAGATTGGAGTGAAAAGGTATTCAACAAGGTTTCCTTTGGTTGGGTGTAAATCCTATTTTCTGGTTTGTTGAAGACTACTTATGCATTGTTATCATTGATGAGAGTTTTGGTGAATGCATAATTCTGGTTTGAGGTAGTGGAAGCATTGTGCACTAGGGTTTATGTTTGTGAGTCTTGCTACTTGCTTTGAGTTGGTGAAACCCTTGGTTGGCTGTTTTGAGGTTGATGGTTGAGTTGCTTCCATAGAGGTTGTTTGATCAAGTTAGTGCTTTTACTTGATTCATGATATTGGGCTTACTCCATTGAGTTGATTTGAACAAGTTATTCTTTGCATTTGGTGATATTGTGTTGGTGGCTGTTTTGTTCAAATATCTTTGGAGGGAAAAGGATTTCTACTTGTTTCCTTTTCTTGTGATGATTGGTTGAATGCTTCAAGGTTAATGTTGAGTTGAATGATGTTGGTTAAACCTTGTCTTTGAGCATTGTTGTTGAAGCCCTAATTGGTTGAGAAAAGATATTGGTTGTTGGAAAGAACATGAGTATCATTGTTATATGAGATATTGCATGGTTGGCAATTGTTGGGTTGTGTTTCATGTTCTTGAGAAAAGCATACTACATCTATCTTATTCTTTTGAGATTTGAGATTGAGTTGAGATTGAGATTGGGAGTTAAGTATAGAACATATTGAGTCTCTAACAATTCTCTTTATGCTTCTATGAGGTTGATGAATCACATTGGGTCTCTAACAATTCTCTTTGTGGGTTCATGCCAAGCAAGTTTTCTTGATGAACTTGTGAGCAGGTCTTGGACAGGTTACGTTGGGGACTTGTGAGCAGGTTTTGGACAGGTTCCATTGGGGACTTGTGAGCAGGTTTTGGACAGGTTCCGTTGGGGACTTGTGAGCAGATTTGGACAGGTCCTAGCAGAGGACTTGTGAAGCTGAGTTTGATAGTTCTATCAGAGAACTTGAGGACAGAGGTGCATTGGTTCTATGAGAAGAACCTGAGGAAACATTTGTGCTAGACCGAAGGACTGTGTTTAGTGCAAATTCGAGGACCAGCTTTGAGGTGATAGAGTTGAGGACAGAGGTCTCCAGCCAGAGCAGGGAAGACAGGTGTCTTCTATGGATAGAGTTCCATTTGCTAAGGGCAGTGGAGGCAGAGGTCTTCTAGAGGATCACCAACCAGAGCAGAGGTAGGGGAAGGTATCTCCTTTGAGCAGAGGCTCATAAATTCAGATTGGGGGAAGGTATCTCCTTTGAGCCGAGGCTCATAAACATTGTAATTGGGAAGGTTTCCCAAAGAACTTTGAGATAACTTTTAGAGAAAAGTTTTTCCGTGGATGAACCACATCAAAATTGTTGTGTCACTTTGTGGATGATCTTGTGCATTGTTTTGATATTGCTTTGGATATATTGCTTTATTGTTTTGAAGTATAAAGGAAAAGTAAAAAGAGGTCTTATACTGTTCACCCCCCTCTCAGTATAAGCTTGTGTTCTTCAATTGGTATCAGAGCCGGTGCCTTCGAAAAGTTTAAACAACTTGAAGGAAGATCTTACAAGAACACAAATGGCAAGGAAAGGCAAAAGCAAAACCATTAGACACAAGAAAAAGAAATCTCACAGGGTCATGAAAGAAAATGAAGATGATCTCAATGTTGCTGCTTTGGGAATGGAAATAGATTCAAGAGATGAATCAAATAGTGGAGAACAAGTCAGATTAATAAAGATTTGCACCGGATGTGGGAAGACCGGTCACTTTGCAGCTGATTGCTCACAAGTAAGAGAATGTTTTGTTTGTGGTCAACTCGATCACAATGATCATCATTGCCATGGGTTTAGTAGCAGTGAAGATGAAGATGATCCGTTCAAAAGTGAAGAAGATAAACAAGAGGTCATAAAGAAGGAAGTATACATCAAAAAAAAAAAAAAAAAAAGAACAACAAAAAAAAAGATAAAAAAAAAAAAAGAAAACAAAAAAAGGAAGAAATTATTCTCACAAGCACAAGAAGAGCTTCTACCTAGACAAAGCAAGTAAGTGTTCTAGTAGTGATAGTGAAAGTTCTTCAAGTGATAATGAAAATGAGATGTTGTTCATATCAGAAAAAGAGGAAGAACCAAAACATAGATTCATTATCATGAAATGTCTTAAATGTGGAAATTTTGGTCACCTTGAGGATGATTGCACAAATAATGATTTGGTTGCTAGTATGTATGAGGATGCTTCAAAAATTGATAAGGAAGATGCATGTATGGTTTTTGAAAAGGGTAGCACCTCTAGTGATAAGAAATCTGAAAAAGGCCTTGATGATTCAAAATGCAATCAAATAGAGGATCTTGAATGTGAACTTACTAATGCTCTTAGTGTTTTGAAAAAGGAAAGAAAGAAGAATGCTAGACTCAAGGATAAGTTAGATGAATGTTGCATGGAGAGAGATAAACTTATAGAAAGTCTTGACGTCTCTATGGCTAAAGCACAAGAACTCAAGAATGAGTTAGAATCTAAGGTGCTTGAGTATAGTGAATTAGATCAGAAAATGGCTTCTTTGAAAGAGGAAAATAAAGAGTACAAGGATAAGTCTGTACAAGTTTCAAGAAAGCTCCAAAAAGGTTAAATCTCTTATCAAAGGTCAAAGAAAGACAACAGATAAAATAGGTCTTGGTTTTGTTAAGCCTCACAAGAAACAAGTTGGAGAGTCTAGTAAGAGACTCCAAAAGAAAGAGAGTTCTGATGAGGAAAGTATTTCAGATCATGAGTCCTTGAATGATAGATGCACAGAACCAGAAAACAGAATTCAGAATGAGAAGAAGAAGAAGTTTTTAGGACCCAAGAGGTCAAATAAAGGAAAGTTTCAAGGCCGATGTTTTGCTTGTCACAGATTTGGTCACATGGCTGTACATTGCATGGCTCAAGTGAAGAAGGTAAATGACAGTTTCAGAAGTGGTAATTTCTTTCATGGGTATTGCTACTCTTGTAATCAGTTTGGGCATAAAGCAATTTTTTGCAAGGCAAATATCAGGAACTGGGTTAGTCGTAACGAGTTTGGTCAAAATAGGTTTGGTCAGAACTGGTTTGGTCAGAACTTGTGGATTCAAAGAACAGGTATGCCTAAAAGAAATAACATTGTTACTTGTTATAAGTGCAACAATGAAGGTCACACAGTCAGACAGTGTAGAGCTGAAATTCCAGAATATAGGAACAGGAACAGTGGCATGATCAGGTCCAAGGATCAAGGCATTGAAAAGAACAGGGATAAGAAAAAGAACAAGAACAATGACAGGAATAGGAATATGGACAAAGAGTTCAAGAGAAGGCCCGACAAGGAAGTTATAGACGCTGATGATGATCAGTGCCTAATGGGAGTTTTACTCCCACCCCAGAATTAATCACCTCAACAGGAGGTGGGGGAGGGACTAAGCTAAGAGGCTCATTCTTAGTTCCGAGCCCCAAAGGTGGCCCTTTGCCATTGATGACAAAGGGGGAGAGATATGAGTAAGGGGGAGAGCTTCAAGTGAAGAGGAAAGCTTCAAGTCAAGGGGAGCAAAACTTCAAAGAGAGTGATTTCAGTTTTGGCTCTTGAAGATGTGTTTTTAGTAAAGTTTTGCCATCAATGACAAAGGGGGAGATTGTTGGCAATTTTGGGTACCTTGGGTACATTGCCTTTGCTCAAGTGTAGATGTTGTCATTGATGTCAAGAAGCGTTTGAAGGAATTTGATTTGATGTCAAAAGGATCCAAGTTCAAGGAAGGGTTTTTGTGAAAACCAAGGCAGACAAAATAAAAGGTTTTATTTAAAACCATGGGCAACAGATTTGAAATGGGTTTTTCTTAAAACCCAAGTTGGCTCTTCGTTTCGTTGAAAAAGGTGCCCCGGTGATGAAGATATTTAATTTTAAAATATTTAGTTTAAATTTTATTTATTTAAAATTTAAATTAAAATTTAAAATTAAATTAAAGTTTTTGTTCGTCGTGTTTGGAAATGCCGACGTGTTAAAAAATGCATCTTAGTGCATATAAAATAAGGCAAGTGGATTTCATTAATGAGGTTGAGAAGGCGTTCGAGATTATTCCCTGTACTTTCATTTTCGATAGTGAGCCCTCGCCGATGAAGGGTGAAGTCAAGCGCTGATGGTCAAAAGTGATTCGTCCATTTCGATGATAGGGAAAAGGACAAAGTCTGCATCTTCCTAGATAAAAATCCAAATATAAAGACTTCCCTCTTTGATCTCAAGTGAGCGGGCATCGCTGATGGTTGTTGATGTTAGACAGCAGAGAGAGCCTCGAGTTCAAAACCCGATGCTTACGTTTTTGTGTGTTGGCTTTTTGTTGTTCGCGGTTCGAGGTGGATACAAACAAAAGTATATGCTGTAATCATTTCAAGAGAGCGTATAGCCCACGCGGTTTAGCCAAGCGCCTTGGCTAGAGGAGACGACGGGTCAAATCGCGTCGAATCCCTTGGAGATTCATGGGGTGTCGTGGGCGCCAAAGTTTTTGCTGCACAAGGTAAGTTAAATATTATCATTTTACCTTGGGTATATACAAGGGAGTTATAAGGTGTGAGAGTTGTTTTGATTATTAATATTTTGATTATCTTTTGAAAGGATATATGTATAAGGGTAGTTTTTGTTTTGTGTGAGAGATTAAGTGAAATAAAGGAGTTATAAGGTAGAGTGTCTAATATTGAAATGTTGAATGAAGAAGACATAGAACCTTGATTATATTTGAACCAAGGAATATTATTGAGGAAATATTAAAGAAATATGTTGTCTACTAACCTTCTTGAGTTTGGCAAAAAGGTGGTTATGGTTATGACAAATTTGTGAGATCTTCTTCATCTTCAATAAGGTATGGGCACATTCTTCTTATGAGTATGATTGGTGTATGTTTTTCTTGAAATAAGATTGGAGTGAAAAGGTATTCAACAAGGTTTCCTTTGGTTGGGTGTAAATCCTATTTTCTGGTTTGTTGAAGACTACTTATGCATTGTTATCCTTGATGAGAGTTTTGGTGAATGCATAATTCTGGTTTGAGGTAGTGGAAGCATTGTGCACTAGGGTTTATGTTTGTGAGTCTTGTTACTTGCTTTGAGTTGGTGAAACCCTTGGTTGGCTGTTTTGAGGTTGATGGTTGAGTTGCTTCCATAGAGGTTGTTTGATCAAGTTAGTGCTTTACTTGATTCATGATATTGGGCTTACTCCATTGAGTTGATTTGAACAAGTTATTCTTTGCATTTGGTGATATTGTGTTGGTGGCTGTTTTGTTCAAATATCTTTGGAGGGAAAAGGATTTCTACTTGTTTCCTTTTCTTGTGATGATTGGTTGAATGCTTCAAGGTTAATGTTGAGTTGAATGATGTTGGTTAAACCTTGTCTTTGAGCATTGTTGTTGAAGCCCTAATTGGTTGAGAAAAGATATTGGTTGTTGGAAAGAACATGAGTATCATTGTTATATGAGATATTGCATGGTTGGCAATTGTTGGGTTGTGTTTCATGTTCTTGAGAAAAGCATACTACATCTATCTTATTCTTTTGAGATTTGAGATTGAGTTGAGATTGAGATTGGGAGTTAAGTATAGAACATATTGAGTCTCTAACAATTCTCTTTATGCTTCTATGAGGTTGATGAATCACATTGGGTCTCTAACAATTCTCTTTGTGGGTTCATGCCAAGCAAGTTTTTCTTGATGAACTTGTGAGCAGGTTTTGGACAGTTCCTGGGGACTTGTGAGGTTTTGGACAGTTCCGTTGGGGACTTGTGAGCAGGTTTTGGACAGGTTCCGTTGGGGACTTGTGAGCAGATTTGGACAGGTCCTAGCAGAGGACTTGTGAAGCTGAGTTTGATAGTTCTATCAGAGAACTTGAGGACAGAGGTGCATTGGTTCTATGAGAAGAACCCGAGGACAAATTGGCCGTTGGTGCATCAAAGGAGGAAGAGGACATTTGTGCTAGACCGAAGGACTGTGTTTAGTGCAAATTCGAGGACCAACTTTGAGGTGATAGAGTTGAGGACAGAGGTCTCCAGCCAGAGCAGGGAAGACAGGTGTCTTCTATGGATAGAGTTCCATTTGCTAAGGGCAGCGGAGGCAGAGGTCTTCTAGAGGATCACCAACCAGAGCAGAGGTAGGGGAAGGTATCTCCTTTGAGCAGAGGCTCATAAATTCAGATTGGGGGAAGGTATCTCCTTTGAGCCGAGGCTCATAAACATTGTAATTGGGAAGGTTTCCCAAAGAACTTTGAGATAACTTTTAGAGAAAAGTTTTATGGATGAACCACGTCAAAATTGTTGTGTCACTTTGTGGATGATCTTGTGCATTGTTTTGATATTGCTTTGGATATATTGCTTTATTGTTTTGAAGTATAAAGGAAAAGTAAAAAGAGGTCTTATACTGTTCACCCCCCCTCTCAGTATAAGCTTGTGTTCTTCAATTGGTATCAGAGTCGGTGCCTTCGAAAAGTTTAAACAACTTGAAGGAAGATCTTACAAGAACACAAATGGCAAGGAAAGGCAAAAGCAAAACCATAAGACACAAGAAGAAGAAATCTCACAGGGTCATGAAAGAAAATGAAGATGATCTCAATGTTGCTGCTTTGGGAATGGAAATAGATTCAAGAGATGAATCAAATAGTGGAGAACAAGCCAGATTAATAAAGTTTTGCACCAGATGTGGGAAGACCGGTCACTTTGCAACTGATTGCTCACAAGTAAGAGAATGTTTTGTTTGTGGTCAACTCGATCACAATGATCATCATTGCCATGGGTTTAGTAGCAGTGAAGATGAAGATGATCCGTTCAAAATTGGTGAAGAAACAGATTTAGAACAAGAGTGTGATGAAGAAGGAAGTGATGCAGAAGCAAATTGGAGAACAAAAGATTTAACCTAGTAAAAAGGTTGAGGATGCAAAGATATATCAGACAGAAAATAATAAAAACTATCAACAAAAAAACAAAACAAAAAAAAATTGAAGAACAAAGAGAGCACATCTTAAAGAAAGAGGAGCACACACAAGAACAAGAAGAGCTTCTACCTAGACAAAGCAAGTAAGTGTTCTAGTAGTGATAGTGAAAGTTCTTCAAGTGATAATGAAAATGAGATATTGTTCATATCAAAAAAGGAGGAAGAACCAAAACATAGATTCATTATCATGAAATGTCTTAGATGTGGAAATTTTGGTCACCTTGAGGATGATTGCACAAATAATGATTTGGTTGCTAGTATGTATGAGGATGCTTCAGAAAATGATAAGGAAGATGCATGTATGGTTTTTGAAAAGGGTAGCACCTCTAGTGATAAGAAATCTGAAAAAGGCCTTGATGATTCAAAATGCAATCAAATAGAGGATCTTGAATGTGAACTTACTAATGCTCTTAGTGTTTTGAAAAAGGAAAGAAAGAAGAATGCTAGACTCAAGGATAAGTTAGATGAATGTTGCATGGAGAGAGATAAACTTATAGAAAGTCTTGACGTCTCTATGGCTAAGGCACAAGAACTCAAGAATGAGTTAGAATCTAAGGTGCTTGAGTATAGTGAATTAGATCAGAAAATGGCTTCTTTGAAAGAGGAAAATAAAGAGTACAAGGATAAGTCAGTACAGGTTTCAAGAAAGCTCCAAAAAGGTTAAATCTCTTATCAAAGGTCAAAGAAAGACAACAGATAAAATAGGTCTTGGTTTTGTTAAGCCTCACAAGAAACAAGTTGGAGAGTCTAGTAAGAGACTCCAAAAGAAAGAGAGTTCTGATGAGGAAAGTATTTCAGATCATGAGTCCTTGAATGATAGATGCACAGAACAAGAAAACAGAATTCAGAATGAGAAGAAGAAGAAGTTTTTAGGACCCAAGAGGTCAAATAAAGGAAAGTTTCAAGGCCGATGTTTTGCTTGTCACGGATTTGGTCACATGGCTGTACATTGCATGGCTCAAGTGAAGAAGGTAAATGACAGCTTTCAGAAGTGGTAATTTCTTTCATGGGTATTGCTACTCTTGCAATCAGTTTGGGCATAAAGCAATTTTTTGCAAGGCAAATATCAGGAACTGGGTTAGTCAGAACAGGTTTGGTCAAAACAGGTTTGGTCAGAACTGGTTTGGTCAGAACTTGTGGATTCAAAGAACAGGTATGCCTAAAAGAAATAACATTGTTACTTGTTATAAGTGCAACAATGAAGGTCACACAGTCAGACAGTGTAGAGCTGAAATTCTAGGATATAGGAACAGGAACAAGTGGCATGATCGGGTCCAAGGATCAAGGCATGGAAAAGAACAGGGGATGAGAAAAAGAACAAGAACAATGACAGGAACAGGAATATGGACAAAGAGTTCAAGAGAAGGCCCGACAAGGAAGTTATAGACGCTGATGATGATCAGTGCCTAATGGGAGTTTTACTCCCACCCCAGAATTAATCACCTCAACAGGAGGTGGGGGAGGGACTAAGCTAAGAGGCTCATTCTTAGTCTCGAGCCCCAAAGGTGGCCCTTTGCCATTGATGACAAAGGGGGAGAGATATGAGTAAGGGGGAGAGCTTCAAGTGAAGAGGAAAGCTTCAAGTCAGGGGGAGCAAAACTTCAAAGGAGATTCTTGTGATTTCAGTTTTGGCTCTTGAAGATGTGTTTTTAGTAAAGGTTTGCCATCAATGACAAAGGGGGAGATTGTTGGCAATTTTGGGTACCTTGGGTACATTGCCTTTGCTCAAGTGTAGATGTTGTCATTGATGTCAAGAAGCGTTTGAAGGAATTTGATTTGAGGTCAAAAGGATCCAAGTTCAAGGAAGGGTTTTTGTGAAAACCAAGGCAGACAAAATAAAAGGTTTTATTTAAAACCATGGGCAACAGATTTGAAATGGGTTTTTCTTAAAACCCAAGTTGGCTCTTCGTTTCGTTGAAAAAGGTGCCCCGGTGATGAAGATATTTAATTTTAAAATATTTAGTTTAAATTTTATTTATTTAAAATTTAAATTAAAATTTAAAATTAAATTAAAGTTTTTGTTCGTCGTGTTTGGAAATGCCGACGTGTTAAAAAATGCATCTTAGTGCATATAAAATAAGGCAATGGATTTCATTAATGAGGTTGAGAAGGCGTTCGAGATTATTCCCTGTACTTTCATTTTCGATAGTGAGCCCCTGCGCCAACGAAGGGTGAAGTCAAGCGCTGTATGGTCAAAGGTGATTCATCCATTTCGGCGATAGGGAAAAGGACAAAGTCTACGCATCTTCCTAGGATAAAAATCCAAATATAAAAGACTTCCCTCTTTGATCTCAAGTGAGCGGGCATCGCTGATGGTTGTTGATGTTAGACAACAGAGAGAGCCTCAAGTTCAAAACCCGATGCTTACATTTTTGTGTGTTGGCTTTTTTGTTGTTCATGGTTCGAGGTGGATACAAACAAAAGTATATGCTGTAATCATTTCAAGAGAGCGTATAGCCCATGCGGTTTAGCCAAGCGCCTTGGCTAGAGGAGACGACGGGTCAAATCACGTCGAATCCCTTGGAGATTCATGGGGTGTCGTGGGCGCCAAAGTTTTTGCTGCACAAGGTAAGTTAAATATTATCATTTTACCTTGGGTATATACAAGGGAGTTATAAGGTGTGAGAGTTGTTTTGATTATTAATATTTTGATTATCTTTTGAAAGGATATATGTATAAGGGTAGTTTTTGTTTTGTGTGAGAGATTAAGTGAAATAAAGGAGTTATAAGGTAGAGTGTCTAATATTGAAATGTTGAATGAAGAAGACATAGAACCTTGATTATATTTGAACCAAGGAATATTATTGAGGAAATATTAAAGAAATATGTTGTCTACTAACCTTCTTGAGTTTGGCAAAAAGGTGGTTATGGTTATGACAAATTTGTGAGATCTTCTTCATCTTCAATAAGGTATGGGCACATTCTTCTTATGAGTATGATTGGTGTATGTTTTTCTTGAAATAAGATTGGAGTGAAAAGGTATTCAACAAGGTTTCCTTTGGTTGGGTGTAAATCCTATTTTCTGGTTTGTTGAAGACTACTTATGCATTGTTATCCTTGATGAGAGTTTTGGTGAATGCATAATTCTGGTTTGAGGTAGTGGAAGCATTGTGCACTAGGGTTTATGTTTGTGAGTCTTGCTACTTGCTTTGAGTTGGTGAAACCCTTGGTTGGCTGTTTTGAGGTTGATGGTTGAGTTGCTTCCATAGAGGTTGTTTGATCAAGTTAGTGCTTTTACTTGATTCATGATATTGGGCTTACTCCATTGAGTTGATTTGAACAAGTTATTCTTTGCATTTGGTGATATTGTGTTGGTGGCTGTTTTGTTCAAATATCTTTGGAGGGAAAAGGATTTCTACTTGTTTCCTTTTCTTGTGATGATTGGTTGAATGCTTCAAGGTTAATGTTGAGTTGAATGATGTTGGTTAAACCTTGTCTTTGAGCATTGTTGTTGAAGCCCTAATTGGTTGAGAAAAGATATTGGTTGTTGGAAAGAACATGAGTATCATTGTTATATGAGATATTGCATGGTTGGCAATTGTTGGGTTGTGTTTCATGTTCTTGAGAAAAGCATACTACATCTATCTTATTCTTTTGAGATTTGAGATTGAGTTGAGATTGAGATTGGGAGTTAAGTATAGAACATATTGAGTCTCTAACAATTCTCTTTATGCTTCTATGAGGTTGATGAATCACATTGGGTCTCTAACAATTCTCTTTGTGGGTTCATGCCAAGCAAGTTTTCTTGATGAACTTGTGAGCAGGTCTTGGACAGGTTACGTTGGGAACTTGTGAGCAGGTTTTGGACAGGTTCCGTTGGGGACTTGTGAGCAGGTTTTGGACAGGTTCCGTTGGGGACTTGTGAGCAGATTTGGACAGGTCCTAGCAGAGGACTTGTGAAGCTGAGTTTGATAGTTCTATCAGAGAACTTGAGGACAGAGGTGCATTGGTTCTATGAGAAGAACCTGAGGACATATTTGTTCTAGACCAAAGGACTGTGTTTGGTGCAGATCAAAGACGGAGGAAGAGGACATTTGTGCTAGACCGAAGGACTGTGTTTAGTGCAAATTCGAGGACCAGACTTTGAGGTGATAGAGTTGAGGACAGAGGTCTCCAGCCAGAGCAGGGAAGACAGGTGTCTTCTGTGGATAGAGTTCCATTTGCTAAGGGCAGCGGAGGCAGAGGTCTTATTGAGTAGTGTTTTAACCCGATTGTGAAAACACACTCTCCTGTAGGATCCTAGTCCTAAATCCTCTGCTTGCAAAGAAAAACGATTTCTCCAAGGTTCTTATTATGCCGATTATTAATTATCAAGGATGTCGTTTAAAATGAAATGCTAAGAACACCTTAGGGTTTGCAAGTGGATGTTAACAAGGGGCACTGTGGTTTATTAATTTTGAACTTTCAATGGACTCAAAATGAATAAAATCTGCTTTAACCTTTAATTTTGATGGATTTTCAGTGATTTATTCAAACACAGTAATTAAACTGCTGAAAATAAAATATGGGTTTGAAAAGCAAAGACAAAAGTAAACAAAAGTAACAATAAAAATAGATTACAACTATAAAGTTGTCACTAATCCGATGAAACCGAAGATACCGAGGCTTTCTACATGCAACCTAACCTAATGAACCCGCACATCCACACAATCCAAATAGGCCAAAGTGCGAGTCTCGAGGGTTTCGGTGGTAATTCCAGAAAATAGGCATTCGCATGAAGCAACCAAGAGATCTTGCATTAACTTCACCTAAAAACCTAAGAAATCTGGAAGGGAAATATAAACATTAAATCATGCATGCAAAAGTTACTCCTTCTTTCTCATCCAATAAGATGCCAACTCTCTCGTATTTGTATTTAAATGATATCTCGATTACATTCAAAAATGTTCCAGTGTGAAAGAAAATCCCATAACAAAAAGAAGGAAATTGCCCAAGTACGGGCCTAGAATAGCACAAAGCCTTCGTCTCTGCAACTCCGTATTCGGCAATTTCCAACCCCTTCTTCGATTTGCAATTCTGGCTTTATAGCATTGTTATGGCTCTTCGATTTCCTCCGTCGCTTCATTTCCTCTTCCTATGGGCGACCCTTCAAATTCCTGCTTTTTCCCGCTTTGATTCACGCTCAAATTTGGAAACGCCCCGAAATTCGCTTCTGCATGTAACGTCCCCGCAAGTTTGACACCCGTGCGCCACGTGTCGTGCTTTTCCCGTGCCCCGTGTAACGCTTCATCGTGAAAAAATGACAAAACTGCAAGTCTGCCCGTTCATCTTCCCGGTCGTGAAATCGCGACATGCTTTCCTGCCGTACGCGTCCAACGGCTTTTCGTAGCGATATCGCTACCGTTCCCCTCGAGCCCTTCTCAATCTAGCGAAATCGCTACCGTTTCCTCGGGCCTCCTTGGCAACTTTACGTCGCGACATCGCGACCATTATCATCCTCTTGCCTTCCTTCGACAAACCGTCGCGATATCGCTACCGTTTTTATCTTCCGTACGCCTTGGCAAAACTTGTCGCGATATCGCGACGTTTTTTTCCCTCGGACCTTCATGCAGCTTTCTGTCACGAAATCGCGACCATTTTCTCCGTCCGTACTGTTTGCCAAACACACGTCGAAATCGCGACACTTCCCGCTTGAGCCTGATTTTCATTTCCGTCGCGATTTCGCGACATCTTCCTTGTACCGTACAACTTTGCCAAAATGCGTCGCGAAATCGCGACACCTTTCATCATCCGTACGCTTCTGCAAAACTCGTCGCGAAATCGCGACGTTTTTCCCTTTCGAACCTTCATGCAGCTTTCTGTCACGAAATCGCGACCATTTTTCTGTTCCGTACGCTTCGGAAACACGCCGAAATCGCGACCATTTTTCTCTTCGTACGCAAACCGCACGAAATCGTGACCATTTTTCCGTCCGTACACCTTTGTTGCAATCGGTCGCGAAATCGCGACGTCTTTCCTCATCGAGTCCTTTAGCTATTTCCTGTCGCGATATCGCGACGTTTTTCCGCTTTCGTACACCTTTCCAAAACACGTCGCGAAATCGCGACACTTTTCATCACCCGTACGCTTCGGCAAAACACGTCGCGATTTCGCGACATCATTTATTTTCTTCCCAACGACATGTCGCGATTTCGCGACACCTTTTCTTCCTCGTCATCGACACGTCGCGATTTCGTGACACCTTTTTCTTCCTGGTCACCGACACGTCGCGATTTCGCGACACCTTTTTCTTCCTGGTCACCGACACGTCGCGATTTCGCGACACCTTTTTCTTCCTGGTCACCGACACGTCGCGATTTCGTGACACCTTTTTCTTCCTGGTCACCGACACGTCGCGATTTCGCGATAGTTTTTCTGTTTCGTTGCCGTTGACCGCGCTGACCGCGATTTTTCGACATGTCACGATTTCGCGACAATTTTCGGCTTCGGTCGCGATTTCGCGACATGTCGCGATTTCGCTACCTGTCGCGATTTCGCGACCCCTTTCTACACTTGTGCATTTTCTCTTTTTTTTCAATTCTGGCATCTGGGTCACTGAGATCCTTCCCTGTGAGCCTGCAAAAAGGTGGGTCCCCAATTTTGGGGTGTGTTGTGGATCAACCACAACAAATGGCGACTCTGCTGTCAAATGCTCTTGAGCATTTTAGTAAGAACCCAACCTGAAACATATCACAAACTCGTAAATACATGTTAGCACATGAGCAAAATAACAAATGCCCAAAGATCAAAAGTACATGAATCATCAGAATCATCAAGTATTAGCTCAATGTGTGCAATGTGTTTTCATTCCCTATCGTTTGAAATTGATCAACATTCCATTATCAGTTTTGCATGAATGCATATATGGGATGGTGAATGATTTGTGGTCCTAAATGAATGAGCTAGAAGATTTTGCTTTTCCTAATAAGCATGATCATTCTTCTACTATTATGTACAAGCATTCAAGATTGCCAAACCCTCTTAGGACCCACAAGTTCATTTCCTTATTGTATCCCAAAGTTGGTTATGAGTCCCTACTATTTAGAACCCATGTGCAAGTGAATGTGAAATCAGAACTTTGGGGAATCAGACTCCCACCCAACCGAGATGAGAGTTTAACCTTATCCTTACTATTCTGATTTAGAGTTCATTACCTCACTTTAAGCAAAATAATTAAACCAGCTATGGAAGAAATGGTCATGCTAGTCTAACCCTCTAGACAATCGCTGGTCTTGCTTTTTTAGGCAAGACATGATGCCATGCATGGGCATATCTAACCCCACAATCCAAAACTTATCTCCATTTCTTTGGACCTTGGGGATGACTACCCATCCCTTGCAGAGGACAAGTAGTACGATCCTTACAATCCAAAATAAAGATGAGATGGGAAAAATTTATTTATTTATTTATTTCTTGGACCTTGGGGATGACTACCCATCCTGGTTAGGGACAAGTAGTACGATCCTTACAATCCAAACCTTAGATATAAATCATTAATTCTATTGCTTAAACCTTGGGGATGACTACCCATCCTTTGCAGAGGACAAATAGTACGATCCTTACAATCCAAGACTTACTATGAAATGAGACATAAGAGCTTTGGGGAATCGGATTCTCAACCAACCAAGATGAGAATTTATGCCCTATCCTTACTACTCCATGTGGGTCAAATCAAAGCTTTGGGGAATTGGATCCTCAACCTAAGTTTGATGAGGATTTAACCCTATCCTTACTACTCGATTTTAAGCTTTAAGCTTTATGGAAGTGGTTAAAACCACTGCTTTAAGGATCATGTTGCATAATAGGATAGACATGAAAACCACTTTCGCTCAACCTTTTCTTCCAAGCTAGGTTTTGATCATTTTACTCAAGATCCTTTTTAATTTATGAGACGTGCTTGGTTCTAGATATCTCAAGACTCCGTTTCCAACCTTAGGAGCTACTTACATATATGTTATAACACAACCCTAAGAGGATTTGACATACTTTCATGGCTTGTACATAAGATGCATATGCAACTAAAATGAAATGTATGTGAGGTGAGATGGAATATGAATGCATTACTTCTTGAATTGTGAATGAAATGATTTGTCATGCAAAACTGATTCTTTCATATATCACAAAGTCAAACAATATAACTTAAAAAGTTTTATGCTACTTGTGGAGCTTTTACAAGACAATTCCAATATTTCATATTCTCCTAATCCTTAAGCATAAGTTGACATCTCAATTTTCTATTATTATTATTATTATTATTATTATTATTATTATTATTTTTTTAAATTAACACACATGTCAATTGAAATCAAATCCATAATCAAAATCCTAACTAAACTAACAATCCTAAACAATAAAAACAAAATCTGAAAATCCTTCACCAACACCAACAGAATAATATCAAAGTCTCACAACCTAAGGGCTAAAATAATGCTTTAGAATCTGCCCATTAACTGGCAACATGAAATCTTTCCCTTCTAAGGTTTTTAGCCTGAAGGTGTTCTTCCCAAGAATTTCTGAAATCTGATATGGGCCTAACCAGAGACAATCAAACTTTTGATGGTTTCCTTTTTCCTCATGTCTTTTGTCCCATAGTAACACCAAATCTGAAATTCTGAATGATTTAACTTTGGCCCTTCTATCAAACCATCTCTTGATGACTTCCTGGTGTTTGTTCATGTGATTCATGGCTTCTTCTCTCTTTTCATCCAGGTGCAATAACCGGCTCAATCTAGCTTCAACTTGATCATCTCGTCCCCATGTACTCTTGTATGAAATGTAAGGTCTGCAGCCTCCAAATTTGTCTGGAAATATCGGGTCTTGCCCATAGACCAAATGATAGGGAGTATTCCCTATGGATTCTTTCTCTGGTCCTATCTGCCCAAAGGGCAAACTTTAGTTGACTGTGCCAGTCCCGAGGATTCTTTTCCAGCAACTTCTTAATAGTATTCAACAAATTCTTATTTGAAGATTCGGCCAACCCATTTCCTTGAGGATAGTAATTGGATGCAAACTTTAAGCTCACTTTATTATCATATGCCCACTCTCAAATTGTGTGGAAATGAAAGCTTTACCATTGTCACTGACAATAGAATCGGGCATTCCATATCTTGTGATAATTTGATCCTCAAGGAATTTAATCACAACGTCTGTGGTGGCGTGTTTAGTGGGAATCGCTTCTGTCCACCTTGTACAGTAGTCTGTAGCTGTCAAAATAAATTTGTGAGAGTCAGAAGAATTTGGGTTAATAACCCCGATAAAATCCAGTCCCCACTGTGCAAACGGTCTCATTTCGACTACAGGCTGCAACGGCATGGCTGCATTTCTTTCTCTATTTGCAGCCACTTGACAGATGTGACAAGATCGCACATGAGCATGCGCATCTTTGAATATATGAGGCCAGTAATATCCTCGCTCGCAGGATTTGGTGTGTCGTAGGATTGGCCGCACCATGACCAGCTCCGTGCTTGCCATGAAATTCTTGCAACACCCCGGCGGCTTCGTCTTTGCTCAAGCATCTCGGTAGATACCTTCGTGATTTTTCCTGTAAAGTACACCAGACTTTATCGATAGTTAATAGATTTAAGCCTTAGAGCTCTCCTTTGTGTTGAATTCAAATTAGACGGGCACTTACCAGTCAATAAAAATTGCACAATATCAACATACCAATCCTCCTTAGCCATGTATTCTGTATTTGAGCATTGACCTGTTATTTGCGGATCATTTTCTGCGATCGCCTTTGCCAGTCCTTGTCCTCGAACTAGTTTCATTGGTTGGATTTCGAGATCAAATTCTTGGATGGTTGCAATCCACTTTCCTCTCTTTTCACCTAGTTCATTCTGTAAAAACATGGTCTTGACAGCAGAATCGGGTACAATGGCAATAATTCTGCTGTGTACGATGTAATGCCTAAATTTTTTCACAGTTTTTAAAAAGTGCGTACATTTGCTTATCAAGGATTGAATACCTTAATTGGGCATCTTTTAAGGGGGCACTTAAAAATGCAATGGGCTTTTCGGCATTATCTTCGCCTTTTTGGGTTAATACACTCGCCAAGGAGTGCTCCGATGCAAAAGCATAAATGTAAAAAGGCTTGGAATAGTCTCGGGCTTATCAAGACCGGGGCTTTGGAAATGGCGTCTTTGATATTCTGGAAAGCCACTCTACTTTCCTCGTTCCATCTTACGTCCACATCTTTCTTGAGCATCTGGTTTAGAGGTTTAGCTATCTCAGCAAAGCTAGAAATGAACTTCCTCACAAAATTGACTTGCCCAAAGAAAGACCTCAATTCTTTTTTACTGCTCGGGAGAGGTAGGTCTTGGATAGCTTGTATCCTTTCTGGGTCGATGGATATTCCCTCCTTTGAAATAATGTGACCTAGCAGCTTCCCTTCTGTCACTCCAAAAATGCATTTCTTGGGATTTAATGAAATTCCATGTTCCCTGCACCTTTGAAGCACCTTCTTTAAGTCTTTAACATGATCCTCTCTCTTCTTCGAGAAAATTGGGATATCATCCACATACACGATGATGCATTTGCCTATTAGTCCTTTGAATGCGTAATCCATGGCGCGTTGAAAAGTTGCACCAACATTTAATAGTCCGAATGGCATTCTCTTATATGCAAATGTCCCCCACTTGGTAGTGAAGGTCTGTTTTCATCCCGTCATCCTGGATGTATAAGAACTTGGTTGTACCTGCAATATCCATCGAGAAAGGACATCATTTCTGATCCATTTACCATTTGCAAGATTTCATCGATTGATGGCAATGGATAATTATCTTTCTCGGGAGGCTTTATTAAGATTTCGAAAATCTATGCACAACCTAATCTCTCCACTCTTTTTTCTCATCGGAATGAGGTTAGCCACCCATGTTGAGTGCCTAACGGGAAAAATGATTTTCGCCTCCAACAGCTTTTAACCTCCTTTTCGATCAAAGGCTCCAATAGCGGTTTAACAACTCGCTGTCTTTGCCTAAAAGGCTTGGAGTCTGGCTTCAAAGGTATGGTATGCGTGATAATGTTCTGATTGTAAGTCTTTAGCTCATTGTAGTTCCAAGCAATACAATCTATGTAGTGCTTCAAAGCCTGTATTATATTGCTCCTTTCTTCCTCTCTACATGCCTTTGCTATGTACACCTCCTTTGGATTGTCCGCACTCCCCAAATTAATTGAATCGCATGCATCTTTGGGGAGCAGGACTCTTTTTCTTTTCTTGTTCTTGCATTCCATGTCGAACATTTTTTCTAATGAAACCACGTCTTTAGGAATTTTGTTGGATTGATACGCAGTTTCACTTTCTTCTCGTTTCATCCTGCCACCTTTGTTCCTCATCGATCACTTGATTTTCAAAAATACCCGAGTTTGTGACAAACTTGAAGATGTGCCTGTCACACTCAAAAACCTGGAAATTCTTCACATTATCAGGTATTGATGGACAAGGAACCAGCTCAATGGAAAACCTTTTACATCTTTTTATATCCACCGGGTTTAACATGCCCGCGGCGACTGCAAGAGAGTCTGCTATTCGATTCCCTCTCCTAGAAATAAGGGCTATGTTGAATGCATCAAACTCCTCCATGAGATCCATAACCCTAGTCCTATAAAGGCTCGCCTTTTGTCGCGGCATGTATACCGTCCTTTGATTTGCTTGACAACCAACTCGAAATCACCCAAAACCTTCAAGCATTTAACATGTTTGCTCAATGCTAGACGTAAACCGTAGATCAATGCTTCGTATTCTCGCCACATTGTTTGTGCAAGGAAATTGCAGTCCGTAGGCAGCCAATAATGGTTTACCTCCCGGACCAATGAGCTCGACTCCACCTCCCGCTCCCCGTCTAGATTTTGATCCATCAAACTTGAGCAACCACGTGTGATCCTTTTCCTCAGAAGAACCACCATGACACACTTCTTCTTTAAGTTCATCAACAGCTTTCTCAACATCAAGAGCATAGACCCCTAGGTCTGGCTCAGAAAACTGAACCTCATTCGGCTTGTTAAAATCTGTTATAATCTCCTTAAGCCTCGGTTCGTTTTCCACTTTGATTTGGTTAGCAATGCCCTTCCATGGCAGCCACATATGCGAGCAGTCTGTTGCAAAATAGCCATTCAGCATTTTCATCCAATCTCTCGCAAGTAACATTCCATACCTACTCGGGATGTTAACCACCAAAATATCTACAACCTGCTGGACCCTGGGTTCAAAATTTAATTGAATCTTGACATCATATAAGGTCCCTACTACATTTACCTTTGAACGGTCCAATTGCAAGACCATGCATTTGGATGAAACCGGTTGTAGACCCAGCATTTGACATATCTCCGTAGGCATGAGGTTGCTAGTGGCTCCCGTGTCTACCAAACAGCTTATGCAAGTTCTTACCCACAATTCTCAGAGTTAATAAGAATGGCGGGACATCCCTTCTCTCCTTTCGCAAAATCAGATGGGACTCAGCTCTTTTTTCCTTCCACATCGGATCAGGTGAGTTCAAAGCTCTTATCAACGCCTCCTTTTGACCAGGCAATTTAGTTGTGTCCAAGAATGAAAGGCTAGATTTGGACTTCTTCATATCCTCCACTACGTCATAATTTGGTTTTTCGAATTTGATTGTCTTCTGGACGTCATTAGACATTTCTCTTCTGATTGGAGGGGGAGGGTTGTTACTTGCCTTTGTATCTGGAGGAAGAATAGAACCGTTTGGAGGTGTTGATGAGGTTTTAGGGGCTTTAGACTTACTCCTCAAATGGTACCCATGAGTCCCCTTTCTAAAATCTCGAAAAGCTTGCACCTCCCTGCTCCAAAACTTCATCTTCTTCCTCCTCGCTCTCACCCTCTTGGTGATATATTGTTTCCATCACCATGATATTTTCATCTTGCTGATACGATGGATCCTCATTTGATACCAGTTCCAAATCATCAACTTGTGCCTGAAGACAATGAGTGTATCTAGCTATCTCAGGGCAATTCCTTTCATTGTGTTCTTTTGTGTTATGTAACCTGCACCCTCTTTCCCATGCCAAATATGAAAGATTCAAAAGAGAATTGGATTGACTAGGGCCTGCAGAAGCATCTAATTGATTAGCAATGGGAGTAGGAACTCCCCCATTGTTCTGGCTTAGTGTTCCAGATGCCTCCCTCTATTGTTAAAATTCCGACTTGGGTGAGGGGCACGGGACTCATGCTTCTCGTTGTTGAACTTGTCATTACTTAGTTTATGCACTAGTTTCTTGAGCTCTTCGACTTCCGAAAAGACATCCTTTGGTGGAACCACATTGTTATTAACCCCCATTGGATTTGCATAATTGATGGGGTCTTGATTCCACATTTGGGTGGGGTTCTGAGGAATTGGATTCCCAAATGGATTGATACCTTGAATTGGGATTGGATTCGGAACAGGAACTATGGCTTGAGGATTGACTTGACTAGTTTCCTGCGTAGTTGATTGACTATTCTGCAAAAATGCAGGAATGGTGGAATGGCTACGATTGGTTGGATTGGAATGGGTGCATATGCGAGTGTTGATGGATACGGCTGCGGATATGGGAATGCGTTCATACTTGGCATTTGTGGTGCCATGAGCTGATTTGCCTGGGGAACTTGACCATATGGAGCACCCTGTCCCAAGAGCATTTGACAGCAGAGTCGCCATTTGTTGTGGCTGATCCACAACACACCCCAAAATTGGGGACCCACCTTTTTCGTCTTGATATTCGGGTGTTGACATTTCATTTTTGTCTAATCCTTCGTTTTGTCGTAGGTTTTGCAATTGTTGTCGGTTCTTGTTAACAATATTTTCCTGTCGATGATTTTTTATCGTCGATAACTTTTTCTTGTCGACCGATTTTTTATTGTTCGACAACTTTTTCTTGTCGACTTATTTTTATTGTCGACAACTTTTTTCTTGGCTGACGATTTTTTATCGTCGACGCATTTTTTTTATTGTTGATGGTTTTCGTCAAATTGTTGTTGACGGTTTTTGTCAAATTGTTGTTGACGTTTTTTTGTCAAATTGTTGTTAACATTCTTTTGACGTTTTTATCATGTATATGTATAAGAAGTATTTACTCAATAAAAAGCAATAAAATATTAAAAAAAATAAAAAAATAAAAAAATAAATATAATAATAAACGTGGTGAATGAAAACGTTTGGTTATGCTTTAAAATAATTTAAATTTAAAGTTTGTTTTAACTTTATATTTTTTAATATTGTTTTCAAAACTAATTCCCGTGTTGTATGTGCAGGTTTGGTCCATTCCCATGGACACATCGGATAAACAACAATTCGAAGGCAAGACAAACCCGAAGGACATATGACAGGTGAATAGCGGACATACAACGGTTAGAAGCAGTCAAAATGTGGCAATGGATATCTGACAGTGCAGAACGGATGATAAAAAAATATCACCAAGGATACAGCACGTTGACAACGCTGGACAACACAGAGATCCCGACGAATGTTAAGAGGCATGCTTTGTGTTTAGCTAGCAGACTTGAAGGAGACGCCACGACGAAGAAGACAAATTCGACGTGGACATATAGTTAAGGATACACCGGGCACCATTCGATGACTGTACAGTGGCATTAGAGGGTCGCAACCGAGCCGAAGACGACGGGAAACCCCACGGCAAGAGCGTCATCGAAGATTTCGTTTCCCAACAAAATTGGCATCGACGGTAGTATGAGCATCGGTCGTTCGGCGTAGACGGCGATAAGACAGACTTACATGGGCTCATATATGCGGATTACCATTCATTCAGCGTGAGGAAGTAAGTTTCCAATATGACAGCCAATGGACAACCTGGATAATGCAGTGAGATATTGACAGTACCATAAGGTCACATAACGGACAATCAAATTTATTAAGATTAATGCCATACCAAGATGGATTTATGCATCATTAAAGCGTTGCATGTAAATGGGAAATAAGGACAAAAGGAGGAGGGAAATGTATTGTTCCATGAAAAGTTTTAACATATGCCCATTTATGTAACGGATGAAAGAGAGGCTAGGGATTCGAACGGCCATGAAGTTGAAGTGAAATGGCGTTCGAAGACCAAACCAAAGGGAGAGAAAAATAGCGAGTTGAGGAATGGTAAACGAAAAGTGAGGGGCGGCGAACAGCAGAGAGTCAAAAGAAAATGTTAAATGCTGCCGTGAGAGGCAAAATGAAAGGGGGAGGAGAGAGAACCTTTTGGGCACGGCCGACTGGAGACTTTTTGGCATGGCCAAAAGGGGGCATTATTTTGAGATGTAAAACTTGGATTTTCATGGGAATGTGAAAGTTTTTATTCAGAAATTTCAGGCCTTGTTAGCAAAAAAGAATGAGAAATTTTCTGCATGCTTGATTTTAACTGTCTTATTTTTCCCCTTTCAGATTTCAGACTTGTATGTGAAATTGATGCCATTATTTTGAGTTGTTTCATTTGAATGTCTGCAATCTGGAAATTATTTAGGATCCTTGGAGCCAGCACCTAGTTTACTTTGATTGTGTAGTACAGGTCAAATATGCTAGGTTGCATGTATGAAACTCTCACGTATTCGGTTTTGCAGGACGGGGTGCTATCAGACTGAAGGAGCTTTTGCATTGCTGTGTTTCCAGCAATTATTCTGATGCAAACTTTAAATTTCTGTTTCCAAAATTTTTAATTTCAGAATTTTTTCTTATTTTCAGGCATTAAAATAAATATTAAAAAAATTTCAAAATCTAAAAACGATTTCACCAAAGGTGTAGATTATAATTTAGACTTCAAATACGCACTTTGAAATTTCATTTTCGGACTTGTTTAGTATTTTTAAAAATTCACCGAAGTTGCTGTTTTGCTACAGATTTTAAAATTCCGAAAATAGAAATTTTCCATTTTAAGGTCAAATTTCAATTTTCCAGTTTTGTTTCGCATTCATGAGCCTATGATGACATTCCCTTCATGGAAATTCCAATTTCATTGAAGGGGTTATGTTTTACGGCATTTTCATAAATTTCCATTTTGGGCCTAAAATTACCCTTTCTTCATAAAAATTCCAATTTTACGAAAGAGGGGTAATTTGAGTACTACATTGAAGGTCTTTTCCTTAAAGCACTTAATTGTTCATCTTGATGAAAATCTGATTTCATTTAAGAGGGATAAGTTAAAGTGACATTTTGAGGCTACATTTAGAGATCAAATTCATCATTAAAGATTTAATGCAAGAATAAAATCTATCTTAAAATCATCAAGATAAAATGAATTAAAGCATTACATCATGGTCATATGAGGGCCAACTCACATTTACTTTATCAGGGTTCAATGAACAATCACTAAAGTTTCATGGTAAAATAAACCAACAGTGCCCCTTGTTTTCAGCTACTTGCAACCACTAGGGTGTTCCAAGCATTTCAATTGAATATCTTTATTTGAGATTACTAATGCACATATGCAAATGCTAATATGACAAGAACCTTGGAGAAGTTGTTTGTTTAACTTCTTTGCAAGAGGGGATTTTGGAACCCAAATCCTACCGGAGAGTGTGCTTTCACATTTGGGTGAAAACACCACTCAACAGGTCTTCTAGAGGATCACCAGCCAGATCAGAGGTAGGGGAAGGTATCTCCTTTGAGCAGAGGCTCATAAATTCAGATTGGGGGAAGGTTTCTCCTTTGAGCCGAGGCTCATAAAAATTTTAATTGGGAAGGTTTCCCAAAGAACTTTGAGATAACTTTTAGAGGAAAGTTTTGAGGATGAACCACATCAAAATTGTTGTGTCACTTTGTGGATGATCTTGTGCATTGTTTTGATATTGCTTTGGATATATTGCTTTATTTTTTTGAAGTATAAAGGAAAAGAAAAAAGAGGTATTATACTGTTCACCCCCCCTCTCAGTATAAGATTGTGTTCTTCAAAATTATGAGCTTTGGTTTACCAATTGTCATTTTTCTCAAGTAAAGTGAGAGGGAATTTTTTATGTTGCTAGATAATTGGTAATTTCATCAAACCATGGTGATTGTGCTAAAATTACAAATAACCTCTCATCAGAAAAAGAGTCCTCTACTAGTTCATCTTCTCATGTGATATTTAGTTTGGATAAAAAGTCAGCTACTACATTAGCTTTTTCTAGTTTATCTACTATAGTGAGGTTAATTGTTGTAATAGTAGCAATCATATTATTATTCGACTACTAACTAAAGGTTAGTTCATAAGGTATTTAATTATAGCATGATCTATATGAAAAAATACTTGATATCCCGTGATGTAGTGATGAAATTTGTTAATGACATATACTACTAATAATAATTCTTTTTCAGTAGTAGTATAATTCTATTTAGCTCTTGTTAAGTTTTTGCTAATGTAGTAGATGGCATAATGTTATCCATTTTCAACTTGGCCTAAAGTTTCTCTGATTGCAGTGTTAGATGCATTGGCTTGAATGTGAAATGAAAGTTTCCAATTTGGACCTCATAACATAGGTGTAGTGGTCAATTTTTTTTAAAGTATCAAATATAATTTGACACTTTTTTGTCCATTTGAATTTAGAATATTTAGTCAACGAATTGAACATAGGATTTGCAATGGTATAAAGTTCTTAACGAATCGACGATAGAAACAAATATGTACTAATAAAATTCTAACATTTGTTTGTGTCTGAGGTGTAGACAACTTTTTGATAATATCAATCTTCTTAGAATCTACTTGTATTCCTCTAGATGAGATATGATATCCAAGAAAATGCCTTCATTTATCATCATAAAATATTTATTAGGGTTGAGGGATAAATTATAAGTTTCACACCTTGTCAATATTTTCAATATTTTCACCAAAACATTTGCCACATAATATGAAATCATCCATGTAGATCTCGACACAATCATTGGCCAAGTCAGAGAAAATGGAAAGAACTACTCATTGGAAATTTTTTTGAGCATTGCAAATTCCAAAAGGTAAAACCTATAAGCAAATTTTCCCCATGGGCGAGTAAAAGTTGTTTTCTCCTGATCTTGAGGTGTTACCTAAATTCTTAGTTATCAAATTCGGCAAATTTTTAACATGAAATTCAAAATTCATCAAATTTAAAATCTTTATGAACAAATTTGGTGAAAAAATCCTAAATTTAGGTTTTAGTCCGAGGGAAGGCACGAACAAATTGGGTTTCAGTCCCAGCAAAGATGCGTGCAAAGGTGGCATCCTTTACTTTGGCCCACAATCTGAAGCAGCAGAGGGAGGGGTGAGGATTTACAATTTTGGCAGATCCAAACTTAGATGAAGTTGTTGTTGTCCACGTGAAACCAGGTTTAAATAAAGAAAAATCAATCAAGGATACCTTGTCGAAGAATGCCCGATTAAGAGGATGATTCCCAGATAGCAACAACTCAGACCAAAAGCAGAGAGAAGAGCTTTCACTATGGTTTTCATGGTAGAGCCTCCCATGGTCATCAACGGCTGAGGCCCTACAAAAATAGCGACGTGCATTTTCTCAAAGCATGTGCCACTATCATGCATTTCTTACAACATGTATCTAAAACCCTAAATTAGATGAACATTTATATTATATTTGAAATATAATTTATATTATATTTTAAATATTTATTATATATTATATCTATATAGTTTTATGATAATATAATATATTAGTTATATGTATCAAATTTAAAGTCAAATTTTATTTTGAATTTTTAATTACGATGATTTTCTTTCGAATTTCAGGAGTGTCAAATTCGAATATGAACTCGAACTTGACAACTAAGCCTAAATCTGATTATAACCACTAAATATATTGAGAAAATAAAAATATTTCTTCCTAATGAGCATGTCTAACACTTGATCTATGAATGGTAATGAAAAATGGTCTTTATGTGTAGCTTTATTTAGTTCTCTATAGTCAACACACACTCACAATTTTACATTTTTCTTTGGAACAATAACCAATGGCAAAACCCATCAACTATCAAGAATGGGGTAGATGAATCCTTCTAGCAAATTTTCAATTTCATATTTCACAATATCATGTAGAGTAGGATTTAATATTCTTTATGGTTGTCTTATAGGTTTAACATCCTCTATATAAATTCAATAAGTACATATATCTAGATGAATTCATATCATGTCATGATATTCCCATGCAAAAGCATTGGGATGTTGACCCAATATATTAAACAATTTTTTCTCCTGGTCATTTTTCAACCAACTATTGATATTCAAAAACTTTTTTGGTTGTATTTAAATTTACTTGTACCATATTGTATTGAATGGATTCCTTCAAATTACTTATTAATGAGTTGAGTGGTCAATGGTTTGGTAGAAGATAGTGGAAGAAATAGTTATCCTGTTACAATCCTAATATAGCTTAGTCGGCTATATTTCTCATATTATTATTTGTTCATTGATTAATATAAATAAGAGTAGAATAGGTTTGATTTAATTATCTTTCATCATTAATCTGATTTGCGTATTCACAAGGACTAAGCCCTCTAAGTGGCGAAGGTTTGTAAGCCTCCTTAAATGGCAAATAATATTTTATTTATTTTATTTATAGAAGTGTTACACTTCAATTCCATCGTGGAGTCCATTTAGTAACCTTAAATTATATCATCATCAAATAAATGCGTCCACATTAAAGCAACTAAGGTTCTAATGGCAGTAAAAATACAAATTAACAAGTGGATCTCGAAGAACACTTTATCATGATAAAGTATCCAGTAAATTTCACATCATCATAAAAAAAAATTATTTGCAAAGGAGAGCCAATACGAAGGATGCAAAGTTTTTTACAAAATTCGATCTACACTTTGGTTTTCATCAAATCAGAGTAAGGGATGAGGACATTCCTAAAACTGCCTTTCGTACTCATGAAGGTCATTATGAATTCTTAGTCATGCCTTTTGGTCTCACTAATGCCTCGTCCACATTCCAAATTCTAATGAACCATGTCTTTCTTCCATTCCTTCACAAATTTATCTTAGTCTTCTTTGACGACATTCTAATATATAGTAAAACATGGAAGGATCATTTGATAAATGTGGGACAGGTTCTTCATATATTACACAAAGAAAAACTTTTTGTCAAACACTCTAAATGCTCTTTTTGTGTTCAATAAGTTGAGTATTTGGGTCATATTATTTATCATGAAGGTGTTAAAGTGGATCCTAATAATATTAAGGCCATTGAGGATTGGCCTTTACCTAAAACCATCAAGAAAATTTGTGGTTTTTTGGGTCTTACTAGTTACTATCGCAATTTTGTGCACAACTATGGTAAAATTGCATCCCCTCTCATAGAACTAACAAAAAAAGATGTTTTTTATTGGTTTGAAGTAGCCACTCAATCCTTCATGGATCTCAAAGAAGCAATGTGTACTACAATTTTGGAAACCCCAAATGTTTACAAAATATTTGTGATTGAATGTGACGCTTTGGTAATAGGTATTGGGGCAGTACTAATGCAGGAGGGACATACCTTGGTATTTGAAAATAAATAACTTTCAGGTAAGAATTTGGGATGGTCCATATATGATAAATAAATGTTGGCTATTCTACATGCGGTTGAGAAATGGAGACACTACTTAGTTAGTAGCCACTTTATTATAAAAATAGATCATAGTAGTCTCAAGCATTTTCTCAAACAACGATTTTCTTATCCAGAGAAAAACAAGTGGTTAACAAAATTATTGGGATATGATTTTTTAATAGAGTATAATAAAGGGACATAAAATGTGGTAGCATATGCATTATCATGTAAATATGAAAATAAAGTGATTATCAATGCTATTTCAGGTCCTTGTTCTCAATGGGTTTCTCAGCTCCAAGAGGAATGGTTGCCAAATACAGAAACTACTCAAATAATTCAAGAAGTGATGTTAATATCATCCAAGAATCCTCATTTTTCTTATTATGACAAGGTATTAAGAAGAAAGAATCACATTTACATTCCACACAATTCTACCATCAAATCCAGGATTCTGGAAGAATCGCATGCTTCTCCATCAGTAGGACATTCAGGTTTTTTGAAGACATATCTATGGGTAAAACAATATTTTTATTGGAAGGGATTAAAATATGAGGTCAAAACATGGGTGGTCTAATGTGAAGTATATTAGTGCAATAAGGGTGAAATTTTCAAATATCTAGGACTACTTCAACTACTACCTATTCAAGATCACCAATGAAAACATATTTCAATGGATTTCATTGAAGGTCTTCCAAAATCAGAAAGTAAAATAGTAATTTTTGTGGTAGTGTATCACCTCTCCAAATATTCTCACTTCAATGATCTACAACATAATTTTTTATCAAGAAAAGTGGCTAAGGTATTTATGGACTCAATTTTTAAATTAAATGGAATGCCCAAAAATATTGTAAGTGATCGTGATCCCATATTTACTAGCAATTTTTTAAAATAATTATTTCATATTAATGGTACTAAATTAAATATCTTCTGCATGCCATCCTTAAACATATGGCCAAACTGAAATAGTTAACAAATGTCTGGGTACCTATCTAATATGTTTTACTCAAGATAAATAGTATCAATGGAGTCATTGCCTTTCATTGGCAAAATGGTGGTACAACACTTCATACCATTATTCCATAAATATGTCTCCATTTGAATAATTGTATGGAGTACAACCACTAGCAATAGCAGATTATGTTCCTGGTTCTTCCAAAGTGTCTCAAGTAGACGATTGGTTCCAACATCGATAGTCAATGCTCAACATTCTCAAAGACAACTTGGTCCAAGCACAAAATTGCATGAAGCAACAACAAGATACACACCATTCCAAAAGATAATTTAATACAGGTGATATGGTGTTCCTACATCTGCAACCCTACAAACAACTATCATTGAAGATAAAGACCAGTCAAAAGTTGAATCCAAGATTTTATGGTCCTTATAAAATAGTGTGTTGCATAGGAGAAGTGGCATATCAACTAGAGCTTCCTCCCTCATCCCATATACATCCAATATTTCATGTTTCTTGTCTCAAGAAGGTGATTAGATAAAAAGTACACTCTCAATCAAAATTACCAGTAATTGATTAAGAAGGATGTATATATCTCCAACCAGAAGTAATTTTACAGAGCATATCATGTATGCTTTGATCCCATCACATCAAATAATTTCTAATCAAATGACAGGACCTACCAGAAGGGGATGCAACATGGGAACCAGAGAGTATTTTCCAATCATTTCCAACTATGATGACAAATATTTTCGATGAGGGGAGCCATGTTACAACCCTAATATAGCTTAGTTAGCTATATTTCTCATATTATTATTTGTTCATCGATTAATATAAATAAGAGTAGAATATGTTTGATTTAATTATATTTCATCATTAATATAATTTGCGTATTCGCAAGGACTAAGTCCTCCTTATTTGTGAAGGACTGAGCCCTCCTCAAGTGGTAATTAATTGATTTATTCTTTCCATTTGATTTGTATTATGTTGACATTATTTGATTCACGAAGCAGAATGCTTGATATCCTTATCAAAAGCAATTTCTAACATAATTAAATTTGATAGAGGACAATGAAAAGATGAGAGAAGATGATGATGTCATCCATGTGGTAAATTAAAAGAAATATCTTGTATTAGAATGGATGATAATGGTTCAAATTTTTGTTCTTCATCCTTCCATATTAATTGGTTAACAGTAATTGGTTCATCTTCAAGTCCTGAATCATACTAATTATTCATTAGGACAATATCTTCTTCAAAGATAACCCTCTAATATAGATCCAACTCTTTGGTGTGATCTTTCAAGACTATGGTGGCTAACGTTAAAATTTTCTCTTCATTTTCTTCATCCAATTCAGGAAACCATAGGTTACTAGTAAAATTTATTGAAGGTTTTGCAAGAGGATATAGATATATTTTCTTTGAGTCAATTCCATTGGAAATAGCCATATCTTCTGATATAAAATCAATGAATGTAACTATCATATCAAGCCAAGGACTTCCTAGAATTATTGGGTAACCATTCACAATATTTCAAGGTTGTAATACCAAAAAGTTAACTGGATATTCCCATGATGAAACTGATACAAGAATATTTTTAATTATTCCTTTTGGCTTAGCAAAAAATGTATCAGGTATTTCTAATATTGTAGATGTAGTATGTAGGTTATTTAATTGTAACTTTTGCATTGTATCCTTTGTCATAACATTTATAGTTACCCTTAGGTCAATAAAAACATTAGATATTTGCATTGATCCTATAGCTACTATGACTAAGGGATTTTTAGATCACCATACTTTTGTGGAATAAGATTTCCTACAAGGAGGTTTGCTAACTTCACATCTACTTGTATGGTTTTAGTTAACACTTTCTTCTTTCTTCTCGGTTTTCTAATACATAATTTCTAAATATTTTTAGTGATTAATGGTACATGTTTAATATCTTGTAGTAAAGGATTTTTCATATTTAAATATTTCAATTCTTATACCACATCTGATTCTAAAGATATTGGTTCTAACTTTTCAAATTATTTAGGATATGGTACTTTTTCTCATTAAAAGGAAAAATTATCTTGAGGAAGGTTTAATTTTTCTTTCCCTTTTTCATTATTTTTTTATGGTGATTTTGATGTAGATGGGTCCTCTTTTTTTTTTCATCGACCACTATTTCTACATTGATAGACAAAGTGGGTTTAGGAAGTGTCTTTCTTGAATGTAATTAGATATTATCATAGTAAATGATGTTTATCATGGTTGTTTCTTCTAGTTTATCCATGTAGATAGGGTCTTCCTATCTAGTGTTATTTGGATTAGCTATAGGTTGAGCTAAAACTGGGGGTTATTTTATTGATTGTTGTCTTCCCTAAGGGTAATTTTGAGCAGGATCAGGCAACAGGTTTTGTTGTTGATTTTGATAGCTATGTTGTCCTTGGTATGGTTGATACTATGGTCCCCATTATTGTCCTTGCATTTGTGGTTGATTCTATTATTGATTCATCCATACAGGTTGAGACCATTTCTAAGATGATTTCCATGGTGGTTGATTCCATTATTATTGTTCTAAATTAGACCATGGATTTTTTTCCCAATTTGTGGGAAATCAATAAATGTTTTGGTATGGGTATTGAGGGAAACTACACCCTTGTCTTAGTCCGACAAAGTTAAGTTCTTTTGCAGGTTGAGATTGCTTCTCTAAGATATTCTTTTTTTTTCTAAGTAACAATATATTTACAGTGGGTTTTTTGTTAAAGGATCCTAAAATATTAGTTACATAGATATCTGAGGCTATAGTTATGATTAAAAATTGGGGTTGTGCCATTGGGCAACAAACCAGGGCCCAGGACCCTGTTGCCTACAAAAATACAAACCAATTTTGAAACCAGTACAACAAAATTTGGCCTATGGCCACCATAATACGGCAAAACTGCAAAACAACACATGCCAAAACCGTACACCGCCACTCCAAGAGGCCCGATCGCCTGACCTGGTCTGGGCAGGGCCCAACCTGATATATCAGCTCCTCTCCCTATCAGGGTCCTCACCCAACCTATGCAGGAGTTTGGCCAGGGCACTGGCCGCTGAGGAAGCCACTTTGGCAGAAGCGGTCAGGGAGCCAATAGTAATGTCGAGGAGAGCTCTGGTCGCCAAGTTCTGCATCTTGCTACCAAAGTCAGAGTTGACTTCGGTGGCCTCCAGGGCCTCCACCTTGGCCTTCTTGGAGCTGCCTACAGCCCTACTATTGCCTGGGGTCGGGCCTCTACAGATTGAGCTGGAGCTAAGATTCAGAGCCCCACCTGCGCCCTGGGCTAGAGTTCTACATTTTTAGGTGGGCCTGCACCATTTTGGGGAAGGGGAGGCTTTGAGGGAGGGGGTATCCTTGTATTTGGAATCTATAGGGGAAACCCCGAGGGAGTTAGCCACTTTGAGGGGGGGACAGAGGTCAAGGGAGGGATGCAGTGAAGCTGTGACTGGTTGGCTAGGGCATGCCTATATAGGATGGCCATGAGCCCTTGGTGGGAGCGCTTGGAATGGTTATTGTGAGCATGGTCGATGGTGAGGCCCAGGGAGTAAAGGAGAAATCAAGGGGTGCTTACCAACGTGGCTTCGTAGAGGTGGTTGTAGAAGTTAAGATGGAAATTGTAAAGCCACTAGTCTAGATCATCACAGGTGATGTATTGCATCATCGAGATGATGGCTTCATCGAAGAGGGCCAAGATATCAGTGCGAAAGATATTAGCTTTGTCCCACTGCTACTCTGAGAACTAGGATAAATCCTCCTCCCAATTGTGCTTGTCCCATCGGATGAATCTTCCTTTCTCCTCATGATGCAGACCTATCACATCCATTAGAAATTCTTTACCAAAGAATGATGAATGGAGTTGTGAATGCACCAAGAGTTGTTTCCTAGGTTGTGGGTAGCTTTGATAATGACTTGGGAATCGCCCTCGATGATGACTTTTGAGGAGGACTCCTTGAGGGTGATCATCCCACTGAGGAGAGCTGCTACTTCGGCAAAGTTATTGGTTCGAATGTCGAGCGATGTAGTATACACCAAGATCAGGGCCTCGTGACTATCTCTAATTACCCCGCCCACTCCAGAGGGCTTGGGATTACCTTTAGAAGCTTCGTCAAAGTTAATTTTGACCCATCCGAGAGGGGGGGTGGTCCACCTTGTCATAAAAAAATGGGAGGTGGCGGGGGGGGCCAGGGGGTAAGCTGAACTTCGAGGGAGGAAAGGAGGGTGGCCTCGCCCGAACTCCGAGGCACCTTGGTCAAAGGGGTGGAGCAGGAATTCTCAAGGGTGAAGGAAACCACCTTGGTTGCTATCCATAGGGGGGAACAGGCTGAGGAGGAGAAGGCTCTGCTATTGCACTCGATCTAGAGCTACTAAAGCAAGTGAGGAAGGCAAGAGCCCCAGAGGAAGTGGATGAAGGGGTGGGCGAAGGGGTTGGGCCACTAGGATAGGAGTTCAGAGATGGAATTGGGGGTCACACATTGAATGGATAATTGGGAAAGGATGAGGCCCAAGGCTTTAGAAGATAAAGTACATCTGAGAAAGAGGTGATTAGTGGACTCCCAGGCAGTGCAACAAAGGAAGCATCTATTTAGGATCTAGAAGCCCCTCCTGATCAGGTTCTCGATGGTCAAGATCTTATTTTGGACGATTGCCTAGATGAAGTGGCTAATTTTGGGGATCATCTTCTTGTTCCACACCTGATGGGGTGGAAAAGGGGCCTCGTCAAGTAATCTTTGGAGGTTGTAGGTAGATTTGACAAAAAATATGCCACTGGGGATGTCGTGCCAAACACATCTATCGTTCCCTTTGGAAGACGGGATAACTGTCACCTTGAGGAGGCGTTGGAGCCTGGAAGCTTGGAGCAGGTTCCTGGGATTCAGGATGGGTATCCAAGTAACTCCTCCCTGGTTCTGGGAGAGATAGACTAACACTCTGGGACCTCTATCCGCTAGCCCCTATTTGAGGATGAGGAAATCACTGTCAACATTCAGGGCCTCATCTTGGATCCACCTATCTTCCCAAAAGTTAATTTGGGTTCCATCCCCAAGGATCCATATGGTCCCTTTCTGAATGATGTCTTTAGTGGAAATCAAGGATTTCCAGAAGGCTAATCCATCTTTGGGCTAGGAGTCACTGAGGAAGGGTTGGTGGTGGTAGTATTTTCTAAGCACGATACTGACCCACTCATTGGGGGCATTGGTGAACACCTTCCAAGTGTGCTTGGACAAGAAGGCCTTGTTCATGAGGGTCACCCACCTAAGTCTAATTCCTCCCTTGCATTTGGGGTGGCATACCAGGGGCAAAAAAACTAGGGGAATTCTCTTCTTATCTTCGCTGCCCGACCAGAGAAAGCATTTATGGATTTGTTCAATGTGGGCTATAATGGAGGTCAGGATTCTGAAGACTGACATGAAATAAACCAGAATGATTTGGAGGAATGTCAACAGGAGGGTGGCTCTACCAGCCTAAGAGAGGAGGTAGCCTTTCCATGGGGCCAGCTTTCTCTGAATCTGATCCATCATCCCGCTCCACAGGCCCTTGGAGGATGCACCTATAAATAGGGGAAGCCCGAGGTAAGAGGAGGGGAGGGAATCAGAGGTGCAGCCCAAAATCTACCCAATTTTAATTTTCCTAGCCATGGGGGTGTGGATGAAGAAGATTTTGCTTTTTTGAAGGTTAATTTTTTGATCGTCCACCTCCTCGTACAGGGTCAAGATGTGCTTGAGGGCCTTGTATTGAGGTATCAAAGCTAAAGTGGCAAGGATGGTGTTATCCATAAACTGTTGATGAGACATAGGGGGTAGGCCCGATGTAGGCCTGATGCCTGAAATGAGTCCATGGGAAACAACACTCGAGATGGTACATCCCAAGGCCTCAGCCTGGATGATGAAGAGGATTGAGGATAGGGGGTCACCTTGACAAAGGCCTCTGGAGCTGGGGAAGAATTCGGTAGGGGATCCGTTGATGAGGATCGAGAACCACGGGGAGGACACACAGTTGCTGATGAGCCTGACCCTAGAGGGATGGAACCCAAAATTGAGGAGGACCTTGGAAAGGAAGCCCTAGTCAACTCTGTCAAAGGCCTTGTTCATATCTATATTGAGTAGAAAGGAGGCCTTATTGGAAAGGAAGGCTGAGTGGATGACCTTATGCATGATGATAACTCCATCTGTGATCAATATGCCTTTGATCGAGCTCCCATGACAGGGGGCAATGATCATGGGAAGGACATCCTTGAGGTGGGAGGCCATGGATTTGGTCAATATTTTGTATAAAACATTGCATAGACTGATGGGGAAAAAATCTAAGAGGGATCGGGCAGCCTGGGACTTGGGAATCAGGGCAATGAAGGTGGATTTTATACCTCTGGGGATGGAGCTGGTAGCCTGGAGGTCCCAGATGGATGCACATACTTCTTGCGCAATGATGTCCCAAAAGGATTGGAAGAAACAGGGGGGAAACTCGTTTGGGCCCAGGGTCACCGTAGCCTTCATGGAAAATGTGGTAGCATGGATTTCAAAGTCAGACAGGGGTTGCACGAGCATCTCATTTTCCGTGGCTGAGACTGAAGTAGGAATATGTTCTAGTAGGGAGTATACCACTTCTGGGGACATGGGGGGGCTGTCGCCAAGGAGCTCCTAGAAGAAGTTGGTGGCTTCAGTTCAAATGTCCTCTTTGTCCTTGATAGTTTTACCGTCACTGCTCACCAACTCAGCAATCCTATTAGAGCTCCTATTTCTGAGAGTTGATATGTGGAAGAACTTCGTATTAGCATCGCCATATTGGATCCATAGGGATATCAACTTCTACCTCCAAAAGGTTTCTTCCCTGGCCAAGATGTTGTGATACTCACTGAGGGCCAAGTGTTCCTCTTCCCTGATCCCCAGGTCTTGGGAGCCCGCCTGGAATCTGAGCTCAAGGTCTTCGAGTTTTTTCTTAGCTACCACTTTATTTTCAAAGATGTTACTAAACACCTCTCTATTCCATACCTTGAGTTGCTCTTTGAGGCATCTCACCTTGTGGTAGACTTGTTCAGCGGGGCACCCAGGGACTGGGGAAGCCCACCAGCAGCCAACCTGGGCCCTGAAGTTGGGATGATGTAGCCACATGGACTCAAACTAGAAGGGTCGCTTGGGGGAGGAGCGATGATTGGTTTTAAGGAGGGGTCTATGGTCGGACCCAATTTTAGGGATGGCTAGCAAGGTTGCATTCGCAAATAGGGGAATGGCTTATTTGGATAGGAACACTCTATCTAGCATGACCTAGATATGGTTTGCTCCTACTCTTTTGTTTGACCAGGTGAACCTGGCTCCTTTCAGCCTGATGTCCATGAGATCATTGAGGTTAGTGAAGGCACCAAAGTCCTCCATGCTCTTTCTCGGAGCCATTGAGCCCCCAATTTTGTCAGAAAGGAATAGGGGACTATTGAAGTCCCCTTCTAGGATCCATGGGAGGGGGGCAAAGGGTTATCTCATTGAACTAATTTCCTTACATAAGCCAGCTTTCTCAACTGGGTTGTTAGGAGCATAGACGTTAGACAGAATCCATGAGCACCTTGAATTCATGCAATGGACAAGAATGTTGATTATTTTGGGAGAGGATGATATGAGCCTCCCCTTGAAATATTAGGGATCCCACATGCATAATAAGCCTTTGTTTGTGCCAGCCACAGGGGTAGACAGGGACTTGCAGTTGCACCAGGTAGCTTGGGTGACTCTCTAGGTAGCTGCAGCATCTATTTTGGTCTCCTGGAGGAGGAGGAAATATGGGTGGTGATCCTTGTAGAGTTGGTGGAGGATCCTTTTCTTGGGGGCACCATTGAGCCCCCTAACATTCCAAGTGATGAGCTTCATTTGAAACCCTTGTGGGGTCGCTTGCCCCCCTTCCCGGCCAGAGCAGGGGGTTTGGGTCGAAGGGCATCCATTTTGGAGAAGCTCACAACAACGTCATAGAGGGTTGCCTGGGAGCCATTGGCTATGTCATATTTAGTGATCCTTGGTCTCTAGTCACCCAGGGTGGGCCGGCCTCTCTTGAGTTTTCCACCAAAGTCTATGGCGAAAGTCCTACTTCGGTTCATCTTAGGGCTGATCTCATCGGGCCCAGATGGAGAACTACCTTCAACCTCTTCGTCAGACCTCTTGGAGCTGCACTCTGAAGGTGGAAGGCTAGAAGGGACCATTGGGAGGGGCTGGAGGGGGGAAGAGGTGGGGATAGCGTGGGTGGGGGGGAAGAGGAAACCCAGACAGAGGAAGATGGGAAGGTGGGAGCTAGCGGGGAAGAGGGCTCGAGTGGCTCATAGACCTAGGGGGGCACAAGCAGGGGCTTGCAAGGAGGGATTCACATTGGGTGAAGGAGGAAAACCTGGGGTTGTGGCCCCAAAAGACTTAGGGAGGGGATCATGGGAAGGGGAATCCTAGGGAAGACCATCCTCCAGGCTAGGGCTCTCTTGGGATTCCTTTGGGATAAAATGGGGAGCCTCCATGGTGTTCTTGGCCTGAGATCTATGGCTGTCATGAGGGGGCCCTCAGAAGGGGACCTGACCTGGTCGAGAATGGAGTTTGGGGGGAGGGCCATCAGCCTTCTTGGATACATGGCATTGATGGGGTAGGTGGCCCTGAGTGCAGTAAAGAGGGTAGAAAGCAGGTTTATTTTTGTATATTAGAGATTGGCACCAAAATAAGGACCCAGAGGAGATGGTCACCGAAGAGGGAAGCTCGTATTCTAGATTTGCATTAACGTAAAATCTAGCATGAACCATCTGAGATCTTGCCTTGGTAGCGGGGTTGAATGCCACCAGTTCCCCAACCGATTGTGCAATAAGTCTTAGGATGTCTTCATGCCACAAGTGGAAGGGAAGCTCAGGGAGCCAGACCCAGACTGGGGTAAAGTTGATGCTTTGGGTGTTGGGGTGGAAGTTAGCTCCATATCGCCTGAGGAAGAGGCTTTTGCATCCCAAAAACCATGGCCTGCTCGATAAGATCTTTTCATCATCATCACTATTATTTAATTTTATGATGAAGAATCCCGTGGTGAGGGCCACGAGCTGAATATGTCTAGAAACTTTCCATTTGGAAGCCTCCCATATGCGGATGGTTTCCATGTCTGGGCGCCCTCCCAAGAACTTCTCAACCAGGAATGCAGAGGACCCAGTGACAAAGGAGGAGTAGACCTCCTCTTGAATAGAAATTTGGGTGCCCTCGATGAGAGCCCTAAACCCAGGGCCTGAGGCTGGGCCCTGGTTCCAGCCAGGATATGTTGATAGGAGGGTTTGGGACCACCCGAGGCAGAACCCTACCCAAGATTTGGAGGCTTTTTCCCTAGCCCTGTGCTTGCATCAAACTAGGGGGGAGGTCTTGGGCCCAAGATGTTGTCCCCACCCTGACCACCATTCTGCCTAGCCTCTGAGCCCTCCTCTGGCCCTGTCGGGAGCCCTACAGGCCCGAGTCTAGGCCCCGACGTGCCCGACCCCGATCCTGATCCAACTTCCACCCTGGAACTTACACCCGCTTCTGAACCTGTGCCCAGTCCTACTCCCACTCCCACTTCCATACCTGCTCCCGCTCCCACCATCTAAAATTTTGGTAGTTTAGAAGCCCCAAGAACCTAGATCTATGGCCAATCGTAGTTGTCTCATCCGGGTATACCACATGGCATCAATCACAAACAAGGGGGTTGAATTATTAATAAATCCATAGGTTGAGCATAGGAAAAATGGAGCCTTGTCGTCCTCTACCAGCACATAGGACATTTACCAGCTATGCCTACATATCCAACAGGGTGGAGGCAGTGGAAATGGAACCTGGTTCAACCACAAATAGCACCTAGGGAATTTACCAACTACTCTACACAAGCAGATAAAATTTGGGTAGTTTAGAAGCCCCAAGAACCTAGCTCTATGGCCAATCGTATTTGTCCCATACGAGTATACCACATGGCATCAGTCACAAGGGGATTGAATTATTAATACATCCATAGGTTGGGCATAGGTAAAATGGAGCATTATCGACCTCTACTAGCACATAGGACATTTACCAGCTATGCCTACATATCCAACAAGGTGGAGGTAGTGGAAATGGAACCTGGGTCGGCCACAACCAGCACCCAGGGAATTTACCAACTGCTCTACGCACACAGATTTCTCTAAGATATTCTTAAGTCCTAATAACAATTGACATTGATCTGTGGGATGTCCTTTGTCACAAATGCTACATATAACATATATGGAAGTTTTTTCAAAGGATATTTATGGAGAGGATGTTTATTCCTACACATTGTACAATAGATGGATAAGGGTTTAGTAGATTTGGTCTTTGATTATATTCAATGTACTAGGATGTTATTTTTAATATTATCAAATTCTTCCATCAATTATTTTAAGTCATTTGTGTTATTACCAGTTTTTCTTCTTCTATATTTTGTACAAGAATAATTTTTGTAGAGTTCTATGATTTCTTCAAGTTTTAGTGTGATTACATCTCCTTTTCCCATGAGATCCTCTCAAGAATATAGTTTTTCTAAGTTTTGGTTCTACACCTCTGCATATTTTATGGACAAAGATAAATTTATCTAAGTAGTCTTCCAATATTTCATCCTCTTCTTTTTTATCCTAAATAATTCATATTTTTGATTCTTTACTCGATACTATTATTGGTATTTCTCCAAAAATACTCTTTCCATTTTGTCCCATGTTTGAAATGAATAATATGCTAAGCTCATGAACTATCATAAGGATTAGCCTTTTAATATGGAAGGAAATACTTTGAGTTTTTAGTTGTCATTTGTATAGTCATAGGTTTGGCATACAACTTTAAACTTGAATAAAAATTAATCAGGATCCTTTGTTGCAACTCCCCTAAAAGTTGGTAATACTAACAGTGAGATGGCTTTTATAGGAGAGTTTTGAGTAGGATTCAATAAGATAGGATACTCAAAGGTTCAGGAAAGGGTGTGGGTATTACCCGAATTAGGAATGTTATTACCCTTATCTACATTTCCTTTTAAATTTTCCATGATATGTTCCCAACAATAAATATAAATTTTATTAAATTGATATGATCGTATAGACCTGTCAGGAGTAGATGATGATGAACTAACAATTTGCTCTTCTTTTAATTCTCTCTCAAGTGTTCCTATACTTCTTAAATATGATGATTGTGTTTCTAATTCAATGTTTTCAAGAATTTCAAGCTCTGGTAATTCAAGTATAGGTTCAACCCCTCATTGCTGATATCATCTTCCTATGACTAGTGGGAGGTTTGATCTAATGAATCTACCTCTTTCATATCTTAACATATTCATATATTACTTTTAAAGAAATAATTCCTATTCTAATGTCCTAATATCTAAGATGCAATCCTAATAAACGCAACTATTTTCATGTAAATTTGTTTGTTTTGTTTTTGTTATTTTTGTGGTTTTTACAACTTCATAAGATAGTAATTGAACTACTTATTTGTTATCTAACAACACCAATTTTTTCCTCTATAACCATAACAAAAAATATGAGTGTCATTAATGTTTATCATTTAATGCATTTTTCAATCTAGGGCGATGTCCAAGGCTATATACAATAGATAATTTTGGAATTATATCTTAGAAATTAGGGCACTAGGCTACTAAACGAAAGCAAAGAATCACAATGTCTTTACAAAAAATTAAACTAAATAACACACTTGCATAAGGAAAACTAACTAGTTGTAGGAATTAAACTTGCTAAAGAAAAATATGCTAAATTATGTTTGCTAGAATTGAAATGACAAAAAAGTAAAGTGCTAAAATTGAAAGGACAAAAATGTAAAATGCTAGAAAATTAATGTTGCTAAACTAAAAAACTGAAACAAAATTAATATGCTAAAACAATAACATTTTGATAGAAATAAAAATACAAGAATTAATGGAAATAAGCTAGCTATGAAGGAGATAAAACATAAACATGTGCAAATAGGGGGAAAATAGAGGAGAAATAGGGAAAATAGCATATTTAGTCTACTGTAAGAAAGGATAGAAAAATAGTAATAAAAACCTACATTTATAGTACAAATTTCCCTCCACCAGCCTTGAGAGTGGGTCATTGCTCCTAGGTCCAATAGAAGGTTTAAACTCACACAATCCTAAGCTAATTTATGAGATCAAATTTACATGAAAGACTGAGAATATATTGGTCTGACAATACTACACTTTATTAACTATTTGACTATTACAATAATTGTTGACTAATTAACATATTCTTATTTCTATTTTCCTAAAATCTTTCAATGAGGATATACAAGGAGTATTTATATTAAATCCTTCAATTGTACTGCTTACATTTGGGAGTTAAAATATAAATGTTGTTTCTTGATTTCTTCAATTCTATAATCAACAACTACCTTATCCACAATTAGGACAAAAATTTGTAATGGATAAATTCTTGTGTTCTTACACCTCCAAATGATGTGTAAGGGCTTATAATAGTTCTTAGGGATATTCGTGTTTAGTTAAACTCACCATCTTGCCTTTCCTCCTTAGAAATTAGTTAGAAACTAATTTTACCTTTGTTATAGGAATTTTTACAACTGCTCTAGAACATGCAGTTAATTATTTATTATATGCAAATGCTTTGGTAATTAGTTGTTGGGTTGATCTCTAGTGCTTAGAAATAGTATCCTCTATCCCCTTTATTTTTACAAAGTGATTTTGACCCCCAATTTGATGTGTAACACCTATTTTATAGGATCTTGCAGCTTGTTGCCCGGATGTTCCAAAGCAAAACCTACAGGTTCTATTATAGCAGGTTGCACTAGTTTTGACTATATGGGTATCACATCATCTTAAAACACTTTCTAAGGGTGGAAGAATTATTCAAAAACCTTGGCACATTATATTTTCAAATTTACAGTAAGACCTTCATTCATATTGCTCTTTTCTATGCCTTATTTATGCCTACTAAATACTAAAAATCATGCAAAATTTATGATAAAAATGCAAAAAAATTATCTAAACAGTATAATAGTATTTATTATCACTTTACTATGCTAAAATTAACATTATCATGCACAATAATCAAAGTACTTGGCATTACACTATAACATTTAGACAAAAATGATAGTTTTTATGTATGATAACATTGAAATAATGAGACATTTTGGTGTCTCATCATCAAGACATCCACTTTCTCTATCGACCACATCATAAAGTTATGATCCATTTCTCTTATCATATTTATCTACTCCTTTTGGTTTTTTCAACCTTTTCAATTGCAACCTTTTGTATATGATGTTGATACATCATGGAATAATTTTCAGCATGAGGATCATTACATGTTGAACACCAATAGTCTAACTTAGAGTTTGAAGTGGATGGTTCATCCTCCTGGTTGTTATACATTGTATTGGATTTTTTAGTAGCTCTACTAGTAGAAGTTGCTTGATCCTTCATTACATGAGGAAACATTCTAGGTTGAGATTTTCTCTCTAATTCTCTTCTTTTCATGGAAGTAATCTCATTTGACAAGTTTTTTTACAACTATGGCCATTTATTGCATGTCAATAGTTTGATAATACAATGTTGGTAATGTTGGTACATTAGGAGGTGTTTGTAGTTTTAGAATTGTATTGAGTCACTTTTGGTGTGGTCCATGTTGGAAAATTGATGGCCAAAGATACAGCTGAGAAGGAAGTGTTTGTAGCAAGGGTTTGTGATTGTTGTTGAGGGAATTCAAGAAAAAATAGCATTATAGATTTTGGAGGCAATTTACCTATTGCAATTAAGTATTTTTCTACCTTGAATCCCTCTTGGAAGATAGTTGAGAATGTAAACACATTTGATTTTCTTATGACCATGCCTATATGTGAACTAAAAGCTCTTATATAATAATACATTGTGTATTTATTAGTTGGTGTCTATTTTTGGACAGAGTCACTTAATAGCTTGGCACTGCTATAGGACCCACATGCTCATATGTTCATATAACTAGTAGAACTTGATTGCATATAACTAGTGCATAGTTTTATGGTCTATTTTTGCAAGAAGATATTAGCGGGTCTCTTGCTGCAATACCCTTTTTTCTTTTATTTGTTGACTTTATTTATTTTCTCGTACTCCTTTCCACTTTTAGATAAAATAGTATCTTGAAGATCACATCTTAACAAGGATATGACCTTGGAAAAAATCCTAGATGCCCTAGATTGAGCTAAACCCCATGTTCTCCGCTATGACCCACTATGTCACTTTGATTCTAAGGTATGATTCCTAGGAAAGGATAATAAAAGTTAACAATAGTTTAATGGCATGCTTGATAGGACCCCAATGACACATGATTGGTCCCAAAATCGTAACAAATAATAGGGATAAGACTTTGTGAGGGTCTTTGTATATTTTCTACTTGTATAAGAGCCTCTTTTATCACCTTACGACTATGCTCTAGAATGAACACCAAAATAATCCACTATTGAAGGTACCAACTTAGATTTAGGTGGAGATCTATGTCTATCTATTTTATAGAAGCAAGAAGTTGTATTCACTTGGTGACTCTACTACAATCTAAAGGACACAATGATCTAGGCATGAATACCCTGCCATATAAATCATCCACTTTCTAGGATGACAGAAGACCATTACGACCTCTAGAACCATTAGCTATTTGGAGAAAGCTTCTAGAATCACTATTGGACATCATGTTAAAATACACTGGAGAAGTACCAATAATCCCATTGGATCACTTGCAAGAAATGATATTTTTATATCAAATGCATAATGTTACAAAGCAATATATGTTATTAATAATGCTAGTAGCTTCACTCAAAGGAATAGCCCACTAAAGATTAAATTACCTTACCCCACACTCAATTACTGAATGAGATTAGTTGGCTACTCTAATCATGAATAAACTTTAAGAAAAGGTAGAGAGAGAGACTCTTCCAAAAGATCAAAGGAAAATACATCAAGTGGGTCTTAATGCCCAAAATAAGCCAACGTATCCTAAAGAAAACACCCACTCCAAGTACACGCTTGATTAGGAGGTGCATAACATCTCAAACAACATCTAAAAAGATGTTTATGAGACCCCTAAACAACAAAGGGTGGTTTTAGAGGAGAGTTTACACATTCATCAAAGGTAATATAAGCCTTCATCTAAATTGGATGTTGATTAGGTCCACATCACAAAAGGATAGTTTAGGCCAAACCTCTTTAGTATCCCTAATGACCAAGTGAATTATTAGGCAATTAAAATAAAGGATGTATACCCCTATGGAGTTGTTAATCCAACATATGAGGGGATCTACATAATATAAGCAAAGAGTATCTTCATTCTTGAATATACACAAGTAGCATAAGGCTTAACCAATGGATGAATATCATATTTTAAGGATATCAAAAGCATAAAAGAAGGTAGTAGTAGTACCAAATTATCTATTCCAAGAAAATTGCCCACTTTTTGCACCAGTATACCTATGCTAAATGGGTTTCTCAAGAATCATAATTGTCTAAGGGTAAAGTTATTCCACCCAAAAAGCTGGAAAGAAGGAAGGAAATAAATCACTTAAACAACTATGTGGGGGCCTTTCGACTCCATGACCAATGGATAAAAGGCTAACCATAAAACCCTTGTAAATATGTATTATATGTAACATATGTTTGTTGTAGGCACTATTGGTTAGGAATAATTCTAAGTTGCAAAGATCTAAATATTGATTTCCCCTACTTCTTCTTGACTCTATGCCTAATGGACAAGGCAACTTTTTTTTTTTGAGTTTCTTTGTCTTCATAAAGATGAATATCCCCTATGAGTCACCAAAATTGTAGTGAATTCTCACTACACTCAAAATTTGCCTTGATTAAAACCTTAAGCAAGAAGAAGCAAGTGAGAAAGTAGAATATAGAGCATCGAGCAAGACAAAAGCAAAATTTCCAATCATATGAATTTTGAAAATAAAGAACATAAAATATCCAAATTGTTAGAAGTTATAAAATTATTGACCAATATATAAAGCGAATATTCCAATGAAGTCCTGAGGTTAGATGAAACAAAGTGTTCGATATTGAAATATGATGAATACTTTGAAGTCAAATGCTGATGACCAAGGTTGCCTATGCTCCAAAATTTTGGATAATTAAATTTTGCTTAACGGATACCCATCCTTGAACCCCAACATGGTGGGCCACTAGCCCTCCATACCCCCATTTGAGATCATGACCTCAGACCCTACACATAGTACTGAGGTGTATAGTCCTCTGATATGAATAGTTCTTATTCAATAAGAATATGTGGCAACCAAGGGAAGTAGTTGGTGCATTAAAAGTAGGAGTGATTGTAGCCATACTAGGAGAAGACCTCGATCCAAGTGATATTAATTTCCCATGCTCAGGCTTAGGGAATCCATAAAAAGGGTAGATGACAATGATAAAAGTGCAAAAGTATATGTCATGAACCATCACCCTCCTACCTTATTTAAAGGATATTAATCGATCTTGGGGATCAATTAATGCCTAATAAAAAGGGCATAGACCCTAAAGAATCATACAAAGATTCTAATAAAAGAATTCCATGAAAGATAAAAAAATATTAATTATCTATTGGAGAATATAATTAATTAGAAACTAATTATGAGGTTTTGTGAAAGGTAAATTTGAGGAAATTATCTTTTGCAAAATTATAACAATATAGTAAGTTATGTGCAAACAACCTAGTGGACCCAATTTAGATGGGACTTAAAAGGACTATAGTATTTTTAAATATTATATGAACTATCCTACCCATTGGGGAAATACCCATATGGCTTCCTATATTGGAGGAAATTAAAAGGGAGCTGCCTTACCATATCAATAATAGTTCTAACTTTTTATCTATTCTTTGCATTAATAGTATTAGTTTAATATTTTTCCCCATGGGAAAATATACAAAACAAAAATAAGGACACTCTCCTTATCTCTAAGTGGACCCTTTCTCTACTCTTGGTTATACCTTACAAGACATGATGAGTCATAATGGGTCCAAGGCATCTTTTTAATATTATTATAATGTGGCCACTATTTGGCCCATGAGTGGAGAAGTGTCCTATAAATAAAATATATTTTGTGATAAAGTCCATCTAGGAAATTTTGGAGGTTTAAGGAGTATGCTCTCCACTTCGTTGGATCAGAAACCAAAAAGTCATGAAAATATTACTATATTTTATATTTGATGAAGTTGATATCAGGAACCCTCCAAGAAGGAAATCATATCTTGGGAGAGAAGAACAAGAAGCATAGGGGAGCATCTTGCAATATTTTGAGGTTAGAGTCATCTTTCTATAATATGTTTATGAAGATCTTACATTTGAAATCTTTGCTCTTCTCACTGAGTATAATTAGTAAAAGCATTATGGAGCAATACTATTCTCCTAGTACTCGTTTGCTCAAACTATTAGAAACTCACTATTACTTATGGTTATAATATTCCATAAAGACTTAGCTCATTGTTCAGGCTACTAGGAATCTAACACTCTTATTTAAAGATCAATTATAGTTATGTTATCTAAAAAATATGTTGTGTTGGATTGAAGAGAGTTTTGGGTAGGATACAATATAACTACCAAATATGAATTATCCGTGTTGGCCTTAAAATATCCAAAGTTGATTTGAGTTTTTATAAGCTAATAACTCGGTCTCTCCTCGAAGAGTTATCCACACCCTCGGGTAAAGGTTGGCACTGCCATTAGGCCTTAACAATGGAACATGGTATTACAAAGGCTTTCAATCAATAGAACCTCTATTTTCGAGAACTCTGCACAATGGCTATTCTCTAAACAGGGTGTACTCTATCTGAAGAGCAATTAGTGAGGGTTACGCAGGAGTCTATCCTAGAAATTTTAAGTTGTTCATGCATGTTTAGATTCACCGTGGGGGTCTCTAGTTTTTTTAGCATCTCGAGTTTCGCCAATTCTATAACCCAACCATGGAAGCTATGTTTGACCTTTGCTTAGCACCTATCTGAAGCATATGCACTCGAAAGATACTTTTTCGATCCCTAATATTCCAAAGCCTACCTGTGAGGAATTGGGTATTATATTCGTGATGTATGATTATCAAAATCTCTACTCAAATTGACTCAAGGTCATCGAGATTAATAGAGTAGGAGGAATGACCAATTAGAATATCTACTACTCAAAGAGAATCGATCACTCTATTTGATATCAAATTCATTGCTAGTTGCTTCTATGACCAGACCTAGAATTTACCCTATTCAAATTGGAATCATCCCTCTGATGGTCTCACTACCCTCAATGTGGTTCATGGCATCAGTGATTCAACCTTTGGAGGGTCAAAAAATTGTAGTGTGCATAGTTTATTTGGGGGTGGGTTCCACAAAGATAATAAAGGAATCAGATAGGAGCTGAAGGCTGCGCCACAAGTAATCGACCTTAGCTTATCTTAAATAGTTTATAGTTTCAGTCCAAAGCTGTGACCACAGTGACTAGTAGAAGGTCAATTAGGGTACAACTATAGAAGAGGATTGTTAGATTCAACACGATGTAATCTCTCTAAGTTGCCTCTCCAGCAAATTTGAATATTCTCACAATCATCGTATATTATTAGGGTTTGGTTTTATGGTTTTGGCAAGATCTGGGGGCCTCCCTTATAGTTCCTATGCTAGGACTTTACTCTAATTAATCGAGTTATGAAATGTGTTTGAATTACCCATATGGAATATTCCAACGTAGAATCTTGCTAGACACGTGATCGTGTGATCCTTGTGCAAATGCAGGTAAAATTAGGACTCATAGGATGAATGGTAATAACATAAGTAACTCGATGGTAGATAGAAGTTATATTAGAATTCTATTAGAGACCACTATTCGGTGATAGTGGTATGAGATATTAAGAACATTTGCATTTTCCTTCCTATTAAGGGATATAGAGGATTTCCAATATACTAATAAAAAGTGAAGACTATTAGTATCTTCCATATAAAATAATATATATATATATATATATATATATATATATATATATATATATAACTATCATTACTTATTATAAAGAAGAGGTATATTACCTTCCAAATCAACTTGATTTGGTTAGAAGTAATTTAGTGGATTTTGTCAGAAGAAATAAAGTAGTATAATAATTTTTATAAGGGAAAGAAGACTATAGTTTCCATATTATTGAAGGAACTATGATTCATGAATTGAAAGATAATATGATTTTAAATTATGAAATTAAATAGAAGGCTTTGATTTTAAACAAAGAATCTTGAAACTATTTGGGGGGGTAGTACGTTCCAATTTGATTGGTAGTCAATCTTGATAAGGAATTTATGTTAGAAATTTAGGAAATTAGCTTGAATGCTTCATAAATTAAGGGTATGGGACTTTAATCTATGAATTTAAGATTTATTTTTTACCAACTTGAAATAATGAATTTGAAATTCATTTTGAGGGAATTTATGAAAACTCCCTCTAACATCAATATGACTTCTCCAAAATATAGTTCGATGATTATCATAATTACATATGAGATGATATGGGTCATTAATATGGCTGAGAGAAAGGATTCAATAGGTTCTTGTAACCAAAATAACTGAGCAATGAAATATGTAAAACATAGAGAGAGAAAAATTGCCAAGATTGCTTTTCTTTATTGATTTTGATACAATTTGTTACAAGAATGAATTTTGGATTGCCCCAAGTATGTTTGGGACAATGTTACAATGCTTTCTCGCTCTATATTGATGCAGATGAATGAAAACTGATGGAAATATATCTTCCAATGCTTTTGCAGAGGCACGTGCTCTTCGTTCTTCCAACCACAATCCAAGATGAGTGGGCTTTGGTATCCGACAAGGGACCACTCCAGCTTCAGTAGCTTATCCAAAGTACCTGTCACCTACACACATTCCAACCGACAAAGGGATTAGTAGCACCTGTATATTTGAGCAATAAGAATAATGCATGCATAAACCCTAAGCAGATAATAATGTGAAACAAATGACAGAACAAATCAACAAATAAAAGCCTTGCTAATCAAGTGAATTCTGTTACAGATCTCTGATGTGCGTGCGATTTCGTGCTCGGGACTGTGGAACCATGGAAGCGCGGTTGTGGACTGGAAACCGTGGACCTACGGTTGTGAAACCACGGACCTACATTTTTGACTGTGAAACCACGGGCAAGCGATTTGGCTGAAATGATAGGTCGCCTCGAGATGCGTGCCAATGATCAAGATCGAGCTCGCGCTCTCAGTTTCTCGTCGGGTCTGGATATATTTTGGTAGCCTATCGGTATGCAAATTCAGCTCCCTTTGTTTTGTGGACTAATGATGCTTTTATAGGTTTCCTAGGGCTTTGGAGGGGAATGAGAGGTGGCAAGCCTGACATGCCAAGTGGTAAATCTGAACTGCCAGGTGGAAGGGGCAGTTATAGTGAGTCATTCAGTGTGGCTCACTTAACTGGGGTGATGTGGCTTCAAGTGGAGTGGGATGTGGGATGTTGTTTTATGTGAAGGGACAAGGAGACAACAACAAATGAGTTGTGGCATGGGTGTTGGGAATCTGTCTCATGTGCAAGGACAAGGGGGAAAAGAGTGGGTAAGATGTGGCAGGGATGTTGGGTGAAGTGTCTAGGACACATGTCCAATGGGTAGACAAGGTATCCTAGGGTGATTTTCCTAATTAAATAAATTAGGAAAATAGGATGATGTGTAGGATTTTATATCCCTAAGTTTAGACTTAGGCATATAGTTTTATTATGCAGGATTTGATGGTGGGGTGGTGAATGTGACTTAGAGGGTGTCATATTTTGGTGTCTACAATTGCCCCTTTTTGTACTGCGTTGTGTACAACACAATGCGGTGCAAAAACTAATGACATCTAACTTTATTGGATGAATGGACTCATTTCTTCTCGACACACAGAATGAATGATTTTCTTAAAGTTTTTGATTTGTTTGCTTACCCCCTCAATTGACTAATGGGTAAAGGATGAAACCCACAAGCCAATTGATCAAATGTGGATGTGAGAGGAGGTGGTTGATTGAATGATATGGATTTGATGCAAATGAATGTTATTTTGACCAACTTGATGCCCCAAGTTAGGGATTATTTGTGTTCTTGCAATTTTACCTTTGGTTTCATTGATGTGCAAAAGACATGGTAATATTTTGACCACCTTTTTGAGTTCTTTTTCCACTATGACTTTAGCAATTCCTTCCAAATGATGGGTTTAAGGAACCAGTCATTTGTGAATTTGATACTCGAGTGGTTTTTGATTATTACCAAATTGTTTTGTTTTGTTTTCCACTTTTTACCCAATGGAAGGTGTGAGGGATAACCTTGTGCAAATCTGTTTTGAACACATTAAGCTTTTTGATGATGTGAGATGATGATTTGGAGGTTTTTTTTTGTAAACGCAGATTCATGATTTATTTGGCGATAACCGCGGTTGGCGCATTTTATTTTCAGAAACCGCATTTTCGCATTTTTTTTTGCCTTAAAATATGGGTTTGCATTTTTACGCACCAGAAAATGTGGTGCATTTTTCGCCGCTAAAAGCGGCTATATAAAGGCTTGATGTCGCTTTCAGAGTCATTCTGCTAGTTGTCATTGTGTGATTGGTTGGAGTGATGAGTGAGATGGAGCTTGGCGAGGGAAGTGGTGGTGGTGGCTCGACTGGAGCGGAAGTTGGTGCCCATTATGCTGAGGTAGGCGGTTTCTTCTTTTATTGTTTTTGTTCATTTTCTTGTTTTTGTTTTTTTTTTTTTTTTGGTAATGAATTTTTGTTTGTTCATTAAGTGGGGCTAGTAATGAATTTTTGTTTGTTCATTAAGCGGGGTTGGTAATGATTTTTTTTTTTCTTGGTAATGAATTTTTTATTTTTTTTTATTACCATGAGTAGGTAAAATTTTGTTTTTTATTACCATGAGTAGGTAAAAATTTTCATTTTGTTTTTTATTACCATGAGTAGGTAAAAATTTTTGTTTTGTTTTTTATTACCATGAGTAGGTAAAAAAATTTGTTTTGTTTTTTATTACCATGAGTAGGTAAAAAATTTTGTTTTGTTTTTTATTACCATGAGTAGGTAAAAATTTTTGTTTTTGTTTTTTATTACCATGAGTAGGTAAAAAAAATTATTTTGTTTTTTATTACCATGAGTAGGTAAATTTTTTTTTTTCATGTGTAGGTAAAAAAATTTCGTTTTGTTTTTATTACCATGAGTAGGTAAAAAATTTCATTTTGTTTTTATTACCATGAGTAGGTAAAATTTTTTGTTTTGTGTTTTATTACCATGAGTAGGTAAAAAAATTTATTTTGTTTTTGATTACCATGAGTAGGTAAAATTTTTTGTTTTGTGTTTTATTTTTATTTTTGCTTTTGCTTATTTCTTAGTATGTTTTTCTAATTTTAATTTGTTTGCTTTTCAGGTTAAGCTTCTTGATGCTCGACATAGGTGGCCGAGGACTATTCGAAAAGTGCGGAAAGCACTTTCTGATGACGACTGGACTCTGCTGTAGACCGTTGGTCTAGACGGTTGCGGGCGATTAGGCACCGTCCGAGCTGATGAGGATCTTCTTTCGATGCTTGTTGAGCGTTGGGATCCAGACAGAGGTACGTTTTAGCTCTCGATAGGGGAGCTGACTATCACCCTTGAGGATATCTACCATATATTCTACATTCCTATCGAGGGTCCTACTGTTCGGGTTGGCCTCGACAAGAAGGAGGCTCTATTCCCTTTGTTTGGTGAGATGTGGGACGTAGATTGCAGTAGGGGCGACATTGCCTATTTGGATCTTTACACAGCTGGTAGCTTGGGTGCATTGCCGATTTTCATGATGTACATATTGAGCAACATGTTGTTGCCCAATTCCATGGGATCGAGGATCCCATGGAACCAAGTGCCTATTATTCTTGATCTGATAGTTGATCCTCGTCGGTTGGCCTGGGCTCCCGCTCTTCTCTGTGAGGTTTACAGTGAGCTATATGAGGTGAAGAGGTAGGGGCGTAAGGGCCTGGGTTGTAGTTTGTTGCTCCAGATTTGGTGTTGGGAGCATATTATCATTGGTCACCCTATTGGTTTACCTTGTGGTGTGGATGCCACTTCTCCCCGTGCATACAGATGGGTACTTAGTGAGGAGGTTAGTCGATCAACAGTGAGCGCTTCGGAGTACAGAGATATCCTGAGTTCTCTGACTAGAGACTTGATGAGTTGGCATCCTTGGAGAGGTCTGGATTGGGTGACGAATGCAGTAGAGCTTCGTCGTATCAGGTGGGGACGATGGGTTGTTGGCGCTCATCTTAGGGATATGGAGTTCATTCAGTTCTCATGAGTGCAGCGTCAGTTTGGGTTTGTTCAGGATGTTCTTGATGCACCTGTTACCTATAGGCGATGGGGTGACGAGCTAGGGCTACCTGTTGCTCCTAATTTTTGGTGAGTCGACGATCCTTCTAATGACCCTGACTTGGAGGTGCTTGACTTGGATGATGTGGGTACTACTGCTGGGTATGATGCGTAGTTTACGAGTCAACCTCTTTGGACTCCTAGTGTCATCATAGATGATGATGGGAGTGGTGATGATGCAGATGTTGGAGGTTGGGTTCCTTGGTCGGTGAAGCATCGACGAGGTAGCTCTTCGAGAGCTGATATGGGTACTAATTTTCTGTAGCCTGAGGAGGATGGTGGTGATGGTGGTGATGGAGGTGATGGGGGTGTTGGTGACAAGGATGCTCCTCCTCGATGGACTAAGGAGGATTGGGACATGTTATAGGCTGAGCATGATAGCCTGGGTTTAGAGGTTACTCATCTAAAGGGCGAGTTGGCATGGTACCAGGGTGAGGTGACTCACCTCCAGGGTGAGGTGGATAGGATGCATGATGGGCCTAGCAGTGATGCTCTCACTGCAAAGGACTTAGAGATTTCTAGGCTCGGAGGTGAGGTCACTCGGCTAGAGGGTGAGCTGACTCGACTACAGGCAGGGTTCGATGGAGGTGACACTATGGCTACTATTTTTGCTTTATGAGTAGAGATTTCTCAATGGGTTGCTCATGAGGGTGCTGACTTGAGGAGCCTATGCAAGCATGCTATTTATATAGAGATGTTGGAGAACATTCTGCACCAACGTCAGATTCCTTTACCTGTTCCTCCTTCTTCATCAACCACTACTGCTACTCGAGGGACTGATAGGAGTCGCAGGACTCATCGTTCATCGAGTTCTCATGGTGCTTCTATAGCTCAAGGTCCTCAGAGGGATCCTGTTGGTACTAGCTAGTGCGACTTGTCGCTTCTCTTTTTGTATTTTGCTTTTTATTTTTTTTTGCTATGAGCCTTAGTGCTTCGATGTATACAACTTACAGCAGGCATTTTGTACCTTTGGGACTTTCATATTTATACATATATACATGGCTTTGTATTTTGGTTATCTCATGTGTTAATGTTTATTATGATGCTTTTTATATATGCTTTGCTTGTGCATATGTGTGCAATGTTCACATTTTATATTTGTGCTATGATAAATGAATGTAACTAACATGTAATATGCAGCTTATGTTTTTTCAATTAACTATATGATGATATGCATGATGTTTTTGTAATATTTTATAGCTCAGAGTAGTTGACCATTACTTGTTCATTTTTGCAATTGGGGGTATCCAACTTGATGACTCTTCGCGTTTGGTGTATGGTGGGTGTATGTATGTGATAATGTAGAACATGTGATAATGATATGATATTTGGTATGGTTTTTGATATATAACATTGGAGGATTTTCAAAGACTCAAACAGTCTAGTGATTTTAACCATTTTCTCAATGTTCGTCTAACCTTCTTTAGGACCAAGGTGTGTGCAAGTGGAGTTCGTTTTCTAAATATTTGGTTTGGGAATGACCCTAAGCAATCAAGAATCAGTGCATGTGTATGTGAAGTTCATTAACTCATGATGAGTAAAATTGGACGATACCTGTTTGGGTTTACCAATTAGCTAGCTTATCCGTATGTGCGGTCAGAGGTCTTTTCTCTTTGGAGAAAGACGTGTCACCCTGCATGAGTTTACTCCACTACCAGTCAAGCATCTATAGCTTCGGTGGAGGTTCGCTCCATAGTCCAATGATTTGATCTTTGAGCTTTGGGGATGACTACATAACTTTCTGAGGGGAATGTAGTACGATCCTTCTTGCTTTTGTGATCTATGGTGTGTGTATAGTATTTATCATGATAGAGTTTGGGGAATCGGATTCTCAACCGAAGTGTGATGAGAATGTGATCCTATCCTTATTGTCTACCTTTTTAATTTAATTATTTGGATTGTTGTGATGGTGGTGAAAACCACCTTTTTGATTTGGACTATGTTGCGTAATGGGACAAGCGGGGAATATTTCCTTTTCGCTTCAAGGTTGTACCCAAGTTGGCATTATCTTTTCTTACTCAAAATATTTTTAAATTTGTAAAGTGTTTTTGGTTCAAGATTGCTTCGGGGTCAATCTACCATACTCAAGACTTTCTTAATGTGTCATAAGTGCTTTGGTCCTAAAGAAAATTGGACATATTATGATTTGTGGTTTTTCACTAGACATTTTTGAGTGACTGAAAATTTGATTTATGATATAGTAAAACATGGGTGAGTATGAACTTTGTTGACTTGCGAAGAGTCTTAGTTGGGTATCCCCAATTCTTTGGAACTTGTTTTTTTACTTGGTCGTATCATCACCACTATGAAAGATCACTGAACATGGGATGGGATGGATGCAATTATGTGTTTATTCTAATGTTGCTATATGCATGTGATATGCCTATTTAATGCACTAGATTTTTTTTTTATGTAATATGCAAATGCAACATGCTAAGTGCTAGATAGACATTTATATTTACAATGTAAAGAAACTCTGGAAATAAAAATTCTTTTTTTTTTTTTTTGTTTTAAGCCATGTACATATATATACATATATTGCAAGTCGTTTCATGCATAAAATACCTTTAGGTGCATTATGTTTAGTGGTTCTGGCTCCAATTCTCCTTCCAAGTTGGCAAGTCTATATGTTCCTGGTCCCAATTTATGCTTTACAATGTACGGGCCTAACCAATTAGCCATAAATTTATCTCTTAAGTGTGGCAATGCATTGGTATTTTGTTGATTTTCTTTGAGCACTAGGTCCCCCACTTGAAATTTGTGAGGATGGACTTTTGCATTATAAGCACGTTTAATTCTGTCTTGATATACTCGTAAGTGATCTAAGGCATTGATACATTTTTCATCAATAAGTGTCAATTGGTCAAGACGTGCTTGTCTAGTTGTTTCATCATCCATGAATTCTTGTAATGCTATTCGCAAGGAAGGTATCTCGAGCTCTAAAGGTAATATAGCTTCAACACCGTAAACTAGTGAAAATGGTGTCGCTCCCATTGGCATTTTGATGCTTGTTCTGTAAGCCCATAATGCCAAAGGAAGTTGAGTATGCCAATCTCGATGATTCTCTTTGACCATTTTCTTGAGAATAGATACCATTGTTTTGTTGGTTGCTTCAACTTGCCCATTTGCTTGTGGGTAATAAGGTGTGGAGAAACTGTGTTGAATTTTGAATTTGTTGCACAATGCTCTAACATCCTTATTCTTAAATGACTTCCCATTATCAAAAATTATTTTTGAGGGTATTCCAAAATGATAGATAATATGTTGAAGTATAAACTCCACTATTCGAGGTCCAGTCGTAGTGGTCATTGGAATTGCTTCTACCCATTTTGTGAAATATTCTATCGCAGTTATGATGAACTTATGTTGTCCTGATGAAGCAGGTGATATTTTACCAATCAAATCGAGACCCCATTGTGAAAAGGGCCAAAGACTTTGAATGGGTTGTAATGCGTGCGATGGTACATGAGTCAAATTTGCATGATATTGGCACTTTTGACACTTTTTGACATATTTGCAATAGTCATTTTCCATGGTTGGCCAATAGTATCCCATGCATAGTATTCTCTTTGCAATGGCCATTCCATTGAAGTGGCCACCACAAGTACCATCGTGGGCTTCTATTATTGCTCGTTCTGCTTCGATCGGATCTAAACATCATAATAATATTCCATCATACCCATGTTTGTATAATACATCCCCTAGTAGAGTAAAATGAATTGCTTTTTGTTTGAATGTTCTTTTTGTAGTTCGTGTCATTTCTACTGGGAGTATTCCAGACTTGAGAAAGTCTCTTATCTCATCAAGGTAAGAATTGTAAGGTTCGACATGTACCAAGCAAACATTCTTCTCACCTATAGGTTCTGCCTTTTGAATTGATGATTTTGACATTGTTGTTATGATTAGCGGTTGTACTTCTCCATGTTCATTCTTAGGGATGAGAGATCCTAAAGAAGCCATTGCATCCACAAATCTATTTGTCGATCGTGGTAAATTACTAATTTTATACCAGTCAAATTTTTCTAGCAACCTTATTGCTACTTCATGATATTTATTTAAGATTGGTTCTTTACATTGGTATTCTCCTTTTACTTGGTATACAACTAATTGAGAATCCCCAAAAATGCTTAACCTTTTTATTCCCATTGCTATAGCTGAATTGAAGACCTAGTATTAAGGCTTCATACTCCACATTATTATTAGTGCATGTGAAGTCGAGTTTGAATGATAAGGGAATTGGTATTCCCTCAGGTGTGTAAAACATGACTCCTGCACCTTGTCCTTTTTTGCACTTGGATCCATCAAAGAACATTGTCATATCTGCTTCATCCTCAGGTGAAACTACTTCTTCTTGTTCTGTGATAGAAAATACTGAATCATCTGGAAGCTCAATTATTAATGGTTTATCATTATGTAGTGGAGCTTTCGCTAATTGATCAGCTATCACTTGCCCTTTTATGGATTTTTGACTTATGAATTCGAGATCGAATTTGGTTAAAAGCATTATCCATTTAGCGAGTATGGGTGTTGTTGTATGTGCGAGTCATCATGTATCGCAGAGGATTTTCTCTAGCTATGACATAGGTAGTATTGCTTAGCATGTAATGTCTAAGTTTCTTAGTGGCGAAAACCACTGCTAAGCATAAATTTTCGACATAAGCATATCTTGTTTCGTAACTTACCAGTGTTCGGCTAATATAGTAAATTGCTTGCTCCTTATGTTTTTCGTTCTTTTGTGCAAGCATGGTACCTAGTGCAAAATCTATTGCAAAAATGTATAGGTGAAAAGGGATTCCTGATCTAGGTGGTGTAAGAACTGGTGGTGATGCCAGATACTTCTTTATGTCATCAAATGCTTCTTGACATTCAGTTGTCCATGAAAATGTCACTCCCTTTATCTAAGAGTTGTGCGATGAATCGTCGGATAGATTGGATATTTCCTTGTAAACTATGCAACTCTTTCAATGTTTTAGGAGGTGGCATTTCTAATATTTCTTTTACCTTACTTGGATCCACTTCAATGCCTCACTTGGAGACAATGAATCCTAGAAGTTTTCTTTATGTGAATCCAAATACACACTTCTTAGGATTTAGCCTTACTTTATATTGTATCAATCGATCGAACGCTTTTTCTGTTGGCAATTTTGGGTACTTTGAGTACATTGCCTTTGCTCAAGTGTATAAGTTGTCATTGATGTCAAGAAGCTATTGAAGGAATTTGATTTGATGTCAAACAACTTGTTTTGATGAAGGTTATGACATGACAGTTTCAAAGGTCTTTTGTAAACCCCAAGTTGGCAGGTTTAAAGATTACAGGTAGATGCATTAGTTTAAAGCATTTGGGTCCAGGAGGAAGTATTTATTTAATAATTAAAAACATTGTTAAGGTTTATTTTAATTATTTTTAAATAAATTTATTGTTTGCATTGGGTTCTCCTAACCCATGGCGCAAATGTCTTAACTTTGATGGCGCTATGTTCTAAGATTGTGGGCGCTAGCCAAGACCTCTGTCGATGTGTTAAACTCCTCCGCCGACGTGTTAAACTCCTCGTCGACATCAAGAGTTTATGGGAAATATGCATATAAATCTCCCATGATGAAGATCAAAGATTATCCCATCCGCATTTTTGAAAAGTGTTGCTCGCTGTGATTTTGCGATCTGATGTTCGATTTCTTCTTCGCTGAGATTTTGTGATCTGCTATTCGGATATCCGTCGTTCATGTTTTGTATCCGTCGTATAGCTTGGCATCTGCGAGTTTGTGTCAAAAGGAAGGGAGGACTGTGTTTTATTTTCCCTGGTGTAGAAGGGACAAGCATAACAGCGTGAGGTTTAAACCTCACCGGGTGCCTTTGGCACATCGGTAGTGGCTAGATTGTTGGTGCACTACCCGAACGGGAGGTTTCGCATTCAAATCAAGCGAAAGGGTTTTTCGTCATGAAGTGGTCGCAGCAGGTGGTGTTAGATTTCGGGCGCAATTTCTCCATAGCGATTTTTGTTGTTGGCTAAGGTATTTTTCAAAATTAATCTTTTGCTAAGTGTATGTTGCGGATGGAGGATGTTTGTTAGAAGAAAAATAGCTTAGGAGTTATAAGGAGTTTAAAGCTTGTTGTTATTTTGATAAAATATTATTTTGAAGGTGTTGTTGAAATATCTTATTGCATTCTTATGAGAGATAACCTTTATTTTTGATGAGACAATAAGGGAGAAATAAGGTGTATAATGGATAAATTTTTCTTGTAATGTTGAGAGTGCTTTTGGTTGATTATGGAAATGAAAGCATGATGTTTTAAGGTTAATTTCTTCTTGTGTGAAGTTGTGAAACCTTAAGTGGGCAGCTTTGAGATTGACATTTGCTTTCATTAAGTTTGTTATAATCAAGCTATTCTTTACTTGGTTAAAGTGTTGGGCTTACTCCTTTGTTGATGAATTGAAAAGTTGTTTTATGCTATTGTGAGTTGAGTTGGGGGATGCTTTTTGTTCAAACAATATTGGAGAGAAAATGAGTTCTACTTGTTTCCTTTTCTTATGTTGATTGTGAAATGCTTCAAGGTTGTGTTTTTAGCTGAATGGTGTTGATTGAACCTTGTTTTGATGAGCATTGTTGTTGAAGCCCTTATTGATGGTGAAAAGAACATGAGTATCATTGTTATGTGATTCTTTGCATAGTTGGAAATTATTGGGGTTTCATGTTCTTGAAAGAAAGCATTCTATCCTATCCATTTCAGATTTTGAGTTGAGTTTTTTAGATTTGAGATTGAGGTTGAGTTGAGTTTTCAGATTTGAGATTGAGGTTGAGTTGAGTTTTTAGATTTGAGATTGAGTTTGAGCTGAGTTGATTTGAGTTGAGTTTTGAGATTGGGAGTTGAGTATAGAACATATTGAGTCTCTAAAAATTCTCTTTATTCTTCTATGAGTTTGAAAAATCACATTGGGTCTCTAACAATTCACCTTGTGATTTCCTACTAAGAAAGTTTTTCTTGGTGAGCTTGCTGAGGTTTTGGACATGTTCCGGTGGGGACTTGTGAGCAGGTTTTGGATAGATTCCGGTGGGGACTTGTGAGCAGGTTTTGGACAGGTTCCGGTGGGGACTTGTGAGTAGCTTTTGGACAGGTTCCGATGGGAGTTTCGATGGGGACTTGTGAGCATATTTGGATAGGTCCTAGCAG